>JAVGWX010000003.1:93940812-95140812 GCA_036924085.1 Ariolimax columbianus
GGCATATACCCCATACAATAAGCAAACAATTAATTTCAAATAAAATACGCAGGCATACCCAGGTGTAGACGTCCATAATTGATTACTTACACTCCACATGGACACGGATCTCCCTCGTATCTGAAGGAGGTACACCGTTATCTGCCTCACATGCGTACTTATCGTCGCAGTACCTGGAAACATTGTGGATGATGAGAACCTCTCCCTCCATGCCAATACCTGATGGATAGAATACAACAACGTCAGTACAAACATCTTTCTCTCTCTATATCTCTCTCTCTCTCTCCCTCTCTGTTTCTCTCTGTCTCTCATTTGCTACCAATCGGGAAGGAGAACTAACGTCTGGTTAGGCAATACATACTGATCTGACATGTTAATCAGGGTTAAGGAAAATATACTGGCCACGACCCTCACCTCGGCTTTCAATCAGCCCTTCCTGGAAACTGACTGGTTTCATGACACTCTGGCTAATGAGGTGAGGGAACGACGTGATCTCCGTAGCGGTCAGCGACACGCAGAAGAAGCCAAGTCCGGAGGACCCCGATCCACTTTCTTCAGCACGCTCAGGAAGTGAAGAAAGCTACTGCAACTTGCCATTTAACGTCATTTTGACAGCGCACAAAAGAGCAAACCTACTCATTAAGGGCATTCGTAACAACAACAATAACCTTCCTCAGTCATCGAAGCCCGTCGCTCCTCTAGGTGCATAGACCATCGACATCATCCAATCCAGAATAAAGTCCTGGGCTGCTCTTTCTGCCTCTCTCCAGGTGTAATTCTTTAATCTTAGTTCATTCTCACATTATTTTCCGTATGTGTTTTTGTGTCTACACCTCTCTCTCTCTCTCTCTCTCTCTCTCTCTCTCTCTCTCTCTATATATATATATATATATATATATATATATATATATATATGTACTCGAGGGTTCCATGTAAGAGCCTGTCTGGCTATGTTGTATGGTGTGTTCCGTAGAGTACGTCCAATCCAGCACCGTTTTCTGTGACTAATTTATTGTTCCAGTGGCTATTGTTGACTCCTTTTTCATAGGTTTTCATTGCTGACCATGTCCTGTCACTTTATTCACATCATCATTCGTAGACATCTGTTAACTAAGGACTTAAGTCTTTGTTGCATGACTTTGGTCGTTATTCATGTTTTCACTCCATGAAACAACACAGACTGGCGTTGAATTTTCTCACTTTGGTGTGCATCTTGAATTCTCTGGATTTTCATATATTGTTTAGTGCAATCAATGTCTCTCATGCCTTTCTAATTCTGATCCTTACATCTACATCTGTACCTCCTGATGTGTCAATTGTGCTGCTCAAATAAGTAAAGATATCCACTTGTTCTCAAGGCTCTACCTCCAACAGTGCATATTGCATATCTACTTACTTACTTAACAAGAGCAGACATCATGCCGGACTCCCAATCCTTGCACGGAGGGTACAGATGAGTTGGTAAAGGTCTGACAGAATAACAGGTGTAGACGTCTCAAACCTCCAGAAACTGGTACAGTTGTAGAGACCTCAAACCTCAAGAAGCTGGTACAGCTGTAGAGGCCTCAAACCTCCAGAAGCTGGTACAGTTGTAGAGGCCCCAAACCTCCAGAAGCCGATACAGTTGTAGAGGCCTCAAACCTCCAGATGCTGGTACAGTTGTAGAGGCCTCCAACCTCTAGAAGCTGATACGGATCTACTGTTCTGGTTACGCCGAAGTTTCAGACAATGAAAGAGCTGCCAACTTGGATATAGAAACACCCGTTTTGGGCACCTTAGAGATAGTCCTGGCATTATCAATGATTGCATGTTGAATGACGACACTGGAATAGATGAATCAGCAATTGACATGCTGCTAAACTTCCTGAATCAAAAGGAGGCCGATTGAGAGTCTGGAACGGGAGAGTTGTCATCAATCAGCTACAGGAACCATTAGCATCCAAAACCTTCGCCATTTACTGAGAGAGACTGCCCCAATGGATATACCTAGAGTGCAGTGAATACTTCCTCTACTTCTTCGTTCGTTCTCAATCTTCCGCTACCAAGACCCGAAACGGGCTTTGTAATTAGAAAGAAGTTGTCCGGAGAACGGAAGGGGTTGTGTCGTAGTTTACATCTTGCCTCCGATATTTGCACCTTTCGGTCCGACACATCCGACTTCAGCAGGAATTTTGTAGTACCGGGTTAACCTTTCCTCTTCGATCCCTTCTACTTTTCTAGTCTGCTATGTTGCAGCCTTTTATCCAAGATCACTACATGGATGCGTAGAAGAGTCATGGCAGCTCTGGCTCGCTCACCTGACGCTATCAGCCAGCTATGGGTTACTGACCACTGCGGCTCATGCAATGCTCACCATCTTCATCCCCAGCGAATACTATTCCTAAGAGCAGAACATAACATCTCAGACACCGCATGGGATCAAGACGCTGAGCAGTGCCTGAGCTGCAGCGGTCAGCGACCCAAAGCCGACTGCTAGCGTCAGAGCCAGCGAACCAGAGCTGCCAAAACTATTCTACACCTCCACGCAGTGATCCTGGATAACAGGCTGCAACAGAGCAGACTGGTCAAGAAGAAGGGATCGAAAAGGGAAGGCTAACCAGGTACTAAAAATTCCTGCTGAAGTCGGATGTGTCGGATCGAAGGGTGCAAATATCGGAGGCAAGCTGTAAACTATGACACAACGCATTCCGCTTCCCGGACTAAATTCTACTGCTTGCAAATCCAATTTAAGTGCTTGATATCGGGAGATTGAGAACGAACAAAGAAGAAGAAGAAGACGAAGAAGAAGAAGACACCACATTTAGCAAGATGTGATGATCAATTCATGCATCTTGGTTAACGTCCACCAGGAGCTATGACAGCACATCGTGGATATAAACAATGCTATTGAACATTTACCCTTTTTCAATTATCCTTTTTTTTTTGCTGGCTTCTTTTTCATCGGGGGTCTCTCCCAAATAATCACATGGATTTCCCTCTGGCTCCACTTCGACGTACATAAAATTCATAATTTTAAATAATATATAAAAAAAACAACAACTGTGTTCTTTTTCCCATTTCAATGATGGGAAAAATAAAACTAAGTATTGAATCTCGAGAGAAGGGGTATTTAGTCCCATTAACCACCCACCCTTCCTCGAACGAAACGTTAGTTTCACAATCTCAACACTTCGGGTACGAATCACAACGTGTCCAGTCTGATAGACACGTGGGCTTTTCTTGGTACCCATGCTTCTACACGTACTGAAAGTAATGGCAACCCACAGTACTACCCAACTGCCAAGAAACGTATAACAGTCAAATAGTTTGTCAGGTCTAAGAGCCTTGTTTTGTAAAGGGCACGCTACAAACTTACTTAACAGTTATCTATGGGTCCTATAATATATATATATATATATACATATATGCCTAAATAAACATTTAAAAAAAAGGAATGAATATAAACAAAATTTAGAAATAAATAAACCCAAACAAACATTTACAGCAAATTCACCCCTTGACAATGACGTCATATAAACTCTTACGCTTTCTCCCTAGGTCTTCTTCGTCGTCTAAGAGGCCTGTAGTAATGCGATACCACGTGACAGTCGGTGGCGGCAAACCGGTCACATTACAGACAAGCTCCACAGTGTCTCCTTCCTTGACGCTAAGAGTGTCAGCTGACGACAGATTCTCCATGATTTTCGGTGGCTCTGAAATTATATCGAAAATTGTTTTTATGGATTTTTCTTTAAAAAAATGCAACATATTTGAGAACAAACTATAGTCGATTTGGAAGGACAAATTAATCGATATAAAAGCAAAGTGGAGTTTAATGCATACACTTGTCACTGCTGTGTACCTTACCGCGTGCGAAACTTGGACTCATAACAAGGATTCTAGAGCATATAATTTGTACAATGGGTCAGAAGGCTTGACTTTGGCATGGAGATAGACTCTGGAAAGACACAATTAATGACTAACTGCGCCGAGGGCTTCAACAGTAGGATAAAATGACCAGGAACTAGAAGTGGTTGACCGTTTTAAATATATGGGTTCGATTGTCAGTGATGAAGGATTAAAATGTGAGGTGTTGGCCAGAATAGCACAGACAATAGCGTAGATTGCACGGCTTAACAAAATCTGGCAAGATAAACGGTTAATAATATGAACAAATCAGATTAATGCGTACATTTGTCCTGTCAATATTCCTCTATGCTTGTGAGACATGGACAGTTACAGCTGACCTTCAGCGAAGAGATGATATGTTTTCGAAGACTTTTAAACTACAAAGATCGAGTTACAAATGAGGAAATACGAGATATAATTACAACAGCATTAGGACCTTTTGAAGACCTCTTGGCAACTGTCAAAAGAAGGAAACTCGCTTGGTACGGTCACGTATCGAGATCAAAGGGTCTTGCAAATACCATCCTGCACGGAAAGGTGCATGGCAGACGACGAAATGGTGGTAGACAACATTAAAGAATGGACCAATCTTCGACCAGAAGAGGCACAAGCAGTGTCCGCTGACAGGGAAGGGTGGCGTGGTGTTGTGAGGATGTCTTCATGTGTGCAACAACGACCTCGCCGGTTACGAGATGACCTGACCTGAGATGACATGTCTGCGTCGAATCCTCTAGGTTTCGTATCTAGGTCACGTCACGAACAAGGCAGTTCGTGAGACCGTTAATACTTAATATTCCTATCATCAAGTGTAGACCTTACAGAGGTCTTAATGTCCGTGTCAGAGATAGGCAATTAAGAAACATAAGTATGGAACAGTGGTGCGAACTTCGAGACAGTCAGTTGACACGAATTGAAGAATCGAAACCTTCCATGTTTTTCGTAAAAGGCAACTGAACAGGGTTGTTCATGAGACTAGCAACCTTATAATGCTGTTGTTGTTGCTGATGTCACTTGTACCTGAGTAAGGTACTCTTGACAATTTTCTTTGGTGGCAGCTGGCAGTGGCCCTCTTCACATCCCGAGGCGTACTTGGGAAGGTGGACCTTGATCCTCCTGGCTGTAGTGTAATGCAAGACTTTTCAGTAAGCTTACCTTTATTGGCACCACAGTGCCGATCCCCAACTCGTTAGCCAGACTGTTATGTTGTTGTTGTTGTTGGTGTTGTTGTTGTTGTTGGTGTTGTTGTTGTTGGTGTTGTTGTTGTTGGTGTTGGTGTTGTTGGTGTTGTTGTTGAATGCCCACAATGAGTAGGATTACTCTTTTGTGCGGCCTGAAAAGGACATTAAGTGGAGGGTTGTTGTAGCTTTCCTCACATCCCGAGCATGTTGATGAAGGTGAACAGGGGTCCTCCAGGTAGTTGTGCTATGCCTGGCTTTATCTGCGTGTTTCTCACTACTACAGGGATCATGTCAATCCCTCACCTCGTTAGCCAGGCTGCCACGAAAAAACAGTCCGTTTCCAGGAAAGGCTGTGGAAAAGCCGAGTTAAGGGTCTCGGTCAGTATATTTTGGCTGACCCTATCATGTCTGATCAGTATATTTTGCCTGACATTGACTAACATGTCTGATCAGTATATTTGACCTTACCCTGACTAACATGTCTGATCAGTATATTTTGCCTGACCCTGACTAACATGTCGGATCAGTATATTTTACCTGACCAGAAGTTAGTCTTCCTCCCCGAGAGCATGTGGTAGAAACCGACTAAAAGTGTAGAGGACTTTCCAGCTCGTGATGTTGAACACACCGCCGCCAATCACAGGGGTGTAATAGCATACGGCAGAGGTGGATCTATTGAGATCGGATTGAAATCAGATTCACAAATTGTCTGAGAGTTGTCAGATGGGGTTTAATGTAAATATATGTAAAGTAATCCACATGGCAGGATCCAATAAGGAATACATTTACAGGATGGGAGAGTACAATATTAGGAAAACAGACCTTAGAACAGGACACAACCGACTCCGCAGCCACATGTCCACAAAAATGAAGATTGGCAACTCAGCCATGCGTACATGCGGACAGGCACCTCAGACAGCAGATCACGTACTACAAAACTGCCCCGAATATAATATACAGAGAAAATCTCACTGGCCCATAGAAACAACATTGGAAGAGAAACTTTATGGACCTGTATGTGAACTACAAAAGACAGTGAAGTTTATTCAAGAGACAGCATTACATAGATAGACAATATTTTAAAGTGAACGAAGGAAGAAGAAGATGGAAAACAGAAAAGAAAGTGACCTTTATGTTATAATAGATCATAGAGACAAGATGTTAGAGCAGTTCCAGGTGGCAGTGGAAAAGGCTAATGTCATGTGAGGTATGATAAAAAGAAACATTTCACACAAGAGCAAAAAAGTGATAGTTGGACTATAAATCATTGGTGAGACCTAAATTGGAGTACTGTGTTCAGGTGTGGAGTCCTTATGATAGTTCTTAGTTCTTAGTTGACCTGTACTTCTACAAGGGCAGATGTCCATGTGCAGGTTCCACTTAGTCGACCTGTACTTCTACAAGGGCAGATGTCCATGTGCAGGTCCCAGCTCTGGTATGAGCTGGATGTAGCCGGGAAGAGGATTTACTGCTTAGCTGGCTAGGCTCCAGCAGCTTAATACTTAGTTGCGCAGGGACAATCGCTTACGAAGGGTGGTTGACCGATGTGCAAGTTCATCTTAATAGACTCAAACATTAGAGTAGAGTAGACCCGCAGCCTGTTAAGCGTCATCTACGCTGCGTTAAACAAACAACCTAATCATGGTCGATGTTATGCCATGTCACACAGTTAGTTTATCAATGTTACTTACCAGAAATCGGAATAAAAATACAGAAACCCCCATACAAATCGTT
Source organism: Ariolimax columbianus (assembly GCA_036924085.1). Classification (NCBI taxonomy): domain Eukaryota; kingdom Metazoa; phylum Mollusca; class Gastropoda; order Stylommatophora; family Arionidae; genus Ariolimax; species Ariolimax columbianus. The sequence goes on from JAVGWX010000003.1 coordinate 93,947,613, forward strand.
CGTCAAATGAAGTGAAGGAAATTCAAAAACTCCAAAACTAAACTCCAATTTTATATATTAAATTCTTATAATAGAGTAGATATAAACATGCTGGAAATGATACAAAGAAGAGCTACAAAATAGATCATGAGATTTCTGAATTTAAAGTTATGCGGAAAAACTCAGAAAAACTGGTCTACAGTGTCTAGAGTAGAGAAGATTTCGAGGTGAATTAATACAAATGTATAAATCAATCAATGGAAAGGATACATTCGATTAGACTACGTTTTTCAAGTACAACAGGCTACAAGAACAACAGGGCACAGCTACACATTTTTTAAAGACAGGTCCATATTAGATAATAGGAGACATTTTTTTTATTCAGAGAGTGGCGAATGCCTGGAATGCATTGCCACATGATGTGGTGGAAGCAGGGTCAGCTATGTCAATCAACAATTATTTTTAGTATAGGTGGTGTGGAACAAACTGGTTGTATACAGACCCTGTAGAGCCTTCTAAACAAAACATTATAAAGAAGTTGAGTTAAGTTAAGGTCACAGTAGCCCCAGGAGAGGGATTCAATATAGGAAGCGACGGTAATCTGGTTTTTAGCCTCACACATCAAGGAGAGAACAGAAGCATTGCTTTCCAAATCTGATGTTTAAGGCCAAAGAACTTAAGAATACCAGACGGAAGGAAGGAAGCCTAGGGTGTCAGGATAAACAGAAGATAACACTTCATCAGCAACTGCGGTCCTGGACTCAATTATATCAAGACTTGGAAGGTTATAAATCTAGGTCGTCTGGAAATCGGTTTCAGCATCCAGGCGTCATTGCAACCACTACTACAGGCCAGTTCTGACATGGCAATCATAGCGACTCAAGCTAGAACTATCAAAACATTAATTGGTTTTCACTGGAAAATCCCCCTTTGATCGATGCTTCTCGCTGGTGCCATTTTCTGGGCAAATACGTCTTTATCGTCCCGACCTTGGATCCCAACTAAGAATGCCAGGAAGATGGAGGGTTATGGCCCTTCAATGAGTGTAATTGACCTGAGTGCCGCCTTGTTTACACAACCAGCGCCCGAGGTTACAGATCATTATTTCGGAAACAGAGTCCTTTATTTAAGGTGGTTAAAATCGTTAGAAGTTCAATGAATTCCTGGTTAGTGTTGAGGAACGTGTGGTCGAAAGGTGGAGATACAGATCTCAGAAGCAGGAGAGATGAGTTCGAACACTGGTAAGGTCTAATTTACCTTTTTGCTTGCATGGGAAGTACAGGTTTTGCCTGCAGCTGGTCCCTTAACCGATCGTTGTCTACCGGATGAGGCTGTAAACCCCAAGCACAATTCTCTTTAGTCATCATGTGTTTTAAATTGGGGTAGATAAAACAGCAACATAGTAAGCACTGTCTGTCTGCGTGCCTGTCTGTCTGCCTGCCTGTCTGCCTGCCTGTCTGCTTGCCTGTCTCCCTGCCTGTCTGCCTCTCTTCCTGCCTGCCTGCTTGTCTGCCTGCCTGTCCACCTGCCTTCATGATTGACTTCCTGCTTTGCTACCTGCCTGCCTGTCTCCCTGCCTGTCTGCCTCTCTTTATGCCTGCCGGTTTGCCTGTCTGCCTCTCTTCCTGCCTGCCTGTTTGCGTGCCTGTCTGCCTGCCTGTCCACCTGTTTTCATGCTTGACTTCCTGCTTTACTACCTGCCTGCATGTCTTCCTGCCTGCCTGTCTATCGCTCTGTCTGTGTGTCTGCCTGCTTGCCTGACTTCCTGCCTGCCTGCCTTCCTGCCTGCCTGTCTGCCTGCCTATCTGTCTGTCGGTGTTCATGTCTGCCTGTCTGCCTGCCTGCCTGTCTGTCTGCCTCTATACCTGTCTGTTTTTTGAGCATTTTCAGGTGAAAAGATCGCAGCTGAGTTCACTGTTCGGCTTTCCGTGCAGGTATTTTTCCATGCCAATGGCTTCTCCTACATTATTGTGTCTCAATCAGCCCCTTCGTGAGGGGACACCTGTTTCTTACAAAGCCTGCTGTGGGGCGCAACCGATTATACTGCTGTATAACTGAAGACAGTCAGTTGGAGAGGGCATAGTGGCTGCTGACGCTCGCAGAGGTCTTCTGGCTGCAAAGAAAAGATACAGACTGAAGATATCAAGGAACAGCCAGACAAGCAGTCTCCTCAGTATGGTTGTACGATATGTGGCAGGGACTGTCACTCGCGGATAGGCCTTTATGTCCATAGCAGACAGTGTCGAAATACTGGAGACAGAGCTGGGCAAAACTTACAGGGCGCCACGCGCATGGTCTATAGAAACTGAGACGCCTATGATGAATGTATGTTGTTTAGACCCATAGTTGAGCCATCTTTGATGATCATTCTATCTTTCCGCTGCAAGCAGAACATAACTGTCTGTATCAAAAGTATGTTGGATCTTCATTCTTAGCACTTGTCTCATGAATGTTCCCCGATTTTGTCTTATGATTATAGAAACATAGTCCTGGTAGATGATTTCGCTTATTTGTTTGTTGGTCTTGAATTCTTTCCAGCCAATGTTAAAATATGTTTTCAAACATTTATTTAAAATTAATTTAGTTAGTTTTTTTAGTGTCCGTTTTCCAGTTTTCGCATCAATGGATGATTATCATGTGAATTTAAACAACCTAGGCTATGTGTGTTTGTTCAATGATTTAGATTTCCAAATGTTTATTGGCTCATTTAACGACATATAAGACCAGTCCTATTCGAATATAACTTTTTTATGTAGTAGCTCCCTGTTGTGTCGATTTACTTTTCAAGCTGGTGCATCTCAACCTTCTATAACAGTTCTTCATTCAGCTTGATATCACAAGATAGATTCTTACATGCAATAAAATATAACACCAGTTTGCTGTCCCCCCAAAAAAACAGATCTAGTTCTACTGTGGATTCGACATACTGTGGGATCTTTGGAAACTATAAGACAAATGAGCTAGCAAAAGCCGGAAGTGACAGCACGCAGACTCGCATTCCACAGATCTATAAAGAAGCAAAGACCCTCACAAAACTATCCACGAGGACCGAATGGAGAGACCTGCTCAAATAATTCAAGCATGAAAATGACAGCATAAACGAACTTGGCAGAGATGGACAGACAATGATCTTCAGTCTAAGAACGGGGCATTGCAGACTCAAGGCCCACTTCTACAGAATTGATCTTAAAGACACTACCATACGCGATTTCGAAGCACCTCAGTAGACATCAGGACATATCCGACAAGACTGTCCCACTTATGCAGACCAAAGAAAGGCAGGCTGGACCGAGAGAGCAGATCATGTTCAAAAAGCTGATGGGGACCGACGATGACCTCGAAACCCACTCATTCGTGAACATCATCGGAATAGAAGCAATGCATCAGTTAATCGAAGAAGAAGAAGAAGAATCCATATATCAGCAGCTTTGTGAAATTCATAACTTTTATCTTTAAGGTGTTTACTTGGAGTCATGTCTGTTCTGATAGATAACATAATAGATCTATCTTTTCCTGCGCTTCTACAAAAGTTCGACTGAGTAGAGCCAAGTCATCTGTGAAATCGATAACTTATAGAGTTCTATCATGTTCATTTGATGCCCAAGATGTGTCTCTCAAATAATCACATCTGTTCACTCATAATTTGGGTTGTCCCTTTTGGTTTGGCTTGGCTTCGTTCGTTCTCAATCTCCCGCTACCAAACCCTGACACGGGCCTAAGTAGCAAAATGTAGTCCAGAGAACTGTCGAAGTTTACAGCTTGACTGCGATATTTGCACCTTTCGGTCCAACACATCTGACTTCAGCAATCATTTTTTTAGTACCGGGTTAGAATTCCCTCTTCGATCCCTTCTTCGTAGTCCGCCTGCTCTGTTACAGCCTGTTATCCAAGATCACAGCGTAGAGGTGTAGAAGGGTCTTGGCAGCTCTGGTTCCCTGGTCCTGACGCTAGGAGTCCACAATGGGTTGCTGGCCCTGACGCTACGAGTCAGCTATGGGTCGCTGGCCCTGGCTCTATGAATCAGCTAAGGGTCGCTGACCCTGACGCTAGCAGTCAACTATGGGTCGCTGGTCCTGGCGCTAGTAGTCAGCTATAGGTCGTTGGCCCTGACGCTAGCAGTCAGCTATGGGTCGCTGGCCCTGACGCTAGCAGTCAGCTATGGGTCGCTGGCCCTGACGCTAGCAGTCAGCTATGGGTCGCTGACCGCTTCAGCTCGTGCACTAATTTATCCCTTTTCACTTCAAGCTCTCGTATTCAGATCATTTATAATAAGCATGACGGCTTATCCCCCGTGGCTTCTATCATTGTTCTAAATCCTTCATGTAAGTTGGCGAGGACCGCCCTCTCCTTCTTCCCTTGTCGTTGAGCAGACAAGTATTAAAAACTGGGTAATACAAACAGAAAGCTGGAAATAAAGAAGTTGCCAAGTAGCAAACGAACTCACCATTGACATGTACGGTGACTTCTCTAATTTGGACCGGGTCCGTGTTAATCTGGCACTGGTAGGCCCCAGCGTCCGATGTCCTGACGTTACGAACATGCAGATTCCACTCTTTCACATACGGTCTCTCAATGCTGATACGGTCGTCAGAAATGATTCGGCGGTCGTCCAGGGTCAAGGTCTTGCCACGAGGGCTCTGCCACACAACCTGATAAGTAGTAAGGAAACGGAGAAACTGGTAAACTGAAGAAAAACGTAATCTATAGCAAGTGTTGGTAGTAATTGTGCAGGCAGTAGTTGTAGTGATGGTAGTAGTAGTTTATAGTAGTTGTAGTGGGTGTGGTAGTAGTATAGTAATGTTGGTAATTGTAATCGTTCTAGACAGTTGCCCATCGCAAACGATGATGGCGACACCATCTTGTCTTGACGATGTAACTTGCGCTGTATTTGGATTATAGACCTCACTCTCTGGTCCCGAGCTACATTGAACCAGTGACAAGACATAAGTCGAAAGTACTGAAGGTAATTCAGGATGCAGACATTCTTGCCCCACCTGCTTTGACACCAGGGCTCGATGGAAACATGCCGGGCTCGAACACACGCCGTTTCCGTTCATCGCTTTGTGTGGCGAATGCCTTACCTCTCGACCAAAGCGACCCCGTTATAACAGTTATGGTGGCGGCATGGATGAATATTTTTGGATTTTGTTTTTTGCGACTTGTTCCTGTTTTCGTCTGTTTTTGTCTGTGATTTGGTCTTCTCAATTTTATTCCTGGCATACGATGTCTCACATTTTCCTGGCGCATCCAGGTATGGCGACGATCTGTTGCCAACATGTTTTGTTTTGATTTGTTAGTTGTTTTCTTTTGTATATTTTTCCCTGGCGAATGCTTTGTTACCGAAACATAGGTGTCGTTTTGCTTTTGTCTCAATGTGGTCACTGAGCCACTACCTGTGTATGATTTTTAATCGAAACAAGGACGACAGTTGAACAATGGTGCCAGTGGCAGCAGGGATGATGCTCGATAGATGGTGGAGGTTACAATAATAATTGTGGTAGTGGCTGTTGATGATGGTAAAAGAAGTTGTAGTGATGGCTTGAGAGTAGTGGTTGATGTAGTTGTAATTATAGCAAAGCTGGCCACAGTAGTAAAGGTGTTGGTGCAAAAAATGATTGTGGATGAGGCCGTGATAGTAGTCTCACTGATTTGTTTTGTTTTTTGTTTTTGTTTTTTTTGTTTTGTTTTTGTTTTGTTGCGTTCGCCTTAATTATCTATTCCCCAAGGCGTGTGTGCGTTACACTGTGGTTTTTATTTTGCGCCTGTCGGCCCAGTGCATCCGACCAGCATGCATTTTATGTAAGGGTCTGCTTCCTCCTGCATTTTCTAAGGGTTTGCTTCCCCGGGGTAACGGCCGGTGCTGTGATGGGGATCGAACCCAGCACCTTCTGGTTGTGAGCCGTGCCACTTAACCACTAGGCCACGCCGTCCCCACAGTCTCTCTGATGATATTGTTGCTGTTGAATGTTCACAAGGAGGAGGATTTACTTTTGGGAGCCCTGAAAATGACTTTAAGGGACTGGTTGTGGTAGCTTTCCTCACATCCAGAGCGTGCTGATGAAGGTGGACCGGTGTCCTCCAGGCGGTTAGGTTATGCTTGGCTTCATCAGCGTGTCGCTCACTACCACGGGTATCGTCCCTGATGATAACAGATGGTAGCAGCTCTTGTAGTAGTATAGTAGTAGTAGTGGTGTAGTGTAGTTAGGTACGTACAGCGGAAAGTTTTCTTTCAGGACATTAAATGGCTCTTTAGAAAGGCCCAATATGGGGATTGCGACGATCGAAAGCACACACACAAACACACATACACACATAGACACACATAGACACACATACACACACATTAACATACACACACATACACACACATACACACACATTAACATACACACACACACAGTGGGGATTGCGGATGCACAATAGATCGTATACCATGGCCGCCCCACCGTCGATTTGCACCATGTACGAGCAACGCCGCGTTATTCGTTTGTTGTTGTTTGTTGTTGTTGTTGCCAGAAAGTGGAAACCTTCATAATTCTATGTTAAAATAAAGTTTCAGTGTGGAGACAGTTGTTTGAGTGAGTATGAATGAGCAGAAAGATTTCAAAACGGAGGACAAAACGTCATTGATGAACCGCGGTGTGGGAGACCAGCAATTGTTGCAACCGATCACGGTGAAACAGCAGAACAACCATCTAGTCCGTGGCAACAGGTGAGTAATTATTGATGAAATGGTCGTAGATTTTAACACGAGACACGGCACTGCACACAACATTGTCCATGATGACTTCGGTTTTGCGAATGTGTGGAGCAGCTGAATTAAAATTCTGCTGGCAACGAGGTAATGGAGGCGATATACAGTTGTTTAAAGGTCGGATCATCAGACTGTTTTCTAGATGCCATTCACAAGCTAGTGGACAGGAGGACAGAGTGTCTTATCAAAGTACGGGGACTATGTCGAAAAATAAGACCACATTTCTGGTTCTCACTCTAAAAATTGTTACTAAAAAATTGATGCTACTTAATGAATGTCCGTTGTAGTATTAGTATTAGTAGTAGTAGTAGTATTGGTAGTATTAGTATAAGTATTAGTAGTAGAAGTAGTAATAAGAGCATTAGTAGTAGTCGTAGTAGTAGTAGTAGTAGCAGGAGTAGTATACGTTGTGGTGAAACTAGTGCTTGTGGTAGTTGCATTTGTGGTGATGTTAAGTTTTGAGATGACATTATTGTGAAAGTAATAGTTTTTTTGTGGTTGTAGAAGTAGTGACAACTTCAGGGGTTGTAGTAGTTGTAGTCATACTGATGGTAGCAGTAGTGAAAATACCAGTATTTGTACATTAGAAGGGATGGTAATAATAGTGATTATGTTTGTATTGTTGTAATAACGGTGGTAGTAGTAGTAGCAACATATGTTGTGAGAATAGTAGTAGCAACATATGTTGTGGTAGTAGTAGTAGCAACATATGTAATGGTAGTAGTAGTGGCAACATATGTAGTAGTAGTAGTAGTGGCAACATATGCTGTGGTAGTAGTAGTGACAACATATGTTGTGGTAGTAGTAGTAGCAACATATGTAGTATTAGTAGTAGTAGTAGTAGTAGTAGTAGCAACATATGCTGTGGTAGTAGTAGTGACAACATATGCTGTGGTAGTAGTACTGGCAACATATGTAGTGGTAGTAGTAGTAGCAACATATGTAGTATTAGTAGTAGTAGTAGTAGTAGTAGCAACATATGTATTGGTAGTAGTAGTAGCAACATATGTAGTATTAGTAGTAGTAGTAGTAGTAGCAACATATGTATTGGTAGTAGTAGTAGCAACATATGTAGTATTAGTAGTAGTAGTAGTAGTAGCAACATATGTATTGGTAGTAGTAGTAGCAACATATGTAGTATTAGTAGTAGTAGTAGTAGTAGCAACATATGTATTGGTAGTAGTAGTAGCAACATATGTAGTATTAGTAGTAGTAGTAGTAGTAGCAACATATGTATTGGTAGTAGTAGTAGCAACATATGTAGTATTAGTAGTAGTAGTAGTAGTAGCAACATATGTATTGGTAGTAGTAGTAGCAACATATGTAGTATTAGTAGTAGTAGTAGTAGTAGCAACATATGTATTGGTAGTAGTAGTAGCAACATATGTAGTATTAGTAGTAGTAGTAGTAGTAGCAACATATGTATTGGTAGTAGTAGTAGCAACATATGTAGTATTAGTAGTAGTAGCAACATATGTATTGGTAGTAGTAGTAGCAACAGATGTAGTATTAGTAGTAGTAGTAGTAGTAGTAGCAACATATGTATTGGTAGTAGTAGTAGCAACATATGTACTGGTAATAGTAGTGGCAACATATGTAGTAGTAGTATTAGTAGCAACATATGTAGTAGTAGTAGTAATAGTAGTAGTAGTAGTAGTAGTAGTAGTAGTAGTAGTAGTAGTAGCAACATATGTTGTGATAGAAGCTGCAGTGATGTTAGTTGACCATCGCAAGCGATGATGTGACATCATCAGACGGTTTGGTCTTGATGTAACTTGCGCTGTATTTGTATTATAGTAAGAAAGAAACTACGCTGGTCATCAACCTCACTCTCTTGCCCCAATCTACATTTGACCAGTGGCAAGACATAAGTCAAGGCTACCGGAGGTAACTCAGAATGTAGATACTTTGCTCCCCCCACCCCCTTTCCCAACTCCATTGAGACCAGGTGTCGCTTGAAACTTGTGAAACTCGATCCCCCACCGTTTGAGCGACAAGTGCCTTGCCTCACGACCACCTAGACCCCCCCCCCCCCCCCAATCATAGAGTGATGTAAGTCGAAGGAGTATGGAGGATAATTGTAGAAGTATCTTTTGTGGTGTCAATGAAAATATTAGTGTTGTACTGGTGTAAGTTTTGGCAGTAGTAGCGATTGTGGTGGTTTGTGGTAGTAATTGTATGTAAGTAACATTTTCTTAGCAGAACCTCGCTTCTTACAACTACCAACCTGTTTTTAAGTTTCTTGGCAAGTGGGTAGGTTGCCATTACTTTCCGTTGGTGGAGGAGCGCTCCGTCCGACAAAAACAACTCGCGTCTGCCAAACTGGACATTGTGCGATTTGAACATGGTGAGTTGGTATAGTGAATTGGACATTTTGGCACTCTTAGGCCACGCAATCTCCCAGTGGTGGTAGTAGTACTGGTAGTAATTGTAGGGATGACAGCAATATTACCATCACGTATTGTAGTAACACCATCACGTATTGTAGTAACATTAACAACATTTCACTTCATTCTGTAGGATCGACACTCTCCAGAATAGGCCCTTTCACCAACAAATTCTGTGACGGATTTTCTCCCAATCCCATCAGTTCGTCGATTGGCCCCAAAATGGGCTCATTCTTTCTACACCCCAGCCTCTATTCTTCCAGTCCCGTTAACTTGTTGGCAATTTCGCCACCGGATTTCTGTCCTTGTAATGCTCGTTACTGGGTCTTAGCAGGACTTGTCATCGGATTGGCTCCTTGTGGCTACACCAGGGAAAAGGGATATAACTCCAACAAATGTGCTTAGTATCATCTATAGACCGTGTGACAGCGGTTCTCAACATGTGCACAGAGATCTGTGGTTAGTATTGGCTTGAGAATATACAACAGTGTTTTTCATAATGTGCAAGTAATGGGCATGTGGTTATAATCGTCTGTAGACCGCGTGACAGCGGCTCTCAACATGTGCACAGAGATCTGTGGTTAATATTATCTTGAGAATATACAACAGTGTTTCTCATAATGTGCAAGAAAGGGGTCTGTGGTAAGTATCGTCTGTAGGTTGCATGACATCATCATCAAGCACCTTTTCCGCATTGGAGGCTGACGTTAATAGAACTCCAGCTGTCTCCGTCCCTTGCCAGGCTGGTACACTCAGTCAAACTGTGTCCTGACCACATCTTGATGTTGTCTGTCCATCTGTACCTCTGGTGCGCTCTGGCTCTCTCGCCTTCCACTCTGCCCTCAAATTCAACTTTCAACAGACTGTCACGTCGCTTGACATGACCAAATTATTGTATTATTCCACTTGTTATTTTCATCAGAAGTATCTTCTGTACTTATTTATTCCAGAAACTATTTATTTTATATCTTTCCAAGAAACTCACGCAAGTCTTCGGAATACTTACATTTCAAATCCGTCAGTACTCTTATCCATTTTCTTGATCAGGGTCCAGGTTTCTTCTCCATACATTTTTAAATTCTAAGGTATTTGCTTGGACAGAAGTGTATTTCTCATGTTGTAAAATGTATTCTTCCCCCTTACAATTCCGTTAATGAATTAACTTTTTCATGTGCCATTAATAGTTGGTAAAGGTATAAATAGTTAGACACTTATTCCAGAATTTCTTCATTTATGTAGATGTCAACATGTGGACTTTCTTTCCCTTTGCTGAATACCTTAACTTTAGTCTTTGTGATTTTGATTTTCAGCCCACATTGCTGGCTCTTGATGTTTATCTTATTAATTTGGTTCTGCGGATGTATTGGATCCTCTGCCATAAGACTGTATACCAGAGCTTATTAATGTGTGCGGTTGGACGATATATTGCTAATATAAACTGTATACTACGCGACATTGCGTTAGGGTCATTTGTTATAGTCACAGAGGACTTCGTCTACATCGACAGCAGGCACTCCACTGACGCACGCAGCAGTCACGACATCACCAGACAGAACTGCAGGCCGCCTGGGATGCAGCAGTCACGACATCACCAGACAGAACTCCAAAACCAAGCCATGAGAGTTATAAAAGGAGGCATGAAGTCAACGCCAATTGTAGAACTGGAAAAGATCACAAATCTGGAATCCATGACCGACAGAAGAGACTGCAAAGCCCAGCAGCAAGCAGAAAAACTCAGAAGACTGACAGACCATCCAATGCATAAGAGACTAAATAATTTTGGAAATGGGAAACTAAAACGGAGAAACTTTGCAGAAATAGCCAAAGCAAAGATGAACGAAGACCCTATGAACGCACTAACAACACCAAAGCCCATCCCTACTGTACGCAAACCTACCTGGAGGCAGCATATATTTCCAGAGGTGGTAGAAAATATACCAGGTATTGGAAAATAGAACAGCCAGACTGAAAAAGAAAGAAGAGACATAACCCTGAGGTACATAACGAAAAACTACCCAAGCATGGACTGGACCCATGCATATACCGACGGCTCTGTAACAAACACAACACAGAACGGAGGGGCAGGGGTATTCCTGAGCCCACCAAATGGTAGAAAAATAATACTTTCATTGGCAACTGGAAAATAAACTAGCAATTTCAGAGCGGAGGCAGAGGCACTGAGGGCTGCGGTAGAAGAAATGGTGACATGCAAAAGAAATGAAAGCCACATAGTCCTGCTTACAGATGCACTGGCCGTAGTCACAGCGCTAAAAAGCCAGAAAAATACTGAACTTAATGATTTAAGAGCAGTACTCTGTCAACTATGCCAGCAGTCCGCACCAAAAAGAGTAGTGGTACATTGGGTTCCATCCCACTGTAACATCCAAGGCAACGAGGAGGCAGACAGACTAGCTAAAGAAGGTGCAAGACTACCACAACCAGATACTAGTGTGACATTCGAAGAGTCAAAAAGGCTTATTAGAGCTAGATACATGACCAAATGGGAAACAGAACATACTGGCTACACACAAAAACGATGCCTATTACCAGTTGAACAGAAGAGAGCAGGTCGTGGTCTTCAGACTTCGCACTGGCCACAATAGACTGAGGTACCACCTATTCAATAAATTGAAGATAGGTGGCACTGACGAATGCTCGTGAGGTACTGGGAAAATGACCGCTGAACATCTGCTGCAAAACTGCCCGACATACGAGGATCAGAGAAAGCAGGTGTGGCCATCACCAGTGGCAACACTAGACAAGCTCTATGGCAGTGTCGACAGCCTCAGGATAACCGCTGCTTTTTCGAAAAAATAAAGGTTGACGCCTAACAGCGTACGAAGAAGAAGAAGAAGAAGAAGAAGAAGAAGAAGAAGAAGAAACAAGATGTTGCAAAAATCTGGTCACCATAGTGGGTGAGGACACTTAGTGGTGAGCTTCTGAGGAGCTATGCATTGCACTACATCCGGAAGGACCCCCATCCACTTTCTCAAGTACGCCTCTGGATATAAGAAGAGCCGCTGTAACACGCCACAGAAGATAGGTCGTCAAGAGTTCATTTCGTTTAGTATCGAGACAAGCAACCGTAAACCGAAAGGTCTCGATCAAAATAAGAGATAAATACATAAACTAGCAACAACTTAACTAACAGCTAAACTAACAACTAAACTTACAACTTAACTAACAATTAAACTAACAACTAACCTAACAACTAAACTAACAACTAAATCAAACCACTAAATTAACAACTAAACTATCAACTAAACTAACAACTAAATTTACAACTAAACTAACAACTAAACTATCAACTAAACTTACAATTAAAATAACAACTAAACAAACTAAACTTACAACTAAATTATCTACTAAACTTTGAACTAATCTAACAACTAAACTAACCACTATACTAACAACTAAATTAAGAACTAAACTAACAACTAAAGTTACAACTAAACTAACAACTAAACTAACAACTAAAGTAACAACTAAATTAGCTACTAAACTAACATTAAAATTGATAAAGGTCGAACTAGTTGGAAACTTCAGCACATGCTTACGACTGGTTTCAAGTCCAGCTGCGTTTTGTCCTCGCGTGCTTCAACTATGACTGATATTGAGTATTACTACAGTCCCTCATATATTCGATTTCCTCTGGGGGGAAAAGGGAGAGGTGAAAAGGGAGATGTGCAGTCAGAGAGTTTCCTCGGGAAAACGAAATGCAAACTAACTGGGCCGTCTTAACATGGAATCAGGTTTCAGGCAATTACTGAATCGAACGGTGTAACGGATGGACATCAGATATTGTACGCACTGTAGATTTATTTATTCTGACTCAGAGTGCACTGGGGGAAAAGATGACTTTATAACAAGGCAATAATCTGAAAGCTGATATTGATTGCACAGTAGCAGTTCAAACCCTGCACCCCCTCCCCTTCCCCATTTCCACCGACCCCCCACCCCATCTCCTCTTCCCTAGTATTACCCCAAAATATAAAAGCAAAGGCATACAATAACACACACACACACACATACACACACACAAACACACACACGTACGCCCTTGTACGCACGCGCGCACACACAAAGACATTAAAATTCAGGCAAAACGTAATGTACAAACAATGTTAGTCAGGGTCAGATGAATTATACTGACAAAGACCCAAAAAAAAAGCTCCAGCCCCTCCCCCCTCACCTAAATCAACCAACACTTCCATGCATTTCGCCGTAGAGACAGACCGATTTATGGCAGCCTGGTATTCGTGGTAGGGATCGACGTGATCCCCGTAGGAATGTGCCACGTAAACATGAAGTCAGGCATAGCACAACAGCCTGGGGGTCACCTGTCCACCTTTATCAGTAGATGTGAGTAATGATACAGCAACGCGACACCTAACTCCCTTTTCTGGGCTTCGGCAAGAGCAAACGTACTCACTGTGGGCACTCAACAGACACAGCAACAGCAACAATCAACTACACAATTTCTCGAAGTTATTTCTATTCCTGATGTCGACTATATTTTTATATCACGCCAGATATAAGAAGACTATGATCCATGGATAGACAAACATAATTAGGGTCAATGCAGCAAACACAGAACCAATCAGGCTGAGGGAACGCCACTGGACGAGGTAGAGGTATTTACATACCTTCGAAGTATTATCAAGGAAGGAGGGACAGACGAGCATTTAAAAACAAGGATACGAAAAGCAAGAGTTGTATTTGAAATGTTGAAACCCATATGGAACTCCAAGGAAATAATAAGGAAGACAGAACCAAGAATTTTCAATTCAAATGTGAAGCCAGCCCTGCTGTATGGAGCGAAAACCTGGAGGATGACCAAAGGCAATGACAGGGGACTGCAGGGTTTTGTCAACAGATGCCTGGAGGATGACCAAAGGCAATGACATGAGACTGCAGGGTTTTGTCAACACATGCTTGAGAAAGATTCTTGGTATAAAATGGTTTGACAAAGTTACAGACGATATAATGTGGGAGAGATCGGGACAAGGTCAATTGGAACAGGAAAGCTAAGGAAGAAAGTGGAGATGGATGGGTCATACATTAAGAAAGCCCCAGCCAGTATCACCAGGCAATCCCTGTCATGGAACCACAGGGAAGGAGAGACATAGACAGACTAAGGAATACATGGAGACGAGATCTGGAGGCAGAAGTAAAGAAAACAGGAAAACGCTGGAAGGAAGTGGAAAATATTGCACAGGACAGAGCTGCTTGGCGAGGGTTGGTTGATGGCCTATACACCCCTGGATGATAGAAAAGGAAAAAAAAAGAAAGAGGATCCATAGAAAGGGGGTAGATGTGGTGACTCAGTGGTTCTCTAGGTAAGGTGTCAGCCTCAGTTGCCTGAAGCCGCTGGTTCGAATCACGGTGGGGACCAAGATTTTTCACGTTGATCATCTGGTAAAACATCCGCTCTCTGGGTAATTAGATCAGACTTCCGTGTGCATTGTCGAGCACGTTAACAATTTATTGGCAGTTAGAAATCGAAAAGAGTAGGCTTATAGGCCGCTGCCCGGACAAAATTCAACAATTCTAGTTTAAAAATCTACCCAAATTATTTGTACCTTACAGTCAAACATCTACTGAAGATCAGAACAAAGAGGTCTAGCTGAATAGATGAACAATGGGAAATACTGGAAGAGAAATATACAAACACTTAGCTTTCCCAAATCCCAAAGACAACATCTACCTCCTGAAAAGGAGAGACCAAAGCACCGTTTTCCGACTTCGCACTTAACATATACAACTTAACAGCCACTTGAACAGAATCCAACCAGAACATAATCCAGATTGCCAACTGTGCACACATCCCCATGAAACTGTTGAACAGAATCCAACCAGAACATACTCCAGATTGCCAGCTGTGCACACATCCATATGAAACTGTTGAACAGAATCCAACCAGAACATACTCCAGATTGTCAGCTGTGCACACATCCCTTTGAAACTGTTGAACATCATCTTTTTGAATGTCCGGCGCTTGCCGGTGTTAGGAAAAAGCTTCTTAATACGAGGCCAGACAAATGAAACACTTTGAACTAAACAACAGCTTACAAACACTTGCAGATACCACTATATGGCATTGGGTCAAAGGACACGAGCCCACAGCCCGCTGGATCAATAACCAACCAAATCCAAGGCTAGTTAGCAGCAGGAAGTTTAAAATACCTACTACGTATAGAAGGAAATTCACTTGGTACGGTCACATATCGAGATCAAATGGCCTTGCAAATACGATCTTCCACGGAAAGGTGCATGGCAGACGACGAAGAGGCCGTCCCAAAAAGAGATGGGAGGACAACATAAAAGAATGGACCAGTCTCCGACCAGAAGAGTCACAGCTGACAGAGAAGGGTGGCATGGTGTTGTGAGGATGTCTTCATGTGTGCCCCAACGACCTCACCGGTTACAGGATGACCTGACCTGACCTGACTACGCATAGGTGAAGCCTTCATTTACCTAGCAAAAGACATTCATATGCCTATTTGAACATCAGGAATCCTAGTCTGAGTCAAAGTATGCTTTTAAATAGCTTTCCTACAGGGAGATGAGCCGTATAGATGGATACATGCTCCTATGGAGACACATAGCATGGCATAAATTCAAGTTGTGAAAAAAGGTGTCCTGTGATCCACACAAAGTATTTAGTTACTAACCTAATAGTATAAAACACTGCCATCGGAAATGAAGGTGTCCAGACTGAATTGTATTATGTCTGCACTTTGAGAGAGAGTCAACAATTCCTTTCTCTAGTTTTTGGCTTGGCGGGCTCTAGATTATGGCTTGTGGGCTTTAGATTATGGCTTGGCGGGCTCTAGATTATGGATTAACGGGCTATAGATTATGGCTTGGCGGGCTCTAGATTATGGATTGACGGGCTGTAGATTATAGCTTGGCGGGCTCTAGATTATGGATTGACAGGCTCTAGATTATACCTTGGCGGGCTCTAGATTATGGATTGACGGGCTCTAGATTATACCTTGGCGAGCTCTAGATTATATATTGACGGGCTCTAGATTATGGCTTGGCGGGCTCTAGATTATGGCTTGATGGGCTCTAGATTATGGTTTGACGGGCTCTAGATTATGGCTTGGTTGACCATAGTTGTTGTTGTTGAATGAACACAATGAATAAATTTACACTTTTGTGAGCCCTAAAAAAGACGTTAAGTGACGGGTTGTAGTAGCTTTCCTCACATCCCGAGCGTGTTGGTGAAGTTGGAACATGATCCTCCATGTGGTTGTTGTTTGCCTGGCTTCATCTTCATGGGGTCGTAGTTTATGACTTGACATTCGGTAGTGTATGGCTTGGGGAGGGGATGGCTGTAGTTATATGGCTTGTTGGATTGTAGTATATGGCTTTTTGGATTGTAGTATATGGCTTTTTGGATTGTAGTATATGGCTTGTTGGATTGTAGTATATGGCTTGTTGGATTGTAGTATATGGCTTGTTGGATTGTAGTATATGGCTTGTTGGATTGTAGTATATGGCTTGTTGGATTGTAGTATAGGGATTGTTGGATTGTAGTATATGGCTTGTTGGATTGTAGTAGATGGCGTGTTGGATTTCAGTTATATGGCTTGTTGGATTGCAGTTATATGGCTTGTTGGATTGCAGTTATATGGCGTGTTGGATTGTAGTAGATGGCGCGTTGGATTGTAGTTTTATGGCTTGTTGGATTGCAGTTATATGGCTTGTTGGATTGCTGTTATATGGCGTGTTGGATTATAGTTATATGGCTTGTTGGATTGCAGTTATATGGCTTGTTGGATTGCAGTTATATGGCGTGTTGGATTGTAGTAGATGGCGCGTTGGATTGTAGTTATATGGCTTGTTATATTGTAGTTATATGGCTTGTTGAATTGCAGTTATATGGCGTGTTGTAGTAGATGGCGTGTTGGATTGTAGTTATATCGCTTGTTGGATTGCAGTTATATGGCTTGTTGGATTGCTGTTATATGGCGTGTTGGATTGTAGTTATATGACTTATTGGATTGCAGTTATATGGCTTGTTGGATTGTAGTAGGTGGCTTGTTGGATTGTAGTTATATGGCTTATTGGATTGCAGTTATATGGCTTGTTGGATTGTAGTAGATGGCGTGTTGGATTGTAGTAGATGGCGTGTTGGATTGTAGTAGATGGCGTGTTGGATTGTAGTAGATGGCTTGTTGGATTGTAGTTATTTGACTTGCATGGCATTAGTTTATGACTTGGCCGGCTGCAGTATATGGATGTGTGGGTAGTAGTATATAGCTTGAAGGTTAGGGGGCTATAGTATATTGCTTGCTGAGTCGTAGTAAATGACTTAGTGGACCAAAGTATGTAACTTATTGGGCCGTATTGAATGACCGCTGAGGAGCGCGTAGCGAATGGTTTCGTGGCCTGACTGCCGACAAAGAGGGCAGCGGTTCGAATCCATGTATGGCATATGTTTTTCAGTTGAGGGTGAAATAAACACGACGTGGCAACAGCAGTGGCGAAGCGGCCTATAATTCACAGCCTAAAAATCGCCTACATAGCAATGGAAAAAAAGTCGTAGGGACAGTGTTTTTATTATTTAATTTTTATTACAATTTTTAATTTTTTATTAAATAACCTGACAGGCCGCAGTTTATGACTTCACGGGCCATAGTATTTGACTTTGTAGGCTACGAGTTTGAGATCTACTGATTTAACCTTGGCACGCCAATGACATTACCCGTAGCACTGCAAACTGACTGTCATTATTTTACCGGACATTTCCCCAATTTCTAGCGCAACCAGGATACATTGATACAATTTCCTAAATGTCCGAAATTGTGAGTTTTAAACTTGTGCAGAACTAAAATCTTTGTTTTTGTCTCAGTACCATTCCCCCTCCCCTCCCCATGACAGCACCTCCGCCCCTACAATTTTAAAGCTTTTCTTTGTTAATGACTTCAGTCCAAAACATACTCCAGAGTGCCTGCACAGCACACACCCTTATGGAACTGTTGAACATCATCTTTTTGAATGTACGGGGCTTGCCGGTGTTAAGAAAGAGCGTCTTCCTACAAGGCTGGACAAATGGAACGCTTTGTACGGAACTAAATACCAGCTTACAAACACTTGCAGATACCACTATATGCCATTGGGCCAAAGGGCAGGAGCCCATTTGTCAATAACCAACCAATGACTTCAGTGAGAGTTATCTTACTCATTGCCAAACAGTAATGCCAGTCCTCAAATTTCATATATAAAATAGAACGGATTGACAATCAGAAAATAGAACGGATTGACAATCAGAAAATAGAACGGATTGACAATCAGAAAATAGAACGGATTGACAATCAGAAAATAGAACGGATTGACAATCAGAAAATAGAAAGGCAGGACAATTCTTTAAAATAGGTTGTTGCCAGTCTTGCTTCTGTTAGGAATATTCTGACAATTTTTACATTTTTAGGCAGAAAATAAGTTGGTTAGGTCATCTGATGAGAATGCACCCTCATCAAGTACCACTGATGGCTTACATAACTGGTAATTTGGCTACAGAGCAAGGGGGCGGCCGTGATGCAGGTAGATTGATGATATTGAGTAATTGTACATGGACACGGGCTCATATTGACAAACTTGGCGCAGGACAAACTAAAGTTCCCCACGATACAAGTGGAGTAAAAACTAACTAACTAACTAACTAACTAACTAACTAACGTTTAGATATCAGCTCATTTCCCTCAGAGTTAAGGAAATGTTAGAAAACACAGAGGAAGTGCGATATACCGACAATTTTTGAGTCTTCAATAGCAATTTCCAGAATTCGTATATCTCTTGTATTAAATACTTGGACATGAGCCCGAAACCATTGTACGAGTGGGGCGGCACTAGGACAGAAGCTACGATGCAGGAGCTGATCCAGCAACACTCATGACCACAAGACCCAATTATGTACACAGATGGCTCCACCAATAGAGATGCAAACAAGTGTGCTTGGGGTTTTGTCGGTTACCAAAATGGCAAGGAGGTGGTGGAGAAATCAACTGCCTACTTCACTGTCACATCGAGTATCAGGATGGAGATTGAGGCGGTAACAGCGGCCATGACTTGGTTGGTGACGAAAGTGATGACACACGCAGTTATACTGTCAGACTCGCAAGGCATGCTCAGTAAGATAGAACGGTGATTGCTAAAAAGAGAGTGGACCTCTCTTATGTGCAACTCTGCTGTACAAGGTGTCACATAGATCTACTGCCTGGGACATGCAGGCGTCTGGGACAACGATGCAATGGCGGTAGAGCGGTGGTGAATGACGCGATGATAACGACAGACAGGGTTGAGTTGATCAGGGTAGTCATGGAGACGCTACAGAATGCTGAAGAGATAAAAGGTAGCAACAATGGATATGTGCAGCGGTGGATATATTTGGGAGTGACTAAGGGAGAAGAGAGAAAGTGTGTTCTGTGTGCAAAGATAAGAAGAACACGAAATCAACACATGACTGTGACTCTGAGTATATAAACATTTGGCAGGCTGCTTGGACGGAGAACGGAGCACTTATGTCTCCCGTGTGATGATGTTGGTTCTTAGAATCAAGAACCACTGGAAGAAGTGTCTTCATTTATTTCATTTAGGCGGATATCTTAAAGATTACTAAATGAGGGGACTAGTTGGGTTTGAACAATTGTGTACCTTCATACCAAAGGTGTGTGTGTGTTGATGATATCTTATTCTTCGTCGTTCGTTCTCAAACTCTCACTTCAAAGCCCTGGAAAGGGTTTTGTAAGTAGTAAGATGTAGTCCGGAGAACGGATTGCTTTGTGAGACAACTTTTGATGAGACACATCCGACTTCAGCAGGTATGTTTGGGTACCGGGTTAGCATTTCCTCTTCGATCCCTTTTCCTTAGCCAG
The DNA here is from genome assembly GCA_036924085.1 of Ariolimax columbianus. Lineage (NCBI taxonomy): Eukaryota > Metazoa > Mollusca > Gastropoda > Stylommatophora > Arionidae > Ariolimax > Ariolimax columbianus. Next base: position 93,967,619 of record JAVGWX010000003.1, read on the forward strand.
ACTTCTCTGTTGTCGACTGTTATCCAGGATCACCGCGTGGAGATGGAGAAGGGACTTGACAACTCTAGTTCTGGCCCTGATACCAGCCGTCAGCTTTGTGTCGCTGACCGTTGCAGCTGATGTACTACTCAGCATCTTGATCGCCGTTTAGATGTTATGAAAGGTTTTGACGAGTGTTGTGATTAAACAAACGTTTAACAGAAATGAAGGATTTCTGTTCCTTGTAATATTACACAACTGGCATGAGAGGCTGTTTGTTTCCAGACTCTGTGGAGTCTTCTTGTGGGTCGCTGTGGTCGAGGTCAGACACTCGCCTCTCAAAGAGAGGTGTGTGATCGACCCCAGCAAGCTTTTCAAGTGAACTTTGGCCTCAAGGACGATGAGACCAGAGTACCTGAATCATGAGTTACCTTCAGTCTTCTTGACGTATGTCTTGCCACTGGACCAAGGTAGCTCGGGACCAGAGAATGAGGTTGATGACAAGAGCAGTTTCTTCCTCACTAAAATCCACATACGGCACTAGTTCCATCATTAGGACAAGACGGTATGAGGATGTTGCCATCGTCGCTTGCGATGGACAACTAATAATAACATAACATGAACTAATAATAACATAACATGAACTAATAATAACATAACATGAACTAATAATAACATAACATGAACTAATAATAACATAACATGAACTAATAATAACATAACATGAACTAATAATAACATAACATGAACTAATAATAACATAACATGAACTAATAATAACATAACATGAACTAATAATAACATAACATGAACTAATAATAACATAACATGAACTAATAATAACATAACATGAACTAATAATAACATAACATGAACTAATAATAACATAACATGAACTAATAATAACATAACATGAACTAATAATAACATAACATGAACTAATAATAACATAACATGAACTAATAATAACATAACATGAACTAATAATAACATAACATGAACTAATAATAACATAACATCAACTAATAATAACATAACATGAACTAATAATAACATAACATGAACTAATAATAACATAACATGAACTAATAATAACATAACATGAACTAATAATAACATAACATGAACTAATAATAACATAACATGAACTAATAATAACATAACATGAACTAATAATAACATAACATGAACTAATAATAACATAACATGAACTAATAATAACATAACATGAACTAATAATAACATAACATGAACTAATAATAACATAACATGAACTAATAATAACATAACATGAACTAATAATAACATAACATGAGCTAACAATAACATAACATGAGCTAATTATGTTAACCAGGATAGGAATTAAGAGCAATTCGTTTTTTCACAATTTTTCTTTTCCATATCACTTCATAATGCGTTTGCTGAAAGACATTTTTCAAGGATGGAGATGCAGTGGTCTTAGGAAAGAAATTATCTTTTTATTGATCCAATTAAGGTTATAATGCTCACAAAATTCAATTTAAGTGTCATTTTATTCATACCTTAAGTAAACCTTTCACGTGTATCATTTTTGTTCAAGTTTAAGACAGTTATACAATCTAAATAAGATTGATAAGTGAATTCTGTTAATTTAAGAAATTGTTTATATTCAATTAAAATAAATACAAAGTTATAAGTTTGCCAGCGACTGGGTCAATAACATCGAATGACAAGACAAAAGCAATTACCAAGGCCACGTACAAATCAAAATGGAAACGAGTCCACATTGTCAATATTGAAAATGACGGCTTACTATCAACTCTTCAGACCAGATCAGTTTATCATCTTCCGGCTGCGCACCGGACACAACAGACTGAGAATCCATCTTTATGATAAATTCAAGAGTGGCACTATGGACCTTTGTACATGTAGCACAGCGCCCGTGACAGCTGGACACCTAACTTAACATCTTTATACTGGTTTAGAAGACCCTGCAGAGTCTGTATACAACCAGTTACATTTACATCACGTTGCTCTAAAATCTATGCGCATCCAGTTTATTCTTAAATGCATTAACTGTCCCTGCCTCCACTACCTCCCCTGGCAATGCATTCCAAGCAGACACCACTCTCTGACTAAAAAAATATTTCCTAATATCTAACCTGGACCTCTCTTTAATCAGCTTGTAGATATGCCCTCGTGTTATTGTAGGTGGCTGTATTTAAAAAAACTTGTTATAGTCTAATTTATCGATTCCTCTGATCATCTTATAAACCTGTATTTAGTCACCACGAATTCTTCTCTCTTCGAGACACTGTAGGCCGGTTTTTCTGAGTCGTTCCTCATAACTGTAATTCTGGAATCCCACTATCATCTTTTTCGCTCTTTTTTGTATTTTTTCTAGCATGTTTATGTCCCCTCTATGATAAGGACTCCACACCTGTACACAGTACTCCAATCTAGGTCTAACTAAAGCTTTATACAGTTTGACGATCACTTCCTTGCTCCTATGTTTAATATTTCTTTTTATCATACCTAACATTGCATTTGCCTTTTTCACTGCTACCTTAACTTGCTCACTCACCTTTCCTGTATGATCTATTATAACCCCTAGGTCCCTTTCCTTTTCTATCTTTCTAATATTGTTTTCTCCCATTCTGTAATTATGTTCCATATTGGATCTACCCATGTAGATGACTGTACATTTATCTACATTAAACTCCATTTGCCAGCTTACAGACCATTCTCGAATTTTATCTAAATCCGACATCAATATATCCACTTCCGCTTTAGATGAGACACTACTGCATAGTTTTGTGTCATCAGCAAATTTTGCAATCATGGATCTCATATCAATGTCCAAATCATTTATATATATCAAGAACAAAATTGGTCCCAAAACCGAGCCCTGTGGCACACCACTTTTTACTTCACTCCACTCAGAGTACTCCTTATTTATGCCCACCCTCTGCCTTCTTCCCGTTAACCAATTTTCAATCCATTTGGCAACTTCGCCACCTATTCCATGTGATTTTAACTTTCGAAATAATCTTTGATGAGGTACTCTTTCAAAGGCCTTTGCAAAGTCTAGATAAATAACATCCACTGGCTCCCCTTTATCTATGATTTTAGTAACCTCCTCCATGAATTCTAATAGATTTGTTAAGCATGATCTCCCTCTAGTAAACCCATGCTGACTATTTCTAATTAGATTAAATTTGTCTAAATGCATTACAATGTTTTCTTTGATTATTGACTCTAACAATTTACAGACTATGCTCGTTAAGCTCACCGGTCTATAATTTGCCGGATCTGATTTTTTGCCTTTTTTGAAAAAGGGGATCACTCCTGCATCTTTCCAATCCCGTGGAACAATCCCTTTTGTAAGTGATTGAGAACATAATATAGCCAATGGTTTTGCTAGTTGGTTTCTAATTTCATACAGCAATTTTGGGTGAATACCATTTTGGGTGAATACCATCTTGACCTGTTGCAATCCTGCCTTTCAAACACAAATGAAAGTAGTAGCACATTGTCTTTTCATGAAAAACTGAATGTCTCGAGTTGACTGATGTCTCTGTTAGAGTCATTGAAGCCGAGTTCTGAAGACGAACGAAGAAGCAGAAGATACCATAATGTCCTATACAAACTGTTACCGCAGGGGAAGGTCATTTCTAAAATATCACAAGAGTATGTAAGGGTGTATTTCAGCATCACATGGTATGGAGTCCTCACACTCTTTATTTTTCTACCCTAAAATCCTTATTTTCAGAGTTAGAAGTGGCAGTCCTAGTCTCGGGTCACATAGTAAAATAAAGCGGGACTTACGCGTGTATGGGCTGCGAGTTTGAGACTCCCTGATAAAGATTGTCAACTCCCCCCCTCTGTATTAATATCGACATCTGACGTCGTCTCGTCGACACCTTTGCTGTTTTATAAACATGTATTAGATCCACCAATGGTTGTATCATTATATCCCAGTCATATTCGATATCCCTATCGGCGACACTTATCCCACCCTGTGTCGCCAGATTGGCTTTTTAAAAGCCAAATTGCAGAAAGTCAGCTATTTTCTCAAAAGGTTGACATCAGAAAAAAATTGCTTTTACAAAATAAACAAATATTTTTTCCTAAGATTTAAATAAAAGAGTATTTTATTATAATATTACAGGAGCAAGAACATAACCAAAACACAAACTTGAAAAACTTGTTGATTGGAGAGAAAAAGTGCTATTTAAGAAAGATCGCTTGAAAAGTTATGGCGGGACGTAGTTAAACAAAAATAATTTTAAGAGCACTTCCCCTTTGCAGTTACTTGTCTAGTAGATTAATCAAGTAGATTAATGCTGTTCTTTAATTAAGAAAAGGTGAAAATAACAGTACAGCAAGAAACAATGCAGCTACATCGGCCGATTTAATGAGCCGAAGTAGAACAAATCAATCCATAAAAAAAAAACTATTCAGCTGCTATTTGTTTCCCAACCTCTTTACTCCAGCGGACCGGAAAAAATAAGAACACATTTTCATGAACGGGTCAAAATATGAACATTTTCTCGCGGATCGATGAGAATGGCGCGAAAATAGGATGATTTTTTTCCCCTCCGGTGAAAATATGAATATTTTATTTGCGGACCGCTCTGTCAGAAATAAAAATCATTTTCTGTATAAAATTTTGGTGTATTCGTTTTTAAATCTAATATTAAAAAATACAAATTTTAAAGTTATATAAAAATAATGAGAAACCGAGCAGTAAATTACATTGCAAATAATAAAACGTCTAAAACCTTTGAGAAGACAATGTTAGTCTTAGTAGACCTGTACTTCTGCAGGGGCGGATACCCCTGTGCAGGTCCCAGCTCTGACGTATACTGGATGTAGCCGGAGTTGGATTTCCTGCTTAGCGGGATAGGTTCGAGCAGCTTACTACTCCATTGCGTTGAGACAAATACCGCGGAAGGAGGTTAACCGATGTGCAAGCCGATCTGAATAAACTTAAATACTGGAACAAAGTAGACCCTCAGCCTGTTAGACGCCGTCTATGACGCACTTAACAAACCATATAACCATGGCCGGTGTTATGCTATGTCACACAGACAGTCGCCTCTTACTACATGCTCTCTGCGGGGCAGTGGTGTTACTATAATCCGTGTCATAAAAAAAGTCTTTTTCACTCGTGCTTAATGCGGAGTCCCCTGAATTTCGCAGTCTCCCCTAGTCGTCTTGTCCTTGACTTGCCACTGGGGTCGGGCGGCTCGAGTCGAGAGAGTGAGGATAAAAAGTAGCGCAGTTAATCCTTACTAAAAATAGCGCTAGAAAATAAATGATGCCGTCATCATCTGCGATGGACGGCGGCCTTTGCCTTTACCTTGTGTCCCAACTCCAGCGCTTACTCCTCATCTCATGTCTGACCGATATCTGTCTGGATCCCCCCAACGTTATCACATTCCTGATCTTATCATACCGTTGTAACTTCTCTTTCATGCGCAGACACCTTTTTATGAAAGTGTTTACATTGTTTTGCCTTTTGTTGTATGTTTGAGGGTTGTTTGTTATTCTCCAAAAGCCAGAGCCATACATTTGTTACGAATTTTACACTAGAAGACTTTTATTTCTATTCTGGACTAATTTCCTTTTGATTTCCATTCTTCGCTTAATACAATACAACTCATTTTACTTGATGTATTCTTATTGAGATATCGTTAACCTTACCTATTCAAAAAGTCAAGTGGAAATTCAGTAGAATTAACCGCTGGTTAGAAATGGAGTTTTTGAAGATTCCATTGAACTAAACCGCAGCCTGTGAGAGGTGGGATAGGCAGTGCCCTGCCTTGGTGTTTTTAACTTTCCCTAACTCATTCGTCAGGTACCAATGTACAGCTGGGTTGACTGGAGAATCAGTCCTCGATTAAAATCGGGATTTTTTAAAGTCTCCTGACGCGATTCGAACCAAGGCAGTTACTACAGAAAATATGAACTGAGCTAACGAGCCTCTCGTTCACCTGTTACTTTGTCTATATTGTTCCCAAAATACATTAAAGATTTCACGTCTTGTAGGGATGTGTTTCGCTGCTCGTTAGTGGCATTTAATATCATATTAGTTGTTTTTTCTTTATGTATTCTCAGTCCCAAATTTGTGTGTTATTTCACACAAATATACGTATTTTATTTTGAATTTTATTACGGTAATAGGAGAAAAAGACACATAGACATTCGGCAAGAGTTGAACATAGACTAGAACTGAATTACTAATTCCATTTTGGCCAACAAATTTTAATACTTTGGTCACATCAAGAGACACAACGGTCTCGAGAGAACGGTGATGGAAGGTATAGTGTCAGGCAAAAGAGGCAGGGGTAGACCAAGAAGACGATGGCACCAAGATATTTAGGAATGCCTGGAATTTTGGCAAGGGAAAGAGTTTCTTTCAGACAGGCCGTAAAGGGAGCGACGTGCTTGCTACATGGTGATGGATAGGAGGAAAAGGCCATGTGAACGGGATAGTCAAGTATAACTATTCCTATCGAATAAATTGAGCAATAATTTATATTCTTCATTGTTGCAAATGTTCAAAGATCGACATCTGACAAAGTAAATGGTCCAAGGATTAAGTGAGAATATAGTTTGTTGCTTTTTTACATGCTCATAGGCAACTATACCAATTGCACTGACTTTTCTGTAAATATTTACCTAACTTAACTTCCGGTTTAGAAGACCCTGCAGAGTCTGTATACAACCAGTTACATTTTCTTGCAGTGTTTTTTTGTGTATTTTCATTGACTTTTTGTTGTTGAGACCTTGCTTAATTTTCTTTTTGTTTAACTCCCAGAAACAAAGCGCTGCATTGACATCCATTCGGTATCTCTGTTTGGTTTTGATCGCGAAAGCTGAACAAATCTTGTTAGATAAATAGACAGTAGAAGATAAGACCAACAATCAAGTAGAGCTTAGATTATCCTCAATACGGGTCTCCGCAGTTTAAGGTGTTATGCCTTAATAACTTTGTCGCGGACCGGCAGAACATTTCTACGGACTGGCAGCGGTCCCGCGGACCGGCTGTTGTGAAACACTGCTATAGAGCAAACTCTCAAGCTCTTAGCTACCAGTTTCCATTTTTGGAATAAATAAGAAAAAATAAGCTTTTATTTAACTTGCATGACCGTTGTCCGGATTCGTGGATTTCTATTTCTCCTAATTTAACCAACTTCCCCATAACCTGGAGAGGTATAATTGTGTACACAGCGTCTACAAGTGCGATCTGTTTAATTTATAATATTGAGACACAAGTTTGACTGAAAAACGTAGTTTACAAAAATATTTGCTTTTATTTATCATCATCATCATCATCATCATCCTCATCATCATCATCATCATCATCATCATCATCATTATCATTATTATCATTATCATCATCATTATCATCATCATCATCATCATCATCATCATTATCATTATAATCATTATCATCATAGTGATCATCATCATCATTAGGTGCTCTGCCGGTTGCCGTTGGTGATCATGAACCTCCATCCGCTTCTATCACGTGTGTCGTATACCAACTCTGTTGTTGATTGTAGCCAATGTAATTCCCTCAGGCTGTCTTCTCTCTCGGCCTTCCTCTGTCTCTCTTTACCGCTATCTTTTCCGCTGTCACGACGTGCTCCAAGCCACCTATTCTCATAACATGGCCAAAAAAGGATGACTGCCTTGTTCTGATCCTTGTAATAAGTTGTTTTTGTGTTTGTGCCTGCTCAAGTACTGTATCATCAGTCTTCTTTGCAGTCCATGTGATTCTTTTGTATTCAGCATTATTCTGTAAAACCACATCTGCGTTGCTTATAAAGATCTAGGCGCTTGTTTGCTAATTGTCTACGATTCACGGTGATATATCAGTACTACTTCCACGTATCATCCAATGACTCTCTTTTTTAGTTCCAGCGACAAGGTTTTGTTGCACAATATTCCTTTCATGGTCTGGAATACCGATTTTCTTTGGGCTGTTCCGCATTTTATTTCAAAATTGCATCTTCCATCTGATGTTATGTATGTGCCAACTTATTTAAAGATGTTACCTTGTCTCAATTAGGTCCCCTTCGCTTCGACGCAGCATTTTGGAGAGTCCGGTTTCTAATTCTTATTTTTCATATGTTAAATTCCACTCATTCCCAGTCTCGTGACCTCTCGTCAAGCTAGTTTCAGAAAGTTTTGGCGCCGAAGTTCGTATAGCGTTTGCCCGTTAAGTCTCCGAAAACAAACAAAACACATCTTAATATAAATAAAATCTTTTACATAAAATGTGTGGGTTTTGTTTTACATGTTTTTATTTGTGTAACCAAGTTTGGTGTCTTCTTGATATTTTCCGGGAGGTGTTTTGGCATCTTTTCAAAAGTTTGATCTGGCAACTGTGGTCCTACCCTGCATGTCATTACGACTGGTGACTGAACCAGCGAGATTAATTTCCCCTTCAGACCTGAGAAATATGGGCACCCCCCCCCCCCTTCCCCAAACAAAACCAAAAAACTAACCAATCAACAACAAACCAGACTGTTCCATTTTTCAAGGCCCCACCAATTAATCAAATCGCCCTTCTCACGTCACGAGTGCTATTTGTGAGAACAGTTTTAAGCAGACGTCGCGATGAGAGCAAGAAGTGACTCACTTTACAGCCCTACATAACTAGTCTAGATCGCAGAAGGAATAAGTGCATTGTGCAGACTTGGAGATGTTCCATTGATTCTAGGATAGTCTCTGACAAGATGTCGCAGGGCATACGAACAACAGGGCAACGCTTGAAAGTCACGATGAGTCACGCTATTTGCCAATTGATCTCAAATAACCATATATGTGTCCCTAACAACCCCACTAGTATAGAAGACTTTTAAATTTATAGTGCTGCACACAGTGAATACAAATATCTGGTTTTAAAAGAAAGCATTAAGTCAATATGGGGTACATGTGTAACATGTGAATGACTGGTTTTCTCGACAACAAGAACAAGGGAACGAAAAACAAGGGGAAATAGAAAAAGATGACTGATAAGAAGAAGTAAACGAAATAAGAAGATGACTAAGAAGAGGAAGAAGAAGAAGAAGAAACAAGAAGGATGAGAAAAAGAGAAATGAGAACAGGAAGAAAAAAGAAGACAATAAAAATAAAAATACAAAAATACAAATGAACGAGGAGAAGAACAATAATAAATAAAATAAAGAAGAAGACAAATATATACAATAAAATGAATAATAATAATAATAGCAATACAAATAATAATAATAATAGTAACAACAATAACAACAATTTAAAAAAAATAAAATAAAATGAAGACGAAGAAGATATATAAAACAAATTAAAAGAAGAAGAATCTAAAGAGCAAGTCATCATCTTCAGACTAAGAACTGAGCATAACAGACTCAAGGGTCATCTTTTCAACAAAATGAGGATTGGGACATTGGGACAGATGACAGGTGCCCATGTGGGGAGCATCATGACCGTGGAACACATCCTGCAAAGCTGCACGCTCACGCAGAAAAAGAGAGAACAATACTGGCCTCGTGAGACAGATATGAGACAAAAACTGTATGGAGATGAAACAGCCTTACAACAATGGTGTTCTTTGTAGAGAAACCGGAACCATCATCGCAGGATGCACCAAGAAGAAGAAGAAGAAGAAAAGAAGAAGAATAAAATAAAAAAGAAATTGAAGAAGACAAAAATAAAATAAAATGAAGACAAAGAACAAAAACACAAAAATTAAATGAAAAGCAAATAAAAAAAAATATTAAAAAATTAAAAAGAAGAAAAAGAAGAAGAAAACTAAGAAGAAGTCAACAACGAAGAAGATCCATACCTATTCTTTCCAGACATGTAATTAGTTTCTCAAGACTTTTCGTAGTATGTAAAGAAGATATAAATGGAGTTTTGAAACTCTCTACACTTTTTCAGACACTGAATGTTGCTTGTTCTGTTCCACTGTTTAACATGAACCTCGCTGCCTATTCTAAGTTCAATTCTTTCCCGTATGATTGTAAACATCAATCTCAATGGCGTGTCTCATCACGCTGATTTTTGAGAAATTCGAACAACATTTTTGTTCAAATGTTCTTAGTTAGTGATAGTTAGTTAGTTTTCTTTCCACTTGTTCCATTGAGCGTCGCAGGAAGCTTAAGTCATCTGTCCTGCGCCAAGTGCGTCGCGTCGGTCAATTTGAGCCGGTGTCGCTGCACAATCACTCTAATGTCATCTATCCATCTGCTTCGCGGTCGCCCACTTGCCCTGTAGCCAGATCAAGCAGCACTGAAAGTCATAAGGGGAAGTTTATGAGGGTGCATTCTCATGAGATGACCAAACCAACTTATTTTCTGCATGGAAATGTATTTGGTACAAGATGTAGTTCTAACAGTACTACGAATGTCGTCGTTCCGCATTCTGTATCTTATGGTAACACCGATGACCTTCCTTAAACACTTCACACGTCGAAATTCTGCTCTACCGCGCCCTGGACAGATGCCATGTTTGGTACTGGTAGCGCAGAGTCGGCATAAATATACTGTTTATCAGCTGTTACTTTGTTGCCAAACTAATGCTCGGGTGCCTAAGAGGTGGTGACAGCTGATAAGTCACCGCAGATGCTTTCTCAGACCTAGTCTAAATTTTCCTGCCGATCTTGCCGTCTGGAGACATAAACACTGCACAAATACTTGACCTCATGGACCTGTTGAAGAGCAACATCATTTATGCTTATGTTGAGTGGCCCAGACGTTCTACTCATCATCACAGTGCTATACAACAGAGGCAATCGGGTCACTTGTTCTGTATTCTGTTGTTTTCCCCTTGGTTAAACAAAAGTAACAAAAGTCAAGATCCCTTTAATACGCCAGTGTGGTCTATTGGGAATTTGTCTTGACCAACGATGCACTAGGGGTGATTCGGTCAGTACCACGCCGGCTGTCTTTAAGGCAGACGATGATAGCATAATTAATTTTGCTAGCGCTTTTGTTAGTAAGGATTATCTGCGAAACTTTTTATCCTCACTCTCTCGTCTCGAACCGCCCAACTCCAGTGGCAAGACGACTATGGGGCGACTACGAGATGCAGAGGACTCCGCATCAAGCAGCCGGGAAAAAAAGGCAGAGTCCGGAGTCGAACCCACATCACCTGATCACAAGGCCGACGGCTTAACCACTTCGCCACGGAATGCAGTCGTCTTTACTTCCCAAATTATTCTGGTCCACGTATTTTTTATTCTGGGCCGACCCAGGGGTTGGGTTTGCTCAGGACCAAACCCCGATCGCTCGGCTGAGAAGTCAGTGCACTAACCCCTGCTCTATCCCTTGGTATGTTGTTGTTTCTAATGTCCACAATGAGTAGGTTTACTCTTTTCTTGCCCCCTGAAAATGACGTTAAGTGGCAGGTCGCAGATGCTCTCCTCACATTCCGAGCGTGTAGATGGAGGTGGACCGAGGTCCTCCAGGCGATTGTGCTATGCTTTGCGTCACCTGCGTGTCACTCTATTGCTACGTGAATCACGCTGATCCCTCACCTCGTTAGCCAGGATGCCAGTAAAACAGCCCGTTTCCAGGGATGGCTACGAGGAAGCCGAGGTGAGTGTTTTAGCCAGTAAATTTTGCCTGACCCTGACTAACATGTTTGATCAGTAAATTTTGCCTGATCCTGACTAACATGTTTGATCAGTATATTTTGCCTGGCCACACGTTAGCTTTCCTTCCTTACCCCTTGATAATATCTCTATTACTTTATCTATTACTTCTTTGAGGATGCTGGGCCATGACTTTTACATTGTAATTTAGTCGAACTGTGCACTGCTATATACATAGCTCGTCTGTTCTTAAACTACGACACAATGCATTCCGTTCTCTGGATTACATTCTGCTACTTAAGCCCTTTCAGTGTTTGGTAGTGGGAGATTGAGAATGAACGAAGCCAAGCCAAGCCAGTTCCTAGTCGACCTGTACTTCTACAGGGGCGGATGCCCCTTTGCAGGACCCGGCTCTGGTATGATCTGGATGTAGCCGGCACGAGGATATCCTGCTTATCGGGCTAGGCTCTTGCAGCTTAGTACTCCGCTGCGTTATGACTAGTGCCGCGGAGGGTGGTTAACTGATGTGCGAATCCATCTTAATAAACTCAAACACTAGAGCAAAGCAGACCCGCAGCATGTTAGGCGCCATCTATGCTGCTCTAAACAAACCTCAAAACCATGGCCCGGTGTTATTCCATGTAACACAGTCAGTAGCCTCATGTGGGCCAGTGATTTTATTCTTGTCATACACAAAGAACCCGGCGGACCACTCGTCTGTTTGGCATATATTTCTTATCAAGCAAAATGTCTCCATACTAGTCCTTAATTTATCCTTGTCCTTGAGCATTTCAAAGAAGCTTATTGACTGTACACATAGCTCTCACGCTGTGTTTCCTTACCTTGTCTTCTGTTATATTGCATTTTCATTCTCTCCACTATTCTTTTACATATCGGGACATTTGTACGTATCGTATTGTGTAATACTTGAGAAATCTGACAAGTTGTGGATGTTTGTCATGGTACGACCGCTTCTTCCAGTCGATCCAACTGTAAATGGGTACCTGGTAAAGTTGGGGAACAATTTCAGAGCCACTGAGTTCGTGCACTGAAAGAGGCTGAACATATTTGAAGGCGGCCATGTGCAACAAGCCGGTTCTATGAGTTGTGTCCCATTATCCTTCATTGTTTGCTCTATTTCTGTCTTTAACTTTGCTTAGTAAGTGCATTGTCGTCCGTCACTTATCAGTGTAATCACATCTTTGCGTGCGGCCTGGGACAAAGCTACTCATAATGCTCATAGACCGGCTTAGCGGACTACCTACTCACCTACCTACCTACATACCTACCTAGCTACCTACATACCTACCTACCTACCGACCTATCTATCTACCAACCTATTTAACTATCTACCTTCCTAACTACTTAACTATATATATATATATATATATATATATATATAATATATATATATATATTTATATATATATATATATATATATATATATTTATATATATATATATATATATATATATATATATATATATATATATATATATATATATATATATATATATATATATACGTACACGTACCAACGTACCAAGAGAGACTGCGAAACAGCTATCACATGAGGTGCCTGCCAAGAATCGTGGAGGTTGGGTGGCAAGACAAGTTCACCAACGCAGAGGTGTTGGAGAGAACAGGCACAGTCGCAATATTCTCCATGCTTAGTCTTCGAAGGTATTTATGACCGTGGCCCACTCGGAGGATGGATGATGACAGAATGCCAAAAGATTGTCTCTTTGGGGAATTACAGTTGGGGAAAAGGTTTAGGGGCCGGTCACTACTTCTGTACAAGGATGAATAGATGATGCAGGCATAGATATGGAATCATGGGGACAGGACGTCATGGATCGTGTTACATGGAGGGGATGGATTCGGCATGAAATATAGACAAAGGATATACTAGACGCGAATAGGCTAATGACTTAGCGTTTGAGAAGACACACCACACCATGCAATGCGGCAAATGAACCTTACTTTCCTTACACACACTGTTAAAGACTGCTGTGCTCGGATTGGTCTTAAGAGCCACTTGCGCTATCGTCACGGACTGTAGTTGCATCCCTTTTTTCAAAGCACAATTACTATCGTCCGACAAGACGGAAAAAGCCTATATATATATTTACATACTTACATACCTACCTACCTACACACCTACCTACCTGCACATATGCTTTTTCCAGTACATCCACTGATGTTATTCACCCATTTATAATAGTGTCTGCCTCTTGAACTGGTTCATAAATTCTATAATGAATAGAAAATTTAAAGGCTTTGGCTACATCAAAAGACGCAACGGTCTTGAGAGAACGGTAATGGAAGGTATGCCGCCGGGCAAAAAAGGCCAAGACGGCAATGGCCCCTAGATGTCAAAGAATGTTTGAGAATGACTCTGAGCAGACTAGAACTTTGACAAGAGATCCAGTTTCTTTCAGACGGGCTGTGATGGAAGCGACGTTCTGTAAAGGACATGCTACATGATGATGATGACTCTGATTTCGTTAACCAATTCTCTTTTGACTACATGGAACCTTCTATCGATTTACCTAACTATTAGCAGCAATAAATCCATTACTCAGGAGTTGGCCCCCACGAATGTATAATTTTGAGATCCCCTGATCCAGATAGTCAACTTGCTGAGTGAACACACACCAGACGTCCCGTCCCTCCCCCCATCGGCACTCTTGCTGTTTTGCAAATATGTACTACATATTATGACGGTCGTAACATTATATCCCCATAATATACTATATCCCTGGCGGTGACACCTGTCCTATCTTGCATATCATTAACATTTGTGCTCGACTCGAAGGGATTTATTTCCCATTAGGACACGAGAGAGAGACCGACATAAAATAGACGATTCCATTTACCAGGGGTCACATTTCATATAATCACTTTTCTCGCCACTTTGTTGCTATTTGTGAGAACAGCGATACGTATGATTTGGGTGTGAGGATGGACTGACTCACTTTTCACCCCTACTTTATCTAGGTCCTGGTCGGAAGGATGAAGCAGACATGACAACAAACACATTGAAGGTAAATGCTATGGTAACAGACAAGCGGCATAGGCAAATACATATAGTCATTAATGAAGAAATAATCGATAAAGGACAGAAATTAACAAATTTGGGGAACACCATCACAGAAGATGCGCACAATGAGACGGATATAAGGATACAGATTGCATTGGGGAAACAAAAAAAAAACTGGCATTGCTTATTTCAAAGAATATTACGATAGAACTGAGGAAAAGAATAATCGCCATATATAAGGCCAATTGTACTATATGGGACTGAAACATGGACACTGACAAAGAAAGATGAGACACACTTAGAACGCTGCTATCGTATAATTCAAAGAGTGTGATGGACAGAAAGAAGGTCTAATGACAATGTCTTTACTGAGGTGGGCGCACAAAGAAAAATATTGAAAATTCTAAAAAAAATGGCAGGTGAGAAAAGAGGACACTGACAACCAACTAATCTTTACATTTCAGACATGCAGAGACATTCAAGTACGAATCTATGCTGAAAGAAAGAGAACTGTAGAGGATAGAGTCAAACGGAGAGATATATTCAGACAAACTTACAACCAGTCTTATAACTGATGAGCCAGAGGATAGGGTCAAATGGTGAGACATGCTAAGACAACCTTACAACCAGTCTCTGGACTGATGAAACAGAGGATAGGGTCAAATGGTGAGACATGCTAAGACAACCTTACAACCAGTCTAAGAATTTCTCAACCAGAGCATATGAAATTTAAGAAACTATATTCTACAGGCGTATTCTATATAAACTGCTGAGACACTATGGAACACCAGAGATGTACATAACCCTCATTCAGAGTATGTTTGAATATACAGTTAGCAGATCGGTACAGGAAGGACGTCACTTAGCGAACAAGGTGGGGGTGCCTTTTTGTGTATTCCACAAAAGACGGTTGAAAATTAACTTTTGGGTTTTTCTTGGTATTTTTCTTTTGTAAAAATAACTTTTAAAAATTTAATTTGTTTGTGCTTTCTCCTTATTTCTCGATTCCCCAAAGTGTGTGTGCGTTGCACTATGTTTTTTATGTTACTCCTGTCGGCCAAGCGTAATCGACTTAGGCATGCAGTGTATATAAGGGTCTGCTTCCTCCTGCATTTTCTAAGGGTTTGCTTCCCCAGGGTAACGACAGGGTGCTATGAAAGGGATCGAACTCAGCACCTTCGGATTGTGAGCCGTGTCCCTTTATCACTAGCCCCCGCTGGCCCCATAAACTGAATATGATTATACCTTTAATATAGATCTGGACACATGATCCTGGTGTGTAGGATGGCTGGAAGCGTGTTATTACCAGTTGCTGTGTATTTTGTCATCTAGAGGACAGCCGGATTAAAATGTTTGTCATTATTTTCCTGTGGCATTTGATATGAACATAGTGAGTGTGTGGATTTGAAGGTTGATATCGTGTCACATTTCGTTGTAAAGGTGGCGCAAATGGATTACCAGCAACGATAGACTGGTTATTAAGTTGCCATTGATGACATTTGTGTTTCTTGTATCTTTGATTCGTGCACGTCCTCACAATTTAGCTGGAATACCTCTGCTGCTTCCCGTGGGCCTCATGAAAGCTTGATTGAACATAGTGCATCTTTCACTATGTGGGTTGCTTTGGCTTTCGTCTTGTGACAACACTTTGTGAATATCTGGAACGCTATTTGGTACTTACAATTGCCTGTGCCATTTGCTATGAACATATACATTCAGTCCTGGTCATTCTGCATTCCCAACCTTTTTGATGCCACATCCCCGCTGCCTTGCGGAATACTTGTTTACGGGAAAGGCTAATGATAGTAAACCACGAGGACAAATCTGCATTATGCGAAATCTCCGGTCGTCTCAGTAATGTCTTGCTACTGGCCAAAGGTAGCTTAGCACGATAAAGTGAGGGATGACATATTTCCTCACTTTAATTCAATTCAGCGGACAGAGCAAAATGAAACGACTGTCCACGCGGCTGAATAGAGAGAGTAGTCTTCGAAACATGTCATGGGCGAACATCACATCAGAATTGTGGTTATTTTATATACGTTTGTTGCAGAGCGCGATTCCGACCAATCGTATCTCAACGCAAACTTGGGTCACCCCCAATTTGTCTTCCAGTGTTTTAGGGAATGTCCATGTATTTTCCCCATAGGACATCGTAATCAAGACCACATAATCTGCAAATGCTTGCTTTGTAATAAAACTTGGTCTCATCTTCCAGTACCCTACTTCATACTTTTTGGTCCGTTCCTTGCAGGCTTTGATGACCTCATCCACGAGGAGTATGAAAAGGTACAGTGATAGAATGTCACCATGTCTTACTCCGCTAGTGGTCCTGAACTCTCCTTACTTTTGATGTGATGTCCGCACATAATTTCTGCATGTTTTATAGAAACTATATGGCAAAGATCATGAGTCCTATGATATTCTTCCTAACAGGGTTTGTTCCAAGGGAATTTATCGAATGCCTTCTCTAGATTTAAAAAGCAAATATTATAATCAAGAGCCTTTTCGCTCAATTGTCTGAGTGTAAAGATAAGGTCTTGAGTACTTCTGTTTGCTCGAAACCCACATTGAGTTTCATCCATATTTTGCTCTGTTAGACCTCTTAATCGCCGTTCTAAAATCATAGAGTGGACTTTCCCGGGGACACCGAGAAGGGAAATATCTCTGTGATTTTCACATTTTCGATTGTCCCAATTTTTAAATATTGGTATTATTATGGTAACCCCCCAATCTCTTGGTATCTTCTTGAAGCGCCAAACTGCCTTGAGAATCTTTATGAATAGTATCTCTCCTGCCGCTCCCATGTATTTAACCATTTCTGGTGTTATAGCATCATGTCCTGCTGCTTTACCAACCTTAATTTTCTACAATGCTACCTTTAGTTCTTCTATTGTTATATTATTGTTCCTCTCCATGGCTTCCTTCTCTTGGATTGGGACTGTTACTTCCAGAGTTTGATTTTCCTCCACTCCAACTAGATCTGAGAAATATTCTTTCCATCTGTTCATTACCTCTTCTGGGGCGGTTAAAAGAGCACCTTGTTTATCTTTAACACATTTTAGGGGCAATTCCTTTTTCTTTCTCATGTTCTTTAGGGTCCTGTAGAATAGTTTCTGGTTTTCTCCAGCATTATTTTCCAGTTTCGCTCCAAATTCCTCATAGGATTTCTGTTTGGCCTTGAACACAGTCTTCTCTGCTTCTGTTCTTAAATGTTATATATTCTTAATTTTTATTTCTTTGTTATTTTGTTTTCCAAGTCTCTAAGTATTGTTTCCATGCCTTTTTCTTTTCTCGTATTATTCTTTAAACTTCTTCTGCCATGGTGTAATTCTTTCTTTTCTCTCTTATCTAGTTTGATCTCATGCCCCTACTGCAACCTCTTTGAGGATGTCTTTGAATTTTACCCAGAGCGTTTCCATATCTTCTTCAGATTCGTCAATGCCTAATATTGCTGTTGTTATGAGCCCTTGGTATCTCCTCTCAACATCTGGTTCTCTTCGTTTGTAAGTCTGAATTTTATTTTCTTCTTGTGTGTTATTAGGTTTCTTGCATGTTGCTGGGTGTTGCCTGGCAGAGTAATTTGTTTTGATTACTCTCTTTATTTTAACTAGGTAGTGGTCGCTTCCTATCTCTGGTCCGCTGAACACTATAGCATCCTTCACATGCTTGAATTCACATTTCCTCACTATTGCATAGTCAATGCTGGATTTTTCATTCCTTACCTGCCCGGATCTTGTGAAGGCATGGATACGCTTGTGTGGGTACCTTGTATTTGTAATAACAAGATTTTGTTCCCTACATAATCTTAGCAGTCGTTTTCCATTGCCATTTAGGACATCTACTCCATACCTACCGATCATCCATCAATGTCCATTTTACTTTTTTCTTCTTGAAGGCTTAGCATCATAAGTCGTTCTGAAATGAATTTCCATCCTTCAAAGTTTGCTTTTGGGTTAATGTCCAGTAAATAGCCATCCTCGACCCTGGCTCTTTCAGTCATGGGAACTCCGCCGTAGAATTGCATGTTTCCATCACTGTCCAGAACGCCCTGTCCATTTTTCTTTGTCTCCTATAAGTGCCAGGACTGTCAATATTGCTCTCTTTTAGTTCATCTTCCTTCCCGTTTAGGCTTCTTATATTAAATGTTACGTAAATCGTGGTCCTTATTTCTCGCCTGTTCGTCACCGTTAAAACCAGATCGGTTTTCTCTATGGTTTAACTTGTAATCATTGATTAAGACAAACATGTGATTAACTTGTGTCTTTGCATGGTGGAGTGGCTGCTTCCATACAGGCTTCATGCCTGCTCACCTGTTTTTATCCACTGCTTCTTATTTCATATTTTCAACTAACCTTCAAATTAGGAAGCCGTTCAGCAATCCTCAACCGTGTTGACGCACCTTGGAGGAAGTAGGCTTATCCCCAGGAGATTACTATAAACTAATTATAATGTTACCATAAAGTAACTAAAATATTACTATAAAGTAATTTACGGTTGCTGTAAACTAACTCTTAACCTGTAAACTAACTAAGTAACTAAAGTTATTATGTGTGTATGTATTTTATTGTTTTAGCCTATTTTCGTGCGTGTCATTCTGTTTTGAATGTCTTAGTGTGTAACATTATTTTTTAGGGATGTGTCTTCATGTTTAATATTCTGTGTTAGTTATTTTCCAACTCCGGAAATTGTAACAACAAAACTGTGATTGCGCTTAGATTTCCTTCCAGCAAATACGAATTAAATATTTATAACTGGAACTTCCTAACCAGTCGAAACCTATGTAGCAACAAACAAAGCCAGCACAATGTAAGAGGAAATGATACAAGAAGATAATCAACAATTCATCCACCTTATAGTTATCTTTACTTCCGTTATGAGTACGCGGGAGATCAGTTTGAGTTGTTAAATTTTGGAACGGAAGTAACGACGAGGGGCGGTTAATTACCACACGTGATGTCAACTAGAGGAGAGATGGCTATATGGTTAAACGACACAAGTAAGACGATCTACTGGAATGCACAAATTGCGGAGGAATAATTTTCCTGGCAGTATCTGTGTTAAACAGGGTTTTAATTAATTCTTTAAAAAGCTGCGAATACCAAGTTAAGAGACAAACCAGCTGGTTTGAAACAAACCAAATTAAAAACCGCATTGCACATAATTTAAGCAGCCATTAAACATAAAACATAAAACAAAACCAAAAAAAAAAAAAAAGAAAAAAAAAAGACAGATCCCGTCACGTCATGCGGCGCATAGGAAATATGGTGTTAGGTCCAAATTATTTTGTAACCAATGGCACATAGTGGATGATGTAGTCCGCATCACGACGGCCGCTTTTACTTCCAAGATTTTGGATTTTGATTCTGGAATTGAACCCTGATCGCCTGGCTGGGAAGCCAGTGTCCTAACCACGGTCCTGTACTACATGGTGTGTTCAAAAAGTATTCGACCTTAATTTATTTTTAACCGAGAAAACAAATGAAGCATTGTTGTTGCTATTCGGCAGGAAGGTATAGGGGACCGTCATGTGCATGCACGAATTTTTTCCAGATCAGCAGATTGCGTGGCAAACTTAAATATAGACTGCATCCGTGCAGCCTGGATGGCCGGAAAAGGAAGCTAAACTCAGTTTCAAGAACGTGCCCTGCTGAAGCTGAATATATCGAGTCCTTGTTGTTGTTATTCCATAGTTGCTGAGCAAGCCTGCTCTTGGCAGCCCAATGCCATTCTTATATAGATACGGTCTGCTTCAGCTTTTGTATTGCTCTGCCCCGTGCAGTGTGTTGGCAATTGTCGGCAGTGTTTGTACGAATCTTTTCCTCATGTCCGCAAGCGCCTTGCACTCAATGAGTGTACAGCTGATTCATTAGCGTGAGAGCAATGTCTGCACAAGGGAAAGTGCTAGGGATTGATGTGGTTCAAGTGGCTATTAACTCTGGTATATCCTATTCGTAACTGAAAGATGAGACTTTGATCTCTTCTATGTAGCTTATTTATGTCATAACTACTTTTTGTCTGGGGCATTTCGCTAAATGCACTGCGACCTGTTGTTCCCATCTTCAAAATGTTTATCTAGATTACACTGGTATTATTCTAAAAAATTCGTTTTACTGTGTGGGTTACTGCAGGGTCCATCCATTTGTTGTTTGGAGGTTCCTGCTTTTGCCAACCTGTCAGTCATCTTTTTTGCTGGTAGCCCGCTATGACCAGGGATCTATTGCAGAGTGATCATTAGAGCAGAGATAATATTGGTTGGGTCGAAAGTTGCAGATTTCACAACTTTGCTATAAACTACAGCATAATGTAAGGAAAAGTCCTTCTCCGGGCGAATCAAGACCACGAAGAAGAAGAAGCAAAAGAAGACGAAGAAGAGAAAGAAGAAACACATAAGAACAGGAATCGTTCAGCATACACGGCGAGGCCCACGAAGTAGTTAAAAAATACCTCAAGTGTTGGTGAGTTTCCTACCCCTAGAGAAGCTTCTCTTCGAAACAATAGTACACAGTTGTAAACTGTGCAACTGCAGCGTATTATATGTCGTCAGCTCTGGATTTAAGTCGATGCACGAATCCAAGTGGGAATTCGAGTTTCAAAATACATTTTACAACAAAACATTTGCGAAATAATTTGCAGAATTCAATTTTGCGTGCATAAAACCTTTCTTAAGGCAGCCTCAAACCATTTTATCGGAATACGAGCATTAACTTACGGCTCATAGATTCTCCCAAACGCTCGAGCCATGCACGGGCCACTCAGCTTGCACGCGATCATATTTCTGTTATTTGTAACCATCTCCGCCAGTCAAATTTATTTCCACCCCCTCTCTTCCGCACCCGTTTTTGGGGGATGTTTTTTTTTATGAGAGAAGGAACAAAATTCCATTTCCAATAAAAATGAATCACGTCACAGGAAGTGATGTAATGTCAATCCATTTTTCACCAAAAAATATTATCACGGGACTATCGGCAATCATCACGGGAGAACCGGCAATCATAACGGGAGAACCAGCAATCATAACGGCAGAACCAGCCACCACCGTGGGTAGCCGTTGAATTATAAAGCTGGCAATAAAAATGCACTTCCCAGTAATTGCTATTGGAGGATCGTGAATGGATACATATCCACTCCTTGTTCGTCACATATAAATACATATCCACTCCTTGTTCGTCACATATTAATATTTCTGGCCGGAGAAAGCTATAAAAAAATATAATCTAAACAAGATCTCGATGTAAATAAATTTAATCACGGCAAAAATTAAAAACCATTTATTTTAAAATGATCAACTTCGCAGCGAATGGAGTAATTTCCATACGAAAACACATCATATTAGCTTCATAGATCCATCTTTCTTTAACTATGATATCTTCGATAATTCACCACTCTAAAACTATGACATCTCCGATAATCCACCCCTCTAAAACCATGACATTTTTCAATAATTCACCACTCTAAAACTATGACATCTTCAATAATCCACCATCTAAAACTATGACATCTTCGATAATTCACCATTCTAAAATTATGACATCTTCAATGATCCACCACTCTAAAACCATGGCAATTTTCAATAATTCACAACTCTAAAATCATCTCATCTTCAAATATCTACCATTTAAAAATCATCACATCTTCAACAATCCACCTTTTAAAACCATCACATCTTCTATAATCAACCACTCTAAAATTATCACATCTTCAATAATCCACCTCTTGAAAACCATAACATTTTCTATAATTCACAAAACTGAAATCATCACATCTTCAACAATCCACCATTTTAAAACCATCACATCTTCTATAATCAACTACTCTAAAACCATCGCATCTTCTATAATTCACAAATCTAAAATCATCACATCTTCAATAATCCCCCACTCTAGAACTATGATATCTTCTATAATCCACCACTTTAAATCTATTCCATCTTCTATAATCCACCACTCTAGAACTATGACATCTTCTATAATCCACCACTCTAAATCTATTCCATCTTCTATAATCCCCCAGTAAAACACGATGGAAACAGGCGCACTAACAGTAGTATCAAACCAAATACTGCCTTTGGGGATAGAGTGTTAGAAACTACATTGTAAAAGTTCTCAGGGTTTTAATATGTGGCAAGACGAGTTCCATTCTACTCCGCTTTACTCTCTAATGCCAAGTCGAGCACACATTTACAGCTGGGTAGACGACAACGTAACCCACTCGAATTACTTAACAGGTACTTTTGCTGCATAGGGCATGCACTCTAACCTCTCGGCATCTCACGTACTTGAAAACGAGAAGTCCTTGAGGTAGCAAAATCGGCGGGAAAATTAAAAACCTCTACTGGGAATACAGACTAAAACGATAGCGGCTTCTAATGTCACATTCAATTTGTAGCGACCCATTGTCAAATTGTCCTTTCTGCCACACTTTTCATTTAGTCCAGCGGTTCTGAAACGGTAGTAGTTGGCAATCATTCTAGCATTCGCATTACCAGCTACAAAGACCCTCAGTTCAGGAAGTTATGATTTGGGTGATTTAATTTACACATAAAAACTGAATCTCGTGCCATGATTGAAAAACTTGGTGTCAGTTATGGGGACAATCGCAGAGCTAAGGGAGATACGTACTTCGTTCATGAGTTCCAAAAACAAAACAAAAAAGAAAATGGTGCTGGAAGGTCTGGGAAAGACAATGAGTACAATCTCTGAGAAGAAATGAGCGCAACTTTTGGAAAGAAGTGTGTTCAACATTTGGAAAGAAATTAGTGCAACTTTGAGGAGAAATGAGTACTACTTTTGAGAATAAATGAGTACAACGTTTGAGAAGAAATGAGTACAACTTTTGAGAAGAAATGAGTACAAATTTTTGGAAGCAATGAGTACTACTTTTGAGAAGAGATGAGTACAACTTCTGAGAAGAAACTGGTACAACTTTTGATAAGAAATGAGTACAACTTTTTGGAAGAAATCAGTAAACCTTTTGAGAAGAAATGAGTACTACTTCTGAGAAGAAACTGGTACAACTTTTGAGAAGAAATGAGTACAACTTTTTGGAAGAAATCAGTAAACCTTTTGAGAAGAAATGAGTACTACTTCTGTGAAGAAATGAGTACAGCTTTTGAGAAGAAACTAGTAAAACTTTTGAGAAGAAACTGGTACAACTTTTGAGAGAAAACTCGTACAACGTTCGAGAAGAAATGAATTCAACTTCTGAGAATCAATTAGAACAAGTTTTGAAACAAAATGAATACAAACAGGCATGGCTCAGCAATCGTGCTGGTATTGAAACAAACAAGATAAACGACCAAAATGCATTCGTCAGGTAAAAAACTAGACAAATGAAAATAACATAGAACAATAACGATGAGTCTATGTCTATGTTTCTGGACCGACCAGATTATTGAGTCTTTTTGTTTATGGTGTTGTCACTTTTTTGTTTTCTAGTTCTTTTCAGATCGGATTATTCTATTGGCTTATGTGCAGTGAGTAAAGAAATCAGCATATGGCATTACAAAGCAGTCTCTTTCCTGGAATCCCCCAGGAAAAGAGAGGTAGAGACCTGCCGTGTATGCGTTTAAGATACGTTCTCCAACGTAACAGCCTTGATTGATTGATTGATTAACTGATTGATTTATTGATAAGTGGGCACTATATATGGCAGCCTGTTAGACGCCATATATGTTGTTCTTAACAAACCACCTAACCGTGGTCGGGGATAGGCCATGTCACCAAATTAACAGCCTCTTACGACATGCTCTCTGTGGGGCAATGGCGCTATATTTGTCTTTGTCATTCACAAAGACCCCGGCTGATAACTCGAGAGTGAACAATATTATGTATGGAATTTATGAATTTTTGTTCACTAGTTTGTTAACATGGAGAACAACATAAAACCTGAGATCGCCAGACGGAACCGGGCGGGCTGGGCAGCATTTAACTCCATCATGACAGCAAGATACGCCACAAAAGACACCAGACTAAGTGCGGAAATCTTCGACACAGTAGTACTGCCAGCGCTCTGCTATAGTAGGGAAAGCTGGTCTCTAACCAAAGCAACAGAGAACCGAGAACAGCACACGCATCTCTTGAAAGACTTCTCGTGGGCATAACTCTCAGACAACAGCAGCATAGAGAACTACACAATGGCGACATCCGGAGAATGTCACACATCAGGGTTGATCACATATCCAGAATGCAAGATAAAAGATGGAGTACCATAACCACCATGTGGTACCCACGTGACAAAAAATAGACCTCGGGGACTGCACCCAACTCGCTGGCGAGATTCACTAGAAAAATATAACATTCACGACCCCACAACAGACTGACTACTATCACACTGGACGACACGCGCCAGCGACAGAAACGACTGGATCCTGAGTTGGGACCCGCTCAAGGTTGACCACCTCTTGACGAAGAACGGGGGTCGAACTAAGAACTAAGTTTGGCAACAATGACATGTTGAGCTAAATAATGTTTTTTAAAACCTTTTATCTCTTAAAATAAAACTGATTTTGACCAATCTGTATACTAAATAATGAATTAAAATGATCATGTAGTTACCAGATATGAATTCTTCATTCAATGTTCTAAAATTCTATGTGTAGCATATGTGTTGCACTGTCAAGAAAATTAATTTTTTTAAATCACCACAGGTGCAGTTTTTTCAATTGTTTTACAGCGCGTTAAAAAAATTAAATTTCTGCGCACGGAAAGCGTTAATGCAGTTAGTAAGGTAAACCCAATATTTTTATTCGCTTATTTTAATGGTTTATCTGTTTTGTTTGACGAAGGTATCGTAGAAAGTCTTTTTGGATATATCATGGCGTATATGTCATTGTGTTGCCTGGTAGCATTGAATTAGAGATTAAAGAACCGTTGATGTGAACATGACATACTTCATTTTTGGGTATTGTGTATGTGAGTATGTATGTGTGTGTGTGTGTGTGTGTGTGTGTGTGTGCGTGCGTGC
This sequence comes from Ariolimax columbianus, assembly GCA_036924085.1. Classification (NCBI taxonomy): domain Eukaryota; kingdom Metazoa; phylum Mollusca; class Gastropoda; order Stylommatophora; family Arionidae; genus Ariolimax; species Ariolimax columbianus. The sequence continues at coordinate 93,993,176 of JAVGWX010000003.1, forward strand.
GTGCGTGCGTGCGTGCGTGCGTGCGTGCGTGCGTGTGTGTGTGTGTGTGTGTGTGTGTGTGTGTATAGTAATGTGACTCGAAAGCGCATTAGCCAAATATTTTCTTTCTGACAAAGTAGGGACTAAACAAATAATCGTCATCGATAATCTTGAAATAGCAGAGGTAAAAAAAAAAAAAAAGGATTTAAGGGTACACAATATAAAAATCTGGGGACTGTTCAGTAGAACTAACGGTTTGCAGTTGTCCCACGTGAACTAATGCAGATGAATAATGTGTTGTGCCAGGACACCTGGATGATGGTGACCCAAACTGCTGCATCAATTTTGGCGATGACATTTTCTGACGCAACAATATGCGCTGACCTGTTCTCGGAAGATCGGCCGTTAACTCACGTCCTTCTTTAAACATCGTTGTCCAGTTCTTAACTGTTGTCTTCAACCCACTTTTGTCATCATACACTGCCCGCATTATGAATGTCAACTGGTCTTAGAAACCGAATCACCGCTCGCAGATCAACTCTGGACGGATTCTGTTTCACACCCGCCATGTTTTCAACGGTCTGCCGAGGAAACTATGAGTCGGAGAATAATTAAATTTTGCAAATTTGACAGTTGGTATATCCTGTATACACAAGATTTGACGTCATCATGCGCATCGTACTTATGTTCACTTGCTGCAATTAGGTCCGGTTTCATTTGAACACGCCTCGTACAACATCAGTCACACGAGCATGTAAGCTACCGTGATTAGACACACACAAAAAAGCAGGCAAGCAACCGAACAAACATTCTGATTTCAGTGATGACGAAGGCAGGATCTGGCAAGAACGTCTTTCCAACGTGAAGACACTTCATCTCCGCACTTAAACAGAAATCCAATTACTCCTTATTATCCCCCTTTAGGATGCGATTGTTTGCAAATCCTCTCCCTTTGGTGATCTGACATTAAACAGTCCTGTATTGGCAAAACACAAGCTCCAATTGATGACGAATTTCGTATTTCTTGGCATATTCTCCATAACCATAGCACTTACACCCCTTAATGTTTTTCTTTCCCATTCATTCTCCAGACTCTATGTTGATGTTCCTTCTCAGTTATTACGCTTGCCTCGCCTTTTCCCGCCGTGTTTTCCAGCGATAAATATATTTTAAAATAAATTACGGTGCTTGGTATTAAAGATAAAAAGGTGTGCAAAAAAACAAAACAAAACAAACCCCAGAAACCTTGAAAGTTGACGAACGACGAAGGGCGTTCCAAGTCGATCATTCTGGAGTCCAAGAAGGGTGGCGGCTGATTATAGATCTGGCCATCAGTAGAGGTCACAATCAGACGTTATTCACGTGATTTTTATTCAGGGTCCATAATCTTTACCCACTCCAGGAAGGGGGAAAATCTTGGCAGTTCATTATAAATTACATGTGCCCATGTTCTCTGTAGCTTGTGAATGATGGACATTACTGGTTACATAATCAGTTAAAACTAATTTATTTGCATATCTGTCCTATATTTTAAAGTGGAGTTTAACAAATAAATTGGTTCATTCAATAGAAAACCCCATTAAGACTTACATGATACAATATTCAATGACCCAGTGGACTGTTACCATCCTCCCTGATGTTGGTGGGAAGGCCAAGTGAAAAAAAGGTCCCGTCACGCCATGCGGCGGCGCATGGGAAATATGGTGTTAGGCCCATATTATTTTGTAACCCACGGCACTTAGTGGATGATGTGTTTACTTCCCGGACTGAAGCGGTACCAATTTAAGGATGGGTCCACGCGAGGGCCGTATCGGTTTGAAAAAACATTTCCGCCTCAACTAGGGAATGGACACAGGGCCACTTAGATGCGAAGTCAGCACGCTAACCACTGGACTACGCGGTTCCCTGGGAAGGTCAAGAGATTCCTGGTGAAGACGGTTGAAAAGGAAGCTGGTTCAGATGAATGACATGAACTGAGAGGAATTTAACTTAACTTAACATCTTTATACTGGTTTAGAAGACCCTGCAGAGTCTGTATACAACCAGTTACATTTACATCACCTTGCTCTAAAATCTATGCGCATCCAGTTTATTCTTAAATGCATTAACTGTCCCTGCCTCCACTACCTCCCCTGGCAATGCATTCCAAGCAGACACCACTCTCTGACTAAAAAAATATTTCCTAATATCTAACCTGGACCTCTCTTTAATCAGCTTGTAGCTATGCCCCCGTGTTTTTGTAGGTGGCTGTATTTAAAAAAAACTTGTTATAGTCTAATTTATCGATTCCTCTGATCATCTTATAAACCTGTATTAAGTCACCACGAATTCTTCTCTCTTCGAGACACTGTAGGCCGGTTTTTCTGAGTCGTTCCTCATAACTGTAATTCTGGAATCCCACTATCATCTTTGTCGCTCTTTTTTGTATTCTTTCTAGCATGTTTATGTCCCCTCTATGATAAGGACTCCACACCTGTACACAGTACTCCAATCTAGGTCTAACTAAAGCTTTATACAGTTTGACGATCATTTAAGATGGAAAAGATATGGATGACTTGAACTGATAGGAATTTAGGATGGATATGTGTTGGATTACTTGAACTGAGAGGAATTTAGGATGGATATGTGTTGGATTACTTGAACTGAGAGGAATTTAGGATGGGTATGTGTTGGATTACTTGAACTGAGAGAAATCTAGGATGGATAAGATATAGATGACTTAAACCGAGAGAAATCTAGGATGGATACTGTGTGGAACTCTAGAAGACGGCCCAGAATTGGAACAAGCGGAGAGCATCTGTGGTGGTCTTTTCTTTCAAGAGGAACCAGAGTGATGAATAATGATGATGATAAGCCCAGTAAAATAGTATGAATCACACTTACATTTCCAGTTCAAATCATCCATCTCTGACCCATCCTAGATTTCTCTCAGTTCAAATCATCCATCTCTGACCCATCCTAGATTTCTCTCAGTTCAAATCATCCATCTCTGACCCATCCTAGATTTCTCTCAGTTCAAATCATCCATCTCTGACCCATCCTAGATTTCTCTCAGTTCAAATCATCCATCTCTGACCCATCCTAGATTTCTCTCAGTTCAAATCATCCATCTCTGACCCATCCTAGATTTCTCTCAGTTCAAATCATCCATCTCTGACCCATCCTAGATTTCTCTCAGTTCAAATCATCCATCTCTGACCCATCCTAGATTTCTCTCAGTTCAAATCATCCATCTCTGACCCCTCCTAGATTTCTCTCAGTTCAAATCATCCATCTCTGACCCATCCTAGATTTCTCTCAGTTCAAATCATCCATCTCTGACCCATCCTAGATTTCTCTCAGTTCAAATCCCTCCATTTCATATCTATCCTAGAATACTCTCAGTACAACTCTCATCCCCTTTTCTATCTCATATCTGTCCTAGAATACTCTGTTTAAACTTCTCCATCTCATATATTTTATAGAATTCCTCCAGTTCAAACACTCACCCCCCCCCCCATCTCCCCTCTCCATCTCATATCAATCCTATGTTTCTCAGTTCAATCCCCCATCTCCTTTCTATCATATAATTCTCTGTTCAATCCTCCATCTCATATCTATCCCAGGATTCTCTCCGCTCAAACCTCCCCATGTCATCCTATAATTATCTGTTCAAACCCTCATCTCATATCTGTATTAGGGGACGGCGTGGCCTAGTGGTTAAGTGACACGGCTCACAATCAGAAGGTGCTGGGTTCGATCCCTATCTCAGCGCCGGCCGTTACTCCGGGGAAGCAAACCCTTAGAAAATGCAGGAGGAAGCAGACCCTTACATAAAATGCATGCTGAAGTCGGATGCACTGGGCCGACAGGCGCAAAATAAAAACGCACACCGCCTTGGGGATTAGAGATTTAAGGCGAACGCAAAAAAAAATAAATAAATAAATAAATATGTATTAGCTTTATATAAATTCAACACACACACACACACACACACACACACACACACATACACACACACACACATCACCTCCTCTCCCCTCCCTCCTCCCCTCACGTATCAATCTTAGATTCCTCTCAGCTCAAATCCTCCTCCTCACGCAGATCACGAATTTCTTATCTCTGATTCAAACACAATTTATAATTTATTCAGATACTCTACCAAACACAAAGCAATAGGCTGATGTAGGGATTGACACAATGCAAACCTCGAGCCAGAATCAGCACAGCAGCACATAATATCCAGCCAGCAAACTCAAAATTAAATATCTTATCCTCCAGCCCACATGACCCTAAAATATAAATATAATATAACTTTCTGGCCGAAAATAGAATCCACGTTTTTAATAGGTTGTATCGATTTGCGAGTGTATAGATACTAGAACACTGGAATCTTGCTAAGCAATCAGGTAGGTCCAGTGACTGATGCTTGGCGGACTAAAGCTATTCTTTTGTTCGCGCGCGCGCGCGTGTGTGTGTGTGTGTATGTGTGTGTGAGGATGTGTGTGTGTGTGTGTGTATATACATGGGTGATCTCGAAATAAGGTAGAGACCGTGATTTGTTCCCGTGGATCTTCTGTTAAAAATGCCCCTGATCTCAAGGTAGTGAGATCGGATTCCCGTGTTCAGTGTCGAGCAAGTTAACAATTCCTTGGTAGTTAGAAATAGAAAAAAGTAGGCTTAACGGCTGCTGTCCGGGCAAAATTCAAAAATTCAAGTTGCAAATTTGCCCAAATTATTTGTACTTTCCCCAGGCCTAATAAACTGCAGGAAGTTATTAAATACCTACTACGTATAGCCGAAGCCTTCGGCTACCTGGCAACAGACATTAACATGTTTGAATACCAGGATTCCAAGCATTCCAAGAATATATATATATATATATATATATATGTGGGGACGATGTGGGCTAGTGGGTTAAGTGACACGACTTACAATCAGAAGGTGCTGGGTTCGATCCCCAACACAGCACCGGCCGTTACCCCGGGGAAGCAAACCCTTAGAAAATGCAGGAGGAATCAGACCCTTACATAAAATGCATGCTGAAGTCGGATGCACTGGGCCTACAGTTGCAAAATAAAAACCACAGTGCAATGCACACGCCTTGGGGATTAGAAAAATAAGGCGAACGCAAAAAAATAAAATAATATATATACATATATGAAATGTATGCTTTTTCCCTTTGTGTGTTTTATGTGCTGTTTACACCAGAATTGACGTCATCGTGCGCATTGTACGTATGTTCACTTGTTGCAGCGTTGTCCGGTTACATTTGAACACTCCTCGTATATATAAGTAAATTAATATGATTAAATCGAAGTGCAGAATGCCTCTCTGTCTTTAATTCCAATATGCTCCTTCCGATGTGCTACGGTGCTGAGAAGTGGACACTAATAAAATCACTGAAAGAAAAATTGTGAATCTGGCCTCCCTTGAGACGCTTCGTCGGAATCACTCTCGGGAACCAACGTATGCAAGATCTCCACAATTCTGACATACGGCGATTGTCCCTGGTGAATGAATGCGGTAATCCATGCAGACACAAGACAGAACATATATGGTTAGGTCACATGTTTCGACGAAACGATGGTCGATGGAGCATGGTTACAGCCGTCTGGTAAAGTAAAGTAAAGTAAAGTAAAGTAAAGTAAAGTAAAGTAAAGTAACCCATAGCATTTCTGCCTTTGGTGTGTGAGGTGTTAGCGATCTCACATTTCAAAGGCTCGGCTATATGAGGGCGGTAGCCATCTCCTCTCCCTTGTCGTTTTTACTTCCCGGACTGAACCGGTACCCATTTAAAGCTGTGTCGACCCGGGAGCCATTGCGGTCTGAAAACACATTACCGCGTCAAATTGGGAATGTACCCAGGACCACTCAGATGCGAAGCCAACGCGCTAACCACTGCGCTACGCAGCTCCACTGCTACTTCCGGCGTAAAAAGAGACGGCGGGGAAGACCTCCAATACGTTGGTCAGAATTCCTTGCTGTACGCAGCAACTTACGAGGCTCCTGTGGTAGAGTGCTTACAAAGCACTGGACTTCTGTGGACAAAGACAGAGTCCACTGAATACGAAGTTTGAACCCACAGCTGTGCTGATCAGCTGGTCACTCAGATCAAGATCAGGATATGTTAAAATAAATGAGTTTGATGTGTGTACAGATGTAAACTTGATAAAACTTCCGCTTGACAAACATACTTATAATTCGCAGCTTACTGCCTTTCTAATAGAAGACACTGCTAACCTGCACTAGAAGATAATTTTAAAGGTGCAATTTGTACGGAGCTTGCCAAGAAATTAAGTTGGGACAGAGGTTGATCAGTTAAACTAACTCCTTTTTGCAGATGATCAATTTCTACTTTACGAGAGTGAAGACGATCTGCAGCAACATCTGACTGCGCTCAACTCTGTGTGTGAAAGATTCAGTTTGAGAGTTAACACATTCAAAACAGAAACTATGCAGATAAGCAGATCGCCTGAAAACAGGAACATTACGGTAAACGGAATCAAGATCAAACAAGTGCAGGAGTTCAAGTACTTGGGCAGTGTTTTCACACATGATGGAGGTTTATATAGCGAGAATGTGATCAGGTACCTTTCATGTTGCGTATTTGCGTGGCATCCTGATTGCTGTGGTGTGCATTTTGGCTGGTTGCCTCCGTCTTCAGCACCGTAAAGTTGCTTCTGCAGACTGGGGTCTTGCTCGAAAGGGTGTGATGATGATGATATGATGGACTTATGGACCCATTTTTTAAGTATCCCCGAAGGGAGGCTGTGCAGTGTGTCTGTGTCCCAGGATCGTCACGTCCTGCCAGAAACGTAGCATATGCATGTGAGTGGGGTATCTCCTTACTACCGTTTAGTATTCTCGGCTACTCTGCAGTGATGGTTACGCCTAGCATTCCACGCCTCCTGGGTGTTCGTCACAAATGGGCAGAGGTTCAATGTCCGCTGGCCTGAATCTCTTCTGCGTCCATTGGGATGACTGATAGAAGACACAAGTAAAGAACAAGGCAGGAATGCATTTAACCCATGAAGTGGGGGTGGGTTGGTTTAGCAAAGAGCGTGTACCACTTGCCTGTGGGTTCTACAGCTCCACCTAAAAGGCTCCACCTGCTCCTCGGTCTCTCAGTCTGCCCCCTCTCTAAGGACCTGTCCGGCTTGGATGACCCTAACAGGAGTAAAACTCCCGCCGGCATAGCTCCCTGGATCATTGGGATGCGCAAGCTCTCCAACCCTGTCAAGGCAGGCCTACATATGGAATCAACAATCCAATTTGAGAAACTGCCAGATCTTCAGGCTCTACTGTCTGAACTGAGCAACCAGCGGAAGATTGTCATGCAGTGGATACCTTCTCATTGTAGAGTACCAGGAAATCAGATAGCAGATCGACTGGCAAAGGAGGGTGCTGCAGACGAGCAACCAGATGTGCCAGTTACATACCAACAGAAGATAAGGATGATCAAATCCATCAGAAAGCCATCAACGATAACACCAGACGATTACCATAAGATGAACAGACAAGAAGAAAACTGTTGTGTTGCGCTTTAGAACAGGACACAACCGACACCGCAGCCACATGTACACACAAACGAAGATTGGCAACTCAGCCATGTGTATATGCGGAAAGGCACCCCAGACAGCAGAGCACATACTACAAAACTGCCCCGAATATAATAATCAGAGAAAATCTCAATGGCCCATAGAAACAAAACTGGAAGAGAAACTTGATGGACCTGTATGTGAACTACAAAAGACAGTGACGTTTATACAAGAGACAGCATTGCAGATATAGACAATATTTTAAAGCGAACGAAAGAAGAAGAAAAAGAAGATCAGGTACCAAAAAGCAAATGCAATTGCATATCAGCTGTCACCATTATTGAAACACCCTAACATAAACATGTCCACAAAAAGAATGCTAATCAACAGTATATTCATGCCAAGTATCTGTTACCAGTGCCAAACATGGACATTAACAAAAACTTTAGAGAGAAAGATCACGACATGTCAGATGAGACGCCTCCAGAAAACAATCAACGTAACTAGGAGAGACAGAATGCCCAATGAAGATGTGAGAGAAATAGTTGAAGCAAGACCCTTCTCGGAATATATTGATGAGAGAATCAAGTGGTTAGGTTAAGCCACCAAATGAGAATCCAACCTGACCAACAACCCCTGTGCGTCTATAACGCAAGACATTCGTGTTTTCGGCAGACCGAGAACTAGATGGATATGAAATGTTGTGGATGTTCTAAATCGTCATGAGATGACGACTACTTCAGCGACATGTCTGACCCTGGAAAGAAAACTACGGCTTCCTATGGTGCTCCCACGGTTAAAGTTGGTAAGACAAAAGACAAAACATGACAAGACAAGACAAGACTGAAAGTTAAATAAGATAACAGGCATAATCTATCTCTTCGAAACCTACAAAAACTTGAATTCACTAAAGATCTGCGTAAAGTCTTGAATGGGTGTCCTAGTTGTCTTGTATGGGTGTCCTAGTAGTCTTGTTTGGTGTCCGAGTAGTCTTGTTTGGTGTCCGAGTAGTCGTGTTTGGTGTCCGAGTAGTCTTGTTTGGTGTCCGTGTAGTCGTATATAGTGTCCGAGTAGTCTTGTATGGGTGTCCGAGTAGACTTGTTTGGTGTCTGAGTAGTTTTGTTTGGTGTCTGAGTAGTTTTGTATGGGTGTCCGAGTAGTTTTGTATGGGTGTCCGAGTAGTTTTGTATGGTGTCCGAGTAGTCTTGTTTGGTGTCCGAGTAGTCTTGTTTGGTGTCAGAGTAGTCTTGTATGGTGTCCGAGTAGTCTTGTATGGTGTCCGAGTAGTCTTGTATGGGTGTCCGAGTAGTCTTGTATGGTGTCCTAGTAGTCTTGTATGGTGTCCGAGTAGTCTTGAATGGGTGTTCAAGTTGTCTTGTTCGATATCCTTGAAGTCTTGTATGGTGTCCTAGTAGTCTTGTATGGTGTCCTAGTAGTCTTGTATGGGTGTCCTTGTAGTCTTGTATGGGTGTCCTAGTAGTCTTGTATGGTGTCCTTGTAGTCTTGTATGGGTGTCCTTGTAGTCTTGTATGGTGTCCTAGTAGTCTTGTATGGGTGTCCTAATAGTGTTGTTTGGGTGTCCTTGTAGTCTTGTATGGGTGTCCTAGTAGTCTTGTATGGTGTCCTTGTAGTCTTGTATGGGTGTCCTTGTAGTCTTGTATGGGTGTCCTTGTAGTCTTGTATGGTGTCCTAGTAGTCTTGTATGGTGTCCTAGTAGTCTTGTATGGGTGTCCTCCTAGTAGTCTTGAAAGGTGTCCGAGTAGGTTTCAGCAGCACGCTCGGGATGTAGGGAAAGCTACTGCAACCCGCCACTAAACGTTCTTTTCAAAGCGAGCACAAGAGTAAACCTACTCATTGTAGGCATTCGAAACAAACAGCCCGGCTCTACACTTCATACTAAAAGAGCTACAATGAGAAAGACAAACATGAATTCTTTTATTGACTTTCAGACGTCATCAGTAAGGTCAATGGAAAGGCTGATTTAATCGTAATGAGAAATTGTAATTGCAGAACAAGGATAAAAAAGATCACTACAAAAATATTCCTTCTGAAGGTTCAGTGACACTTCATTAGTGGAATGACTAAACACATGTATGTACTCACTTACTTGCTTTCTGTTTTCATTGCAGCATACGCAGTGGGACAGTGTGAATCCACCATGACTGCCGTGTTTTTGACGTGGATTGAAATCACCAGGAGGGCTATGGCTATTTTATTATTATTCATGGTGATTTGGTTAAAGAGGATTGACTGATTTGGCAGTCGTTTCCAGTAAACGCTCGAATACTTTTACAGATATTTTACATTGTGGCTTCTTTCGTAAACTGAGCATGGTCTATTAATAGCAAGCACTGTCCCCCAACATCGAAAGTCATATAAAAACAAGTAACAATGGGAACAACTCGACATTACAGCATGCCATATCTTTTACATATTACCATTAATAAAATAACGACGAAAAAGAAATATAACACTCTGAGGAATCACCAAGGTCTGTATAACTACTGATCATCGACACACAAACACACATCATCACGAAAGAAATGTCAGAAATAAAATTAGCCAATAATCGTCACAAATGTACAAAAAAAAATTAATGATGAAATTATTAGACAAACAATTTGCCACGAGTGATGAAGTAATATGACACTTGATTGAAGAACATGAAAACACGAAGAGTGAATGAACCGTCTTTAAAAGAAACATTACGAATGAATACACTAGACAAGAGATGTGGAAAAAATAACTTTAGCCAAGGCAAAAAAAACAAAACAAAAGGAATACAGGAGTTTGAGAGAAAGCTAAAGTTAAAGAGTAATTTCAGACTACAAAGAAATTCTATAAAACATAGTTAGCGTCAATGGCACTAGAAGATTAAATTACTTAAATAATATCTGGACGTTGCAGCTATTTTATAGCTTTTTCATAGCCCACCAACACAAGAGACAGAGGCGTATGTACGAGGCATGTTCAAATGAAACGGGACCTAACTGCACCAATTGAACATACGTACGATGCGCACATACCAACTGTCAAGTGTGCACAATGTATTTTCCTCTGACTCATAGTTTCCCCATCAGACCGTTGAAAACATGACGAGTCTGATAAGGAATACGTCCACAGTTAATCAGCGAGCGGTGATTCGGTTACTAACAGCTGAAGAATGTTGACCAGTTGACATTCATCGCAGAATGCAGGCGGTGTATGGTGACAAAAGTGTGTGGAAGACAACAGTGGAGAACTGGACAACGATGTTTAAAGAAGGATGTGAGTTAACGAAAGATCTTCCGAGACCAGGTCAGACGCATATTGTTGCGTCAGAATGTGACATCGCCAAAATTGATGCAGCAATTCGGGTGGACTGTCTCCGGAACTTACGTTCGCTAGCAGAGGAATTCGCTGTGTCGCTAGGGACAGTTCAAATGGTGGTTAGCAAGAAACTGAAGTATCGGAAGTTGTGTTTACAATGGGTACCTCGGTTGCTGACCAACCACCATAAGGAAGAATACATGGGATGGAATTTGAACAACTTACTGCGATATGTTAAGGAGGGTGATTCGTTTCTTTTACGCATTGTGGAAGGTGAACATGCCTTGGTGGACATCCTTCAGCAGTTTTAAACTGAATCCCCGCTTGCTGATCAACTCTGGACGAATTCCGTACCACATCCGCAATGTTTTCAGAGGTCTACCTAGGAAGCTATTAGCCGGAGGATAATTAAATTTTGCAAAACTGACGGTTGGTATGTGCTGTATACACCAGAATTGACGTCATCATGCGCATCGTACGAATATTCACTTCGTGTAGTTAGGTCCGTTTTCATTTGAACACGCCTCGTACTTCTCGTTACCTCACCATTAACTGGTTGGTTGTAGAAAAATATGCGCAGCTAATAGAGGAGAGAAATGAGAGATGATCAGCGGGGATTACCATATTTTACCGGCCAATCAACATACAGATACAACGTGGCGTTCGTTAAGACTTTAGTCCTCCCAAAACTCTTCAAGGTGAACCTTAAGAAAGTATAAATTGAGTTTTCCTTCCAGATGGCGCATTGACCAATTTTTCCATTAGTTTGCCCATGCAACTGAGTAGGCTGACTGGTGAATAGCTACTGGGTCAAGTCTGTCCTTACCTCGCTATAGGATAGGCAACCTGATGGCTTCCTGCCAATTTCTAGGCTCTTCATCATCACCATCGTCATCGTAATCCTCTACTTCTTCTTCTTCTTCTTCTTCTTCTCTGATCAAGTGATACTACTTCTAGCCCAGCGATATACACGATGGAGATTGCCTTTCGGGTCTTCGCCAACCCCCAACCACTCCCCCCCCCCCCAGCTTTTGGAGTATGATCACCCCAACCCGGGTTCAGACTGACTTTCTTTGGTCTAGGTAAGTGTGGAAGTCCTCCAAGATATGTTCTGGTGTTTGCTTGGAATCTGCGGACACCTATATTGTTTTTTACGCTGCATTTATTACCTATGCGAGTATATTCTTCGCTTTCAGTCCTACCTTTGTAAACATCTCATTTGGGACATTATCTTTGACTGATGACTTATTGAGTTTGCGTCAAATAGTTCTATGAGCGCGAAACTGTACGCCATATTCTCTTTTACAACCATTGACGTATTCAGTAATACTTTGATCACTTTTTAACAGTCTGCTGTCTGGCTTTTCAGTATTTTCACCTGGCTAATACTTGTATATTTTCCCCCAAAGATGTTTGCTGCTCATCTGCCAGTGTGCATTTTTTAATTGTACTTTATTATTATTGATGACCGGCTGCTGTTTTCATTGCTCAGAGCCAGAGACAGTTTTCATAGCACTTGTCCATCTTTGTCCAGATTGCGACTTTCACTTTATTTTCCATCTGTCTTGTAGCTCTATTTACCTTTGTTCTGTATCTGGCTGAGACTGCATTGAAAGCCAAGCTGCACTCTATGTTTTGTTGCTATTGTTGCTATTTCTGTGATATAGCCCAGTTCCTCTTCCAGCCACTTACCTCTTTTGTTCAATGTGGTTTGTGATGTCTCTTTACTCTCTTACGTTTAGATTCTTAAGCGGCCTTTAGGGTTACCCTAGTTAGTTCCTCTGCAAATATTCCTTACTACTTTTTTTGGTGTTTATGGTCTCGCTATTTTTTATATAATCGTCACTGGAGATCAAGGCGCTGAGCAGTGCATGAGCTGCAGCGGTTAGCGACCCATAGCTGACTGCTAGCGTCAGGGCCAGCTAACCAGAGTTGCCAAGACCCTTCTACGCCTCCACGTGGTGATCCTGGATAACAGGCTACAACAGAGCAGACTGGCTAAGGAGAAGGGATCGAAGAGGAAATGCTAACCCGGTACTAAAAAAATGCTTGCTTAAGTCGGATATGTTGGATCGAATGGTGCAAATATCGCAATCAAGCTGTAAACTACGACACAACGCATTCCGTTCTCTGGACTACATTCTGCTACTTAAGCCCTTTCAGGGTTTGAGAATGAACGAAGCCAGCCATATCGCGTCACTGACATTGAGGTTCTCTCGAGAGCTGACCTGCCCAGCATACGTGCACTGCTTTAAAAAGCACGATTAGGATGGGCTGAACACCTCGCTCGTATGTCAGATGAACGTCTCTCAAAGAGACTCCTCTACGGCGAGTTGAGGGAAGGATGTCCAAAGAGGGCGCCCAAAGAACCGCTTTAAAGACAGTTTGGGGAACTCACTTAAATGTTGTAAGATAGATGTCACCACCTGGGAATGTCTTGTGCAAAACAGATCTGACTGGAAAAGCGCAATCAAAGCAGGTGTAGCTACCAGTAACGACCACCGTGTTGTGAAAGACCTTCTACAGACCTCGTGTGCCCGTCATGCAACATATGATATAGTGCTCGTATTGATCTGTTGAGCCTCATGCACACCCACGCGCATCAGGATCAGCTGTGACAAGGATGATGTCGATGGTTCTCATCTACAACGATGGGCAGATATTTTATATATTTATTCGTGAGCCTTGTAAATGTGTCCCAGTCTGATCTTCAACAGTTCCTTCGGGGAAAGAGTTGTTGTTTCTTAAGTACATAATTTAAGGTTGATCGAGAGTTTGACTGAGTTGTCGTCGCTGTCTCCTAATTGGTCCATTGTTGTTCTATCCGTCGGACAGGACATGTCGTTAATGGATGCAGTTTTCCGCTTACTTGAGTAGAAGGCCTTTTTATGGCTGTACTGAGTTCCCCAAAAAGACATCAGATTTCATTGAAGAAACCGGACTTTTAGTTTAAATGACCAATAATAGTAGAATAAGTGGAAGAATTTCTCAAGACTCCAGCTATCGGAGTAAAAACTGTAACGATAGAATCTTTCTTTCAAAATGCAGAGGCCTCGAAAGTCATGTCATAAGTCATAAGCGATCCTCTCCTCGGCAATGTAATTAATCTTGTGCGGTTCCCAACCCTCTCTGCGGTAGTGCAGTCTTGTCAAAAATTGGCCAGTGGCCGATTGGATTTACTCACGCCCACTGAAGTAGGTAGTCCCGGTGCAGCTATGCTGGCCATCTCTGTTCTGATCAGCGGGTCAGGCTTGAGCATGCTCGTTGGCTTCACTTGTTTATTAGGGAGAGGAGATTAACGTCTGGTCAGGCAAAACGTACTAATCGGACATATTCGTCGAGATCAGGTAAAATATACTGGCCAAGACCCTCATCTCGATTTCCCCGTAGTTCTCCGTGGAAACGGGTTGTTTTCCTGGCAGATTGGCTAACGAAGTGGGGGATCTATGTGATCCCAGCAGTAGTGAACGATACGCAGATGAAGCCAAGCATAGAACAACCAATTGAAGGACTCCGGCCCACCTCCATCAGGGTGCACAAAAGGGTGATCTTATTCACCAGGAGCATTCAACAACAGCAACGTTTTCTCTTGATCGGCTGCTGCATGCTCCCCCCGCCTCTGTTACCGTATGTTTTCATGTAATAGACTGCCCCTCAGGTAAGTTTAAAACCTCGAGAGTGACATTGGGTTCGAATCAGGTTAAAAGTATGCCTTCTTTCGTGTTAATGATATTTTATCTTTATCTATCCCTAATATTGTAGCCCGTCCTTTGAAGTATGTCGCTATTATCCCAGCCGCCATGTAAGCTTTTTGATATTGCAGTGAAACCACTTAAAAACAGATAACCCCACTGCAGCTGACCCCCTCACAGGTATTCTACGCCACTGCAGCTGACAACTCACATACAGTCTACACCAAGACAGCTCATCTCTCACAGACAGCCGACACCCCTGCAGCTGATCCCTCAAAAATAGCATATGCACTACAGCTAAACCCCTCAAAGACAACCTACGGCACTACAGCTAAACCCCTCCAAGACAACTTACGCCACTGCAGCTAAACCCATCAAAGACAACCTACGCCACAGCAGCTAAACCCCTCAAAGACAACCTACGCTCCTGCAACTGACCCCTCACAAATAGCCTATGTCACTACATCTAAACCCATCTAAGACAATCTACGCCACTGCAGCTAAACTCCTCAAATGCAACCTACGCCACTGCAGCTAAACCCCTTCACAGGCAACCTACGCCACTGCAGCTAAACCCCCTCACGGGCAACCTACGCTACTGCAACTGATCCCTCAAAAACATCCTTCACCAAATCACTTACACATGTTATTCTAGTGGTAGTTTCTGCAACAATTTATTTTAAATGATGAAATTACCAGTCCCATACACCCCCCCCCCTCTTATGTCGCCTATTACAATGCAATGTAAAGGCTGTTCTGGGAACGTTATTTGCTTCTCACCGGTGATGTTATCACCTGGCATTTCCCAAATTTCCCGTACACTGTTGACAGAAGCGAACAGACAAAGGCGTATTCAAACATTAATTACAAATCAAGTGATTTTTATCACACAACTTGCCCAGCAGAAAGACGGGAACTAATCCATACATAACACGTTTAATCATCACGACTGGAGACCGGGTCCGACTGGGGTGTCTTAAATTTCAGGTCTGGCCCGTCTTCTCCAGCCAATAATAAACGTAATTTATTCTCTCACTGCTGAAGTCCAGACGATGTCCACATTCCCCAGCGGACTCGTCCCCAAAGATCGTCTGGTGAGAGGCGGGAGTATTCAGCTAAGTGGAGTCGATTTTACTGCATTTCATTGTCGTAAAACCGGCGTCATTATGTGGTAGGAGGCGCTTCTAAATCTTCAAGAAAGTGTGATACAAATACTGATATAAGGACTCAACAACAAATGTCGTTATATTGAAATCAATAATCCACAAAAGTTATGCTCGATATAGACTTAATGAGGTTATTGGTAACTTTATTGTTTGTCTTATTCTGTCTGATTATTCTTTTATTCCTTAAATACACAGCATATTCGTAGCTCAATGCTACCAATGTATTGGTTGGGGGGTTAGAGTTCGGAGTAGGGTACTGCAATTCCTAGCAGAGGAAAGCTTTAAGATGATGTGAAGAGTAGATCAGATGGACTAGGCATGTTGTTCGTATGACCGCTGAATGACACAATAAACAGCTGTTGTATGGTGAGCTCCAGACACGCAAGAACTTGGCGGGGGGTGGGTGTGGTACGTATTTTCCAGAAGAAACGATATGCTGAGGGCATAAAAGTATCTCTGGACAGTTCCCTCATTGATGTTGTGTCTTTGGATCTGCTTGCTCCGGACCCGCTATGTCCGTCGCTCTGCCCTCACAAGCAGTGCTCGCATCGTCTATGATAGACCCATGACCGCGGCGCAGACAAATTAGCGAGCTATCCGAAAGGACAGAATTCAAGGCGGCCCAATTCCCGATGTTACCCATGTGGTAGAGTCTGTAGCGCTCGTATCGGACTTTACAGTCATATGGGTTCACATCTGTTTACATATGTCCTGACGTTGTCGGCATCTTCGCTTCCACAGGATAAATATGATCATATTATATTATAATAGTTTGTGACCTACACAGTCAACAATGACCTTGGCCCTCAACACGAGCGCAGGCAGCAATAAATGACTTTGGCACACTGTTGTACGCAAGAACACATTACTGGCCTTAACACTCACCTTATACATAACCAGACAACTAGCTACGTAGCGCAGTAGTTAGCGAGCTAGCTTCGCATCCAAGTGGTCCTAGATTCATTTTCCAGTTGAGGCGGAAATGTGTTTTCAGACCGGCTCCCAAGTTGACCCAGCCTTAAATGGGTACCAGTTGAATTAGGAGATCGATAACACCTCACACCCTACCGACAGTAATGTTATGAGTTCCTTTTTTTTTTTACAACAACGACTGATCACTGAACTCATCACGTCTTCAGATCACATGTAGCTACCATCCACTCATGGCCGTCCTTGACGCTAGCCTTGTAACTAAACTGACATCCGCAACTGACCTTGACACTTACCTACAGCCATCACACAACAAACCACCGACCTTGCCATTCACCTTATAACTGCTAACGCCGATACTTACCAATATCTATCGCACATCCACCACCACCTTGACATTCACCTTATAATTGCTAACCCTGAAATGTACCTACATTTATCACGCACCCTTGACCAACCTTGACACTTACTTTATAACCGCCCAGATAGTCCACAGAGCAGGGTAGTATGGCCCTCTGACCTGCCACAACTGTCACATTTCTGCTTAGAGGGTTAAACCTTGGCTCTTGACTCAGTCCTGAAACAAAGAAGCATAATATTAGGAAAGTGTATTGGAGAGAACCGGCACTATCACAGCGTTTTCCATGCTTAGTCTTCGAAGACTCCGATGGCTGAAATACACTCGGAGGATGGAGGATGGCAAATAACAAAGGAGCTTCTCTATAGAGAATTACAGTTGGGGAAAAGGTCTTGGGGCTGCCACTACTTCTATGCAAGGATGTGTGCAGGCGGGGTATGACGGACGAGGGAATCGATTTGGAATCCTGGGAACAGGACACCATGGATCGTGTTGCATAGAGTGGCAGGATTCAGCACGGAATACAGACAAAGGAGTTACTGATTGTGGATATGTAAAGGACTCAGCGTTTGAGCAGACACACCACACTATGCGATGAATCAAACAGTTCTGAT
Organism: Ariolimax columbianus; assembly: GCA_036924085.1. Classification (NCBI taxonomy): domain Eukaryota; kingdom Metazoa; phylum Mollusca; class Gastropoda; order Stylommatophora; family Arionidae; genus Ariolimax; species Ariolimax columbianus. The sequence continues at coordinate 94,010,744 of JAVGWX010000003.1, forward strand.
TTTCCTTGCACACATTGTGGAAGACACTTTTCTGCTCGGATTGGTCTTACTAGTCCCATCCGTATTCTTCATGGATTGTAGTTACATCCCTTTTTCTCAAAGCGCGACATACTATCGTCTGACAAGACTAAAAGAGCCAGTGGTTAGGAAATTGTATACCTGATTATTTTAGACTATCCTACTATTACATAATAGGTACCGGAATATGATAGATCAATTGGTCCGCATTGCGAGATGAATAACCGTGGTTTAACATTTATCATTAGTTTTTTCCGTCTGAAGTCACGATGACTGCGGTGCAATCTGACATTCTTTCACCAATATGGATCAATCTTCTCCCTTGACATTCGTCTCACTGAGATCACATGTCTAGATGATTTCTCTATCTTTCTGGTGTTATTTTCGATCGGTCAGTTATCACTTATCAGGGATAAACACTTTTGTCGAAATGTTGAAAGTAGGCTCAGGTTGTATTGTTTTAACTTTTTGATACTTTTAAGAATGCTGCGGTCATGATTTTGGAATCATGGGAACAGGACGCCACGGATCGTGTTGCATAGAGTGGCAGGATTCAGCACGGAATACAGACACAGAAGATACTGAATGCAAATGGCTGAGGACACGCCACACCATGGGATGATTCAAACAGTTCTGCTTTTTCTTGCAGACACTGGGAAAAAGAAAAAAAGAAAGGAAAAGTTGTTTGGAAAAAGAAAGGTAGCAAAAGAGACTTCACAAAATACAGAGGAATATCGCTCTTGAGCCACACTGGCAAAATATTTGGTAAAATCTTAGAAAAAAGCTTTCACTACATACATCATCTAACCTCAGCCCAACGACACACAGATGGGGTGTAGAAAGAACAGAAGCTGCACGGATGCAATTTTAACACTCCGACAATTGATGGAGAAAACTATTGAATACGACCAGGAACGATATGTTGCGTTTGTAGATCAAGAAAAATCTTTCCACTGGGTTGATAGACATCAGCTATGGAAAAAATTGACACACTATGAAGTAAACGATCACCCAATTAACATATACAAAAGTCTTTATATTGAAAGCCGATGCTATGTTAGAAAAATAACCGAACTTTCTGAAAAATTGCATACCAAATCAGGAGTACGACAAGGATGTGTGCTATCCCCTTTGTTGTTCATTACATATGTAGACCGCATTTGTAAGATAACCAATCCAAATAAAAGTAGCAACATTGGTGAACTCTTAAATGAACTTCTCTTAGCTGACGATCAAGCAATCATAGCAACTTCAGAAATATAATTGTAGCAACATATTTGTAAACTGAATGCAACAAGTAAAGAATGCACCATGAAAATCAACGTAGAAAAATTGAGGTCACGAAAATATCTAGAATAGCCGAAGACATAAATATTTTCCCTGAAAAACAGCAAATCAAAGAAGTGAAAGACTTCACATACCTAGAAAGCACGTTATCAGCAGATGGAAGAATTACAGAAGAAATCCAGCAAAGATGTAACAAGGCAAATCATAACATTGGACAATTACCTCCAATACACGCAAGCACGTGACAATAACTACCAAAAGAGGTTTATACAACACGATTTTTTATTCCGATGCTATGCTATAAAGGTCAATCCTGGACACTTAACATTAAAAGAAAAACGCTAAATCTTAATAACAGAAATGAAATACCTGCGAACAATATTGGTTGTAACAAGGAGAGACATGATCAGAAACGACCAGTGTTGGACTAACACCAGTGTTGGACTACACCAAAAGACATAAACTGAAATGGTTTGCCACATAACAAGACTACCACCATACAGCACCACACAACAAGCAATGATAAATAGATACAACGGGTTTAAGGCCAAAGTCAGAGCAAAAAAATGGTGGCTTACAGAAATATCTTAGGCTGTGAATGCCAGTGGGCATGAGGCACACATATGGGCTTGTTCTAGAGATCTCTCCATAACCTGCCGATGAAAGGCATGACAGGATACTCGAAATGAAGGATGTTTTTAAGAATAGTCAGCTAGGATAACCTACTAATGATCAACGGGGTACGGGTTCGAGACTCGACAAAAAATATTTTCTAATGAGCGTACAATACAAATCTAACCTACACATAGTGGGGTGTTTACAGAGCCTGACGGTTTTTTTAATGTCTATGTCATATAAGTGTTCCCAATAGACCAAATCAATGGGAAAAATATCAAAAATTATATTTATTTTGTCTTCTTGTTTTTTTTTTCGTTTCAGGTTGCCATTTTTTGATGTCATAGTGGACTCTAACAATAGCACGAGCTTACAAGAACCAGCGCCCCACACATGACCCAGACGAGGAAATGTCATCACCTTACACGCATCGCTTAGCAGCACAAGTAGACATAGACAGAATAAAGCAAAGTAATATTATTCGTGCGTTTTATTGTAGCCAATCTCATAATTTCTTTTCTGTAAACGCGTCCGTTTCACATTCCCAACGCACCAGTTTCAAATTACGCCCGTGTCCAGTTTGGCAGACATGAGATTTTTCCGCTCTTCCACGTACGTAAAGTAATGGCAACCTACCGTACTGCACACCTGCCAACTTATACCAGTCCAATAGGCCGTCGGTTGTAATTTGCGACGTTCTATAAAGGACATGCTAGGTACTTTACTTATCTTTATCCTGATATTCAATCATGCAGGTCACAATCCAAACTTGCTTGGTGATGTCTCTATAGAAAACAATAAACTAATTAAAAACATTCGCACCAGAGTCGGGAGCGCTGTGTTGACAGGCGCAAAAACACAGTACAGTACACACCCCTTTAAAAAAACAATTAGAACTAGGCAACCAAAATAATCCTCTTTCTCCCCAAAAGAGCCACGAGTGGCGGAGCAGTTATCATAACGGTTTCACAATCCGGAGACAGCCTCAAATCCCCAGTAAGGTACATCTTTGTCTTGGTCGGGGGGGGGGGGGGGGGGGGGGGGAATTCAACGAGCAAATAAACAACTACGTTTTTAATACACGTTTTTATGTATACTAAGACAAGTGTTGTTTTGTTTGTGGGACTACACGAGTGAGCAACGAACTGCCAAGCCGCTGTAATGCAGTGTATCCTCACTTGATTATTTCATAGTTGCCCTACTGCATTTTCAATTAGAAAAGTGAGCTACTTTAAAAAAAAAAACCATTGGCGAAAAAATGTGTTTGCGGCATTGTTTCTGCTTACTCACCGGTGTATTCGTTGTGTTTACATAACACCGGTTATTCTGTAGAAACGGTTGAATTGAAAACGAGACCCTTATCCCCCCCCCTTTCCATACCCCCACCCCCTCTCCCAACGATAACAAAACAATCACTGTTTGGCTTTAGACAATTTAAAACCGAATTTCTGTGTCACGTGGATTTGTAAGGTTATCCTGTTATTCAGGATCGTGGAAGTTACGTTTTTGCAATAGCCGTGCCTCATGTAGGTCTGTTTAGTTTGTTTATGTAGATATTATAAATACGTTTGGTAGTGGAAATTTAACAGATCTGGTTAGGAACACTACCTTGCTTTGTGACAATTTGATGGATGTACAAGACACCTGAAGTTCCAATAAATGTTGGTGACGTAATAACAAAAATGTGGAAACTAAATGGTTAACGGTAACCTTTATAAAACGGATCCGGAACAGGTTATTCGAGGATCTATCCAAATTTAATAGATTAACAGATCGCACTAGTAGAGGCTGTATACAATCTCAGCTGTCTAGGTTATGTGGAAGTTGGTTAAAACAGGAGAAATAGAAGTACACAAAAATAGACAAGTTATTTAAAAGTTTGTAAAAGTCGACGGTTAGCAGTCCGGTACGGTCTACTAGTCAAGAGGTCAAGGGACTCGTCTCTCGCAGTGATGAACGGAAACGGTGGACGATCGAATCCCGCATGTTTCTAGTGACCCCTCGTCTCATGGGAGGTAAGACCAGAGTGCCTGCATCCCGAGTTACATCCAGTCGTCTCGACCAATAGTCTTGCCACAGATCCAAAGTAACTCGGGATAAGAGTGAGATGGATGACCAGCTCAGAATCTTTCTCACTATAATCTAAAAGCAGCGCACATCATGTTATGAAGACAAACCCGTCTGATGTTGCTATGGGCAATAGCTTGTTTTTAAACCTTTTTCTACAGTATAGTAATGGGAAACGTGACACATTGACACTTTTTTTTTGGGTGTGAACCAAATATTTCCACACAAGAAGCAGTTAAAAGATATCAACAATGAGTGTGTTTTATTCATATTCTCCTATCTGATCTTGGCTTTGAATGTGAACATAGCATTAGTGCCGAGAAAGCGAGACGAACGGAATACTACTTTTGGGGAGAAAACTATCCTCCACTTCAGTCCACACTTTCATCTGTTCTTTGTACTAAATATCAGCAGACGGGAAAGGCAACACGGATATCCAAAACAGATATAATAAGTCAAGTCAAATCATTCGGCAAATTGTCCCCGATATTTCAATGTTAGCACGCGACAATGGATGCAGAAAGACCACTATACTTCACAATATTCCTACCTACATTGTGCTATCAGTGCCAAAATTGGACATTAACAAACAAATATATAAGACACATCGTAACAACAGAGATTCCTGCGCAGAATGCTTGGAGCAACACGAATGGATAGAATCAGAAACGAAGATATTTGGAGACAAGTAGGTACACCACCAGTGTTAGACCTCACCAAGAGACAGCAAACCAAATGGTTTGGCCACGTGACACGACAAACACCAGATATTATCCCCCAGAAGGCAATGTTATATAGATACAATGGATACGAAGCCAATGCAATATTAAAGATAATGAAGTTGCAGACAAACTAGGAAAACGTGGAGGAGCATCCCCACAAACAGACTTTAGCATAATATATAATGAGGCAAAGACCATAATTAAAACCCACTTTAGGGGACAATGGGCCGATCAACACCCCAACTTCCGCAAAGAAGACATCTACTTTAACTTAACTAGAGAACATCAAGTCATCATCTTCAGACTGAGAACTGAGCATAATAGACTGAAGGGTAATTTTTACAACAAAATGAGGATTGTGACAGATGACAAGTATCCATGTGGGGAGCATACCATGACCCTGGAACGCATCCTACGAGAACAATACTGGCCTCGCGAGACAGATATGAGACAAAAGCTGTATGGAGATAAAACAACCTTACAAACACCGGTGTCCTTTGTAAGAGAAACCTGGATCTTGATCTGAGGATGAACGAAGAAGAAGAAGAAAAATTGTAGAAATGAGAAAAATTGTTAAAGAAGTGCAGTCGGAAATTTTTTATCTCTCTCCAACTCGTCCCATTTCACTCTCTCATTCTCTCTGTGTTCCTGCCTTTCTTTGTGTCTCCTTTCTCTTTTTCTTTCCCTCTCTTTCTCTCTCCCTCTTTCTCTTTCCCTCTTTCTCCCTTCTTCTCGCTATCCCCTCTTTGTCTTTCCATTTCTCTCTTCTTATCTGCCCCCTCTCCTTCCCACATCTCTGTCCCCCACTCTTTCTTTCCCTCTCTTTCTCTCCCCCTCTTTCTCTTTCCCTCTTTCTCCCTCCTTCTCGCTATCCCCTCTTTGTCTTTCCATTTCTCTCTTCTTATCTGCCCCCTCTCCTTCCCACATCTCTGTCCCCCACTCTTTCTCTCTCCCTCTTTCTCTTTCCCTCTTTCTCCCTCCTTCTCGCTATCCCCTCTTTGTCTTTCCATTTCTCTCTTCTTATCTGCCCCCTCTCCTTCCCACATCTCTGTCCCCCACTCTTTCTTTCCCTCTCTTTCTCTCTCCCTCTTTCTCTTTCCCTCTTTCTCCATCCTTCTCGCTATCCCCTCTTTGTCTTTCCATTTCTCTCTTCTTATCTATCCCCCACTCTTTCTTTCTCCCCACTAGTCTTATCACACTTGCTTTTTGTTAATTTGATTCGCCTTCTGGCTCCAAGTAAATTCACAGAGTTGCTACTACATCTGGCCTGTTTGCAGGAAGCCTGCATCCGAGCAACTGCAACGGCAGCTTCAATAGCAATGTTTTTGACATGAAAACGCAGCAAGCTCTTCTCACCCAACCCTTTTCAGTTGTCTAAAGCATTCATCAGGGCAACGTGCAGTGCAAAATGGAAAAAAGACCACCCTGGCCACATAGAAAACGATGCCTACGATCAACTCTCCAGGCAAGACCAGGTGATAATTCTCTGGCTACGCACAGGTCACAACAGACTTAGATGCCATCTATACAACAAGTTCAAGATTGGCACTACAGACCTTTGTGCCTGCGGCACAGAGCCCATGAAGGCAGAACATATTTTGCAGTCCTGTCCACTGAATACCGACAAAAGAAGTAGCATTTGACAGCCAGAGTCCTTCCATAAGAAGCTGTACGGAAGCGTACATAGCCTTGAGTCGACCGCTGCTTTCGTTAGAGTCCTTGAAGTTGAGGTCTGAAGATGAACGACGAAGAAGAAGAAGTTGTCTGTTACGACATGATTGGAAGGGTAATCATTAATGCCCATCGCATCTTTCGGTGTATAGACTGTCCTCTCGCAGGTTCGGCCTTGCGCCGCCCTTTCTGCTGCTCTTCACTCGAGGCTCAGGGACTGGAGTTCATGTTCACAGTCTTTTCTTATGGTGCTTCTCCTCCTCTTCCTCTGTAGATTTCATGTCAGGGTTTCTCTGGCAAAACTTGATGGTGATTTCCGTAGCATATATCTTATCCAACCCCGTTTCCCACATTTTATCTGTTGCTCGACTGGTTGTTGTTGACTCCTTTCCTGAAGGCCTTTATCTCCGACCATGTGTTCCACCAGTCTATAACTATTATCCTCCGTAGACATGTGGATATTTCGCTTGTTTCTTTGTACTAAAAAGAATAGTCGGCAACTGTGGTTTTTTTGCCGCTTTCATTACATTACATCAAACTTCTGATCTTCCGAGGTTCTGCCTTTCCCACGACCCTTTCCTTTTGATTGGTTGTCAATGGTTCTGAAACCAGCTATGTTTCTATGGATCTAGGTGGCTGGCCTTGATCAAATCTGTTGCACTATGTGGTTTGCCTTGATCCTATTTAATGCGCTCTTGGCGACTGGCCTTGATCCAATCTATTGCCCTCTAGGTCATTGGTCTTGATCAAGCTATCGTACTCTAGGTAGTTGGCCTTGATCCAAGCTATTGTACTCTAGGTCATTGGTCTTGATCAAGCTATCGTACTCTAGGTAGTTGGCCTTGATCCAAGCTATTGTACTCTAGGTCATTGGTCTTGATCAAGCTATCGTTCTCTAGGTAGTTGGCCTTGATCCAAGCTATTGTACTCTAAGTAGTTGGTCTTGATCAAGCTATCGATCTCTAGGTAGTTGGCTTTTATCCAAGCTATTGTACTCTAGGTAGTTGGCCTTGATCAAGCTATTGCACTCTAGGTGGTTGGCCTTGCTCCAGCCTATTGCACTCTAGGTGGTTGGCCTTGCTCCAGCCTATTGCACTCTAGGTAGTTGGCCTTGTTCCAAGCTATTGCACTCTAGGTGGTTGGCCTTGTTCCAAGCTATTGCACTCTAGGTAGTTGATCTTGCTATAGCTTATTTGAACTCTAGGTAGTTGGCCTTGCTCCAGCCTATTGCACTCAATATGAGTTGTCCGTTCTTCGTCTGATCCATCTCCCTTGACATGTCCAATTTAGCTGAACTTTCTGGAATCTTTCATAAGGATCATTGAAACACGCAAGCGACCCTCACCAACAAAGTAGCGATCACAAGGTGGGTTGGGGGGGGGGGGGGGTGGGCTTGGTGTTATGAGAGCTAGATGGTTACAGTTGTTTAATTATTTTTCAACCTGGTACAACTCAGACTCACCTGCTATTACATGGGATTTCATTCTGAAACTTCCATTCAATCCCAGAAGGCTAATCTACACTCATCAGTGATTTTTACATAAATAATGAAAGGCGTCCCAGTCTCTGTAGACCATGCGCGGGGCGCCCTGCAAGTAGCATATTCATGGCCAAAGGCTGGGCGCTGAATATCGAGAGCCTGGGCTGTCCAAACTGCAGGATCACCACCCCACCCCCCGAATTCAAAGTGTGACAATTTGGCAACAACTCAGCTGCAGGAGCTGCCGGAATGAGTTCGCAATGTTAAACCATCCGCCCTAGGTGCTACCACTCTGTATTTTCTGTCTGGGTTTACTCCCGTAGCCCTACCCTTCTCCTGAGGTTTCAACAAGGCAGTGGGATCGTTGCCCGCAGATGCTAGCATCCGACGATACTCTCATCGTCCCAGGACCAGGCAGCACTTCCTACCCCTTTTGGGTTTAAAATCAGAGTTCCTTTTCTCCTAGACGAACTGCATTTGGCTCATGGCATAAGAACCAGTCAGCGAACCACAGTTGAGTTTCAAAGATGTGTGTAGGTGCGAAATAAAGGCCCTAACCATAAGTCTGACTCCCTGGGAAGACGAAGCTGCAGACCGATCCGAGTAGAGAATCTCTTGCAACACAGAGAAGTGAAAAGACAACGCCGCGCAGAGAAAGGAAAACAAGAAAAGCTAAAGATATATATTTTTGCTTACCACTCCAAGTCCTATTATTTACTACTACGTCTAGTTATGCACTTTAAAACGTCTGTTGTGGGAAACGTCCGAATGCAAATACCCCGGTGGTTCGATATGGTTGTAACAGAGTTCAGAAACGCCGATCGAAGAATTGGCGTAGCGAACATACGAGTAACTGGGCTTATCGAAAGAAACAGCCCCCTGCTCGCAAAATATTTATATTGTGTCTCTTAACTTAACTTAACGTTTTTATACTGGTTTAGAAGACTCATCAGAGTCTGTAGACAAGCAGTCACATTTGCATTAGCATGCTTTAAAAGCTATGCGCATCCAATCTATTATTAAATGCAATAACTGTCTCTGCCTCCACCACCTCCTGGGGTAATGAATTCCAAACATTTACCACTCTCTGCCTAAAAATGTATTTCCTAATGTCCAATCTTGACCTTTCTTTTGTTAATTTGTATCTGTGCCCTCTTGTTTAAAAAAAACAAACTTGTTATAGTCCAAGTTTACCTTTCCTGTGATTATCTTATAAACCTGTATTAAGTTACCTCGAATTCTTCTCTTTTATAGACACTGTATTCCGGTTTTCCTGAGTCTTTCCTCGTAACTGTAATTCTGGAATCCAACTATACGTTTTGTCGCTCATCTTTGTATCCTTTCCAGCATGTTTATATCCATTCTACGATAAGGACTCCACACCTGTACACAGGACTCCAATCTAGGTCTAACTAATGATTTATACGCTTTGACAATCACCTCCTTACTCCTATGTTTAATATTTCTTTTTATCATACCTAACATTGCATTTGCCTTATTCACTGCTACTTGAACTTGCTCATTCATTTTTCCTGTATGATCTATTATAACCCCTAGGTCACTTTCCTTATCTATAATTTTAATATTGTTTTTCTACAGTACAATGTAATTTAGATGATTGAGGTGTAATGGTACAGAACATAAATATATATAATACAATACAAATGTCTTTAAAGTCATAATAAACGGTACGTTACTTTCCTATATATGCATTGCACTGCACTTTATGTCTTTATTTTAATGTGAACATTTCCTACATGCAAATAAAATGTTTGCTCTGTAACAGCGTTCCTCGAAGCGTAAGACGGGCATCAAACCTCATAAATCGCGCGTCCCTTAAGCGCTGTAGCGTTATCTTTGCGTAATTATCTTTCGAAAATGCATTACACTGAAGTACGTAATGGCTTCTAAGCACAGCAAAACCAGTTCTAGTGATAGCAGCATCAATAGGCAATGGAGACGTATCGATTTGAAAGTGTTGCAAAAAGTAATTAAATCGCACGATTGTGGAAAACCAGCGAATGCTTTAGTTCGTCATTTGGGCATGCACACTCTACAGCCGAGTCGATCCTTAATAACAAATAACACATTCTCAAAGCTGTTAAAGGATCAGTTACACCGAAAGCTATAAAGCTGAAATACAGTACTGTATTTGTATATTATCTTGGCTATTTAGCCAATACAGATATACGACATTATCCCATAGAACTGTGCTTATTATATAGCATTGTGTTCGCATAACGTCCAAATCACATAACGTCTTCTTTCACAGAACGAATTGAAGGGGGGCTAGTCAGAAAATAGTTATTCAGGTTTTTTAAAGAAAATAATGATATTGCTATAGAAAAGTAGGTAGCAAAGCAGATCATGTCGTCGAGGATGAAGTGTTAGAGAATGCAATGTCAGCTTGACATCGTGATACTGTAAGCTTACACACACCTAGTAGTATCTCTCACAGTACTTTAAGCCTACACACCTAAGTAGTATCTCTCATAGTACTTTAAGCCTACACACCTAAGTAGTATCTCTCATAGTACTGTAAGCTTACACACCTAGTAGTATCTCTCTTAGTACTTTAAGCCTACACACCTAAGTAGTATCTCTCATAGTACTTTAAGCCTACACACCTAAGTAGTATCTCTCATAGTACTGTAAGCTTACACACACCTAGTAGTATCTCTGATAGTACTTTAAGCCTACACACCTAAGTAGTATCTCTCATAGTACTGTAAGCTTACACACCTAGTAGTATCTCTCTTAGTACTTTAAGCCTACACACCTAAGTAGTATCTCTCATAGTACTTTAAGCCTACACACCTAGTAGTATCTCTCATAGTACTTTAAGCCTACACACCTAAGTAGTATCTCTCATAGTACTGTAAGCTTACACACCTAGTAGTATCTCTCATAGTACTTTAAGCTTACACACCTAGTAGTATCTCTCATAGCACTTTAAGCTTACACACCTAGTAGTATCTCTCTTAGTACTTTAAGCCTACACACCTAAGTAGTATCTCTCATAGTACTTTAAGCCTACACACCTAGTAGTATCTCTCATAGTACTTTAAGCCTACACACCTAAGTAGTATCTCTCATAGTACTGTAAGCTTACACACCTAGTAGTATCTCTCATAGTACTTTAAGCTTACACACCTAGTAGTATCTCTCATAGTACTTTAAGGTTACACACCTAGTAGTATCTCTCATAGTACTTTAAGCCTACACACCTAAGTAGTATCTCTCATAGTACTTTAAGCCTACACACCTAGTAGTATCTCTAATGGTGCTGTAGCCTTCTAGGCCTAATTATTATCTCTCAATGATACTATACCTTATAGGCCTAACTAGTATCTCTCATGATACTGTAAGCTCCTAGGCCTAACTCGTATCCTCAGATACGGTAATATTCCACGTATAACTAGTATCTCTATGATACTGTAAGCTTCCACGAATAACTAGTATCTCTCATGATACTGTAACCTTCTAGGCCTAACTAGTATCTCTCATGATACTGTAACCTCCTAGGCCTAACTCGTATCCTCAGATACTGTAAGCTTCCAAGCCTAACTAGTATCTCTCATGATACTGTAACCTTCTTTGCCTAACTCGTATCCTTATTATGCTATAATCTTGCACACTTAATTGGTGCTGTCATGATACTGTAATCTTATACATCTAACTGGTATCCTCAAAATGCCATAATCTTCCACTTTCAACTACTCGGTGTTGTCATATTTCTGTCATCCATTCATTTATCCGTTCATCCAACCATCCATCAGTCTATAATTTCATTAATCAATCAAATGCAATCCATTATCTACTTAGGACCTATCTATGAGGGTTGTTTGAATCAAACCGGAACTTTTTGTTCGAGTTCTATCTGAATGGGTTATAGTGTGCTGGAACTACTATCTTTAGTTAGGGGCACTTGTGTCCTATTTCTGCTAGGTGGCCTACTTGTCATGTGCCAGTCACGTGACAGATAGATAGAAATGGCGGATAACACTGCTATTGCTTGCATGGAACAGCGTGTTGTGTTGAAGTTTCTTCTAAAAGAAGGCATGAAACCTGGGAAAATTTACAGACAACTGCAATCACAATGCCGTGGTAAGACACTCAGCTAATGTAAGACATCTTAACAGTGAAAAGAAATCATGGGAGATGAGCATTTCAGCACTGATAATGAAGTGAAACAGACTGTTCTGAATTGATTCAGACATACTGATAAAACTTTTCAAGCATTAATTAAACGCCGGGATAAGTGCTTAAACTTTGTAGGAAATTGTATAAAAAAATTAATGTAATTTTGACTAATTGAAATTTGTTGTGTCATTACAAAAAAAAGGTTCCGGTTTGACTTGCACGCACGCACGCACGCACGCACGCACGCACGCACGCACGCACGCACGCACGCACGCACGCACGCACGCACGCACGCACGCACGCACGCACGCACGCACACACACACACACACACACACACACACACACACACATATATATATATATATATATATATATAAATACTATTTGAAGATTCTTTGGCGAAGTGGTTAAGTAGTCGGCATGGTGGTCAGGTGGTGTTGGCTCGACTTCGGACTCCTCCCCCTAGTCATCTTTCCCTTGACTTGCCAAAGGGGTCGGGCGGTTCGAGACGAGAGAGTGAGGATAAAAAGTAGAGCAGTTAATCCTTGCTAAAAATAGCGCTAGCAAAATTAATTATGCCATCATCGTCTACGATGGACATCGGCCTTTGCCTTTTTTTAAAATCTACTATTTAAATATCTAGATACATTCAAACAATTGGTCCACCTGTCCCACACAGACTGTTTTATTATCAGTCTATACATCAGTTGTAGCCACAAAACATTAAGCGGCAACAGCTAACTTGTGCCCTCCTGAAAACTGTAAGATACCCCACCTAACTTGTATATACATCTTACAACAAGCTACCACCCAACATGCCACTCCACATCGCCGGATTGAATCGATACCAGATTTAGAGCCAATGTCAAAAGGTGCAACAAAATAAGTGTCTGTAGTTTATTTTGCTCAGCCTATCAAATCAGACGACTGACCAGCAGCCGAAGTGCATCTAGAATGAAACGGCTGTCTATGAGTACAGCAACCGTGTTCATCGTCTGAGGGCATGCTATGCCCACTGATCTTCCGAGAAGAGCGGTGAAGTGGTTTATTATGGAAGCTATCTTTAATCATTATTGTCACTTGTGAGCCGGTGAATGGAGCTAACAAGAATATGACTAGTCCAGTTTCTGATGGCGAATCAATGGATTTGTGTTCTTCCATATTGTCAGTGATTGAAAATATGAATCGGATGGAGGTTTTCAACGAAGTTTCATATGTGTGCGCCATGTCGGAAGAATATCTTGTTTGTATGGATTCTTTTGTCAATTTCAACACAGGGCAAGCTGAAGCACGGGAGTGCGTTGGCTACTGTAAAGGAGATTAGGGTAGATGCGAAATTTGAAGAGCAATTGAGGGATTAGAAAGAGAGTAAGAAAGAAAGCAAGAGAGAGGGAAAGAGAAAGAGAGAGAGAGATGGAGAAAGCGACAGAAAGAGAGACATAGACAAAAGAGACAAAAATATATAGAGAAGATATATATATATATATATATATATATATATATAGAGAGAGAGAGAGATAATGGGTGATATTGGGAAGACACATCCACAATTTGATGGACTGTGCTGGATAAGAATGTTAATGATTTTAAGGATTTTATGAAGGAAGATGCGCTGCTGTAAACCATTTTCCTCCTCCTCCTCCTCCTTCTTCTTCTTCTTCTTCTTCTTCTTCTTCTTCTTCTTCTTTCTCTACTTCTTCTTCTTTTCCTATTCTTCATTATTATTGGGAGATTTGGTGACCAAGGGATTGTAAGCTTGCTTTACATTCACAACGCACCAGGTTTGAATGAGTCACGTCGTGCTAAAAAGGGTACCTGATTAGGTCAAGGAACATTTTCATAGCTGCCGCGGAAGCCACGAAGTTCTTGCTCTATCGTCAGCACTTTCATCAATATAGGTGAATGGGCAAATACGAGGGCTTTCAGGTGCAATGAAGGCGATTCTATGAATCTTTTATTATTGTTAATATTATTATTATTACTATTATTATTATTTTTCATTTTTAATGTGAACCATGGGTATTGCTACCTATTCATCATTTGTCTCCCTTGTATCCTACATTATTTTATTTTGGATAATGTTTCCTCCCCTGTATTCAAATGTAGAAGTCCAACCGCACATGGGCAGGTTCGCAACACCAAATGGTAAGAAGCTTCACCATAGAGACGGTTTTTAGTGACGTTTTAAGCCTATCCAGTATAAACTTGACTCTTCCAAGCTAAAAACATTTCTTGTGGCGATCTTTAGTCAGTCTAGAATAAACTAATTTCACAAGTGAGATTTATGGTGATGATGGTAAACATGTCCAGTTTAGACTTGACGCTTCCACCCTAAAAAAAAGTATAGTGAACACCTTGGACATGTCCAATATAAACTAGACGCTACCACCTTAAATAAATTTCTAGTCAACATCTCAAGCCTGTTCAGTATAAACTAGACGCTACCACCTTAAATAAATGTCTAGTGAACATCTCAAGCCTGTTCAGTATAAACTAGACGATACCACCTTAAATAAATTTATAGTGAACATCTCAAGCCTGTTCAGTATAAACTAGACGCTACCACCCTAAACAGATTTCTATAAAACATCTCAAACCTGTTGAGTATAAACTAGACGCTATTGTGTAGCGCAGTAGTTAGCATGCTGGCTTCGCATTTGAGTGGTCCTAAAATCATCCCCAATTGAGGAGGAAAGATTTTTCAGACCGCAACAGCGCCCAGGTCGACCCAGCCTTAAATCGGCGCCGGTTCAGTCCTGGAAGTAAAAGCGGCAAGGGAGAGGAGATGGCTACCGCCCTCATATAGTCGAGTCTTTTAAATGGGAAATCGCTAATACCTCATACACATACGGTATTAATGCTATGAATTACTTTACTTTTGCCTGTTCAGTATAAACTAGACGCTTCCATCCAAAATAAAATTTCTTGTTAACATCTTTAAGCCTGTCTAGTGTAAACTAGACACTTTCATACTAGAGAGTTTTTGGACTAGACGCTTCTATCGTACAGCGCACCCTTGCGAAGATCTGAAATCTGACCTGTATACTCATGAAACGTTCAACATAGAGGGTTTATGGTGAAGATATTAATTCTGCTCAGTATATACTAGGCGCTTACACACTACAGCTCTTCCGGTGATTCTGGTGAATATATTGAACCTGTCCAGAATAAACTAGACAGTTTCACAATAGAGAAATTTATGGAGAAGATTGCAAGCCTGTCCAGTGTAAACTTGATGCCTCCACACTAAATACATTTTTTGTGAACATCTTACTCATGTCCAGTATAAACTAGACACTTCTACCCTAGAGAGGTTTCCGGAAAAGAACTTAGTCCCTTCCAATATACACTTGACGCTTCTACCCTACAGGGGTTTCTGGTGAATATCTTAGGCCTGTCTAGAATAAACCAGACGCTTTCACCACATAAAGGTTTCTAGTGAAGATCTTAGGCCTTTCTAGTATAAACTTGACGCTTCCAACATAGAGTGGTTTCTAGTGAAGATCTTATGCTTGTCCAGTATAAATTTTACCTATCCAGCCTGAGAGATTTCTAGTGAAGATCTTAGGTCTGTCATTTTCACCTTAGAAAAGTTTCTAGTGACAATTGTATGCCTGTCAAGTATAAACTTGACATTTTAACCCTAGATAAGTTTTTATCGACAATCGTATGTCTGTCAAGTATAAACTTGACATTTTCATCCTAGATAAGTTCCTAGATAAAATCGTATTCCTGTTCCGTATAGTCTTGACATTTTCATCCTAGATAAGTTCTTAGCGATAATTGCATGCCTGTCAAGTATAAACTTGACATTTTAACTCTAGATAAGTTTCTTGCGACAATTGTATGTCTGTCAAGTATAAATTTGACATTTTCATCCTAGATAAGTTCATAGCAAAAATCGTATTCCTGTTCAGTATAAACTTGACACTTCCAACCTATCACACCCCTAATATGTCTGCGACATAGATAAAATTACATCTGAATTGCGATACAGAAGATTTGAACATAGATCAACAGAGAAAGCACGTATGACATCATCAGCTCTACGGAGATACTAATGACCTCAGGATAACCACTGCTTTCTTTAGATAAGTTGATGTTTTGAGTCGTAAAATTACGATGTACCATAAAATACGCGCGAGATCGCTGACAAATGCACCCATGGGGCAAAGGCAACTTGCTTACTGACAAATTAGTGACACTCAGAGGCTATTAATGCGATCTAATATCTGGTGCGTGGTTCCTCAAACAGCAGAAATGAAAAGGAGATAGGGAGATGGGAAATCTTCTTTGAGTGGAAATGAGAATGGGATGTGAAGGGGAGTGAATTAACAGTGAAATCATGGGAATAAACTGCTAGAGAAGGGAGATAAATAACGGGTGGATTGCTGCTCTGTTTTATTTCCCCTTGGAACTCTCGTTTGAAAATATATTTCGTCAGAGATTCAAGCTTTTTTAGACTGTACCACTTAGGTAGTTGGTTAGTTAGTTAGTAAATTAGTTGTCCGTCCACTTCTGGTCTTACGGGCGCCGTGGTTGAGCCTACTTCGTGACTTCTGCGCCAGATGTGTCGATTCCGACGTCGCTGCAGAATCGCCTTTACGTCTTCTATACACCTGTCTCTCGACCGTCCTCTCGCTCGGATGCCGAATCATCGGGCATTGTACGCCCATATGCGGAGGTAGTTCATGGAACATTCTTATCAGATGAACAGACCATTTCCCATTTTGTTATGGACATGTTTTCGAAACGGTATTGAGCAGACTTTTTGCGAATATCCTTGTTTTTCAACCTTTATTTCTTGGTGACGTCGGCAGCCATTCGAACACATCTCATGTAAATGCAGAGCACAGGTCTTCAACAAATACACGCCAAATCTTCCTGTCACGAGTCGTAGGAGTCAGTTTAGTCCACGCCTTTTCTGCCACCTTCAAAAAGCTATTCCGCTCCCCCTGTCATGGGTCTTCTGATATTGTTCTTGCCCTGAAGATTCCAGACCAGAGATTGGCTTCTAATGTTATCATATGGTTTCCGTCTGGTCTATCCAGCCCCATCTCAGCCTTTGTAAGTCATGTTCCACTGGCACATGTTCAGTCTTTTCCAATAGTTACACACTTGTGATCTAAACCTACCATTTCGATCTTCGTATTCTGCAAAGACAACCATTTACAAAACTTAACTTACTTAACGTCTTTATACTGGTTTAGAAGGCCCTACAGAGTCTGTATACAACCAGTTTCTTGGAGGGTGGTTCAAAAGATGTGCGAGTCCATCTTATTAGACTCAAATACTAGAGCTAAGTAGACCCGAAGCCAATTAGGCGCCATCGATAGCTGCTCTTAATAAGCCATCTGTGGAAAGGTACAAATAACTCGGGTAGATTTTTCTCTTGAAATTTGTCCGGGCAGTGGCGGTTAAGCCTACTATATTCAATTTTCAGCTGCCAAGGGATTTTTAACATGCTCTACACTGAATACGGGAATCCGATCTCAATACCCAGAGATCAGGGAAATTTTTACCGGAAGATCCACGTGAAAAACATCCTGTCTCCACCGTGATTCGAACACAATACCTCCGGCACCCGAGACGGACACCTTACTTCGAGACCACTAGCACATTTTTCGTAAGTGCTTTTGTTGTCCTCCATGTTTCACAGCAATAAAATTTGCACGAACTTCACGTTGGAGTTGAATATCTTTAATTTGATGGCAGTTTTAATTTCTTTCGGACTCCATAGTATTCCCTAATGTAACGAATGCTTGTCTCACTTTCTATATTCTTAACTTAACGTCATGTTATGTACCTATATTGTTTCCACGATATAATGTGAGATTCCACATTTCGAAGAATGGTTTCCCCACACCTTTGCCCCCTAGAGAAGCATTTGTGGTTGTGGTGTTTATGGTTTTCTGAATGTAGACACGCCCGAATCATGGACGAACAGTAGATATATTAGAAAACAACAATACGATTCTCAGTCTATGAGAGAAGAGGACATACGATCGAGAGGCTGGTGGCATAGCTCGTGGTTAGGGTCAATGTTCATATGCCCTACCCACCCAATTGCGGAGTCCCCTGCATCTCGTAGTCTCCTAGTCGTGTTGTTCTTGACTTGCCACTGGAGTCGGGTGGCAAGAGACGAGAGAGAGTGAGAATAAAAAGTAGCGCAGTTAATCCTTTCTAAAAATAGCGCTAGGAAGTAAATTATGCCATCATTGTATGCGATGGAGGGCGGCCTTTGCTTTGAGAGAATTACTGAAATCTTACTTCTATTTATATTTCTGTTTGCCTGACTTGGCAACTGTAAAAAGGGTTTAGAATGCGTACTTCACCAAAATTGTTTATATTGTTCTTAGTTCTTAGTCTTAGTTCTTAGTTTAGTACTTCTACAGGGGCGGATGCCCATGTGCAGGTCCCAGCTCTGGTATGATCTGGATGTAGCCGAGAGGAGCATTTCGTGCTTAGCGGGCTAGGCTCGAGCAGCTTATTACTCCGCTGCGTTGGGACAAATGCTGATGAGGGAGGTAAGCCGATGTGCGAATCCAGTCTCAGGAGTTCATCTTTGCCGAGTATTTTATAGTCTCAAGGAACTTCATGGCTGTCGAATGGTCTTCTGTTGGTTGTCTGACTAAGCCGTCAGTCTAATTTGCAACTACCTCCAACTAATTGTTATTGGATGATTATCCCCGAATTCCTGTCACTCTGAATGTCGTCGCCAGTCTTGGGGCATTTGACTGTCACCAACCCTCACTACGCTAAACCGGAACGCCAGAGTGGTCAGCTCCGAACCCTCACCTCAGCTCCGAACTCTCTTTCCCCCGCCCCCCCCCCCTGTACCAGACACATTCTTCCACCTAACTCTTCGTTTCCTTTGTCGACCTAGTGTCGAGACTGTGAGTGACCTTGGCACACATTCAGGCAACCTTTGTTCGCAGAGTCGCCGGCCCAATCTCCTTTAACGACCATGCTCCAGCTGGAACTGTTACATCATACACAAAGACCCCGACAGACCACTCGATCGATAACCATTATAAATATTATTAGTCATCCCTGTCTAACAAAAATGCATTGTGTATTTACTCTAGTATCAGTTGTTATTAAACAAAATGTTAAAAACTATCGCATGCCGCAAATTTTCTCTGCTTGGGATTGTCTGGAGGAATAAAAGCCGCTGACCTTTTCAGTAGCTACGCATTGTACATGGAATATTTGTTATTTCAGTTTATCTCTGATACTTGTGTTTTAAACCTGTGTCTATTTAGTCAAAGATACGATTATCATAACCACTCGGCCACTAACACATCGATCTCCTCCAAGCAGGAACTAATTTATACGTTTCAAACTGAAAACAGTCTGGACCGAGCTGCGATCTCTGATGTGATAGCTAGCAGTACTATCCTGTCGCATATGGGTACCCTAATCAGATTCCTCAGAGATGTGTTTCACTTCTATTTTACTTGTAAATTAAATCGAAACGGTATGACTCAGACTCTAGAGATAATGTATTTACATTTTCTTTAAAACGCAAATATCTTTACATTTAACTACAAGAACAACTAATAATACAATCACCGCCAGTAAAATTGCTGCAGCTGTTACTGTAACAACAACAGCAAAAACATTAATAACAACAACGATAGTTACTAATATTTCGTAATAATAAGTTGCCCATAGCAAGCTAGAATAGCGACATCGTCAGATGGTTTTTGTCTTGGTGGTGAAACTTTCGTAGCATTTGAATTATAGTGAGATGGAAACTGCGCTGGTTATCAATCTTACTCTCTGATCGAGAGCTACCTTTTACCAATGTTTAGAGATATTATACTACTACTACTACTACTACTACTACTATTACTACTACTACTACTACTACTACTACTACTGCTACTACTACTACTGCTTATACTACTACTACTACTACTACTACTACTGCTACTACTACTACTACTGCTAATGCTACTACTACTACTACTGCTAATGCTACTACTACTACTAATACTACTAAGACTACTACTACTACTACTGCTTATACTACTACTACTACTACTACTGCTACTACTACTTATACTACTACTACTATTGCTGATATTACTACTACTACTACTACTACTGCTAATACTATTACTACTACTACTAATACTACTACTACTACTACTACTACTACTATTACTGCTAATACTACTACTACTGCTTATACTACTACTACTACTAATACTACAACTACTACTACTACTGCTACTACTACTACTACTGCTGCTAATACTACTACTACTGCTTATACTACTACTACTACTACTACTACTGCTAATGCTACTACTACTACTACTACTGCTAATGCTACTACTACTACTACTACTACTAATACTACTACTACTACTACTGCTTATACTACTACTACTACTACTACTACTACTACTACCACTTATACTACTCCTACTATTGCTGATACTACAACTACTACTACTAATACTGCTCCTACTACTACTACTACTACTGCTACTACTATTAGTACTAATACTACTACGGCTACTACTGCTACTTCTACTACTGATGCTACTACTACTACGGATACTACTACTACTTCAACTATTACCAATACTACTACCACTACTACGACGACTACTACTACATCAACTACTACTAGCACTACTACTATTACAATTAATACTACTACTACTACTACTGCTACTAATGCCCCTACCACCATAATAACTGCGTTTATAGACTGTACGAGCATGTGCACTACCTTAGAATTTAGTCTAGTCCACCGTTTCCTGCCCAGTCCACATTTTCCGTGTCTATTCCTCCATTTTCTGTTCAGTCCACAAATTTCATGTCTAGTCTACTGTTTTCTGCTAAGTTCGCCTATATACTTATGTCATTCGCCGACTACTTCTCCACCTTCTGTCTCGGCCCATTTTGGTCTTTCGATCAGTACCTTCGTGTCACATAAGAAATGGATGTGCAAAATTATCGTTTAGGTTACTTAATTATTCTTCTATGCGTTGTTCTTTGTCCCTGCCGAAGACCTTTATGTTCGTAACGTGAGTTTCTAGCTTTTTATGTATTAACGCCGAATTGACCCATACCTGTCTATATTATTATCAACATATGATTGTCAAACCCGTTTCCGTTTATCTCACTCAGTGGTGTATTCTTCTTCTTCTTCTTCTTCTTCTTCTTCTTCTTCTTCTTTCGTTCGCTTGGAGTGTGTCTAAATCTGTAAAGTTGTCTCTTGTATGAACCTCACTGTCTTCTGCAGCTCGCTCACACATAGGTCCATATAGGAAAACATGTACAATGGATCAAGGACATCATCAACGCAAGTTCAAGAAGATAATTTTGATGGCGCAAGAGTAGTACCTAAATAGGTTCAATGGCTCATCGACCACTCGAAGATTCGTTTCATAGCCAGATAGTCGCACATCAGCAAAATCAGCGTACGTCTTCGATAGTGACCTAATAGACGAAACAGTTTGTTACTGGTGCAAGGGATGGGTGTTATGCTTGCCTATTGCCCTTATAATAACCTCATTCTTTACCATCATCATGAGCCATGTATAGAGTAGCTGCCAATTAATTACTGCCGCAAATATGTTTTAATATGTAAATAGTTACAATGCTTCTCGTTCCTCCAGTTGTTGTTATGCCATAGCTGCTGAGCACGCCTGCACTTTGCAGTCCAATGCCATTCTTATATAGATACAAGTCTTCTTCAATTGTGTCACTGCTCCGTGCAGTGTTTTCGCAATTGTAGGCAGTGCTTGTTAGAATCTTTTCCTCATGTCCGCAAGCGCCTTGCACCCAATGAGTAGGTTCAGGTCCAGTAGTATTTGTTATTTCATATTACGAGTCCAATACCATTGTAGGTTACTTGGAAGAACTTATGGAACCGAAAGTGTGCGACTTCATCTTTGTCGTTATTGCTCGCAGTTACTCGTATTGAGTTGTGCGGGTTACAGTGGCTCTTCTTACATCCTGAAGTAAACTTGATAATGTAGACCGGGGTCTTCCTAGCTGTAGTAACAATACATAGCGCCCCAGTAGGCTCACCACAATTAATGAGCCAATTCTCATGTCATTGGCCAGACAGCTGTGACACATCCTGTATCCAAAAAAAACGAATGCAGATATGAGGCGGAGGTCTTAATCAGTATATTTCACCAAATCATGATTACTCTTTGCTCCCACCTTGATCAGTATATTTCACCAAACCATGATTACTCTTTACTCCCACCTTGATCAGTATATTTCACCAAACCATGATTACTGTTTGCTCCCACCTTTATCAGTATATTTCACTGACGCTGATCACTTTTCGCTCCCACCTTTATCAGTATATTTCACTGACGCTGATCACTTTTCGCTCCCACCTTGATCAGTATATTTCACCTGACGCTGATTACTCTTTGCTTCCATCTTGATCAGTATATTTCACTAAACCCTGATTACTGTTTGCTCCCACCTTGATCGGTATATTTCAGCAGACCCTGATTACTATTTGCTCCCACCTTGATCAATATATTCCACCCGACTTTGATTACTCATCGCTCCCATCTTGATCAGTATGTTTCAGTTGACCCTGATTACTCATCGCTCCCGTCTTGATCAGTATGTTTCAGTTGACCCTGATTACTCATCGCTCCCATCTTGATCCGTATGTTTCAGTTGACCCTGATTACTCTTTGCTTCCATCTTGATCAGTATGTTTCAGTTGACCCTGATTACTCATCGCTCCCATCTTGATCAGTATGTTTCAGTTGACCCTGATTACTCTTTGCTCCCATCTTGATTAGTATGTTTCAGTTGACCCTGATTACTCTTTGCTCCCATCTTGATCAGTATGTTTCAGTTGACCCTGATTACTCATCGCTCCCATCTTGATCAGTATGTTTCAGTTGACCCTGATTACTCATCGCTCCCATCTTGATCAGTATGTTTCAGTTGACCCTGATTACTCATTGCTCCCATCTTGATCAGTATGTTTCAGTTGACCCTGATTACTCATCGCTCCCATCTTGATCAATATGTTTCAGTTGACCCTGATTACTCATCGCTCCCATCTTGATCCGTATGTTTCACGTGACCCTGATTATTCTTCGCTCCCAGACCTTTGCCCTAAACATCAACCAACAAATGATGCCAATATGCAGCAGTGCATCAGTTGACAGCAACATCAACTCTTAACTCGTTGCCTGCATCAAGATTAGCGAACCAGAGCAGACGAAACCATATCCCGCCTTCTCGTGGTGGCCATGTTAACAGGCTGTCATAGCCGATAATGCAGTCGGCCATGAGATGGGGATCGCAGTGGGAAGACAAACCCTAAACTTAAAAAGGCAACTGAAATCGGATGTGTCGAGTCGAAGAACAGAGATATCACAGCCTCGCTGTAAACTACGACACAACGTCACGTCTTTTTCATGACGAACGTCGAACAAGAATCAATAAACCGATCAATCAATAAATATCTTATTCTCTGTAGAGTCCATGTCTTCAACAAATACAAATCGCCCTCATGTCCTGGTCCACCAGTATAGTTCTCTGCCAGATGTGTCATGTGTGCTGAATTCTCCTTCCATCCCTTTTAAGCTTGTGACTTCAGAACAAGTGAGAGTCGTAACATTATATCTATTGGATTAATTATTGTGTGTCCTATAGTTGGACAAATTATGTCTGTTCAATGTTTTTGTTCACATTATTTTCTTTGATTGTTAACGACTAGACTTTGAATTATGGATAAGCAGCAAATTGATGTTATCTGAAACATGCAAGGGTCGAAATTCACTTAAATTTTGAACCCTGGCGATTTCCAGATGTTCCCAGAGTTTTGCTTAACCGCATTACGAGCTCGTTATACGGAGAAACTAGACACATAGAAACTAGACACATAGAAACTTGTTTATTTTAGACATCGAAATTCCGAGATCTTGAAATCTGTAGTGGGATGCGAAAATTGGTTGTGTTAACTCTTGTCTTTCTTTTCTTTCCATCTGAAGCATAGTCCTCGTCGCAACTTGTCCTTTACAGAAAATATTTAATTACAAAAGAAATGTCGTGTGACGAAGGTTTCTGTAGCTTGTATTTTACACGATGATGTCGATAGCCTTATGTACATTTCTCTTTAAAGACCTTTTATACTATACTTGGAAGTTAGATAGGTCATTGTATATTCCTCGTTATCAATATGGGTAAGCTGTAAGGGTAAGTCAGAAAAGCAGGTCAGAAACTGAAATGGAGAAGTTGAACATTTTTTTAGTGGCTCTCTTGGTTGGTTAGTTATTGATCTAGCGGTCATTGAAATCTTGCCTTTTGACACAATACCATATAGTGGTATCTGCAAGTGTTTATAAGCTGTCGTTTAGTTCCGTACAAATTGGGCAATTTGTCTGACCTCGGAGGAAGAGGCTCTTTCCTAACACCGGCAAATGCCGGGAATTCAAAAAGATGGTGTTCAACAGTTTCATAAGGATGTGTATCCTGGAGTATGTTCTGGTCGGATTCTGTTCAAGTGACTGTTAAGTTGTATGTGTTGAGTGCGATGTCGGAAAATGGTGCTTTGGTCTCTCCTTTTCAGGACATTGATGTTGTCTGGGATCTGGGATAGCCGTATGTTTGTAGATTTATATCCCAGTATTGCCCAATTGTCCATCTATTCAGATAGGCCTCTTTGTTCGCAGTCTTCAGCAGTGATATTTGGATAAGTTCAGCTTACAATGACCATAATTTTTCAGAACTTAAAGTGCAGAACATGAGTCTGTAATAATTATGATGATTTAGGCTTCTGATGGAAATGCATCAAATACAGTACAGCCTTCAAGTTGTACCGAACTACTTCCAATTCTGATATTTATGTGTCATATTTTGGACATTTTCACCCATAGGCATCCAACAGCTCATCAGCTATTCTGTCTGGATACTCTAGAGGAAATGTAAGTTAAAAAAACTAACTGGTTTTCAAGTTAATATCTGCTCTAGACGTTTGTAACCGATTTACTTACTTGCCTGACAAATTGATATTTAATATTTCTTTGTTAAGCAGATCAGTGGTCCCGAGGTAAGGTGTTCGCCTCGGGTTCCGGAGGTCGCGGGTTCGAATCACTGTGAAAATCGGGATTTTTTCACGTGGATCTCTGGTAAAAATTCCCATGCTCTCTGAGTAGTGAGATCGGACTCTCGTGTGCACTGTCCAGCACGTTAAAAATTCATTGACAGAAATAGAGAAGAGTGGGCTCAACAGCCACTGCTCGGACAAAATTCACAATTCTAGTTAAAAATGTACCCACATTATTTGTACCTTCCCCCAGGCCTTGTAAGCAGCAGGAAGTTTAAAATACCCACAACGGATAGCCTTCGGCTACCCAGCAACAGAAATTAACATGAGTGTTTGAATACCAGAATTTCAAGCAAAACAAGGCACTACAGATAGACCCACATGTGTCTATTTCTTTTCACAGTTTGCGAATGATGATTACTTTGTCCATAGTTCAGACATATCGTAACAGGCCCGCAACCTTGACACGTGATTCGATTAATCTCTGATTTAAAATCTCTGATCTTTCATTATGACTGCTGTACCCTTTCATGTTAAGATAAGCAAAAGTTGTACATAGAGACTATTAACTTTATTAAGCAAAGCCCAATTTTTACGGAGAGATCATCACCGCAAAAGAACACAAAGTACTTCTAACAAAGGCTTTACGTAATGGACGCTATATTCCACAGGGAGCGAACATGAAACACGAAGAATGCTAAAAAATATTAACTCACAAAAGAAGACTGCGCATGAGTTTAGGAACCATAACATGTAACAATCATTCAATCAATCCACACTACAAATGACGGGAATAAGATTTTCTAAAAGCAGGTTAGGGAAACCAAATTATATGCTTCAATAAATGGAGGGACATGATAAGTTAAGTTAGTGACTGACAGGCGGACACAGCAATTATCATAACCAACTATGTTTCAATAAATGGAGGAATATGAGAAGTTAACTCAGTGACTGACAGGCAGACACAGTAATTAGCAGAACCAACTATGCTTTAATAAATGGAGGGACATGAAAAGTTAAGTTAGTGACTGATAGGCAGAACACAGTAATTACCATAACCAAATATGCTTCATAGAATGTTGCTTTCAAAAGTTAATAATTAAAACCTGTTTGACATTTTGAAAGCAAATTCGCCATGCTAAAACGTCGCCGTTTGTCCTTATTTTGACATATGACCCCGCCTTGGCGACAACGTCACCAACTACCTGCTCTTAAAGAATGCCACAAACATCATGCATGTGTGAGCTACATCATGATTGTGTCCGCTTGTCCTTCGACGCACCCTCTGGTTAGATTAAATCAGAAAGATATCATCCCTATTGCATGCAGCTTGATAATTAGTTAGTTGTCCATCGCAAATACAATGGCATCATTAGACGGTTTTGTCTTGATGATGTGACGTGCGCTGTATTTGGATTACAGTGAGTAAGAAACTGCGCTGGTCATAAATCTCACTCTCTGTTCCCGAGTTACATTGAACCAGTGACAGCAGCAAGACAAAGACGTAAGTCAAGACGATTAGAGGTAAATAACAATGCATCCCTCGGAACTCACATCCCTTGAGAACAGAAGTCGCTTGAAAACTTTCGGGATTCGATCGCCCACAGTTTCCGTCATCGATTTGAGAGGCGAGTGCCTTACAGAAGATACAGTGATTCAGAGAAGAGTCTGTAGACAATCAGTTTCTATTTCTAATCATGCAGTTACTTCATAAAATGACTAGCGGACGATTGGAATGTTCAGCCTCACAGAAGTCTCCCTCCGTGTAGTCATGCTGGTGCTGGAGTGATCTGGGCAGATGGATCAATGGTTGTCATTGGCCATATCTTTCGTGATCAAAAGGCCAGCAGTGATCAGGGTCGTTGGTTTCACTACTTCTGACCGACTGCAGCACCAATCCCTCTGCCTCCACCCCCTGTTGTTTACTTGTAAATTGGCTGCCCCTTGAGAAGTGCACTAATGCATATGCTGAAACGTGATTTGCAAAGATATCCTACACGTTATATGCACGGGAACGGGCTGTGTATATAATATGCTAGTAATACTGACGGCAGGACGATAAATGACTAGGTCTCACTGACCTACAGCAGCCAATGACGTAGACAACAAAAACCGAGTTGAATGCATGACGTGGAGCGTTGTGCAGGATGAAATGTAACGCATGAAATAACTACCACACCATGTAATGAACACAATGGTGGATTCCGATGCACGAATCCATTTCCATAAATGTCATTGATTGATGATACTTTATATAATTGAAATCCTGGTATTCAAACAGGCAATGTTAATATCTGCTGCCAGGTAGCCGAGGGTAATCGGCTTTACACAGTAGGTATTTTAAACTTCATGCGGCTTTCTAGGCCTGGGGAAAGATTACAATAATTTGGGTAGATTTTTAACTGGAATTTACAATTTTGTCATGGCAGCGGCCGTTAAACCTACTCTTTTCGATTTCAAATTGTCAAGATATTTCTAACGTGCTGGACACTGATCACGGGAGTCTGATCTCACTACCCAAAGATCAGGGGCAATTTTTACCAAAAATCCCGATCTCCAGAATGATTTGAACCTGCAACATCCGTCACCCGAGGCGGACACCTTAACTGGAGACCACTGAACTGATTGATGTTATGAAATGAAATACCGCGCAATCCCGTTAAAGAAGTGAAAACATGATAAAGGAATGATTTTGACTTCAGTGACTGAAAGCCCGTTATCGATAACTTGAGACAGAATAAGCAGTGATTCTATGTAAGTGAAAAACACAGCACAATGAAAGAGATGGTGCACAGAACGTAATCAAAAATGATCCACCGATGGCAACTCGCCATAGATATAGTAATATGAATCCACATCAGAGGACGGAAGCAGATTATAATAGCAGAAACAACCAGACGAAAGGGTTAACCAACCTGTCAGGCGCTAGACCGGAAACCAATCCTGAGAATGAAACACTCATCGAGTTCATGGACGGTTCGCCCGGAGGGCCCTTGTCACATAAGCAGAACTTATAGATCTTACCCACTTATAGAACCAAAACACACATTTGTCTGGAATCAGACTTACATAAAAGCTTGTCTTGTCTTGTGGTATCTACTTGTGCCGTGAGGCGACGTGGGGAGCCGTAGTTTTCTGTCCAGGGCAGGCGTGACGCTGAAGTGGTCGTCATCCCATGACGATTTAGAATATCACCAACATTTCCTATCCATCTAGTTCTCGGTCTGCTACGGTTGCAAAAACCCGAACGTCGTGCGTTATAGACGCACATGTGTAGTTGCTCAGGAAGCAGTATCATTAGGTGGCCGACCCAATTGATTCTTGCTTCATCAATATATTCAGAGCATGGTCTCACTTCAACTGTTCTTCTCATATCTTCATTGTGCATTTTACCTCCCCTAGTTACGTTGATTGTTTTCCGGAGGCATCTCGTCTCTATTGTGATCTTTCTCTCTGAAGTTTTTAAAATTCAAATTTGACACTGGTAACAGAGAGTTGGCTTGAATATACTGTTGATTAGCATGTCAATGGAGCCAAATGCAGCGTGTGTTTGGACCTATGCTTCAACAAATCGAGCAACGGAGAAGGTAAGTTAATGTCTGGCAGACACATTCAATGATGTCCCACATAGTATTATTATCTTCTTCATCTTCTTCTTCTTCATCTTCTTCTTCTTCTTCTTCTTCTTCTTCTTCATCTTCTTCTTCTTCTTCTTCTTCTTCTTCTTCTCCTTCTCCTTCTTCTTCTTCTCTTCTTCTTCCTATTCTTCTTCTTCTTCTTCTTCTTTTTTTTCTTCTTCTTCTTCTTCTTCTTATTCTTCTTCTTCTTGGTCGTTGTAGTCGTTAGTTCACAAACTCCCGGCACCAAGCCACGAAAAGAGCATTGCAAGTAGCAGGATGTTGTCCAGAGAATGAAATGCGTTGTGTCGTAATTTACAGCTTGACTGCGATATTTGCATCTACCCGTCAGACACTTCAAACTTCAGCATGGCATCTATTCGTACATAGTTATCCTCCCCTCTTCGATCCCTTCTCATTAGCCAGTCTGCTCTGTTGCAGCCTGTTATCCAGGATCACCACGTGAAGGTGTAAAAGGGTCGTGGCAGCTCTGGGTCGCTGACTCTGACGCTAGAAGCAAACTTTTGGTCGCTGACCCCTGCACCTCATGCACTGCTCAGCATCTTGATGTCATTGTTATCAAAAGTGAACATTTTTCACTTGTTTGAAAATTGTATTTGCTCTTCTTCGTTCACTCTCAAGTAACACTAACTGTGTCTTTCACGAACTTGTCAATCTTCCTCATGTTTCCCTCGTTACGGTGTGATATTCATCACGTGTGATATAGACCAGTCTCCATGTACGGCCGTGTGGACAACTATTTCTCTTGCTGTGTCCGCAGAAATATGTGGCTTGTGCGGTGATTTGTTTTAAAGTGAGGAAGCAACTGCGACATTTTCCAACCTCAAACTCTCGTACTGAGCTACCTTTGGCCAGTGGCAAGACATTATCGAGGCGACTGGGGATAGCACAGAACGATTCTTTCCTTAGGGTTTACTCCCTTTTCAGTAAACATATATCTCGCAAGACAGTAGAAAGGGCGAGGGGTAACATCTATCTTGCCTTTCCCATAACCGCAAGAGGTTGTACGGACATCACTCAGTGTGTGAGTGATGTGATAGGCATCATCCTGGGTGACGTGTTCTAGTCCATAATACTCCATTGTCAACATTTCACAGTCACTACCAAAACGGACGCTGTCTGCAACAAGGGCAAAGATCGTCAGTCTCGTGAATTTCAGCTGTGTGCACTAGACCGTGAAAATACGACACAGGTTTAACCGTTTTACTAATCCATATAGCCGATGTCCAGGCCAGGCTAATCAGAGGGAAGAAAAACACACAAAATAAACGAATCAACCTGTCCAAATGCAAAACAACGACACATTTCATGGAACACTAGTGTAAATCATCGACTAGTGTGAATTACAGCCAAACCCGTAGTCTGTCGACATCCACAATTAACTTCTTCTTCTTCGTACGGTGTCAGACGTCAACTTGAATTTGTTCGAAGAAAGCAGCAGTGACTCTTAGGCTGTCGACACTGCCATAGAGCTTGTCTGGTGTTGGCACTGGTGATGGCCACATGTGCTTTCTCTGGTCCTCGTATGTCGGGCAATTTTGCAGTAGATGTTCAGCGGTCATTTTCCCTGTACCACAGTAGAACCTATCTTCAGTGTATTGAATAGATGGTACCTCAGTCTGTTGTGGCCTGTGCGGAGTCTGAAGACCACCACCTGCTCTCTTCTGTTCAACTGGTAATAAGCATCATTTGTTGTGTAGCCAGTATGCTGTGTTTCCCATTTGTTCATGTATCTGGCCATAATAAACCTTTTGGACTCTTCGTAGGTCACACTAGAATCTGGTTGTGGTAACCTTGCAGATTAACTAACACACCATGTAGACGCGAAGACGGTACAGCGCCATCATTGCCGTTCTTCGTTACGGTACAGTTTATCCATCACCAATGTTGCAGAGAGCCATACTTTCACTGTGATCCTCTCGTAAGTCGACAGGAATGAAGAACGCGTTCTACTATTGGTGTGTGCTCACCTTAGTTTTAAAATGCCACCACATTTACCCAGATGTCTGTAGTGCTAGCACTGATGTTAAATTCCCAAAATGTTATCATAATGACAAGGGGCGTAGGGGAACACGTCTCTCAAAAACCTTCGGGTCTGGTCCGGATAGTCAAAGCCGTTTTCTTAATTGTGTCGATACAATAAGGTTAGACTGTTCTATTGTCTCTATTTTCGTCTTGTTTCCATCTATTTGTCGATCCCTCCATTCATCCGTCGATCCATCCATGCATCGATTTAATCAAATCTGATCTACTTCCTACACACGTCACTCCACCCATGCGCCATTCACATATGCATCCTAAAATAAAATATATGTATTTGTCTATGCATTTATTCATCCATCATCCCGTCCATCCATTCATCCAACTATATATTTACTCGTTCATGCATGTATCCATTCTTCCACCAATTCATCCATCCATCCATCCATCCATTCATCCATCCATCCATCCATCCATCCATTTATCTATCTATCTATCTATCTATCTATCTATCTATCTATCTATCTATCTATCTATCTATCTATCTATCTATCTATCTATCTATCTATCTATCTATCTATCTATCTATCTATCTATCTGTCTGTCTGTCTGTCTGTCTGTCTGTCTGTCTGTCTGTCTGTCTGTCTGTCTGTCTGTCTATCTATCTATTTATCTATATCTAATTGTCTGTCTGTCTGTGTGCCTGCCTGTCTGTCTATGCACTTATTTATGTCTGTCTACCTAGTTCTATCTGTCTATCTATGCTTGCCCATCATTATATGAATACAAATACAGATATATTTAGTCCATCTATCTACTGCAGCAATTTAGCCAGTTGACTCAAGCTGTCCGTTCTGTACCCACCTCATTACAGACACAAAAAGTGGATTTGCTTATTCAGATCTGAATAATATGTTTCCTTGCTGAAAGCTTGCACAGCGTCTCCACTTATTGGTGTCTCAACTCCCAATAAATAACTTTAGGCTTCCCATTGTCCTGCGACATTCTGTGATATGGAAGGGGGGCGATTCTTGTGCTTATTGGATTTTGTCGGATTCTTCTTCTGCTTCTTTTTATTGAACTTCTTGTTTTTGTTCTTGCTCATGTTCTTGTTGTTCTTCTTCTTTTTATTTCTTCTTCTCTTTTTTGTTTCTTCTTCTTCTTCTTCTTCTTCTTCTTCTTCTTCTTCTTCTTCTTCTTCTTCTTCTTCTTCTTCTTCTTCTTCTTGTTCCTCTCCTTCTTTATATTCTATTTCTTCTTTTCTTCTTCTTCTTGTTCTTGTTCTTCCAGTTCTTGTTCTTTCTATTTTTATTATTTTCTTCTTCTTCTATTTCTTCTTCTTTTTCTTTTTCTTTTTCTTCTTTTTTTTCTTCTTCTTCTTTATCTTCAATTATCATTATTATTACTATTCCTCTTCTAACACCACTACTACTACTTCCTCTTCTTCTTCTTGTACTTGTTCTTCTTCATTTTCTTTTTCTTCTTCTTCTTCGTTTTCTTCTTCTTCTTCGTCTTCTTTTTCTTCTTCTTCTTCTTCTTCTTCTTCTTCTTCTTCTTCTTCTTCTTCTTCTTCTTCATCAAATATCACTTGTCAGCAAATGCCACCAAAGACAAATTATCAACCAATGTCAGATATTGTCATGAAACACGACATATCGTCATCAAATGTCATTTATAAAAACAACTACACATTGTCATCAAAACCTCATGTGGTCATCAAGTACTTCGTATTATCATCAAATACCAGTAATTGTCATCAATAATCATATTGTATGAGCAAATGACACATACGAGTCGTGTTTGTAACAGTTCCACCTGGAGCATTTGGGTTTAAAGCAGGGGGGATTTGGCTTGCGGTTCTTGGAACAAAAAGGTTGCCCGAATGCGTGCCAAAGTCAAGGAACGTCTCCACACTAAGTCGACAAAAGAAACGAGAGGTTAGGGGAAAGAATGTGTCTGGTACAGGTAGGGGGTATCCGGAGCTGAGGTGGGGGTTCGGAGCTGACCACTCTGGCGTTCCTAATCAGCTTAGTGGGGGTTGGCCATCCTTCTTCTTCTTCTTCATCGTACGCTGTTTACGTTGCACTGTTTTATTTTGTTAAGCCTGTGGCTCAGTGCATCCGATTTCAACAGGCGTTTATGTAGGGTTGCCCTCCTTAGCCTTTGGCTGTCCCCAGCCTAACTGCAAGGCAGCAGTTGTTTTTGGTCAGAGTTGTCTCTCTTTGGGAAGTTGTCTTGCAGGACTATCGAGTCTTCCCCACTCGTGCCTATAGGGTTTGGCAATGATATGATATGATGGACTATGTACTAGTTTGTACTATCCCGGAAGAGAGGCAGTCCAGTGTGACTGTGTCCCAGGATCGTCACGTCCTGCCAGAAACGTAGCATATGCATGTGAGTGAGGTATCTCTTTGCTCCTTGTATTTTCTCGGCTCATCTGCAGTGATGGTACGCCTAGCATTCCCCGCCTCCTGGGAGGTTGTCACAATAGGGCAGAGGGTGCAATGTCCGCTGGACTGCATCTCTTCTGCGTCCATTGGGATGACTGATAGCAGACAGAGGTAAAGAGCAAGGCAGGAGTGCATTTATCCAGGTGCACTTCTGCGGCTCGACCGGGCCGGGCTGAGACGCAAGCCCCAGGTCCCAGCCATGTCGTAGCCTCCCATCACTGCGGTGCTGAGATTTAGGAAGGGGTTCTGGCTTAAAGGCGTTCGGCCGTAGTCCCTCAGATGGTAGCTTCGCACCATTGGCTTATCAGCCAAGCACGTGGACCAAATGTCAGCGACCTGTGATTTCTTTCGAAGGAGTGCATTTGACCAGGGGACAAGCCTAGTCACGGCACGGAGATGGTGTTTGAGTCTCAGCAGTTCGCAGTGAGGTAGCTGATCTACTGCTTAGGACACCCCGACCGAGAACTAAGTCTTCTACAATTGGTTTCATACCTCATCGCCGTATGGGGTGAATATCGAGCAGCTTCCCGCCCGCTTTGATCGGCGGACGGCAGAGACCTCTTTCTGCGGCTCGACCGGGCGGGGCTGGAGTGGGAGCCCCAGGTCCCCACCATGTCGAAGCCTCCCTTTGCAATCGTGCTGAGCTTTTGGGCGGGATTTTGGCTTAGAGGCGTTCGGCCGTAATCCCTCACCTTGTAGACTTGCGCCGTTGGCTTATCAGCCTAGTACGTGGACCAAATGTCAGCGGCTCCTCTCGAGTTGAGCAGGATTACCGTAGCAACGCCCTGTCATTAGTAGGGTAAAACTGACCTGTCTTCCGAGAGTCTATTTCCAGCACCCGTTCAATATTAGACCGGACGTATCAATATAGGGCTTTTTAGTTTGTCAATGGCCAAAATTCTGGAACCTGCGATTTCTGCAGGGTTAAGACCAGATTACCATAGCAAACGCTCTTTAATTAGGGGGTTAAGAGACTGGTCTGTCTTCCGGGGGTCTAATACCAGCACATGTTCACTATTAGACCCCACGAAGGTGCTCTCGATTTGACAGTCATTCTACAGTATTGGCGTGTTAAGTCAATTCATGGTAGTGCCCTTCCGTCAATTCCTTTATCAAACACTGAATGCAGACCAACCGAGCCACAGATAGCATTACCCCAGTTTTCCGATGGTCTAGATTCAGCACCCGCTCCATATTAGACCCAACAAAAGTGGTCTCGGCATGTCAGTCATTTCAGTGTTGGCCGTATTGAGTCAAATCCTCCAGTTCCGAAAACCAACAAAATAGAACCGAGGTACTATTCCATTATTCCATGCACCATTATTCAGGCAGCCGAGGCCTGCTTTGAACACTCTAATTTCTCAAAGTAAACGAGCCGGCCACCCAGGACGCCCAGTGAAGAGCACCCGTGGGAGAGAGCCGGCATACGGTAGGGCAGGAGACAACGGGCAGTGAACCGGCGCGAGCCGGACCGCCCGCCTGCGCCTGAGATCCAACTACGAGCTTTTTAACTGCAACAACTTTAATATACGCTGTTGGAACTGGAATTACCGCGGCTGCTGGCACCAGACTTTCCCTCCAATAGATCCTCGTTAAAGGGTTTAAAGTGTACTCATTCCAATTTCGGGGCCTCGAAAGAGTCCCGTATTGTTATTTTTCGTCACTACCTCCCCGTGCCGGGAGTGGGTAAGTTGCGCGCCTGCTGCCTTCCTTGGATGTGGTAGCTGTTTCTCATGCTCCCTCTCCGGAATCGAACCCTGATTCCCCGTTACCCGTTACAAACATGGTAGGCATGTCACGTACCATCAACATTTGATAGGGCAGACATTTCAAAAGATGCGTCGCCGGCACATGAGGCCATGCGATCAGCACAAAGTTATCCAGAGTCACCAGTGGGGCGGCCGCAACTCCGCGAGGGGAAACGACGATTGGTTTTGAACTAATAAAAGCGCTCTTTCCGCGAGGGTCGGAGCTTGGTAAGCATGTATTAGCTCTAGAATTGCCACAGTTATCCAAGTAGGATCGTGTCATCTAAGGAACCTCGACTGATTTAATGAGCCATTCGCAGTTTCACCGTGAGACAGTGTGAACTTGGACATGCATGGCTTAATCTTTGAGACAAGCATATGACTACTGGCAGGATCAACCAGATATCTGTCGGAGACGTCCGTACCGCACACACCGGTCGGCGGAGGACGGGTGTGTAAAAAGCCTCACTGGGACGGCCGTAGGGACCGACTGACGAACGGACGGACGGTTGTTCCCCCCGTCCCTCACTCCGTTGACCTAGGACCGCCTGCCAAGGGCCCCTACACACACCAGACGACCGACCGACCGGGCTCGCTCGAGGAGGGATGGCAGCGCTCTGTGCAGAACGGATCCCAACGACCGGACTAGAGACAATTTGGCCTGCCCTTCTCCCGAGGGTTGGTCCCCGGGAGAACACAGGGCCTTCAGGCACGATTCCTGATTTCCATTTGCCGGTCACAAGCTCTTTGCGAGAGTCTGACCACCAGCGAGACGAACTGTCGAGCTCTGCTATAAGCCTTAGATAAATCACCACCGACTGACAACGTTTCTCGATACGGACCAGAGCAGCGCACCTCGGCGGAGGAGACGCCAAAAAAACCGCATCCCGATACCTCTACGGGGAAAGGCGAGCAAGCGTTTTCGGCAAGCCCGCGCTATCTCTCCGCCTGGCGGGACTGAGATCGCTTTACGAACACTGGCTGAGATTGAATCGCGGCGGCGAGACAACTACCCCAGATGGTTGGCCATCCAATAACAACTAGCTAAGAACAACAGTGAAGGATTGGACAACCATGTTTAAAGAAGAACGTGAGTTAACGCAACAATATGCGCCTGACCTGGCCTCGGAAGATCTTTAGTTCTCAGGTCTTTCTTTAAACATCACTGTTGTCTTCGACACACTTTTGTCACCATACACAAACTGCATTCTGTGATGAATGTCAACTGGTCGACGTCCTTCAGCTGTTAAAAACCAAGTAACCGCTCGTTGATCAACTCAAGACGGATTCCGTCTCACACCTGCCATGTTTTCAATAGTCGGCTGATAAAACAATGAGTCGGAGAAGTGACGTCATCATGCGCATTGTATGTTTGCTTGTTGCAGTTTGGTCCGTTTTCATTTAAACACGCCTTCTTATTTCGGTAACACATAGGATGGTTCGCTCATTTTGATTAATGCTTAATTATCATCAAATGATACTTGAATCACTGAACGTCAGGGTTTATAGCGAAACGCATACATAATCATTAAATGCCACAGATAATGAGAAAGGTCAAAACGTAAGGAAATGTCACATGTTATCAGCAAATGACACCGGTTTAAACATGTCACATGTTATCAGAAAATGACACTGGCTTAATCAAATGTTAGATCGGGATACTCCAGGCGTTTGTGCTATTATTGGCTTCATCTGCGTATCGCTAACTACTACGGGTATCACGTCGATCCTTCACCGATCTAGCCTTATCTAGAAAACAGCCCGTTTCCAGGGAGGCCTACGGGGATGACAAGGTGAGGGTCTTGGCCAGTATATTTTGCCTGACCACACGTTAGTCTTCTTCCCCAATGTCACAGATTATCAGTTAACCTCTTTGTTTCGTTAAGTGTCACAGATTATCAGTAAAGGCCTTTGTTTCGTTTAGTGTCACAGATTATCAGTTAATCTCTTTGTTTCGTTAAGTGTCACAGATTATCAGTTAATCTCTTTGTTTCGTTATGTGTCACAGATTATCAGTTAATCTCTTTGTTTCGTTATGTGTCACAGATTATCAGTTAATCTCTTTGTTTCGTTATGTGTCACAGATTATCAGTTAATGTCTTTGTTTCGTTAAGTGTCACAGATTATCAGTAAATGTCTTTGTTTCGTTAAGTGTCACAGATTATCAGTAAATGTCTTTGTTTCGTTAAGTGTCACAGATTATCAGTAAATGTCTTTGTTTCGTTAAGTGTCACAGATTATCAGTAAATGTCTTTGTTTCGTTAAGTGTCACAGATTATCAGTAAATGTCTTTGTTTCGTTAAGTGTCACAGATTATCAGTAAATGTCTTTGTTTCGTTATGTGTCACAGATTATCAGTAAATTTCTCTGAATAGATATGTGTCACAGATTACGAGCACATGTCTCGGTTTAGTTGTGTCTCATAGTAATAGCAAATGTCTCAGTGTGCACGTTCCAGTAAAAATAAAGTAAAGATGAAATTCAGCAGAATTAACCGCTGATTGGAAACGGAGTTTTCGAAGAATTATACTAAGCTGCAGCATGTGAGAGGTGGAGTGGTAATGCTCTTGCTTGCTGTTTTTACTTTCCCTAACTCAAGCGTCAGGGACCCATTTACAGCTGGGTTGACTGGAGAATCGGTTCCCGATTGAAATCACGAGCCGGATTTTTTTTTAGTCTGTCTCCGGGCGCGCTCCGCACCAAGGCATGCTGTTACCCCAGATAATAGCGAATTACTCGCTATGAACTTAGCTAACGAGCTCCCAAATATGTTACATCTTATCAGCAAATGTCTTTGTACATGTTATTGTCACAAATTTTCAGAAATGGCAAATGGATTTTAATGTAGATAAATATACGGTAATCCACATCGGTAGATCCAATATGGAACATAATTACAGAATGGGAGAAAAGAATAATAGAAATGTAGAGAAGGAAAAGGACCTAGGGGTTATAATAGATCATACAGGTAAGGTAAGTGAGCAAGTCCGGGTAGTAGTAAAAAAGGCAAATGCAATGTTAGGTATGATAAGAAGAAATATTAAACATAGGAGCAAGGAAGTGATAGGGAAACTGTATAACTTTATATAAAGCATTAGTTAGACCAAGATTGGAGTACTGTGTAAAGGTGTGGTCTTTATCGTAGAGGGAATAAAAACATACTGGAAAGGGTACACAGAAGAGCGACAAAACTGATAGTGGGATTCCATAATTTTAGTTATGACGAAGATTAGGAAAAAAGCGGCCAACAGAAAAGAAAAGAATTCGAGGTGATTTAGTGCAGGCTTATAAGATAATCAAGGGAAAGGAAAAATTAGAATATAACACTTATTTTTCAAAATAGAGTCGCCTACAAGAACGAAAGAGCACGGCCACACATTAGTTAAAGAAAGGTTCAGATTAGGTACTAGGAGATAATTTTGTTAGTCACAGAGGGGGGTGGGGGTTGGGGGGGGGGGTTGAGGGGGGGGATGCTTGAAATGCATTTCCACGGGAAATAATAGAGGTAGGGTCAATTAATGCATTCAATAATAGATTGGCTGTGGCAACTGTATTTTTAGATCAAATGAATGCAAAAGAAACTGGTTGTATAAATACTCTGCAGAGTCTTCTAAACCAGTATAAAGACGTTGTTGAGTTAAATGTCTCTGTACAGTTCTGTCTCAGATTATCAACAAATGTCACAGTGTACAGTTGCCTGTCACAGATTATGAACAAGTGTCTCAGTGTATAGTTGCATGTCACAGATGATCATCAAATGTCTCAGTGTATAGTTGCATGTCACAGATGATCATCAAATGTCTCAGTGTATAGTTGCATGTCACAGATGATCATCAAATGTCTCAGTGTATAGTTGCATGTCACATATGATCATCAAATGTCTCAGTGTATAGTTGCATGTCACAGATGATCATCAAATGTCTCAGTGTATAGTTGCATGTCACAGATGATCATCAAATGTCTCAGTGTATAGTTGCATGTCACAGATGATCATCAAATGTCTCAGTGTATAGTTGCATGTCACAGATGATCATCAAATGTCTCAGTGTATAGTTGCATGTCACAGATGATCATCAAATGTCTCAGTGTATAGTTGCATGTCACAGATGATCATCAAATGTCTCAGTGTATAGTTGCATGTCAAAGATTATCATGAAATGTCCCTCTTGGGCTTTTCTTTAATTGCGTTTGTCTTATTTCTCAATTCCACAAGGCGGTGTGCGTTAGTTACACTGTGGTTTTTATTTTGCGCCTGTCGGCCCAGTGCATCCGACTTCAGCATACATTTTATGTAAGGGTCTGCTTCCTCCAGCATTTTCTAAGGGTTTGCTTCCCCCGGGTAACAGCCGGTGTTGTGATGGGGATCGAACCCCGCACCTTCCGGTTGTGAGCCGTGTTACTTAATCACTAGCCCACGCCGTCATCTCCTCTTGTTTTAACTGCAATGAGGAAACACATAATCGACAGCTATTCTCTGCCACCCCATTCCCCTGTCCCTCGTTTCGGTTACAATTAGAATGTAGTTATCGACAACACCCTGCGTCCATGCCAGATTTCTCTTGATATATCCGCATTGAATTCGCTATCACAGGAATCCTTCAGCTAACAGACGATTCAGGGAGTTTGGCTGTTTTATTCACGTTCAACAACAACAAAAAACCGTAAATTTCTGCAATAAGAATCCTAGGCAAAGAAGAAGAGTAAAAAATGAAAATAAATAGACGTTGAGAAACAATAGCTATCGCCTTGGAAACTCTTGAGATCGCGACCAGGATGCAGAAATTCCAATTATCACCGAGCAGGAGAAGTGGAAATTTCATTGAGTCTCTCAGCTGGGGTCGGCTTTCTACTGCCGGGCTCGCAACTGTGTGCTACCTTCAAGCCCCCGGGCGAAGGAAATATACAGAAACACATGCCGCATTGCGCTATTGCTGGTCAAATGAGATTTGGACAGCTCTGCTGACGGTCTGTGGGTGTGTGACGATACGGGGGCAGCGAGATATCCGTGTATACCATTCCTATGCTGTCCAGTGTGTAAAGATCTCTTCTATCTCTCACTCTCTCTCTCTCTCTCCCTATATATATATATATATTTATGCATGCAAAAGACGGTTAAGCGCCAACTTCAATTAGATATAGTCTATAGACTCGTCAATGCATGATGACTTGATATGCATTAGTTAAAGATATTTGTATATATATATATATATATATATATATATATATATATATATATATATATATATACACGAGGCGTGTTAAAATGAAACCGGACCAAACTGCAACAAGTAAACATACGTACGATGCGCATGATGACGTCACTTCGGTTGTAAACATCACACACATGCCAACAGTCACGTTTTCAAAATGTAATTATCCCCCGACACATAGTTTTCTCAGTAGACAGTTGAAAACATGGTGGATGTGATACGGAATACGTCCAGAATTGATTAGCGAGTGGTTATTCGGTTTCTAACAGCTGAATGATGTCGACTAGTTGACAATTATCGCATAATGCAGGCGGTATATGGTGTCAAATGTGTGTCGATGACAACAGTGAAGAACTGAGAATGATGTTTAAAGAAGGACGTTAAACTACATCACAACTTCGACTGATATAAACTATAGACTGGTCAACGTGTGATGACTTGATATGCAGTAGCTAAAGATCTCTGTGTATATATATATATATATATATATATGTTTATGAAGGGTAGCGAGGTCTGGGCAG
Organism: Ariolimax columbianus; assembly: GCA_036924085.1. Lineage (NCBI taxonomy): Eukaryota > Metazoa > Mollusca > Gastropoda > Stylommatophora > Arionidae > Ariolimax > Ariolimax columbianus. Next base: position 94,051,353 of record JAVGWX010000003.1, read on the forward strand.
GACGTCCCACTCGTTAAAGAAAAGTGAAGCGTCTGATATAGCCTCTCCTTTCCAGGTGTAGAGATCGCCCCTGAATTCAATGTTCGGCTTGCCGTTCGGGAGATTCCACGTCAATGGCCTCTCCTAGATTACTGTGTCCCCAGTAGCAACTTCAAGAGGAGCTACTTGTTTCTTACGTAGCCTGCTGTGGGACGCGACCGAGTACCCGGCGGTATAAATATGCGGGGAAAAAAAATGAAAAAAAACTTGTAAAAGTTGATGAAGGTTGAGTTTAATCAAAATTTAAAAATGTGTATGGTCAGATACCACACCGAGACGAGACCACAAACAAAACCAACGTTACGACCAATAGGCCTTCATCGGGGTAAACATTACTGAACTAACAAATCAACATATAAGAAAAAATGGTCAACTCATCTCTTTCTGATAGTAGACCCAGTCTGTCTAAGCGACCGGTTGGGACAGATGCTTGAATGAAACTGAATCGGAACGGTCAAACACAAAATAGGGGAATGTGCCGGATAAGCCAATGGGGGCCAAATAGTGGTCCAGATGGGAGAACAAAGAGAAGGCAATATAAGCCGGAAGGGCGTGAGATTGATATAGGAGGGGGGGGGGGACAACTGATAGACGAATGGGGATGGGGTGGGGAAAGGAAGACACATAGATGGGGGCCAGTGTGAGAGTTTAAGAAAAAGTATGGAAGATATTAATGCCATGTGGTTGGAGACAGCCCATACTAGAGATACGTCTATTCTTAGGGCGAATCGATGACGATCGTCAGAGAAGCACGAACTCATTAGCCTAGATTGGCAGCCAATCTAAGAGAAGATAAACTCTTAACTCTAAACCCAGGCCAACGAAGCTCGTTGGCCTGTTCAGGCAGTTCGCCTAAGAGAGGAGAAACTCCGACTTTAAACCCACAAGTCCCAGAGAGTACTGGCTAGTTTTTGGACGATGAGAGTATCATCGGATATCTAGAGTATCTAGCATCTGCGGACAACGACACCAATGCCTTGTGAAAACCTCGGGAGAGGGTAAGGCAATAGGAGTAAACCCAGACACAAAATCCGGAGTAGTAGCATTTAAGGCAGATTGTATCAAAATTGCGAACTAATTCCAGCAGCTTCTGCAGCTGAGCTGGTGCCAAATTGTCATGCTTTGCATTCCTTTGGATTACACCAGCGAGGTCGAGAGAGGGATCCTGCAGTTTGGGCAGCCCAGTGTCTCCATATTCAGCGCTCAGGTATGCGCCCCGAGAGGCTACTCACATGGTGCCACCGAATGGTCTGCAAAGACTGAGACGCCTATGAATGAATGAATATATATATGCGCGCTTGCATGTGTGTGTGTGGTGTGTTAGTTGGAGTCGCAGAACAGAAATAGCGCTTGCGTTTTTCAGTAAAGTAATTGAGTGAATGCCTTATACTTAGAGAGACAAGGCAACGAGGCAGGGTACTGTCAATCGTATATGCTGTGTTCCAATACAGTAAAATCTTCAACACGTTATCCCCAATGGCAGAGTCTGCTATGAGAATGCCATGCCACTCTCTCTCTCTCTCTTCCTCCCTCAGTTTCTTTCTACACACACACACACACACTCACACGCACACACACGCACACACACACACACAATAATAATAAGCAGGAAGTAAAACGTATCATTCAGCAGACTGTTCAGGAAAGAGTGTTAGAGGTTTGAGCTTAATAATCCACAACTTGTGTGAGGTGGGGTGGCCAGTTCCCTTTCTCGCTGTCGTGTTCTTCCCTAACACTAGCTCACTTATCGTTTTAGAGCTGGGTTGACTAGAGCGTGACAAATGCTGGGAAACGCGAGTGCTCTTCCACTAGAGTAATACGCTATATATATCACGTCGTATTTTCTTTGCAGAACGTCGCTCCCCATCACCGTCCGTCTGAAAGAAGCTCTACCTCTTACCAAATCGTCTGCCTTCTCCAAGCCCAGGCATTCTTGGACATCTTGGTGCCAACGCCATCTTGGTCTGGCTCTGCCTCTCTTGCTCAGCTTTATACCTCCTATTACCGTTCTCCAACGACCGCTGTGTCTTGTAATGTGGACAACGTATTTTAATTTCCTGTTCATGATGTATTTTCTGAACTGGTTTTTCTATATGCCCAGCCATTGTCGAATATCGACATTCTTCTCGTTTTCGGTCCACGGTATTTTGAGGACCGTTCTATTTTGACTCGAAAGACTCGATTCTTTCTTGGATGTTTGGATAACTATCTATGATTCGCAGCCGTATGCTGCCACGTAAAAAAATAACAGGTTCTCAAAATTGTAACTTTTATTGGAAGATGGTATTCTGCCATACATTCTTCAGGATGTATTACCTCTCTTTGTCAATCTTTTTCTGATTTCCATTTGATCAGTCACCATTGTTGTTAATTCTGGAGCCCAGATGCTCAAAATTCACGATCTCTTCTATTTCCACACCCCCGAATTTGAATTTATGTTGACTTCTTGTTTTGTCAATGTTAATTATCTTTGTTGTGTTTATGTTTACAACCAGATTTTTATTTGGCTACTTCTGCTTGCGGCTGTAATTAGCTGTTCTCTACTGCTTGATAGTACCACAGTATCGTCTGTGTATCAGCTATTGGGAGAGGATACATCCCTGCCTTACTCCCATTTGTACTTGGAACCTATCTGATGTTTCATCAGATACTCTAACAGCAGCTTGTTGTTTCTGGTATAAAGATACGATTATTTTGATTATATGGTTTAGATGGATTAGATGGTTTAGAGGGATTAGATGGATTATTTGGATTATATGGTTTAGATGGATTATTTGGATTATATGGTTTAGATGGTTTAGCTGGATTATATGGTTTAGATGGTTTAGCTGAATTAGATGGTTTAGATGATTCAGATGATTTAGATAGATTAGATGGTTGAGATGGATTAGATAGTTTAGATGGATTATATGGTTTAGGTGGATTAGATGGTTTAGATGGTTTAGATGGATTAGATGGTTTAGATGGTTTAGATGGATTAGATGGTTTAGATGAATTAGATAGTTTAGATGGATTAGATGGTTTAGATGGTTTAGATGGATTAGATGGTTTAGATGATTCAGATGACTTAGATAGATTAGATGGTTTAGATCATTTAGATGGTTTAGATGGATTAAATGGTTTAGATGGATTAGATGGTTTAGATAGGTTAGATGGTTTAGATGGATTAGATGGTTTAGATGATTTAGATGGTTTAGATGATATAGATGGTTTAGATGGTTTAAATGGATTAGATGGTTTATATGGATTATATGGTTTATATGGATTAGATGGTTTAGGTAGATTAGATGATTTAGATGGTTTACATGGTTTAGACGATTAATATGATTAAGATGATTTAGATGGTTTAGATGGATTAGATGGTTTCTGTGGATTAGATGGTTTAGATGAATTAGATGGTTTAGATGGATTAGATAGATTAAATGACTTAGATGGTTTAGATAGATCAGATAGAATAGATGATTTAGATGGTTTAAATGGATTAGTTGGTTTATATGTACTGGAAACCCCATTTCAAAAGAAAGGACACAAAGACATTCTAAAAGTTTCTTGGAATAGTTTCTTCATTGATATGCTTGCATGGGAGCTGCTTGCCTGGCGCACTGTTATCACACATAGTGTTTTCATTGCTAACAGAGAGCCATTACTGCGGCACAGGAAAAGCAAGCTGTACAAAAGGACAGAATAGAAGACGGCCCAATTGCTAATGCCCTTTATGTGTGACCTACGTGCGGTAGACATGGTCCCGTTCCGATCGGTCTGTAAATTAATATATGGTCATATGACAATAATCATGTCTAACGCTATCGCCATCTTCGATTGCGATGGGCATCTAATAAATTCGTCTGATACAAAATGAGATTCACTCAAGAAGAAAAAAAAAGACATTCTAATGTCTTTGATCATTCACAAATTCACGTTGGAAAACAACATCTTAAGCAGTTTAAAAACAGGGGCTGACTTTAGGAAAATTTACATATTTTTTTACAAATAAATGATCAACACCGACGCTGTTAAACCACAGCCTACTGTAGATGCACGTTTTCTGAATAACGGACAAATCCCTTTGAAATGTCACATTCTACGGCTGACTAAATAACGGAACTTGCATGTGTCAACTATCAAGGCAAAATAATAGCGTGTTAAGATAACAAAGATAGATGTTCAGTTTGTTTCAGGGCAGGATTCTGTGAAAGAATCCCTCTCAACAGTGATTTGTTGAGTTTTGTACCACGAATTTGATTTATTTCTCTGTGTGGAACATATTTTAATTATAAATCTTCGTACAATATGAGTTCCGTTATTTAGTCGGCGGTAGAATGTGGCGTTTCAAAGGGATTTACCCGGTGTGCCAGACGGCATGTCTAATGTTTGCCATGGTTCAACTCTGTAGGGGCACTGCGTCACCTGTGAAAATGTAGATCCTATTATCGAGTTTGTGCAATTTTCCAAAGTCAAACTGCTCGTCCTGTAGTATGTTTCTCAAAGATCAGTTGACAGATTCATCAAAATTAAACTTCAGTTCAAGCGTTTCTAAGAAACATTGGGCGACACGGCTGACTGAACGCTACAAAGAGTATCGGCTTTACTGGTGCTAAATTGTTTTGCGTTGCTTCCAACAACATGAAGTGAATTTCATATTTGTCACGATTAAGTACTTGTTGCTTTTGCTTGACCAACCAATAGGCAGCACGATTGGGTGTATGCACCGGGGCATGCAGAAAAAGGAACAAAATATCTGCTAATTTGTTGATGGAAGCAAAACAAAAGTTCTACAAATCAGTAATGGTTTACTTTGAAGTCTCGTGACTGGGTAACTATGAAAGTAATTTGTTTTAACTTGTATCAAGAAAGGTATCTATTACTACCGAAACAAACTGTTGTATCTCCTTCTTGTCATGAGAGAAATACCAGAATTCTTGATCTTACAGCAAGACTCCTGGCCTCCTAGTCAGGATAGCCATACAGTTTTTCATGCCATAACATCAATCAATGACAATATTCTAAATGGATTCCTGCTTTGGAATCCACCATTGTGTTTAAAACGTGGTGTGGTAGTTATTTCGTACGTTACATTTCGTCCTGCCCAACGCTCTACATCATGCGTTACAGCCGGTCTTTGTTGTCCATCATTACTGCTGTAGGTCACTGAGACCTTGTCAGCTATTACCTTGCCGTTAATATTACTAGTATTCTCTATACAGAGCCCCTTCTCATGCAAATGTCATGCCAGGTTTCTATGAAAACCACATTCCAGAATCCTTATTAGCGGACTGCTCAATGGGCAGCTGATTTACAAGTAAACAACAGGAAATGGGAGCGAAGGAAGGGGTGCGGCAGACGGGAAGAAGTAGTGAAACCAACGACTCTGATCAGTACTGGCCCTTTGATCACCAAAGAGATGGCCAATGATAACCTCTGATCCACCAGCCCAGATCCCTTCATCGCCAGCATGACTGCATGGGAAAGACCAAGTTCACGAACATTCAAATCATCCGCTGTCACTTTCTGAAGAAACTACACGACTGAAATGAGAACCAGTTGCCTACACACTATACAGAATCGTCTGGAGGTCGCTGAAATCGAGAGGTAAGACACTCGCCTCTCAAAGATATCAACGGAGACGGTGGGCGATCATATCCCACAAGTTCAGCTGGTCTCAAAGAAGATGGAACCAGAGTGCTTGCATCCTGAGTTACCTCTAGTCCTCTTGACTTATGTCTTATCACTGGACCAAGGTAGTTCAAGACCGTTATTTAGTCAGCCTTGGAATGGAATTTCTCCCTGAGTCAGAAAGCCTGTATCTACAGTAGGATGTTGTCCAACCGTGGTTTAAAAAATAATATTTTAAAGTTATGAATTTCTTGACCTCACCCTGTGTAATTAGACATGTGATAGATAGGAACACCCAGGGAAATAAAAAGGGGGAAAAGACCACCTGACGTAAAATATTGAACGAAAGAGTCAAAGAAACTTCAGTATCAAATTTCAAGAATAACAGATAGGCTAAAGATAGAAATATGGGGCACCGACTGTTACATAAATCAAACTTTCTGATTTGTCTTCTTCTTTGTCTTATTCTTGTTCTTCTTGTTCTTGTACTTGTTCTTCTTCTCCTTCTTCGTCTTCCATTACTTCTTCTTCTTCTTCTTCTTCTTCTTCTTCTTCTTCTTCTTCATCTTCGTCATCTTCTTCCATTACTTCTTTTTCTTCTTCTACTTTTTTTTTCTATTTTTTCTTGTTCTTTGGCGCTCGTCCTGAAAATGACGGTGTATCGTAGTTTACAGCGAGACTGAGATTCTGCTCTTACTGGCCTGACACATCAAATTTCAGCTGTTTTTTGGTACCGAGTTATCCTTCCAACTGCGATCCTTATTCTTCTACACAGACTACACTAGCGCAGCCTGTTTCCAGGGCAGCTGTTTGGAGGTGAAATATGATCTTGGTCAGCCTTGATTTCCTGACCTTCATGCAAGCAACCAGCCAGCTATAAGTCGCTGACTGCTGTCAGGTCATGCACGGTACTGCATTTGCACCATAATCCATACAGCTGAAGAGAACAGACATAAAGCCCAGTCGTGTGCTCAAGGAACAACTTATGAACAAAGGGGACGGCGTGGGCTAGTGGTTAAGTGACACGACTCACAATCAGAAGGTGCTGGGTTCGATCCCCATACCAGCACCGGCCTTTTCCCCCAGGGAAGTAAACCCTTAGAAAATGCAGGAGGAAGCAGGCCCTTACATGAAATGGATGCTGAAGTCAAATGCACTTGGCCAACAGGCGCTCAAATCAAAACCACGGTTCAACGCACACCGCCTTGAGGATTAGAGAAATAAGGTGTACACAAAAATTTAAAAAAATCAAACAATATAACCAAAAATGCCTTGGATTGAAACCCACAAAAGAATAGAAGTCTGGGAAAGTTGAAGGACGTACGCAAATAAAAACAGAAAAAAGAAACCCACCTCTAAAAAACACGAGTTACACGAGCATGGTTAAAAAAGACTGCAGAAGATCCGAGCCGGTGTAGAGCAAACCAATTATATACATATTGTTCCTACGTAATATTAGAAAGATAGATAAGGAAAGGGACCTAGGGGTTATAATAGATCATACAGGCAAGGTGAGTGAGCAAGTTAAGGTAGCAGTGAAAAAGGCAAATGCAATGTTAGGTATGATAAAAAGAAATATTAAACATAGGAGCAAGGAAGTGATCGTCAAACTGTATAAAGCTTTAGTTAGACCTAGATTGGAGTACTGTGTACAGGTGTGGAGTCCTTATCATAGAGGGGACATAAACATGCTAGAAAGAATACAAAAAAGAGCGACAAAGATGATAGTTGGATTCCAGAATTACAGTTATGAGGAACGACTCAGAAAAACAGGCCTACAGTGTCTCGAAGAGAGAAGAATTCGTGGTGACTTAATACAAGTTTATAAGATGATCAGAGGAATCGATAAATTAGACTATAACAAGTTTTTTAAAATACAGCCACCTACAATAACACGAGGGCATAGCTACAAGCTGATTAAAGAGAGGTCCAGGTTAGATATTAGGAAATATTTTTTTAGTCAGAGAGTGGTGTCTGCTTGGAATGCATTGCCAGGGGAGGTGGTGGAGGCAGGGACAGTTAATGCGTTTAAGAATAAACTGGATGCGCATAGATTTTAGAGCAAGGTGATGTAAATGTAACTGGTTGTATACAGACTCTGCAGGGTCTTCTAAACCAGTATAAAGACGTTAAGTTAAGTTAAGTTAAGTAATTCGAGGCGTGTTAAAATGAAAACCGCCCCAGTGGATGTATAACAAACATATGAAAGGAACATCAGCAGTTGTGGCAGAAATAAACAAAGCAATTGTTATGAAGCAAGCACTCACCGGGGTTCGTTAGAAAAAGTTGCCATAGGCATTCAGACGCCCACTGCTTGGGTATACGTCGGATGCCGTACAAAAAAAAATTACTTTCGTTGCTCATTGAACCATTTGGTCACCGAGGCCGTGACGTCTGCATCGGAGTCGAATCGTTGTTCCTTTAGAAATACGAGTGGCGTTCAAGTCAAAACATGACTTTTATTTTTAAGGAAAATTTATGTTTTTACAAGTGGTCAAAATATCATTTATTTTTCGATATAATCTCCTGCAACGTTTATGAACTTATCCCAGCGTTTCAGTAATGCTTGAAAGACTTCAGCGTAGAAAGATTTGTCAGTATGTCTGAACCAATACAGGATAGCATGTTTACCTTCGTCATCACTGCTGAAATGTTGACCTCTCAAGAATTGTTTTAGTAGTCCAAACAAGTGAAATTCGCTTGGAGCTACGTCGGGGCTATAAGGTGGATGTGGCAATACCTCCAAACTGAGTTGTTGCAGATGGCACATAGTGCGGTGAGCCATATGAGGTCGAGCGTTATCTTGCAGGAGAAGAACGGGATTGTTGGCCTACTCTAAACCGTTTGCATCATTCAAATGTCTTATTGCGATTGAGTGTCTAATCACCATATTGCGACTGAGTGTCTAATCGCCGTATTGCGACTGAGTGTCTAATCGCTTTATTGCGACTGAGTGTCTAATCGCCATATTGCGACAGAGTGTCTAATCGCCATATTGCGACGGAGTGTCAAATCGCCTTTTTGCGACTGAGTGTCTAATCGCCATATTGCGACGGAGTGTCTAATCGCCTTATTGCGACTGAGTGTCTAATCGCCATATTGCGACTGAGTGTCTAATCGCCATATTGCGACGGAGTGTCTAATCGCCTTATTGCGACTGAGTGTCTAATCGCCATATTGCGACGGAGTGTCTAATCGCCTTATTGCGACGGAGTGTCTAATCGCCTTATTGCGACTGAGTGTCTAGTCGCCATATTGCGACGGAGTGTCTAATCGCCTTATTGCGACTGAGTGTCTAATCGCCATATTGCGATTGCAGTCTTCTTTAAATTTTCGCAGGTTTCAGGGCATCTTTTACAAGAAACTTCATGACAACACGCTGTTTCATGCAAGCACTAACAGTGTTGTTTGCCATTTTTATTTATCTGCCACGCGACTGACCCATGGCAAGTGAGCCACCTAGCAGTAATAGGACACAAGTACCCCTAACTAATGACAGTAGTTCCAGCACGTATAACCCATTCAGGTAGAACTAGGACACAAGTACCCCTAACTAATGACAGTAGTTCCAGCACGCTATAACCCATTCAGGTAGAACTAGGACACAAGTACCCCTAACTAATGACAGTAGTTCCAGCACGCTATAACCCATTCAGGTAGAACTAGGACACAAGTACCCCTAACTAATGACAGTAGTTCCAGCACGCTATAACCCATTCAGGTAGAACTAGGACACAAGTACCCCTAACTAATGACAGTAGTTCCAGCACGCTATAACCCATTCAGGTAGAATTAGAACAAAAAGTCACGGTTTGATTTGAACACCATTTTCCATGCTAGCGCTTCCTGTAAATGTTCGCGACATGCGGACGTGCAACATAATCACACCACGCGAAAGCAGAAAAGGTCGTTTATTCTTCAACAAGGTTTACACGATCTCTAGTGCATCTTTGTTGGCATTGCTGTTCGCGCACGGATCTAACGTCTGCCAATAGAACGCAAGCTCCAATGGTAGACCACCCATATTGCTGCATGAAAATTCTGTCGCAACAATATGTGCCTGTAACGTTAACTTACATCCTACCCGAAACATATGTGTCCAGCCCTTCTCTTTTTTCTTCGACACACTTGTGTCACCATACACTGTCTTCATTCTGCGATAAATGTGGACTGGTCGAAATCCTTCAGATTTTAGGAACTGAATCACCGATCACTGATCAATCCTGGACGAATTCCGTATCACACTCATCATGTTTTTCAACGGTCTGGAGCAGAACCAATGATTGCAAGGTTAATAAAAAATTGCAAACTTTTACATTCATCAATATCATCATCATCATTATCATCATCCTCATCATCATTATCATCATCATCATCATGTAGCAGTTTTTGGCAGAACGTCGATCTCATCACAGCCATTCGATTGGAATCTTGATCAGTAGTCAGTCTACTCGCCTGCTCCATGTTTATGTTTAGGGTGTCCTTGATGTCTTGTGTCCATCTACGCCTTGGTCGGTCTCTGCCTCGTCTTCCTGGAACAATGCTCTTTAGAACTACTTTTTCCAGTCTGTCATGACGCTTGATGTGGCCAGAAATCCCACGTTTCCGAGACATAACGTGGTGCCAGTTCTCTTCGGCATTCAGATCTTGCAGGATGACTTTATTTTGTTGTTTTCTTTACCAAATGCATTTTGAGGATTTTCTTGTAGCATTTTGTCTTGAAAGCCTCGATCTTCTTCCTAATATGTATGTGATTGTCCATGTCTCACATCCGTACATTGCCACTGGGAAGACGTATGTTCTGAGGATCGTCAATTTTAATTCTGTGTTAGTATTGTGCCACACATTTGACATACTATTCAGTTTATGCATCGCTATGGAAATCGTCTCCTTATTTCCCTTGTACATTAGTATGTGCTTTTTAAGCCAGATGTGACGTTATCATACTTCTCGCGTTTATGTCTTCATTACTCAGCACGGAGGGGTTTCATTTGAACACGTCTTGGGGATCAAGAAGCTGAGCAGCGCATGAGCTGCAGTGGTCAGCGACCCATAGCTGACTGCTAGCGTCAGGGCCAGCGAACCAGAGCTGCCAAGACCCTTCTACACCTCCACGTGGTGATCCTGGATAACAGGCTGCAGCAGGGAAGACTGGCTAAGGAGAAGGGATCGAAGAGGGAATGCTAACCCGGTACTAAAAAAATGCTTGCTGAAGTCGGATGTGTTGAACCGAAAGGTGCAAATATCGCAGTCAAGCTGTAAACTACGACACAATGTATTCCGTTCTCTGGACTACATTCTGTTACTTAAGCCCGTTCAGGGTTTGGTAGCGGGAGAATAAGAACGAACGCAGAAGAAGAAGAAGAAGAACACGTCTCGTATGAAGGAAAAATGGGAGAGAAAGAAAGTCTGGCCGTTAAACAATTCTCCTCCCGATATATGTCATATTGTAAGTACATCCCTTCGAAACGATTCCCCAGATAATCGCCATATAGTTTTTCTATCTGTTCTTTTCCGATGTCATAGATGCAAAGCTCGCTAAATTTTGACGAAGAGGGGTGGATGTGGAAAGAGACAACATTAACTGGTTGACTTAAATCACGTGACACGTCTTGTATTTCCTCCGCTCGGCGCTTAAAGCCATCATTCCTTAATTTCCGCTCCCATAATTCCCAAACAAATATCACGTGACCTGAAATAAGATTATCTTTGTCCATTAGATCCCTGCTGTTTTTATATCTCATTCCGGGGAAGCGAGTATTTACATTTCGCCTTTTATTGGTTAATTAAGGCGCCATTTCACATCAATATTGTCATATTCGGTTCTTACCGACCCCTGGGATTGGAGACAGGGGAGGATGGGTAGCGGTGGGGGGAGGCAGAGGTAAGGAAGGGAGAGAGAGAGAGAGAAATAATATTTATCCGGATCAATAGTAAAACACATCTGGATCAGGTAAAATTGAGCTAATCTTGAACAAAGGGAGCGCGTTGACAGAAACGAGTACTTGGAAATGTCTGCCCATGTGAGTGGGGCATAAGTCAGGTATCCGCATTCTGCTGTGAGATGTGAAAATACGACAGTAGTGCTATAGAACAGTGTTTCTCAATGTGGACCATATGGTCAACCATTTCCATCTATCAATCAAAGCCTGTCGCTCGTTTCAGTGCTTGGGCCATTAACAACATCCAGCCAGCATGCGCGGATCTGGACTGCTCTTTCTGTCTCTCTTCAGGTGTAATAATCTAATCTTAGTTCCTTCTCACCTTTTTTCTCAATGTATTTTAGAGTGTACCTTTCTCTCTCTCCCCATTTAATGAGGGAGCCTAATGAAAGAGCCTGTCTGGCTATGTTGGACAGTTCCTTTCGCAGCGTATGTCCTATCCAACCCCATTTTCTTCGCTTTATTTGTAGTTCCAGTGGCTGTTCTTGGCTCCTTTCCTATGTCTTCATTCCTCACCACGTCCTGTCACTCTATGCTCATTCTCCTTCGTAGGCTCCTGTTAACGAAGGGCTGGAGTCTTTGTTGTACGGTCTTGACCACTTTCCACGTTTCTGATCATACAGCAGCACTGGCTCGGCACTGGCGTTGGATATTCAAACTTTGGTGTGCATCTTGATTTCTTGGATCTCCATATGTTGTTTAATGTCATGGATTCCTTTCTTGCCTTTCCAATTCTAATCATTTCTTCTGCATCTGTATCTTCTGATCTGTATCTTCTGATCTGTATCTTCTGATCTGTATCTTCTGATCTGTATCTTCTAATCTGTATCTTCTGATCTGTATCTTCTGATCTGTATCTTCTGATCTGTATCTTCTGATCTGTATCTTCTGATCTGTATCTTCTGATCTATTTGAGCAGCAAAATATGTAGATTTTCCATTTCTACCAACTGCTATCCCTCCAGCATGATTGGTTCTTCGCTAATAATGTTGGACTGCATGGAAGACAAATGATACAGTACTCGAAAGGACACGAACACAAAGACAACTCATTGCACAACTCAGATCAAAGCAGTTATTCTCATTTTATGAGAAGAGGCGGTTTAAAACAGGTTGTAACAACGGGAAAGATAGCAGGAAGGAGAGACAGAGAACGGCAGAGCGAGAAGATGTTGGGCAGTCTGAGAGAAGATGTTGGACAGCCTGAGAGAAGATGTTGGACAGCCTGAGAGAAGATGTTGGACAGCCTGAGAGAAGATGTTGGACAGCCTGAGAGAAGATGTTGGACAGCCTGAGAGAAGATGTTGGACAGTCTGAGAGAAGATGTTGGACAGTCTGAGAGAAGATGTTGGACAGTCTGAGAGAAGATGTTGGACAGCCTGAGAGAAGATGTTGGACAGTCTGAGAGAAGATGTTGGACAGCCTGTGAGAAGATGTTGGACAGCCTGAGAGAAGATGTTGGACAGCCTGAGAGAAGATGTTGGGCAGTCTGAGAGAAGATGTTGGACAGCCTGAGAGAAGATGTTGGACAGCCTGAGAGAAGATATTGGACAGCCTGAGAGAAGATGTTGGACAGCCTGAGAGAAGATGTTGGACAGCCTGAGAGAAGATGTTGGACAGCCTGAGAGAAGATGTTGGACAGCCTGAGAGAGAAGATGTTGGACAGCCTGAGAGAAGATGTTGGACAGTCTGAGAGAATGGCACAGGTGACAATCAACAACAGAGTTGGTAAACGACACACGTGATGGAAGCGGCAGGACACCTGTTGATGATAAGTGTTCAGTTCAAGGAGCTTGTTTTTCTTCATGTTAGTATTCAGTCCTCCATTCGGCTGATTGTTCTATCAGCCGATCATGTTGCTCTTGAATTAGGTTCTCACTGTGTAACAACTGCACCAGATCACTGTGAAGTCCAGGTCCTTTAAGGCGAGTTCCTCATGGGCCACCGTAACAAAATTGGGAAATGGGAAAGGGGGGGGGGTGGGGGCACGTTGTATGAGTTGGCCTCATGAATGGAACTTCACTGTTGAACTAAAATATTTTGAAAGTTTTTGAAACATTTTATTTTTCTTGACAAAAAAGTAAAGCGAGGAAATCCACGCAGTAACAAAATACTGTGAAAGTTTTTGAAACATTTTATTTATCTTGACAAGAAAGTAAAGCGAGGAAAATCCATGCAGTGACAAACAATCTGTTCTTTGTTTGTTGTTGTTTTTTATTTATTATTATAGAAACCACTTCTGCAGGAACATGCATTCTGCAATCGTTCTGAAGGGGAACACCAGTCATCATCAATGCATGTCGCTCCTTTCAGGGACAGAGGCTATTGGCAATCCTCCTCCAGCAAGTTTGATCTTGAGCTGTATCACTCCAAGTACCAACGTTCATTTTCAGTCTCTTCTTCATGTGTTTCTTGTTCTCAAAAGATAAGTCAACGATGTAGCTTCAGTGCTGCTTTCACTACACTGCGTCATCTCTCCTTTTCTGAGGTCCTTCCTTTCCCAAGACCATTTGCTTTTGTTTCGCTGTCACTTTTTCCGTAACCAGCTTTGTTTTTATGGATCTAGGAAGTTAGCCTTGACCCAACCTATTATACTTAAGCTGTTGCCGGTTTTAAATCTGATTTTTTTCCCCTTAGTCTGTCCAGTTTTGGTGACCTTCCCTAGTGTGGCTCTTTGAATAATTGAGTAGTTGTGACAATATGCTCCAGTTGGAGTGAAAAATCAACAAGAAGAAATTAATACGAAATTCTAATGAAATGTTAATTAACAACTTCAGCTACACTACAACTATCACAATAAGCACATTATAGCAACGCGATCTCTTTTTTCCTACATAAACGACACCGCTGGCTTGCTCGTTGTTTATAAATCTCAACTTATTTACATTATTAAAAAATAGAAAGTCGTTCAAAATCACAGAGAATGAAAGTTAATGGTAATTAAAGAGTTAAGTACTTTTTAAAGATATTACAGAGAAGGAGAGTTAATTACAATTAAAGAGATTTTGGAATTGTTGATGATAATTTCAGAGAGTTAGTGAAAGTTAATAAGAGATAGGTAACCATAATGACATTTCAGAGAAAGAAAGTTTACAGAGTCTAACGATGCAATACAAAAAAAACATGATATTGTACTTCTCACAACTCAGTTTTCGTTGTATGATAATTTACTAATCATTTTACTCGTTTCTTTCCATTTAAAATGTTTGGATATCAGTTCAGTTTCTTCTTCTTCTTTCTTCTTCTTCTTCTTCTTCTTCTTCTTCTTCTTCTTCTTCTTCTTCTTCTTCTTCTTCTTCTTCTTTTTCTTCTTCTTCTTCTTCTTCTTTTTCTTCTTCTTTTTCTTCTTCTTCTTCTTCTTCTTCTTCTTCTTCTTCTTTTTCTTCTTCTTTTTCTTCTTCTTCGTCTTCTTCTTCTTCTTCTTCTTCTTCTTCTTTTTCGTCTCCGTCGTTCCTTCTCAATCTGCCACTACCAAGCCCTGAAGAGGATTTTGCAAGTAGCAGTATGTAGTCCGGAGAATGGAATGCGTTGTGTCGCAGTTTACAGCTTAGCTGCTATATTTGCACCTTTCGGTCCGAGACATCCGATTTCAACATGGCATTTTTGAGTAACGGGTTAACCTTCCTTCTTAGATCCCCTCTCTTTATCCCAGCGGTTCCCAAACTGTGTGCCGTGACGACCTAGAGTGCCCTGGCTGGTTTGCAGCGATGCCGCTATACATTCCAATATTTTCATCAACTGCGCACTGCAACTCTTGAGTAAAGTCATCATCATCAGGTGCTCTGCTGGTTTGCTTTGGTGATCATGTACCTCCATCGCTTCTTCCACGTGTGTCGTTTACCAACTCTGTTGATTGTTGCCCGTATCATTCTCTTGGGCTAGCCAACATCTTTTCTCTCTGCCTTCCTTTGTCTCTCTTTTCTGCTATCTTGCCCATTGTCACAGCGTGCTCTAAACCGCCTCTTCTCATAACATGTCCAAGAACGGATGAATGCCTTGCTCTGATCCTTGTCTTTGTGTGTGTGCCTCTTTGAATAGTGTATAAGGAATGAAAGCCAGATAGTCCTGCTTACAGATGCCCTGGCCGGTGCTACGGCACTAAAAAGAAAGAAAAATACTGAACTTAATGATTTAAGAACAGTACTCTGTCAACTATGCCAACAGTCAGCACCAAAAAGGGTAGTGGTACAGTCGGTTCCATCCCACTGCAACATCGAAGGCAACGTAGAGGCAGACAGACTGGCAAAAGACGGTGCAAGACTACCACAACCAGATACTAGTATGCCATACGCAAAGTCAAAACGGCTTATTAGAGCTAGATACATGACCAAATGGGACACCGAACATACTGGCTACACAAAAAAACGATGCCTATTACCAGTTGAACAGAAGAGAGCAGGTCGTGGTCTTCAGACTTCGCACTGGCCACAATAGACTCAGGTACCACCTATTCAACAAATTGAACATAGGCGGCACTGACGAATGCCCGTGTGGTACCGGGAAAATAACCGCTGAGCATTTGCTGCAAAACTGCCCGACATACGAGGATCAGAGAGAGCAGATGTGGCCATCACCAGTGGCAACACTAGACAAGCTCTATGGCAGTGTCGATAGCCTCAAGATTACCGCTGCTTTTTTCGAAAAAATTAAGGTTGACGTCTGACAGCGTACGATGAAGAAGAAGAAGAAGAATAGTGTATCATTGTTCTTCTTTGCAATCCATCTAATCCGCAGCATTCTTCTGTAAAACTACATAACCGTTGAATCCAAAGATTGTCAATGATTTACTGCCATATGTCAATACTGGTTCCACGTAGCATCAAAGGACTCTCTTTCTCAGTTCCAGCGACAAGGTTTTGTTGCACAATATTCCCTCTATGGTCTGAAAGACCAATTTTGCATGGGATATTCTGCATTTTATTTCGTAATTGTATCTTCCACCCGATGTTATGTATGTGTTGGATGCCCTGGAAAAACACTGGTACACTTAGGGTGCCGTGGACAGAAACAGTTCGGGAACCACTGCAATAGTCAGTCAGCTCTGTTGCAGCCTCTTATCCAGAATCACCACGTAGAGGCAGACAAGGGTCATGGTAGCTATGTGTTGATGTTCAGCTCAGGTGTCACATTTAATATTGTCTGCAGTGGATCTCCTATATCTTGTGTCTATTGTCTATGTGGTACATTCTGCCTAGATGTTCCCTGTCAATGTTTTGATGTTATTTTCCCACTTATAGTGCTGTTTACCTTTGGCACGTTTGCCTTCAACCGTTTCTTCCATTATTGTTTCCAGTATTATTTGTCATTTATGTGACTATAAAGTATCGTAACTGTCTGACTCACTTCATTCATAAATTCAGTTTGCGCCCCTAATTTCGCCGACATTCTCCATTTTTTGTTTTTATTATCTTTCGAAGAGATTCGATCTATTCTTCTGTATATCAGTATTTCAAGGCATACATTCTTGTCTGCAATCATCTGTTCATTGTCAATATTTCTACACCATACACAGAAGACAAGTATACAAAACATTTGATCACTATCATTTTAGCTGACGAGTGACGTACTTTGGATGTCAATATATGACACACGTTGGTGAAAACGGATTTGGCTATTCCTGTTCTCTTCCTGATTTCCTATTTCGCAACTCCATTTTCCGTTATTATATTTCCAAGATAGCATAAGTTCTTGGCAAGTTCCAGTATTGGACGTCTATTTTTATAAAGTTTAATTCGGAAGGGGGGTGGGGTGGGCTGGGGGGGGGGGGGGTGGGGGGGGGGGGGTGGACTTTTTTCTTATAAATTTCGGTTCTTACCGTTAATGTCCCATCGATATACCTGACTTCTGTTCGTTACATGAATCATAAATATCTGTAGTTCTTATTCGTTTGCAGTCAGCAGAAGTTTTCCATAGTGCCTATCCTTGTCGCACTTCTCACTTGCGTCTGTACATTGTGAATATAGTCTGTCAGATCTTACAACGGAAGATTGCTCTCAGTATAGGTTACTGGGTTTTCTTGTGTCTTTTCCAAAAATGCCTATCTTTTCCAGACATGTTATTAGTTTATGTCAGACTCCTCTTTGTATTCTATAAATCATAAAGAAATGTTTGTCTATACTTATATTTATGTTTCTGCTAGAGAGCTTGCTGTTGTGGTTAGTACGATCCTTGAGGAGCATTCTTGCTCCTGGCATTCCAATGCCATTTTTATATAAATACAGGTCTTCCACTGTGTCATTTAGTGTATTGCTGTTTGTCAACGACAGTTGTACAAATGCTTTCTTCATGACTTGCAGCTTCTTGTACTCAGTGAGTAGCTATCTGTTTCATAAATGTGAGTGTCTGCACAAAGGCAGCTGCTGAGAGTTGATGCGGTTTTAAGTGGCAATTGTCTCTAGTCTGTTCTTTTCTGAAATGTAGGATGACTCTTTGCTCTCTTCTGTGTACTTTTTCTTTCATTATTTCTTTTTGGCTATATTTCCAAATGGAACCCGATGTTCACCTGTTCAGCCAGATATCACTGGTATTATTCCTAAGGCTTTGCTTAACCCTTTACACTAGAATACACCTGAAACTAACAGCTAAAATGTCATATCCTTTCTCTGTATGCCACTCAGAAAGTGCTCACAATGACTATATTGATGAAAAACATTGAGCTTGATTAATATAGTCAGTTGCCAATACAAAGTGCGACCATAGAAAATAATACTGCTTCAATGTATATGGTGTAATGGGTTAAATATGTACTTACTGCAGGTCCGTCCTTTCGTTGTTTGGAGGCTGCTGTTTTTGTCAGTCTGTCTGCCATCTCATTTCGTGATTACCCGCCATATCCAGAGATCCATTTCAAGGTGCCGTTAATTACGTGGGTTGTGATAATATTGTTGATTGCTTTCCATGCTAAAAGTATATTTTTGTGTTGTTGCATGGGCCAGAGCCTATTGAAGATACAGGCTTTCTGAATCACAGAGAAATCCCTTTGAAACGTCACATTCCACGGCTGACTTCTTCTTCTTCATCGAACGCAGTCAGACAGTAACCATTATTTTTTCGAAAAAAGCAGCCGTCATCCTGAGGCTGTCGACACTGCCATAGAGCTTGTCTAGTGTTGCCACTGGTGATGGCCACATCTGCTCTCTCTGATCCTCGTATGTCGGGCAGTTTTGCAGCAAATGCTCAGCGGTTATTTTCCCGGTACCACACGGGCATTCGTCGGTGCCACCTATCTTCAATTTGTTGAATAGGTGGTACCTGAGTCTATTGTGGCCAGTGCGAAGTCTGAAGACCACGACCTGCTCTCTTCTGTTCAACTGGTAATAGGCATCGTTTTTGGTGTAGCCAGTATGTTCGGTTTCCCATTTGGTCATGTATCTAGCTCTAATGAGCCGTTTTGACTCTTCGTATATTATACTAGTATCAGGTTGTGGTAGTTTTGCACCTTCTTTTGCCAGTCTGTCTGCCTCCTCGTTGCCTTGGATGTTGCAGTGAGATGGAACCCACTGCACCACTACCCTTTTTGGTGCGGCCTGCTGGCATAGTTGACAGAGTACTGCTCTTAAATCATTAAGTTCAGTATTTTTCTGGCCCATTGCTGACTAAACAACGCAACCTGCATGTGTAAACTATCAGTGCAACTATAATAACATGTTCGGTAAACAAAGATGGATATTGGTTTCATGTCGATATTCTCTGAGAGGATCACACACAACAGTGATTTTTTGTGTTTTGTACGGTGAATTTGTTTTATTTCTCTGTGTGGAGCATGAATTTATAATACACTTTGGCACAATATGAGTTCCGTTATTTAGTCGGCCGTGAAATGTGCCGTTTCAAGGGATTTTTCCCGGTGAGTCAGACGGCCTATCTAAAGTAGGCCATAAATGGAGTGTGCATCAGTTAATCTATTACAGACTTTGGAGTCACTAAAAATGCCCTTTTCTGGCAGCATCAATTCCTTTCGTCATAGTCTTTGGTACACATTTCAACGTCTCTTTCGATAAGTCAGGCCCCCGCTTCATCATTGGAAGGGTTTTAGCCGCATGAATCACAAAACTCGTTTAAGGATCCTTCCGGGTATTTAATAAGGATACCACAACCTTTCAACGATGTAGGCTTGAAAGCTGATACTAGGTTGCTATGATCTGTCTCCATGGAACATGTCTTGAGGGTGGTAGGTGTAGTGTCTTTGGTAGCCACTTTGTAATTAATGAATAAATGTTCGCCTAGCCTTCTTTTTTCCCGTTCGCTTTGTTTCTCTAATCCCCAAGGCGGTGTAAGTTGCATTGTGGTTTTTATTGTGCGCCTGTCGGCCCAGTGCAACCGACTTCAGCATGTATTTTATGTAAGTGTCTGCATCCTTCTGCATTTTCTAAGGGTTTGCTTCATTGGGGTAACGGCCGGTGCTGGGACGGGGATCGAACCCAGCAGCTTCTCGTTATGAGCTGTGTCACTTAACCACTAGCCCACGCCGTCCCTGCCTAGGGATCTGAAACCCGTTGCGTCCATCGAACGCCACCATGACCAGCCTAATTTGTGCTCTGCCAAACCTCGCCTACCGCAGGAGGTGGGGTGGGAGGTATATATCTGTTGAAACTACGCGTTTCGGAGACGGCCTCTCCTGCGCTTTCAGCCAGCTGGTTGGATACCTTTATAACTTTGAACTGCCTTGAGAAGGATCTGGTAAGCTGGAACTTCCTGATCCAGGAGAATAACATGTCAAAATCAGGAAAGGCGGCGACGGTCCAGGACTTCCTACACAGTTGGGAGATTAGTCTTAGTAGAGACCTCGACATTACGTACAAGATCGTATAAAGGAATTCCAAGAATACGCCGCTGATTCCGTGTATATTTGAAAGGACTCGAGTCTTCAAATGTCCATTATTCAGCAGCGTTCAGGTTTCAAATAGGTGTGTTTAATTACTTGCAGGTAGACATTTTTCCAACAGGGGGGTCAAAAAAAAAAAGTCTTCTCTTTCTTTTCTTCTGGTGTTTAAGTGGTCTGGAGGTAATAGGTCGGCACCAAGTGCTGGAGGTCGCGGGTTTGAACAGTAGAGGCCACGTTTTTTTTTTCATGCCGACTTTCTGGTATTTCCCCTGATCTCTGGGTAGTAGATATCGGACGCCCGTGTGTAGTGTTGCGCACGTTAGAAATCTCCCGGCAGTTGGAAATCGAGAAGGGTAGACTTAACAACCCCTGGTCGGGCAAAATGTGGTTAAAATTCTACCCAATCTATTACGCGATCCCCACCAGTGCCACGAGCTCGTGCATTGTGCTGAGGTTCTACAACAATATGGAGAAGAACAGAGTACTTATGGGTAAACCGTGTGCAATGACGTTAAATCTTCCATTAAACCAAACTATTTCTCTTCTGCTATATCCAGTGGAGACAATTACTTCAGTATTCTCTTTCACTTCCAAGTCTATTTGTACCATATGTGTCATTCTTTTATCTTGTGTATCTCTCTACCGTTTTAGTCAGTTTCCTTATCTTTTGTTTTCCAATTGTTCTATATTGACCTCTATCTCGCACGTCGTTGTGAGTCTTGATCTTACCCCCACCCCCGCCCATCCAACACACACAAATTAGTCTAGAAGCTTGATTCTGCACTCAATTTACAGCGGCCTACATGGGAAGGCCATAATTCATCATATAGTGTACATATCCAAGATATATTTTGCGAATAGTTTGTTTGTTAGTTCCACGGTTTGTGCTAGTGAGTCTATTTATTATGCGAAATAACTTGCGTGCATTGTCCATATGCTCGCAGATGTGTTTTTGTAGTTTTAATTGTCTGTCCAGTTTTCCGATCAGATAAACTGATATATCCTATATTACTAGTAATTCCCCATTAATTTTGATATTAATAGATCATTTTGCTTCTTAACGTCTGCGGGAGAAGATGGTGAATACAGTTTTTGTGTAATATTAATCTTTAGATTCCACAGTTACCAGTAAATTGAAATTATGAGTAACACTCTGTTGCTCATGATATTTACCAAACGTCATTAAATTTGAAATTGGTTCTCTTTCTCCGCTGTTCTTCCTTGCAAAAGCAGAAAATCAAACACTTACAATAAACTTCACTTACAATAGTTCTGCTACATTGGCATATGCTGTATCTATAATGTACACGTTTCCTTATTTGAGCAACACAATTGGTACGTTATGAGGTACACATGCAGATGTAAGGTCCAGAATTGGAAAGGCAAGAACGGCATTGCATCCGTGACACCGGAAATCAATATTAACACTAAAGTTAGAATATTCAACTCCTGTGTCAAGTCGGTATTGTTATATAAAGCCAAAAAAAAAGAGAACGACCTTGGCCATACAATAAAGACTCCAGTCCTTCGTTAAAAAATGCTTACGAAGGATAATGGACATAAGTGGAGGAAGATAATAAGGAATGAAGACTTGTGGACACGAAGCAAACAACCACAGGAACAGAATATTAAGAGACAAAATGGCCGGAATAATACAAATACTGAGGAATTATCCGTCCAAAACAGCTAGTCATTTTTTTGAGTTGGAATTCCGAAGTGAAGAGAAATATAGGAAGACCAACACGGATAAGAGAATGTGTGAGGGAACTATGGTTAAATGGCTACACGCTGAAAGAGGCTGAAAGGAAAGCTTAGAACTGTGCATACTGATGAGATGTGCTCAACTGTCTATGCCACGAGATGAGTGATGGGCTTTGATTAATTGATTGATCTGATTGACTGGTTGATAAGTTTTAACTCACGCATCTGTATTTTTCCTTTTGAAATTTGATTTGTTGGTTTACTTTTCTAGTAGAAAATATCAGACTATCCATGGCTACTGCGGCTTAAGAAAACTATTTTCATCAATATTCGATTGACTATCTTGCCCACGGTATTATTCAATCGCACTATGACACATACTGCCACTGTGTCTAATATTTATGACTATATTTTCAAATGACATCTTGTGGTCGTGTACGCTGCAGAACCACCTGGAGACATTCCACAAGAAAAAGAAAGAATATTCACTAGTTTGTTTTGAAAAAAAAAATAACTTCTAAATAATTTCAAGACAAGTGCAACAGTGAAATAGTTAAGTAGCATCTTGAGTGTGGAAATGTTTGCTTGAATCCTAATGGACTTTTAAGTTAGTTGCTAAAGCTGGCAAACCATACAGTACGGTTTAGGCGAAACGTTTATTTTGTTTGCAGCGTCTGATGGTGTTTCTAATGACTTCGATCAACAACAACTTCAATCAACAACAACGGCTTTGCTCAACAACAACAACTTCAATCAACAACAACGGCTTTGCTCAACAACAACAACTTTAATCAACAACAACTTCAATCAACAACAACTTCAATCAACAACAACTTCAATCAACAACAACTTCAATCAACAACAACTTCAATCAACAACAACTTCAATCAACAACAACTTCAATCAACAACAACTTCAATCAACAACAACTTCAATCAACAACAACTTCAATCAACAATAACTTCAATCAACAACAACTTCAATCAACAACAACTTCAATCAACAACAACTTCAATCAACAACAACTTCAATCAACAACAACTTCAATCAACAACAACTTCAATCAACTGATGCAATACTTCTAGCTCTAGGAGGTTTACAAAGGAGACTGTGCGTTTCAGGTCTTCGCCAGTCCCCATAACTTTTCGAGCATGGTCGCTTCTACCGGGTCAGACTGCCTCTGTTTGGTCTGTTTAAGTGGGGCAGTCCTGTAGGATATGTTCTGGAAAACGTATTGACAAAATGGCAGGTAGTGTGAAAAAGCAAGTAGTATCTAAACTTCAAGTTACAATGCGATGAAAGCAATATTTAGTATTTCGTAGCAAAAAAATAATAAAATGATTCATTTTCTATTGAAATAAAAGCGGTTAACTTTATCAAATCAAATGCACCTCAAGATCTTCATTTCCATCAAATTTGTGAAGAAAATGACAAACATGTTACAAATCTACTGTTTCTTCACTTTTTTGCGTTGGTCCCGAAACAGACTTTTAGGTATGTTGCAGTTTGCAGCCAGCGAGACTGCGATATTTGCGCCTGTCAGCTATGAGTAACTGCCCGCTGTCCCCTGTTCGCTACTTTCTAACTTAACTTAACGTGATTTTATTAGTCTAGAAGACTGTAGAGTGTATATAACTAGTTTTTGTCTTGTCTTTCCCGTAACCGCAAGAGCTCATTTGAGCATCACTCAGCATGTGAGTGATGTATTTTGAGCCTCTTCCTAATTGGGAGCGACCCAATCTCTCACAGTCGATGTGTTTTAGTCCAGTATTGTCACGGGTGTAAATTTCACGACCACACCAAAACCGACACTGTCTGCAAAAATGGCGAAGGACGTCAACTTTGTGAAGTTCAGCGGTGTACACTAGACCATTGCAGTACAACACAGGGTAATCTAAATACTATCGCATTTAGCTAATGACCGTGCAGGATAATCAGAGAGAAAAAACACCCCAAAATGAACGAACTAACCCAAAAGAAAAATAGCAACACATTTCCATGTGCACAATTGTATGTCGTTGACTAGAGTAAACTCCAGTCAAATCCGTGGCCTGACGGCATTAAAAATGGACTAAATATCGAAGGCAAAGTTAGAATCGTGGCCTGTTAGGCGCCATCTTTGCTGCTCTCATACAACTACTTTCTCCCCCATACGACTAATGATGCTTGCTTAGGTTCGATGGTTCGCAATGTAAAATTGGGGATCAAGACGTGGAGCAGTGCATGAGCTGCAGTGGTCAGCGACCCATAGCTGACTGCTAGCGTCAGGGCCAGCGAACCAGAGCTGCCAAGACCCTTCTACACCTCCACGCGGTGATCCTGGATAACAGGCTGCAGCAGGGCAGACTGGCTAAGGAGAAGGGATTAAAGAGGGAATGCTAACCCGGTTCTAAAAAAATGTTTGCTGGTGTCGGATGTGTTGGACCGAAAGGTGCAAATATCGCAGTCAAGCTGTAAACTACGACACAATGCATTCTGTTCTCTGGACTACATTCTGCTACTTAAGCCCTTTCAGGGTTTGGTAGTGGGAGATTGAGAACGAACGAAGCCAAGCCAAGCCAACGTAAAATTATTTATGTTGTTCTGTTACACTCTGGGACAGTGTTGTATTATTTTTAACTGATAAATAGTTGGAAGAAGAAATTATGCTGCAAAGTGTCACACATTTTTATCTACTAGGAGTTTCTCTATTGTTGAACTTGTGGAACAAAAAGTTGCACACAAAAAATAAATTTAAAAATACTGCTTTCTTGCAACAAAAAAAGTTAATTACTGCATTTCTTGGAAATCACAAGCTACTCTGAAGCAACATTGGTGGTCGAGAATTAATACAATTTTCCTTACTGTCTGCTGTTGACACAGGATTACAGGAAGAGAATCTTCATATACATGTGAAGCATAAGTATTGGGACCTGCAATGAACCTCCAGCGACCCACTAGAGATGGATATTTCAGGTTGAGTGGTGGATCCATTTAGGACAAACGCAGTTGAAGTTGATATTGCAGTGCAAGAATGTCCGACTGACGTTCAAAGTTATATTAAAGATCAAACTACGGAGTAGCTTCAAAAAGTTCCTGGAATAGCCTACTCGTGTTTGAATGAAAGATGACAATATAGAAAATATATAAGTTGGTAGTGACCTTGACGAAATGACATGGCAGACGTGACCTTCACATATACTCACAAACAAAAGTTACATAATTTTGTTTGTGTGTTGTGCTGGCTTGCATCGTCGGAGTTGAAAATGTCGATTGAACAACATACAAATGTCAAATTCTGTGTTTTGGTTGAGAAGTTACCCTCAGAGACATAAACACTGCTTAATAAAGCTTAGTAAAGCATATGGTGATACCGTCATGAAGATATCGTAAGTATTTGAAGGCCACAAGAGTTTCTGTGAAAGTCGTGTTATTGTCGATGATGATGCACGTAGTGGGAGACCGTCAACCTCGATCAACAATAAAAACATTGAGCGTGTTCAAAACGTTGTGTGTGTTCAAAACATTGTGTGTGTTGAAAGAAGAATTAGTGTCAAGAAAATATCCTCAGAAGTTGAAATATCAGTTGGAAATTTCCACAGTATTCTTCACCATGAACTGCACATGCACCGTGTTTGTCAACATATGGTTCCCAAATTGTAATCTTCTGAACAGAAAGAAACGAGATTGACCCTTGCAGGAGACCTAATAACAATGGCTGATCAAGATAACAATTTTTCTCAATAACATAATCACAGGAGAGGAGACCTGGTGTTTTTTGTACGATTATCAGACAAAACGTCAGTCGTCTGAATGGAAATCTCTCACATTTCCCCGGACACAGAAATGTTGTTTGGGCAAGAGCAAAGGAAAAGTTATGTTTTGAAGCTTTTTTTTATTCTCAGGGTATTGTCTGTCATGGTTTCATTCCAGAAGGTCGAACAGTTAACCAAGATATGTACTTTGATATCTGCTGTCGTCTAAGAGATGCAATCAGAAGAAAACGACCATAAAAATGGAGAACAAACAGTTGGATTATGCAGCATGACAATGCGCCAGCATATCGATCCCTACTCGTGAAGCAGTACCTCGCAAAGAACAATGTGATTACCTTGGACCATCCTACATATTCTCCCGTCTGGCACTGGATGATTTTTTTTTGTTCCCTCGACTGAAATCAGAACTGAAAGGACAGCGATTCAAAGATGTTGAGGGCGTTTTAACTAATACAAGACAGCTGAGAGAGGTGTCAAAGAATGGGTTCCACGAATGTTTCCAGCAGCTGCTTGCACGTTGGTAAAAGTGTGTAGTTGCCGAATGGAACTACTTTGAAGGAAATGTAGAGTAGATAATTCTATTGTAACTTATTTCTATACAATCCACTAATTCCGGGAACATTTTGAAGCTACCTCGTAGATTAAATATCGCCAAACAAAACGTTTGGATTATTAGCGACATTGTGGATATGTTTCCACAAGTCTACACGCTGACACCATTATTTGCTGTTGGATATCCCCCTTTTTTCTGGTTGAACGTGGCTTGAGATGAATTTCTCAAAAGCTCGGAACTGTCTTGGTACTCCGAAGAAGGTGATCTTGACAACAATATCTTTCTATGTTCAAACGTAGCGCATAAGTCACAGACAAGTGCTCTTCAGTCTGAACGATTTGTCGCCACTCTTCAAAGTTCATTTATGGTGTTAAGACTCATAGTTCTTTTAGATGATCGTTTGCAAAATCTCTTTCTTTCTGCTGTGGTACCAACATAACTGCCTGTAATTGTAATCTGTTGTTGTTCATTCTAAGCACATACGTGATGTATATCTATCACATTTTTCCACATCTTTGATGGCAGAAATATATTGGTCTTCAGTTGTTGATCTTGTAACTGACCAAAACCCTCTTTCTCCTCCAGGTGACGACATGGAAACTGACTGCCATCGTGCAGTCTACCTAAGACATAGGGCTCGAAGAGAGAAAACAAAACCCGGTCCCAAAAATGTTGTGCTGAAATCGGGTGTATCGGACCATAAGACGCAGATATCGCAGCCTCGCTGCAAACAACGGCACAACGTCACAAACGTCAATTTTAGGACGAACGCTGAAGGAGAGGAGGGCGCTAGTGTTCAATAATTTTCTAAGACAATTATTTTGTAAAGTATTCAGTGTATTTTCTAATACAATTATTTTGTAAAGTATTCAGTGTATTTTCTAAGACAATTATTTTGTAAAGTATTCAGTGTATTTTCTAATACAATTATTTTGTAAAGTATGCAGTGTACTTTCTAAGACAATTATTTTGTAAAGTATTCAGTGTATTTTCTAAGACAATTATTTTGTAAAGTATTCAGTGTATTTTCTAATACAATTATTTTGTAAAGTATGCAGTGTACTTTCTAAGACAATTATTTTGTAAAATATTCAGTGTATTTTCTAATACAATTATTTTGTAAAGTATTCAGTGTATTTTCTAAGACAATTATTTTGTAAAGTATTCAGTGTATTTTCTAATACAATTATTTTGTAAAGTATTCAGTGTATTTTCTAAGACAATTATTTTGTAAAGTATTCAGTGTATTTTCTAAGACAATTATTTTGTAAAGTATTCAGTGTATTTTCTAAGACAATTATTTTGTAAAGTATTCCGTGTATTTTCTAAGACAATTATTTTGTAAAGTATTCAGTGTATTTTCTAAGACAATTATTCTGTAAAGTATTCAGTGTATTTTCTAAGACAATTATTTTGTAAAGTATTCAGTGTATTTTCTAAGACAATTATTTTGTAAAGTATTCAGTGTATTTTCTAATACAATTATTTTATAAAGTATACAGTGTATTTTCTAAGACAATTATTTTGTAAAGTATTCAGTGTATTTTCTAAGACAATTATTTTGTAAAGTATTCAGTGTATTTTCTAAGACAATTATTTTGTAAAGTATTCAGTGTATTTTCTAAGACAATTATTCTGTAAAGTATTCAGTGTATTTTCTAAGACAATTATTTTGTAAAGTATTCAGTGTATTTTCTAAGACAATTATTTTGTAAAGTATTCAGTGTATTTTCTAATACAATTATTTTATAAAGTATACAGTGTATTTTCTAAGACAATTATTTTGTAAAGTATTTAGTGTATTTTCTAAGACAATTATTTTGTGAAGTATTCAGTGTATTTTCTAATACAATTATTTTGTGAAGTATTCAGTGTATTTTCTAAGACAGTTATTTTGTCAAGTATTAAGTGTATTTTCTAAGACAATTATTTTGCAAAGTATTCAGTGTATTTTCAAGTGTCTTCGCCGTTTTCCAGCTTTCTCATCCATATGTGTACATTGATATTACGTTGCAGTTAAACAGCCTGAGCTGCGTGTGTTTGCTCATTGGTTTTGATTTTCAAATGTTTGTTAGTTGGTTAGCGACACATGGGTCCAAGGCATATGTGTCCAAGGCACATGGATCCAAGGCTATTCGAGTGGAAATTTATTATGTTGACAAAACTGCAACCACATATTCAAATATTTGCTAGTTTACATACGACTCAATGACGTCATTATAGAGTGCTGGTGAAGTCGGATGTGTCGGACCCAAAGGTGCAAACATTGCAGTCAAGCTGTAAACTACGACACATCGCATTCCGTTCTCCGGATTAAATTCTGCTATTTAAAAAGTCCTTTTCCGGGTTTGGTAACGGACGATTGAGAACGAACGTCAAATAAGGAGATTAAATAAAGTGATAATTGTATCACACTATGTTAGCAACATATATTTCGTATGCAGTCTGTCTCAGGCGACCTGTACTTCTGCAGGTGTGGATGCCCCTATGCAGGTCCCAGCTCTGGCGGGAGTTGGATGTAGCCGGGATGAGGATTTCCTGCTTAGCTGGCTAGGCTCGAGCAGCTTATTACTCCGCTGTGTTGGGATAGTGCCGCAAAAGGGGGGTTAACCAATGTGCAAGTCCATCTTAATAGACTGAAACATTAGAGTAAAGTAAACCCGCAGCTGCTCTTAACACACCACCTAACCATGCCGGGTATATGTCATGTCACACAGTCGCCTCTTACGACATGCTCTCTGTGGAGCAGTGGTATTATTCTTGACTGTATCAAACACAAAGACTACGTCATATCACGGGAATATATATATATAAAAAATGGATATCGTTTTCTTTGTTCTATATATATATATATATATATATATATATATATATATATATATATATATATATATATATATATATTATATCTTAGTTCTCATGGAAGACAATATTATTATTGCTCATGTAAGTAGTTAAATGTGGTTTTATTATGACACTTTCAGGACGATAAGCATTATGGATCTCTCAGAATGCAATAGACTATGGAATTGCATGAGCTGAACAGGATAGGACAACTGACTTCTTTTTGCACACAGTATAAGAGATATGAATTCCACTGACGAGAATAAAATTAAAAATCCGGCTGCCTAAGTATTCAGTGGTGAGTGTATTCACGAAGTAAAACTCACAGAGCCAATCAAAATTAATTCAGGGGTACGACAGGGTTGCCTACTGTAGCCTTTCCCATTCATCCTGGCAGTGGACTAGATTATGAAAGAAACAATAAATGTAAGAAATGGAATCCAATGGACCTTGAATAAACAGCTGGATGACATGGATTTTGTGGATGATATAGCCCTTCTGTCCCACACCAAAGCCAATTGCAAAGGAAACTGGATAGACGATTATACCTCTACACAAGTCGGTTTGAAGATCCATGAGGGAAAGACAAAAATAATTTGGGTAAATGCAGCAAACACAGAACTAATCAGGCTGAGAAGAACGTCACTGGAAGAGGTAGAAGTATTTACATACCTAGGAAGTATCATCAACAAGGAAGGAGGAACAGACGTGGATATAAAAACAAGGATACACAAAACAAGAATTGCATTCGGAGTGTGGAAACCCAAATGGAACTCCAAGGAGATAAGAAGAAAGACAAAAATTAGGATTTTCAATTCAAATGTTTAGCCAGTCCTGCTATATGGAGCAGAAATATGAGGGATGACCAAAGGTAATGACAGAAGACTGCAGGGTTTTGTCAACAGATGCCTGAGAAAGATTATTGGTATAAAATGGTTTGTCAAAGTTACATACGACAGACTGTGGGAGAGAGCGGGACAAGGTAAAATTGGACCTAAAAATCTTAGGAAGAAAGTAGAGATGGATGGGTCATACATTAAGAAAGCCCCAGGCCAGTATCACCAGGCAATCCCTGTCATGGAACCCCCTGGGAAGGAGAGACATAGGCAGACCAAGGAATACATGAAGACGAGATCTGGAGGCGGAAGTAAAGAAAACAGGAAAAAGCTGGAAGAAAGTAGAAAAGATTGCACAGGACAGAGCTGCTTGGCAAGGGTTGGATGATGGCCTATTCACCGCTGGGTGATTGAAGGCGAAAGAGAAGTATTCAGGTCTGAGTTCAGTTTCATGAAATATCACAAACCATGACTACAATTTATATAGTTTGTGTCCCATTGTTCACTCTACGTACAAGACACACAAAACAGATATCTCAAACTCAAACCACTGTGATAATGTATACATTAGTATACATAAAACAAGAGTGGTCTTTGTCATGTTAAAAAAAACATATGGAATTCTAAAATGATCACATGCATACCCAACTATTGGATTTTCAATTTGAATACGAGGTCGGTCCTTTTATAGATATTATACACGGTAGATGACTAAAGTAAAGATGACTAAGAGATAGCAAGCCTTTGTTAATAAATGCCCGAGCATGATTCTTGGTTTCCGATGGTTCGACATGGTTACACTTGAGCGCCTATGGAAAAAAAACAGCACAAAGACAGATGGAGCAAGACAACTTGAGAAGAAGATGGCGCTGTAAAGACCGTTCACGGCCAATGACTCAAGTCAGTATCACCAGACAATCTCTGTCATGGAACCCACAGGGAAAGAGAAGCAGAGGAATGTTACTGAACACTTGGAGAAGAGACCTAGAGACTCATACAAAGATATCAAGAAGAAGCTGCAAAGAGCTAGAGAAAATATATAGCACAGAACAGATCTGCTTGAAGAGAATTTGTTAATGGTCCATACACCCCATGGTGATACTGGTTAACAAGAGAAGAAGTATTTCTATATCAACAAGAGAAGAAGTATATTTATATCAACAAGAGAAGAAGTATATTTATATCAACAAGAGAAGAAGTATATTTATATCAACAAGAGAAGAAGTATATTTATATCAACAAGAGAAGAAGTATATTTATATCAACAAGAGAAGAAGTATATTTATATCAACAAGAGAAGAAGTATATTTATATCAACAAGAGAAGAAGTATATTTATATCAACAAGAGAAGAAGTATATTTATATCAACAAGAGAAGAAGTATATTTATATCAACAAGAGAAGAAGTATATTTATATCAACAAAAGAAGAAGTATATTTATATCAACAAGAGAAGAAGTATATTTATATCAACAAGAGAAGAAGTATATTTATATCAACAAGAGAAGAAGTATATTTAAATCAACAAGAGAAGAAGTATATTTATATCAACAAGAGAAGAAGTATATTTATATCAACAAGAGAAGAAGTATATTTATATCAACAAGAGAAGAAGTATATTTATATCAACAAGAGAAGAAGTATATTTATATCAACAAGAGAAAAGTATATTTATATCAACAAGAGAAGAAGTATATTTATATCAACAAGAGAAGAAGTATATTTATATCAACAAGAGAAGAAGTATATTTATATCAACAAGAGAAGAAGTATATCTATATCAACAAGAGAAGAAGTATATTTATATCAACAAGAGAAGAAGTATATCTATATCAACAAGAGAAGAAGTATATCTATATCAACAAGAGAAGAAGTATATTTATATCAACAAGAGAAGAAGTATATTTATATCAACAAGAGAAGAAGTATATCTATATCAACAAGAGAAGAAGTATATTTATATCAACAAGAGAAGAAGTATATTTATATCAACAAGAGAAGAAGTATATTTATATCAACAAGAGAAGAAGTATATTTATATCAACAAGAGAAGAAGTATATTTATATCAACAAGAGAAGAAGTATATCTATATCAACAAGAGAAGAAGTATATTTATATCAACAAGAGAAGAAGTATATCTATATCAACAAGAGAAGAAGTATATTTATATCAACAAGAGAAGAAGTATATCTATATCAACAAGAGAAGAAGTATATCTATATCAACAAGAGAAGAAGTATATTTATATCAACAAGAGAAGAAGTATATTTATATCAACAAGAGAAGAAGTATATTTATATCAACAAGAGAAGAAGTATATTTATATCAACAAGAGAAGAAGTATATTTATATCAACAAGAGAAGAAGTATATTTATATCAACAGGAGAAGAAGTATATTTATATAAACATTATACATGTTGTTTCATGTACAGCTGCTATGTTAACTTTACGTTTTTATATTGGTTTAGAAGAACCTGCAAAGTCTGTATACAACCAGTTTCATTAACATTTCTTTGCTCTAAAAACTATGCGGATCCAATCTATTCTAAAATGCATTAATTGCCCCCGCCTCCACTACTTCCTGTGGCAATGCCTTCCAAGCATCCACCGCTTTCTGACTAAAAAAGTATTTAATTGTGTTTAATCTGGACTTTTTTTTAAAGATGATTTGAAACTGTAACCTCTTGGTTGTATTTAGAAAAAAAACCGTGTTATAGTCGAATTTATCCATTCCCTTAATTATCGTATAGACCTGCACTAAGTAACCTGGAATTCTTCTCTTTTCTATACACTGTAGCCAGGTTTTTCTTATATATTAGCTTCGTTTTACAAGCAACGGCGACTATTTGAATCTGTGGACCCGAGAGGCTTTAAAAAAACTCAAAAAGTGGGCCATATTCAAAGTAAGGCTGAGAACCATTGCAATAGAATATCCCTGTATCTCTTTCCACTTGTTTACGGATAATTAAAGTAATGAGTTACATAGAAACTATTGATGGTATTGACGCAAGGCTTACAAACTATATTATAGTAGTGTGTCATTGCTAGGTGTGCGTGTTGGTAGAATTGGGTTTACAGATGTTTATAGGACAGAAGACTCCCTAAATCTCGTGTCATTGCACACTAGATCATAGAACATAGACAAAATGTCTAAGAGTGGAGTAGTATTCTGGGTCTGAAACTTCGATCAACTGATAGTCAAGAATGGGTCAGTTCGGTGCGGCGGAAATACGAGCTTACGTTACGACTTAAAGATAGTTCTCGGGACAAAGACCAACACAGGAAATAACTAACTCGTTTATACGATGAAATGGTCAATTTGAATGAAGAAAAGGCTTATCGTACGGGCGTGGGGATCAAGATGCTGAGCAGCGCATGAGCTGCAATGGTCAGAGACCCATAGCTGACTGCTAGCGTCAGGGCCAGCGAACCATTGCTGCCAAGACCCTTCTACACCTCCACGCGGTGATCCTGGATAACAGGCTGCAGTAGGGCAGACTGGCTAAGGAGAAGGGATCGAAGAGGGAATGCTAACCCGGTACTCAAAAAAGGCTTGCTGAAGTCGGATGTGTTGGACAGAAAGGTGCAAATATCGCAGCCAAGCTGTAAACTACAACACAACGCATTCCGTTCTCTGGACTACATTCTGCTACTTACCCTTTCAGGGTTTGGTAGCGGTAGATTGAGAACGAACGAAGAAGAAGAAGAAGAAGAAGAAGAACAACTACGGGCGTGGTTCAGATGAAATGATCGAAATATGTCGAGACGGAAAGAAGCGGATGTGACGACAGGAAATGGTTGCCGGTATAAAGAAACAATAGAGTAAAGTAATGATCACTTTATCATGTCAGTGTGGCATATTGGGTACACGATGTTAGGCACATCATTTCTTATGTAATGATACATTACAGATGATGTAGTCTGCATCATGCCGGCGCCTTTACTTCCCAGACTTGCGCTGGTACACAATTTTTTAGACTAGATCGATTTGAGGAGGGGGGGGGGGGCGGAAGGAAGGAAGGGTAAAGACATTTTAGGGATTGAACATAGATGGCTTAGCTGGGAATCCAGCGCACGATGCACTGCACCACCCTCATCCACCGGTTCCGTGAGTATGTAGTTGCTGCTTAGATGTTTGCCTCACCATTTTCCATCCCAGACCGTAGTCCATTGGGCGATATCAGGACGCATAAACCAGTGCTTGGATGAATGTGTAAAAATGATAGAGTGAATAACTTGTTGTTCTATGGATCAGAAGAAGAACATTATGATGATATTACACTGATGCTACCGATTACAGTTATTTACTTGAAAACATGAAACCTGGTATTCAATAAGACTAGATTGCCCGATGTCAGGTAGTAAAAGGCTTCTTGAATCTGTGTCTGTACTTTGCCCTGGAGTACCATGATGGACCAATGTCGCGGTGCACATCATCTCTCCATCTTGTTGGCGGACAGTCGCTTGGACGGTTGTAGTTTTATGGCGACCAGAAAGACACTCTCCTCGTTCATCTTTCATCAATCATGGGGATAACGTGGCCGGCCCATCTTTAGTTTCGTATTGAAGCAGAGTTGACGACATCCTGGGGCTTCGTTACGTGTGCAGAATGGAGGATGTAAGAATACCAAAAGATATCCTACACAGACAGCTGACTACTAGTAAACGTAAATTAGGTAGGACCTTCCTCCGCTAAAAAGATGTTTGCAATCGTGACATGAAGGCGTTGTATATGAACACCTGCATCTGAGAGGAACTTGCCAAAGACAGACCTGGCTGGAGGCAAGCTTTATGTGTTTGTCTGCAGGCAGGGGAAGACAAGATGTGTCAAGATGCAGACTCCAAACGTGTGCGGCAAAAGCAAGCAAACTCTGTTTGGTCGCGGATGATAGTATTTCTTATGTGACCTCTTCAGGAGATATGAAGGACTCTTCGCTTCGCTACTCTTTCGGTAATAGGGGGATTTTCTGCGTCTGATGTGTGCAGACTCTAAACACTCAAACATGTATACCATTGCTGGGATAGTCATATTGTTGAAGGTGTGAGCCCTGGTCTTGTTGTCCGTCATCTGCAGGAGAATCGGTTTAATGCGTTGAAGCTGAGCAAACCAGCCAATTTCTTCTGTGAGATCTCCTTATTATTTTTCTTTGCGTTCACCTTATTTACCTATTCCCCAAGGCTGTGTGCGTTGCACTTTGGTTTTTATTTTGCGCCTGTCGGCCCAGTGCATCCGACTTCAGCATCCATTTTATGTAATGGTCTGCTTTTTCTTCATTTTCTAAGGGTTTGCTTCCCCAGGGTAACGGCCGGTGCTGTGATGGGGATCGAACCCAGCACCTTCGGTTTGTGAGCCGTGTCACTTAACCACAAGCTCACGCCTTCCCCTTCTTATCAAAGTAGTTGTTGTTATTGACTTCCTGGCCTAGGTAGACATGCGCATTGACATTGTCCACGGGCTCATTTTACAATCGCAGTTCACCAGTAGGTCATAAGCTGTTATAACATGTATTCAATTCGTTGAGGTCTGTCGGGAGGAATTATAGACTGAGGAATAAAGGTAGTTTGTCACTGTTGTCAAAATTCAATGTACAGGCTAAGTTTCTATTTTTACTTCCGATAGATCATAATAAGCTTCACCGAGCTTTTGGATTTATGTACATAGGTCAAAGTCGTGTGACACGCTTTTCTCTGATGTTCACATTAACTTGAAAGAAGCGATGGTTGAAGTTGATATTGAGTTGACTAATGGCTGATGAAAAATTGGGTTGAAACCATTTTAACTATCTATTTATCTTCAGTCCACCGTGGTGTGGTGTGACCTTCTTTGTTTCATATTTTTTGGCAGACGTAAATCTGCAGGCGACTAGCCAGGTAAATCCCAATATCTGTTACCAACCTTCAGTTTGGTGGCCTTTTAAATATACAATCATCTATTTTTTGGACTGATGGTGGTGGAATCGTAAATTAGAGCAAGGTAGACCCGCAGCTTGTCAGGCGCCAGCTATGGCACTTCACTAACCACATAAACAAGACTGATGTTATAGGCCTACATTCCCCTTTTTGTGATATATTCTCTTTGCGGCGAGAACCCAAAAAAATATTTTTTGTAGATTTAGAATTTTGGCCGAGTAGTGGCCGTTAAGCCGACTCTTTTTTATTTCCAACTGCTATGGTATTTTTAACGTGTGCGCCACTGCACACGGGTGTCTGATCTCACTTAGAGATAGGGGACAATTTTTACCAGATGATCCACGTTAAAATAATCCCGGTCTCCAGCGTGATTTAAACCCTCAGCCTCCAGCACCAGAGGCGAACACTTTACCTCGAGACTACTTTTCAACGTCGAATTTAGCAGATCAGGTAATATTTTATCCAAATGAAGAAGACCTACAACACCACATAACCAATCTCAATTTCCCTTTTGTGATCAAGAAGCTCAGCAGCGCATGAGCTGCAGTGGTCAGCGACCCAAAGCTGACTGCTAGCGTCAGGGCCAGCGAACCAAAGCTGCCAAGACCTTTCTACACCTCCACGCGGTGATCCTGGATAACAGGCTGCAGCAGGGTAGACTGGCTAAGGAGAAGGGATCGAAGAGGGAATGCTAATCCGGTACTCAAACAATGCTTACTGAAGTCGGATGTGTTGAACCGAAATGTGCAAATATCGCAGTCAATCTGTAAACTACGACACAACGCATTCCGTTCTCTAGACTACATTCTGCTACTTAAGCCCGTTTAGGGTTTGGTAACGGGAGATTGAGAACGAACGAAGTCACGCCAAATACCTAGGTAATATGTTCACTGATGACGACAGTGGACAGAGAGATTGCACATAGTGAAATAGACACACGCAGGGGGCAGGCTGTAGTGAAATTGTAAACCGTCGTTATTTTGGCTTTTTAACTTGACTTAACGTTTTTATACTTGTTTAGAAGACTGCTGAGTCTGTATACAACCAGTTTCATTTACATTACCTTGCTCTAAAAGCTATGCGGATCCAATTTATTCTTAAATGCATTAACTGTCCCTGCCTCTACTACCTCCCGTGCAATGCATTCGAAGCATTCATCACTCTCTGATTAAAAAAAAATATTTCCTAATGTCTAATCTGGACCTCTCTTCAGTTAATTTGTTGATATGCCCTCTTGTTCTTGTGGGTGGACTTTTAAACCACGGTGAATCAGTAAAGTTTGTAAAAACACAAATATGTAACTGCTCAGTAACCACACCAACATTAAAGGAATTCGATACCTAAGTTACGGCCAGAATGTCTTCGTCAGGGCTTAAAACAATCGAAAACTACCAACACATCACACAAAACAAAGATGTTTTTTTATAATAGGTTTACGCTCGTCGTCATATCAGGATGTGTCAGGAAAGTATAAGGCACGGCTTTCCAATTATTAATTAGAGTATACCAAACCAGAAATAGTCAATTAAGATTACACTGTACACAGGCAAAAACAGACGAGCAAATCACACCAAAAAAACAACCCAAAACAACTAACAAAACCAAAAAAATACGCAGGGATCAAACACGTGTAAACAGAGTCAGGAAGAAGAGGATAAGAAGTAATAAACGTTTTAGTTGTAATGATAATCCGTTCCAGATAATCCGTTCCAGATAATCCGTTCCAGATAATCCGTTCCAGATAATCCGTTCCAGATAATCCGTTCCAGATAATCCGTTCCAGATAATTCGTATATGTACAAAATAATTTGGCGAAGCTGAGGTAGAACTAAAAGTAAAGAGCATAAAAACATAGACATGAACGCGGATCAGATAACGCGTAGGGAAAACAGCATGAACAGAACGCATGTTAAGACCCAAAAGCGTTCATCAGGGGGTAAAAATAACACCTATGAAAACCGATAATAAAGCCCGAGTCATCGTGAACATATAAAGGTACTTAACTACCGTCGTTTGTCTTGATAGTATCACATTGGAGCGAGAGGGGACAAGAATGAATGAATGAACAAACATTGCAGTGACCGCGGGAAAAAAGGTTTAGAGACCTATATCGTTTTGCATCAAAGGGTGAACATCAAAATGCCATTTAAACTTCAAGCATTTGAACCTGATCAATACACAAGTCGGAGGAGAAGGGGTAATGTGTTTTGACATTGTGATTAAAGGTAATCTTGGTACATCTGAGTCAGTGCTTCTCAAAATGTGATCAACCAGTGCCCAGCTGGTGGTCTCCAACATCTAATAATGGAGTATCTTCTTTTTTTTTTCTTCTTCTACTTCGTATTCTTCTGCCTTTTCTTTTTCTTCTTCTTCTTGTTCTTTTTTTCTTCTTTTTCTTCTTTTTCTTTCTTCTTCTTCTTCCTCTCGTTCGTCATGCTATTTCTTGGTACGTCTACACGCGAAGCCCTGTTCTCTATACACAGGTTTCTGTTGTGGAGAGTTTTTCTAGGCTTCCAAACAGCTTTGTGTGGATATTCGTCTCTGTGGGCCAGTGCTCAGTACACATTTGGCTAAGCATATAACAATTTTGCAGAACATGTACGGATGTCAGTGATGCCTGCCCGCACATAAACATTGGCGAAGGAGCCAATTTTAGCCGGCGTAAGTGGCTATTCAATCTGTTATGTCCAATTCTCAAACAGAGCATTATCGCTTGTTCTGCTCGATCAAGACAGTGATAGTTGTCTTTCGTTTGGTCAACTTTCCTTACGTCTTGGATACATGTCTTATTTTCTTGGAACTTTATTGTTTGTTCGTTTTGTTTTCGTGTTGCTGTATTCGAAATACTCTTATTTGTGTACGCAACAAAGATGGCACCGTAGCTGTCTGCGGGTCTACATTGCTATGCTGTTTTGATTAATTATGGATGCCGCCAGATCACGGATTTGCCTGGAATTCACACTAGTCGACGACTTACACTTGTGTTCACGGAAACGTGATGTTTTCCGTTTGGACTGGTTAATTCGTTCGTTTTTTTGTGTGTGATTTCTTCCGTCCGATTATCCTGGTACGGACATCGGCTATATGAATGGAACTATGCTTAAACATGTGTCGTATTTCAATGCCTAGTTCATACGGTTGAACTTATCGAAATTTAGACACTATAATAGTGAACTGAACACAGCCAGAGAGATGCCACTCACACATTGAGTGATGTCCTTACGACCTCTTGTGGTTATGGAAAAGGTTCGACACACAACGTTAGATGTCCTACCGCCTCTGCTGCCGTGCGGAATACCTGTTTACGGGAAAGGCTTCGGGACTAAACAACGAGGAAGGAAAAATCTGCATCCTATACTATCTTCAGTTGTCTCGATAAATATCTTGCCACTGGCCAAAGGTAGCTCAGGACTAGAAAGTGAGGTTGACAAAAGGTACATTTACCCGCTCACTTTAATCCAAATCACTGCGCGGGTCACCCATTTCAGCGGACACAGCAAGAAAAAAGACTGTCTACACGGCTGAACAAAGAGAGTGATCTTGACTTCATATGACCATTGACTCATTTACTTGATGTTATGAGACTATTAATCCATTAACGTGACGTCAAGCGGCCGTTGTTCTATTATTTTTACATCTACTGACTATTTCATATTTAGCTTGACGTCATGCAAACATTGATAAAATAACTTGGCGTCATGCGAACATTGATAACATAACTTGACCTTGAGCGAATATTGGCCCATTAGCACGACTTTATGTGACGATTGTTTACTTACCTGACATTCTGTGGTCATTGACCGATCATTTAACTTAATGCAGCCACTGTCCCATTATCATGATTTCCTACTTTCCTATTGGCTTGACTTCGCTTAGTTCGTTCTCAATCTCCCGCTACCAAACCCTGAAAGGGCTTAAGTAGCAGAATGTAGTCCAGAGAACAGAATGCGTTGTGTCGTAGTTTACAGCTTCAATGCGATATTTGCAATTCGGTCCAACACATCCGACTTCAGCATTTTTAGAGTACCTGGTTAGCATTCCCTCTTCGATCCCTTCTCCTTAGCCAGTCTGTCCTGCTGCAGCCTGTTATCCAGGATCACCGCGTGGAGGTGTAGAAGGGTCTTGGCAGCTCTGTTTCGCTGGCCCTGTCGCTAGCAGTCAGCTATGGGTCGCTTACCACTGCAGCTCATGCGTTGTTCAGCATCTTGATCCCATACGGCGATTGATTCGTTACATTGACGTATTTCCTGATCAATTTTGTAGTTCATGCGGCCCTTGACTACAGAAGATGGTTTAAGTTTGAGACCCTTGATTTAGAACGGTTAGGCTGCCATCATACGAGCAGCCCTCTGTAAGCGAATGTTGTTATAGATATACAGAAGGACTGGGTGGTTCTTTTTTTCTCTTCGTCCAAAATGTTACCCGGGAACGACACACGTAGCAACACCTTTTGTCACTATCATTTAATGTTAAACAAGTCTGTTAGTACGAGTGTATGGTCTAGTGGTTGTGAACACCGGTTATAACTCCAAGGAAAATGGTTCAAATCACGTCTTGCTCGATTTTACAGATCGGGCATTTTGTTGGTTTTTTTTCATGATTATACTGCTTCTTCATGTCCATCTAACTGTAAATGGGTAACTGACTTACTGTTATGAAAGGAAACCAGCAAGGAAGGTAACTGGCTATCTACCTCATATAAGCTATAGCCTAGTGTAATAAAGTCTTTAACACTTTATCCCCGACGGCAGTGTCAGCTATGGAACTACGTCTACCTTTGTCAACTCTGAAAACATTTCTTGGCTTGGCTTCGTTCATTCTTAATCTCCCGCTACAAAACCATGAAAGGGCTTAAGTAGCAGAATGTAGTCCAGAGAACGGAATGCGTTGTGTCGTAATTTACAGCTTGACTGCGATATTTGCACCTTTCAGTCCAACACATCCGACTTCAGTTAGCATATTTTGAGTACCGGGTTAGCATTCCCTCTTTAATCCCTTCTCATTAGCCAGTCTTCCCTTCTGCAACCTGTTATCCAGGATCACCGTGTGGAGGTGTAGAAGGGTCTTGGCAGCTCTAGTTCGCTGGCCCTGACGCTAGCAGTCAGCCATGGGTCGCTGACCATTGCAGCTCATGCGCTGTTCAGCATCTTGATCCCAAAACATTTCTTGATAAATGACTATTTTTAGGAAATGACGTCTGGCGCCCCGTCAGAAAGTAGCAATTAATTGCTTAA
The DNA here is from genome assembly GCA_036924085.1 of Ariolimax columbianus. Classification (NCBI taxonomy): domain Eukaryota; kingdom Metazoa; phylum Mollusca; class Gastropoda; order Stylommatophora; family Arionidae; genus Ariolimax; species Ariolimax columbianus. The sequence goes on from JAVGWX010000003.1 coordinate 94,092,605, forward strand.
ATTACTTATCCTTTTTTCAATTACGCTTGCATTGTTTCCTAAGGTGTAGTTTGCACTGTGGTTTTGTGACTTAACGATCAATTGCATCCGACGTCAGCAAGAATTTTTAAAAAAAGATTTAAATTCTATAAAGGCACCTCGCTGTTTCATGAATCTAGAAAGTTTGGGATTGAAAGCGGCTTCACCACAAAAACCCGACGATATATACAATTTTACAAATTGCACATGCGTGAGGTAACATGTGACCTTTAAGTGTGTCGACGTCACAGTACGAATGGGGGCATGCGTAAGATACACAATCAGATTCCGAATGAGTAAACGTCCGTGTCTAACTTGCACGTTTTTGATTGTTTCTTAAAAAAGAAAAAAAAAGGGAAAGAAAATCGAGTTCATCTAGTAGAAATGTTATTGAATGGTTCAAAGAATTCCATGGACTGAAAAAAAGATGAATGCAGACATTTGACAAAAGTGGGCATAGAGGAGAACTTGTTCATAAATTCTACCATGAACAAAAAATTGAACTACTTTGGCCATATTCTTTGTTTTTTTTGGTTTTTTTTTGCGTTCGCCTCATTTCTTTAATCTCCAAAGAGGTGTTCGTTGCACTGTAGTATTTATTTTGCGCCTGCCGTCCCAGTGCATCTGACTTCAGCATGCATTTTACTTAAAGGACCTGCTCTTGCAATTTCGAAGGGTTTGCTTCCCCTGGGTAACGGTCGGTGCTGTGATGGGGATCGAACCAAACACCTTCTGGTTGTGAGCCGTGTCACTTAACTACTAGCTCACACCGTCCCCCTTTGGCTATATCAAAAGGCACAACGTCTTGAGAGAAGGTAAGATGCCCCACAAGAAAGGCAGAGCCACCCCAAGAAGGCGATGACACCAAGATGTCAAAGATTTCTTCGGCATGACCCTGGAGCAGGCTTCAGAATTGGCAAGAGATTGAGTTTCTTTCAGACGAGTTGAAGTGGGAGCGATGTTCTGCAAACGACATACCACGTGATGATGATGACGTATCGAAAACATCTAAAATACACTGACTCAGTAGACGGTCGCCAAATTCTCTTTAATTTAGATTTTAGCGGCCGTTAAGGAACTTTTTTTTCCTTACGAAATTTATAAAAATGTGTGTTAAGTATAAAAAAGTTCATTCGCCCTGTTCTATATTATTCATGACAAGTGATCCTTCAAAAAACGGTTGACACATAGAATAACATAATCATGACATTCTATGACAAATGCGACGTTTACACATTGCTGGGATACGTTAAAGGGATGCAATTCGCTGAGGACCTTTGGCCCCCTGCAGTGTGCAGACTATATTTTAATTATGTCTCTGATATAGAAGAATCTATGCATTATCGAGGTTTCGAACTCGTATCGCTTTCGTTGGGAGACCATTACACAAACCGCTGGGCCATCCGCTTCTCACATCAAAGAACACCCTCAAAATTGGTTCAGGAAAACTACTTGGAATTCCTACTGTGCTTGTTGCCATCAACCTCATTAACTAGTCTAATATACAGTAAAGTAAAGGTTTGTCCTATAGTAGTTATACTACTGTCGGAGAATGAAGTTGTTATAGACTTCAGTAAAGGTTTGTCCAATAGTAGTTATACTACTGTCACAGAATGAAGTTGTTATAGACTTCAGTAAAGGTTTGTCCAATAGTAGTTATACTACTGTCGGAGAATGAAGTTGTTATAGACTTCAGTAAAGGTTTGTCCAATAGTAGTTATACTACTGTCGGGGAATAAAGTTGTTAGAGACTTCAGTATACTAACTCAAAGTTTGTCCTATAGTAGTTACACTTCTGTCGGGGAATGAAGTTGTTAGAGACTTCACTACAGGTTTGTCCCATAGTCGTTGTACTACTGTCGGGGAATGAAGTTGTTAGAGACTTCACTAAAGGTTTGTCCCATAGTCGTTGTACTATTGTCGGGGAATGAAGTTGTAAGAGACTTCACTAAAGGTTTGTTCTATAGTAGTTGTAACAATTGTCGGGGAATGAAGTTGTTAGAGACTTCACTAAAGGTTTGTCCCAATGTAGTTACACTACTGTCGGGGAATAAAGTTGTTAGAGACTTCAGTATGCTAACTCAAAGTTTTTCCGATAGTAGTTAGACTACTGTCGGGGAATAAAGTAATTGTGAGAGATTTCAGTATACTAAGCCCCAGCTTGTAGTATGTAGTGTGACCAGTTCCTTTTACTTCCTTAGTCGTATGCCAGGTGCATATTTACAGCCGGGCAGACTGGAGCACGACGAACTTGGGAATTGAACCCCATACCTTTGTAATGAAAAGCAAGTGCCCTACCACTACACTAATCACAGACGCCTAGTGTTACATAAACAACGAGTAAATGGAAAGCTATTTGCTTCTACGTTCTGCACGTTTCACGACAATATAAATCCTTCCTCGGCGGTTGTGCAGTAGAAGAACCGAATCATGCCGTTCCTTGAAACCATTGGCTAATCAATAACGATAAGACGTCATACAATTCAAATTATCAAAGCATCCACAAATGTCATAGCAAACAAACTCAGACACTAAAGAACTTAACAATGCTAAGTCTAGAGAATTGTGTTGACCAAGCTAATTGAGCACTTAGAACATTGCTTTTGTCGTATTTTGACATCAGTATTAATCACCTAACAACGAAGCCAATAGACACACATATACAAACACACACGTTTAAATTACCGTTATACATTCAAACACACTACACACACAGAGACACACACAGACAGGTGCAATTACAAATGAACTGTTATACATTAAGACAGAAAGCTAACTCTGAACTGACATGCGAGTATAATGGCTTTGCTACCAGCTGTGTTATATGAAACAGTCAAATTTCAAGCCATTTCGTTCAGTTGTACAGCATGAAAGATCTTTTATGTACACTGAGCTTAATTTTTTGTATATTTTATCCCATCAAATGTTTATGTTGGCTAAATATTACGGGTATGACTGTTGTATAGAAGAGTAAAGAATGGTTGACAAAAACATATAAAAATGTGGGTTCAGTTGCTGCAGAGGGACATACATTAAACGAATTCCACGGTACTCGTCACAAACAAAGAACAAACTACAAAAACTTAACAAAACTCGCATAAAACAGATACAAAAGACAAGACAACAGGAAGAAATGCGTGTAGCGGCAATGATATAAACCGGAGAGTGGAAGAGAATGTGGGAATCGCGGTATGCCACTTAGGGCAGAGTAGGCCGAACAAGAAAAGACAGTACATGAACTAATTATAATAAGCAGCAGCACATACCACTTCGCGAATATAAATATTAAGGATTTTAAAGAAGCCGTTGGCATATATTGGATCGGAACTAAAAATGAAAGAGGAAAGTTATTTGTTGTTGCTGTTTTTCTTCTTTTTCGTGTTCTTTCTCTTCTTCTTCTTCTTCTTGTTTTTCTTCTTGCTGCTCTACTTCTGCTCCTTCTTCTTTTTCTTGTTCTTCTTATTCTTCTTCTTCTTCTTCTTCTTCTTCTTCTTCTTCTTTGTCCGGAAAAGGACGTTGTGCCACCGTGTTGTAGTTTGCATTTAGACCGTTTGGCCTCAAACATCCGATTTCAGCAAAACATTTTTGGAACCAGATCTGCTTCCCTCTTCGATATCTAATCTCTAGGCCAGCCTGCATGGTTGCAGTCAGTTTCAAAGGCGGTAACTTTGAGGCAAAGTAGGGACTTATTCAACTCTTTGTTCATTAATTCTGACGCAACAGCCTGCCATGAGTCGATGGCTGCTGTCAGTTCATTCAATGCAACATCTGCGGCCTGAGAGGCGTCGATGGACTTCTCTGTGCTTTAAATGAACGGATGTAGGGCTAAAGCAACTTTGGTATTCAATGGCGGCACTCAGGAAGATGGCCCAAACCAATCTCTCTGTTCAGATTTCTTCTTCTTTGTATGCTGTCAGACGTCAACTTGAATTTGTTCTAAGAAAGCAGTGGTCGTCCTGAGGCTGTCGACACTGCCATACAGCTCGTCTAGTGTTCACACTGGTGATGGCCACGTGTGGTTTCTGTGGTCCTCGTATGTCGGGCAATTTTGCAGCAGATGTTCAGCGGTCATTTTCCCTGTACCACAGGTGCATTGGTCAGTAGCACCTATCTTCATTTTATTGAATAGATGGTACCTCAGTCTGTTGTGGCCTGTGCAGAGTCTGAAGACCACCACCTGCTCTATTCTGTTCAACTTGTAATAAGCATAATTTTTTGTGTAGCCAGTATGCTCTGTTTCCAATTTCTCCATGTATCTAGCCCTAAAAAAAACCTTTTGGACTCTTCGTAGGTCACACTAGAATTTGGTTGTGGTAACCTTGCACCTTCTTTTGCCAGTCTGTCTACCTCCTCGTTGCCTTGAATGTTACAGTGGGATGGAACCCACTGTACCACTACTCTTTTGGGTGTGGACTACTGCCATAGTTGACAGAGTACTGCTCTTAAATCATTAAGTTCTGTATTTTTCTGACTTTATAGTGCTGTAACCACGGACCGGGCATCTGTAAACAAGACTATCCGGCTTTCATTTCTTTCGCCAGTCAGCATTGCTTCTACTGCAGCCTTCAATGCCGCTGCTTCCGCTCTGAAATTGCTTGAGAATTTTCCAGTTGCCACTGACAGTGTTATCTTTCTGCCGTTTGTTAGGCTCAGGAATACCCCTCGCCCTCCGTTCTGTGTTGTGTTAGTTGTAGAACCGTCAGTGTATGCATGGATCCAGCCTGCTCTTGGATAGCTTTTCCTCAATGTACTTCAGGGTTACGTCTATTCCTTCCTGTTCAGTCTAGCTGTTCTTGTATCCGATATCTGGTATATTTTCTATCCTGTTCAGATTGATTGTTGCTGTCCTATGTTCCGAAGAAACGAACAGTAAATATATTAAATACAAGGTCCATACAAGAATAGACAAAAAGCAGAAATCAAGAAAAAGAAAATAAAACATACGTTCCGTCTGATCAACCTTATAACTCGTTCCGCATACAAGCTTTTTGTTTGCGCAATTTGCGGAATCTCCCCACTTATCGTCCTGCCGTAGTCGTCATTTTTTCCGCTGAGTCGCCTCTCCCCGTCGCATTCTTAAGGGCTACTTTGTCAACGTTGATAGGAGGGCTCGTCACAGAGAAGTAAAGAACTGTCCGTTCCTGGGAAGACAGCAGGCGGTGTTGACACGGAGTTCCAGAAGCACCGACCCTCTACGTCTCTGGCCCAGCACTGGAAGTAGATAGATATCATCAGGGTTACAGGATAGGAGACGGGGGGGGGGGGGGGGGGAGACGTTGATGCGGGTAGGAGTTATCTGCAACATGGTACCGGACGCTGTTGATGGAAGTCATGGCGATTAGGCTCCTGTTGTTGTTAATATCGTTTGTTCTGTTAGACTGTGAGGCGTTTCGTTATTTGCTTGAAATCAATTAATTATTATAAATGAATTGCTGTGAAAGGGATTGAGGGCAGGGGGTGGGGGAGGGGGGAGACCGTAATCAGAAGACATACATTGACAAAAGAATAAGCCAGTGAGAGAGAAACAGAGCAAGAGAGAGAGAGAGAGAAAGAGAGAGAGGGAGAGAAAGAGAGAGATAATTCAAACACTTGATGGGAACGTGTGTATACACAAAATACGTGTCTTGGCTTTCCCGTAACCGCAAGAGGTCGTATGAGCATCACTCAGAGAATGAGTGATGTGTCTTGAGCATTCTGCTAACCGGGCATTGCTCAATCTCTCCCGTGCGATGTGTTTTAGTCCATTGTTGTCCCGTGTGTACATTTCACAGGCAAACCAAAACCGACATTGTCTGCAAATAGGACGAAGGAGGTCAATCTCGTGAATTTACGCCGTGTGCACTAGGCCGTAGAGATACGCCACAGGGTAACCGAAATACTATAACATATAGCTGATGACCATGACAGGATAATCGGAGAAAAAAACCCACAAAAAAAATGAACGAACTAACTAATCCAAACGGAAAACCGAAGGATGTTTCCGTGGACACAAGTGTACGTCGTCGACTAGTATAAATTCTAGTTAAATCCAAGGCCTGACGGCATTCATAAAAGGCTAAAACACGAGAGCAAAGTTAGACTCGCGGCCTGTTAGGTGCTATCTTTGCTGCTCTAACGATATACAGAAGACATAAATACACAATAAATTGGCAAGGTTAAAAACAAGGACAGAGAATAAATGATGTTAAGGCAGAAATGTGCAATATATTAAATAACAAAACGACACGTTTATAAGAGAGAGAGAGAGAGAGAGAGAGAGAGAGAGAGAGAGAGAGAGAGAGAGAGAGAGAGAGAGAAATGTGTACAACAAAACCCGATACCTTATGGAAGGAATAGATATGGGTGATATAGTTCTTACATGCTGTTATTAAACGTGGCATGACCTTTGTCAGTATACATGGACTTCTATTTCTTCTATTTTAAACAACTTCCATATAACCTAGAGAGCTGAATTATTTTGACACAGCCTCTACTAGTGTGACCTGTTAACCTATGACAAGTTAATGAATCTTTAAATTACCTATCTTTAGATCCAAAATGAAGAGTTAGGCAGCTTTGTGGAAAAGTAAAAAGCGTTCATTGAGTTGGATACGCACGAGCCACTCCAAGTAGACATTGAAGATATCCCGTAGTCCCTTATTTGAATCCTGGTATTCAATCAGAGAAGGTTTCCTGATGCCAGGTAGCCAAACGCTGCTTGTATCTGTATCTGTCCTTTGCCTCGGAGTACCAGGATGGTCGAAGGGCATGGTGCAAATCATCTCTCCATCATGTTATCAGGTGGCCACACGAGTGGTTGTAGTTGTATGGCCACCAGAAAAGACACACTCTTCGTCCATCTATCACCAGTCATGCAGACCACATGGCCGGTCCATCTATCGTCAGTCAAGCGGACCACATGGCCCGTCCATCTATCGTCAGTCAAGCGAACCACATGGCCGGTCCATCTATCGTCAGTCAAGCGGACCACATGGCCGGTCCATCTATCGTCAGTCAAGAGGACCACAGGGCCCGTCCATCAATCACCAGTCATGCGGACCACATGGCCCGTCCATCTATCGCCAGTCAAGCGGACCACACGGCCGGTCCATCTATCGTCAGTCAAGCGGACCACATGGCCCGTCCATCTATCGCCAGTCAAGCGGACCACATGGCCGGCCCAACTATTATTTCCCATTGACGCAGAGTCGACGTCATCCCTGTACTCTGTTTGGTCGCTGATGTCTGTATTTCGGATATGGCCTCTTAGGAAAATATTTAGGGCCTTTTGCTCCATTGCTCTTTCGGTAATTCAAAGCTTCTCTGCGTCTGATTTGTACAGACTCCAAACCACACTCGCGTATACCATGAATAACCACGCTATTGAAGGTGTGAGCCCTGACCTTGACGACCTTCATCTGGTGGAGTAGCCAACCTGCTACTCGACCGAGAGGAGTATGACAAGGAGATACCTCTCCCCCAAACTGTTTTCAGCTGCTCTTGAAGAAGTTTTTAGGTCTTTGAACTTCCAGGATCGAGACATCATCATAGATGGCTTGATGCGCTATCTTGAAACTCTTTGTTCTGTGGACAGCATTGTGATCTTCAGCTACATCATTGCAGAAGCCGAGCAAAGCATAAACAAGCTGAATGAAGCAAGCAATGCGGTTGACTTAATAGAAAGAAGACCCATTTTATATTGAACTCTTTCTGCCCTACGGGGAAACTCCGATTGGAAAATGAGCGCAATACGGAATGTCAATTCGTGCGTTCATTTCGACCCTGAGTAAACAACAACCACAGTCCCAAACAAAATAAAATAAGTCTTAGTATAAATAAAAGGTTTTCTTTGTAAATATTTGCTTTTTTTGGTGTTTTTTTCACAAATGTTTGTATTGTTTCCTGAAGCGGAGTGTGCACTAGACGTTTTGTGCTCGAAACCGTGACACCACCCGTTTCTTCACACCAACCGGACGATACACAAAACTATAAAAACACGTAACATAAACAATTACAAGTTAGAAGCCTTAATTTATGCTAACAATGTGCTTTTTGTTGTTGTTTTGAAGACTACACTGGCGTAATTTTGTGTGGTGTTTCTGTAGTAAATTGGTGTTTTGGCGTTTTGTCTTATTTTGTTTTTATTAGTGTTTTGGTATTGGGTTTTGTGGTCAACATTTGACAGATGTGGTCGAGAGTGGTCTGCAGGGGTCTTTGTGTATGACAAGGACAGAGAACATGTCGTAAGAAGCGACTAGCGCTGTGACATGGCATAACACCGGCCATGGTTAGGTGATTTGTTAAGAGTAACATTGATGGCGCCAGACAGGCTGCGGGTCTACTCTGCTCAAATGTTTGAGACTATTAAGATGGACTCGCACATCGGTTAGCAACCCTCCGCGGCACTTGTCCCAACGCAACAGAGTAATAAGCTGCTCGAGCCTAGCCAGCTAAGCAGGAAATCCTCGTCCCGGCTACACCCATCTCACTTCAGAGCTGGGAATTGTTCAGGAGCAAGCGATTAAGACTGCTAAGACTGTGACTAAGATATTCTATACAGACTCATCCTCGATGTTTTAGGAATCTGAACTAGAAAGTTTGGGTTCGAAACCGTAACCCCACACTCTTTTTTACAACAACACGACGATCCAGAAATCTATAAAATCGCGTAAACATAAAATGAAAAATTACAAGCTTTTATTTTTGCTAAGATTACATTTTTTTAGGGTTAGTAGTAGTTTTCTTTCCATTTGCCGTTAAGCATCGTGGGGAGTTTAAGTCGTCTATCCTGCGCCAAGTGCGTTGCGTCGGTTAATGTCAGCCCTTGTCGCTGCACAATCACTCTATTGTCATCTATCCACTTATCTCGCGGCCACCCCCTTGCCCTGTAAGCCAGATCTACCAGCGTTGTAAGCCAGCAGTGGAAGTTGATGATAGTGCATTCTGATGAGATGACCAAACAAACTTATTTTATGCCTGGAAATGTATTCGACACAAGAAATAGTACTGCCCATACTTTGAATATAGTCATTCCACATTATGTCTCATCTGGTAACACGGATGACTTTGATCAAACACTTTCACAAGTCGAAATTCTGCTCTCACGCGCCCTGGACAGAGGCCATGTTTGCCACTGGTAAGCACAGAGTCGGCATAAATATACTGTTTATCAGCTGTTGCTTTGTTGCGAAACTAATGCTCGGATGTTTAAGCAGTGGAGACAGCTGATAAGTCACAACAAATACTTTCTGACACCTAGTCTCAATTTCCATGTCGATCCTACCTATACTTGAACTCTTGACCTGTAGAAAAGCAATATCATTTACACTTATCTAAGACTTTTATTTTTAAGTTTACAGAGGTGACATTTTGCAGGGTGTTTCCCGTAGTCATTGGTATATTGGCGATTTCGCTTCTTCTTTATTTATTAGTCTTTTGGTATTTTGGTTTTGTGGTCAAAACTGAGCAGATGAATATGCTGCACTAGTAGCAATTGTTTTCAAAATTTCAGCTCTGTAGGATATGGAAGGTTGGTTAAAATAAAAGAAATATAAGTTCGCGCAAACGGCAACGGTCTTGTCAAGTGAAATAACAACGTATAATAAAATCAATATGCACGCAGAGCGAGAGAGAGATAGAGAGATAGAGAGAGATAGAGAGAGAGAGAGAAGGGAAGAGAGAGTAAGAGAGAGAAAGAGGGAAATATAGATATATAGAAAGATAGAGAAATATATAGATAGAGAGAAAGATAGAGTGAGAGAAAGAAAGAGATACAGCTAGATGGAGAGAAAGAGAGAGAGAGAAAGATAAAGAGAAATAGAGAGAGAGAAAGCGAGAGAGAGAGAGGGAACGATAGAGAGAGAGAGAAAGATAGAGAGAGAGATAAGAAGAGAGACAGAGACGAAGAGAGAGAGAGAGGAAAAGAGAGAAAGGGAAAGATGATGGTTCGAAGAGCTGTAATACTGGAAGATGAGCAGATATCGATTACATTACTACACATATGAAGTCCATGTTCAATGTTTCTGGGAACTCAACAGTAAAAAGAAAGAAATCCTGGGGATGTTATTGAAATTGATGATAAGTAAGGTTGAGATAAAACACGAACAAGAACGAATCTGACCAAACTACTTTCATCCAGGGTATAGGACAATACGCAAAACAGTAACTAACAAATCATTGAAGTAATGATTAACACATGCAAAGATACTTAGCTGGGAGTGTCTGTGTTGACGTCGTATCTAATCCCACTTGTCCCATGTTTGAATTACTTTATTTTTATCCTCAGCACTACCGCAGTCTCGCATTATGAGTGACTTTTCAATTTCGACTCTTGACAAGTCGACTGATAATTACCAGATAACTATTCAACTGGAGTCACTGGTGATACCGGCCCTTCAGTCTCAGAGTCGCCAATCTGAGTCAGTGAGATAGATTCTAGAGATGTCGGTTTTCGAGGAGGAAATCAAAATCAGACTGCCCTGGTTACCCTTCGCCAACTGTTTACAGCAATGGCTCTTATTCTGGTGTATTTTTCATTTCCCCTTTAGCATTCTAGAGGTACGTTTAGAGCCGATACTGACAGTTTAGAGAAGTTTATATATAGCTTGTTCTAATGAAGTCTATAAATCATTTGACAGTTTAGAGAAGTTTATATATAGCTTGACCTAATGAAATCTGTAAATCATTTGACAGTTTAAAGAAGTTTACATATAGCTTGACCTAATGAAGTCTATAAATCATTTGACCGTTTAGAGAAGTTTACATATAGTTTGATCTGATGAAGCATATAAATCATTTGACAGTTCAGAGAAGTTTACATATAGTCTGACCTGATTAAGTCTATAGATCATTTAACAGTTTAGAGAAGTTTACATATAGTTTGATCTGATGAAGTCTACAAATCATTTGACAGTTTAGAGAAGTTTACATATAGTTTGATCTGATGAAGCATATACATCATTTGACAGATTAGAGAAGTTTATATATACAAAGGGCTTGTCATAAGTCTTTACATTGACTATGAAGGAGTAAAAGGAGAAAGTTGACGTTTGGCACATATGTAGCTCATTCAATGTGTACTGGACTTGAGAAGTATGGATTTCCCTCCTTGACGGTTTTACTCGGTATGGTGCATGGCGCAAAACACCTTATTGACCGGATCTGCTACTCTAACGGGTTGTCAGAACAATGGAGAAATCAGAGGGAATAACTGTTATAACATTCTTGATGTTGCAGGGAAACACACCTATAGAAATACACAGACAGATTGGACCAGTGTTTGAGAAATTATGTACTTCGTCTGCTTCTGGAAAAAACTGGTGAAAGCAATTTAAGTGTGGCCGTTCCCATGTTGCTGATCTTCCAAGAATGTGTTGGGCTCAACAACACATGTCAAGCCAAGAGCACAGAAATCTGCAAGAAAAGTAATGCTGACTATTTTTGGGACGTCAAAGGTGTCATATTTAAAGATTACCTGCGTCATGGCAACACGGCTAATGGGCAATATTAAGCAGATCTCTTTACCAAACTAAGAAAGACTGTGACCAGAAAACGAGGGATAGCGCGCACTCAAATTCTGCCTTTGCTTCAAGACAACGCGCATTCCTATAAAGTAAGGCTTGTGCTGCAAACAGCCAACAATTTGCATATTTAAATTCTTCCACACCCACCATATTCTCCGGATTTAGCTCCATCAGACTCTTTTCGTTTTCCAAAACTTAAAAACAGCTGAAAGGAAATCATTTTGAAAGTGATGAAGATGTCATACTGGGTTGTGATAACTGGTTTGGTTCGAAAAATAGGTAATTTTATTCTGAAGGTCTTTTCAAGGTCACGCAAAGAAGGCAGAAATGTATAAATTCAGGTGGTGGCTACATTGAGAAGGAATAAGCACGGTGTCAAATTTCAACTTTCTCCCCCTACTACTTTATGGTCAGGGTAAAGACTTATGACTAGCCCTTTGTAGTTTGATCTGATGAAGCATAAAAATCATTTGACAGATTATAGACGTTTATATATAGTTTGATCGGATGAAACATTTAGAGCATTTGCCTAAAGTTTATAGAAGTTTGCAAATAGTTTGATCTGGTGAAACTTATAGATCATTTCATTGGCAGTTTGGAAACATTTATATATGTAAATTTTGATCTATTTAGATAAGTTTATATATAGTTTGAGCTGATGAAGCCTTTAGATCCGATACTGGCAGTTTATAGAAGTTTATATATAGTTTGATAACGCTGGATAAAAAAATTTGTCCGTCACAAAATTAGTTATTTTTCACTAATTTGGACACGTGGAACTAAAGCTAAAAGTGCCTTAAATATAGTTTTGCTGAAAGTACATGAGACAGGTAATGAAATTAAAAGTACCTGATAGACAGAATGTGACTAAAAGTACCGGAGTCATAGATTTTGATTAAAAGTGCCTTAAACATAGTGTTACTTTACTATAAGTGTGACAGTTCCAGCTGGAGCACGGACGTTAATGGCAGAGGAGATTGGCCTAGCAACTCTAGAAACAAAGGTTGCCTGAATGGGCCCCAAGGTCAATCACCGTCTCGATACTAAATCGACGAAAGAAACGAGGCGTTTAGGTGAAAGACTTTGTCATGCACAGGGAGGCCGGGGGGGGGGGGAGGGGGTGTCGTATTTTGAACTGAGGTGGGGGTTCGTAGCTAGCCACTCTGGCGTTCCGAATTAACATAGTTGGGGGAGGGGGTGAGGGTTGGTGACAGTCAGCTGCCGCTACGACCGGCTACGACATTTAGAGTGACAGGGAATATTCATCCAATAAAAATTAGTTGGGGGTAGTTATAAATTTGAGTGATGGCTCAGTCAGAAACCAACAGATTACCATTGGAGAGCCATGCTGCTGCTTGAGACTATTAAATACTCTGCTAAGATGAACTCAAGTAGACTGGCTAGGAAATAGACTGATAAGCTGTCAGTAGTCTGTGAAACTGACTAGGAGAGACTGATATGCTGATAGTAGTCTGAGAGACTGGCTAGGAGAGTGATTGAGAGACGGTTAGTAGTCTGAGAGTGAGAGCAAGTTTGTAGGGTGACTGAACCAGGATACGCCACAAGTTTTGGTCAGTCGCTCTATAGGTGTTTTTGTTGGACACCCTGTGAACAGTAAGAGATCTGAATGTGTGTCGTACGTGCACGACACCTAGTGAACGATGCGTGATCTAATTATAAATGAATGTACACATTCGTGTGAATACGTAAAGTGAACAAAGTAATTGTGAATGTACATATCGCGTAAGTACGAGATCTGGTATGTGCAGGAGACTTTGGGAAAGATGTGTGTTCTGATTGTATGTGTATGCACAGGTCGACTGAGTATGTGACCACGAGTGAGTCCGTGATCCGACTATAAATTGGCGTGATTTAATTACATATGAATGCACCGATTGCCTGAGCGTACGTGAACCTATTGTATGAGGATGTACAGATCACCTTATTGAATGTGATCTAATTATATGCGAATGCACAGAACGACTGAGTACGTAATCCGTTAGTGAGGACGAGTTTGAGTTGAGTTTGCAAATAATAGGCGTGCAGCGTGAGAGCTTGGGTTATGCAGTTTGGGGGAAATATCAAAACCTAGGGCTAAAAACCTCCGATGTAGTTCAATATACATTTATATTTATTGATGTATTTTGTATTGTTCTTTTTGTTAATATGGTTTTTTTTATATGCGTGTTAATAAATGATATTTTATGTGTTATGACAAGATAGTGTTTGCTTTGTTATTTACAGTGTGAAGTCGTGTTGTGGTGTAGATACATGTTATAACTCTTTAGTACTACACAACAGCTAAGCATTAGGCTGCAACATAAGTACTTGAGACGTAGAATATGACTAAAAGGGCTATAAACATAGTGTTTCTAAAAGTACCTGAGACACAGAGTGAAGTTAAAAGTACATGATAAATAGTGTGGGACTAAAAGTACCCAAAACATAGAATATGACAAAAGTGCCTTAAACATAGTGTTACTAAAAGTACCTGAGACACGGAGTGAAATTAAAAAGTACCCGAGGTGGCCATTACTTTTCGTACATTTATAAGCGATTTTAGCAGGAAAAAAATCCCCATATATATACAATGGGTGCGGCGAGATCTGTTCAGAGATATTTACTATAAATATTTATTGATTTGACAAAGACATTTGATACAGTGGGCAGAGGAGGGCTGTGGATGATTGTGTACAGGTATAGCTGCCTCAACCGGTTCATTACTGTAATTATGCAGCTTCACGAAGGCATGTGTGCTAGTGTAATGGGCAGTAGATAAACCTCTAAAACCTGTCCAGTAACTGAGTAAAACAATGATGTGTACTCGCCTCGACCCTGTTCAGCATGAGAGCAGAGAGGGCAGAGAGCTTTGGAGGGAAGTATGCACATATAGGTGAGGGGTCAGTATTGGTAGTAGGAGATTCAATGGTGAGAGAGGTTGGCAGACATTTGTCTAAACAACACAACATGTTTGAAAGAATGGATATTGGGGGAGCAAAAATAGAGAATATAGAGGGGAGAATAAAGAGGATAGATGACAAAGGAAACAGTCATGTTGTATTATTGGTAGGAACAAAAAATGTAAAGAGAGATGGTACAGAAATAATGATGGATAAATATAAAAGTCTTATGGGAACACTTAAGGAAAAAAAGTTTAGAAAGGCCACAATGATGGGCATTTTAGATAGAGCAGATGGGTCAGACTATCTAGATAGCAAAATAATAGGTATCAACCTTAGGTTACAGGTGATGTGTGCGGACATGGGAATGGAATTTATTGATGTTAAAGTAAACAAAAGTAAAATGTTAGATAGGGGAGGTTTACATCTAAATGAGATAGGACAGCATGTTGCAGCAAAGTATATGTTTAATCATTGTGTTAGAAATTTAAACTAGTAAGGCCTATGAAGTATGAGACTAAAGATAGGCCTACGATAGGGTGCTATAGAGGATGTAGTCAAAGGGGAGAGTTGGTGTCAGGGAAGTGTGAAATAAATAGTGGAAAAGCAAACACTAAAATGATAAAGCAGAAGCGAAAAGAGGAAAAACAACAACATTACAAACTAAAAAGTTTTTATGGAAATGTGAGAAGCATTGTAAATAGAAGAGAAGAATTGGAACTGTATGTAGAAGAAGAAAAACCAGATATAATAGGATTAACAGAATCATGGACATATGAGGAGATTGCGGATAGTGAACTTGAAATAGAGGGATATACAGTGTTAATGAAAGATAGGATAGTTGGAGACAAGACTAAGGGAGGTGGCGTTTTATTATACTGTATAAATTCTGTTAATAAAACGATCAAAGATGATGTATCATATGGTAACAAAAATGAAAGTGTATGGGGAGAAATATAAAGTGGGGGTGAAAAAACAGTGATTGGAGTGTGCTTTAGATGTCCATCAGTTCAAAAATAGGAAGATGAGGAGCTGATTAGTAGCATAGCAAAGGCATGTGAAGGGAAATTATTATTAATGGGAGATTTCAACTTTCCAGAAATAAAATGGTGTATGGCAGAAGCACTTGTAGAGTCAAAACCTTTTGTTAAGTGCATAACTGAAATTTTTTTAATTCAACATGTAGAAGCAGCCACCAGAGGCAAAAACATACTCGACCTAGTTTTTACTACAGAGGAAAATATGATTGAAAACGTTACCGCTGAGGAACTGTTTGGCTCAAGTGACCATCAAATCATCCGTTGGGATCTTATTGCAGGGAAAGAAGTAAACATAAACACGCGAACATACGACTACTCTAAGGCAGATGTTAAGAGGATGAAAGAGGCAACGAACCACATAATCTGGAAAGATATTGTCGTAGGAACAGATGTTCCTACAGGAAATGGTTTTTACAAAATTGGAGGGGTTGAAAGGGAATAAATGTCCAGGTCAAGATGGTATTCATCCAAAATTGCTGTATGAAATTAGAGACCAACTAGCAAAACCATTGGCTATATTATGTTCTCAATCACTTACAAAAGGGATTGTTCCACGGGATTGGAAAGATGCAGGAGTGATCCCCTTATTCAAAAAAGGCAAAAAATCAGATCCAGGAAATTATAGACCGGGGAGTTTAACGAGCATAGTCTGTAAATTGTTAGAGTCAATAATCAAAGAAAACATTGTAATGCATTTAGACAAATTTAATCTAATTAGAAATAGTCAGCATGGGTTTACTAGAGGGAGATCATGCTTAACAAATCTATTAGAATTCATGGAGGAGGTTACTAAAATCACAGATAAAGGGGAGCCAGTGGACGTTATTTATCTAGACTTTGCAAACGCCTTTGATAGAGTACCTCATCAAAGATTATTTCGAAAGTTAAAATCACATGGAATATGTGGAGAAGTTGCCAAATGGATTGAAAATTGGTTAACGGGAAGAAGGCAGAGGGTGGGTATAAATAAGGAGTACTCTGAGTGGTGTGAAGTGAAAAGTGGTGTGCCACAGGGCTCGGTTTTGGGACCAATTTTGTTCTTGATATATATAAATGATTTGGACATTGATGTGGGATCCATGATTGCAAAATTTGCTGATGACACAAAACTGTGCAGTAGTGTCTCATCTAAAGCGGAAGTTGATATATTGAGGTCGGATTTAGATAAAATTCGAGAATGGTCTGTAAGCTGGCAAATGGAGTTTAATGTAGATAAATGTACAGTCATCCACATGGGGGTAGATCCAATATGGAACATAATTACAGAATGGGAGAAAACAATATTAGAAATATAGATAAGGAAAGGGACCTAAGGGTTATAAAAGATCATACAGGAAAGGCGAGTGAGCAAGTCCAGGTAGCAGTGAAAAGGGCAAATGCAATGTTAGGTATGATAAAAAGAAATATTAAACATAGGAGCAAGGAAGTGATCGTCAAACTGTATAAAGCTTTAGTTAGACCTAGATTGGAGTACTGTGTACAGGTGTGGAGTCCTTATCATAGAGGGGACATAAACATGCTAGAAAGAATACAAAAAAGAGCGACAAAGATGATAGTGGGATTCCAGAATTACAGTTATGAGGAACGACTCAGAAAAACCGGCCTACAGTGTCTCGAAGAGAGAAGAATTCGTGGTGACTTAATACAGGTTTATAAGATGATCAAAGGAATGGATAAATTAGACTATAACAAGTTTTTTTTTTTTTAATACAGCAACCCACAATAACACGAGGGCATAGTTACAAGCTGACTAAAGAGAGGTCCAGATTAGATATTAGGAAATTTTTTATTTTTTTTAGTCAGAGAGTGGTGTCAGCTGGGAATGCAATGCCAGGGGAGGTAATGGAGGCAGGGACAGTTAATGCATTTAAGAATAGATTGGATGCGCATAGCTTTTAGAGCAAGGTGATGTAAATGTAACTGGTTGTATACAGACTCTGCAGGGTCTTCTAAACCAGTATAAAGACGTTAAGTTAAATTAAGTTATGAGATTGGCGGCCACGATGACTGACGCCTTCAGATCGCTGGAGCCATGGAAAGACGCAGTACTTGTACCAGTACCAAAAAAAAGGAAAAGACAAAACAGATCCAAATGGATACAGGCCTATCAGCCTACTGAGCTGTGTCGGCAAACTGATGGAACGTATGATAAACACCAGACTGATGTGGCATCTGGAAGAAAAACGCATACTAATTCCACAGCAAGCAGGCTTTGGACAGCACAGATCCATTAAGGATAAGGTCTTCCTCATAGCCCAGGAAATAGAAGATGCCTACCAGGAACAGAAACACACAGTAGCGGTTTGGGTGGACCTGGAAAAGGCATTTGACAAAGTCTGGAAAGATGGACTTAGAGTCAAGCTAAGTAGAAATGAAGTTTGTGGGAAAATGTACAAGTGGATCAACAACTACCTCAAAAACAGAACGGCCAGAGTTCAAGTACAAGGGCAGATGAGAAAAAAGGTGACACTTGAGCAGGGAGTACCCCAAGGGGGAGTACTGTCACCCACACTATTCCTGGTGTATATAAATGACATTACAGAGAATATACCAAGAAGAGTTCATAGCTCAATCTTTGCAGACGATCTGGCTATGTGGACCTCTGAAAAGAATCTCACCATAGCAAGAAATCGGATGCAGCATGCCCTAACCTCGCTGGAAGAGTGGGCGAACTCATGGCTGGTCAAAATAAACGAGGAAAAAAACGACATGTACAATATTCTCGCTATCAAACAAACCCCAAAACACCAAATTAAGTCTAAACTGCAAATACCTGCAGCCAAACGACTACCTGGGAGTCACATTTGATCGGCGCATGACATGGAAAAGTTAGATAGAGAGAAACCGAATGAGAGCCAGAGAAAGAATGGCAATCATGAGGAAACTTGCTGGCACAAGCTGGGGAGCAGACGAAAGTATACTAAAGAAACTGTACACTGGAAGAGTGAGACCAGTTCTCGAGTATGGCATTGCGGCATGGACAACAGCAGCAAAGGCGAACTTCGATAAAATAAGCAAACTCCAAAACCAAGCCATGACAGTTATAACAGGAGGCATGAAGTCAACGCCAATTGTAGAGCTTGAAAAGATTACAAAACTGCAATCCCTGACCGACAGAAGAGACTGCAGAGCCCAGCTGCAATCAGAGAAACTCAGAAGACTGACTGACCATCCAATGCACCAGAGACTAAACAATTTCATACATATGAAACTAAAGCGAAGAAACTTTGCAGAAATAGCCAAAGCAAAGATTCACGAAAACCCCATGAACGCACTAACATCGAAGCCCATCCCTACTGTACGAACCTACCTGGAGGCAGCATATATTTCCAGAGGTGGTAGAAAATATACCAGGTATTGGAAACAAAAACAGCCATTCTGAAAAAGAAAGAAGAGATACTACCCTGAGTTACATAACGGAAAACTACCGAAGCATGGACTGGACCCATGCATACGCCGACGGTTCCGTAACAAATACAACACAGAACGGAGGGGCAGGAGCATTCCTGAGCCTACCAAATGGCAGAAAAATAACACTTTCATTCGCTACTGGATAATACACAAGCAATTTCAGAGCGGAGGCAGAGCACTGAGGGCGGCAGCGGAAGAAATGGTGATATGTAAAAGGAATGAAAGCCACATAGTCCTGCTAACAGATGCTCTGTCCGTAGTCACAGCACTAAAAAGCCAGAAAAATACTGAACTTAATGATTTAAGAGCAGTACGCTGCCAACTATGCCAGCAGTCCGCACCAAAAATGGTAGTGGTGCAGTGGGTTCTCCATCTCACTGCAACATCCAAGGCAACGAGGAGGCAGACAGACTGGCAAAAGAAGGTGCAAAACTACCACAACCAGATACTAGTATGACATACGAAGAGTCAAAACGGCTTATTAGAGCTAGATACATGACCAAATGGGAAACCGAACATACTGGCTACACCAAAAACGATGCCTATTACCAGTTGAACAGAAGAGAGCAGGTCGTGGTCTTCAGACTTCGCACTGGCCACAATAGACTGAGGTACCACCTATTCAACAAATTGAAGATAGGTGGCACCGACGAATGCCCGTGTGGTACCGGCAAAATGACCGCTGAGCATTTGCTGCAAAACTGCCCGACATACGAGGATCAGAGAGAGCAGATGTGGCCATCACCAGTGGCAACACTAGACAAGCTCTATGGCAGTGTCGACAGCCTCAGGATGACCGCTGCTTTTTTCGAAAAAAATAATGGTTACTGTCTGACTGCGTACGATGAAGAAGAAGAAGAAGAAGAAGAAGAAGAAGAAGAAGAAGAAGAAGAAAAAACACTATTAATAAAGTACCAATCATTCTGGAGGGAGAACAGTTCGAAGAAGTGGATATCTTTATCTATTTGGAAGGACACAATTGACACATCAAGAGGTATAAATGCAGATATAAGAATCAGAACTGGAAAGGCAAGAGAGGCATTCCTGACACTAAAAAATATATGGAGATCAGATAAATCAAGATTAATTACAAAGAAAGAATATTTAGCGCCAATGTTAAGTCGGTGTAGCTGTATGGAGAGGAGACATAGAGAACGACCAAGGCCGTACAACAAAAACTCCAGTCCTTCCTTAACTGATGCCTGCAAAGGATAATGGGGAAAAAAATGGTATACCAATGTTGAGGAATGAAGACCTATGGGAAACGAGTCAACAACAGCCACTAAAACAACAAATTAAGCAAAGAAAATGCGGCTGAATAGTACTTGTATATACGCTACGGAAGGGAAGACCGATAAAAATAGCCAGGCGGGTTCTTACACGGAATCCTCAAGGAAAGAGAGAGACAGGGAAGGGGGGTGGAGGGAGAGGAAGACACAAATATACGCGGAGAAGAAAATGTGAGAAGGAACTATGATTAGGAACTAGGATTGCACCTGAAGGTAGGCAGAAAGAGCAGCAATGGACCCTGTGTGATGACAGGATGTTGTCAATAGTCTGTGTTCCGAGATGAACAACGGACTGTGATTGATTGAAGTACATTTCCTCAAGTGTACTTTACTATAATTCCATCACGCAGAGGTTCCGGCTGAAGTGGTGTATAACTTCGATTGTGAAACCAAATTGATCAGTTTCTGGTGTATTTCTTCTATGAGTTCTTGGACTGCTCTATGGGTTGTTGTTTTTTTCTAAATCTTCTCTAATAAAGATTAGATATGTAGTAGATATTGTTTCCTACCGGCTTGTTGAAATGATTGATTCACTACAAGTCGTGTGTTAATCTTCAACTTCTTCTCCTCTAGATTATGTCTCTGTGTACTTTCATCTTTCTGAATGACTGTTTAAGTTTCAAACTATAGTGCCGCTACTCTCTGATTATGTCGCCAGCCACTTTGGTGTTGGCCTTCATTCTTCTGGGATTGAGTAGCGTGCCATCCGTGAAGTACTTTATGGGTATGCCAAGCTCCAGCGATCTTCTTCTTCTTCTTCGTACACAGTCAGACAGTAACCATTATTTTTTTCGAAAAAAGCAGCGGTCATCCTGAGGCTGTCGACACTGCCATAGAGCTTGTCTAGTGTTGCCACTGGTGATGGCCACATCTGCTCTCTCTGATCCTCGTATGTCGGGCAGTTTTGCAGCAAATGCTCAGCGGTCATTTTGCCGGTACCACACGGGCATTCGTCGGTGCCACCTATCTTCAATTTGTTGAATAGATGGTACCTCAGTCTATTGTGGCCAGTGCGAAGTTTGAAGACCACGACCTGCTCTCTTCTGTTCAACTGGTAATAGGCATCGTTTTTGGTGTAGCCAGTATGTTCGGTTTCCCATTTGGTCATGTATCTAGCTCTAATAAGCCGTTTTGACTCTTCGTATGTCATACTAGTATCTGGTTGTGGTAGTTTTGCACCTTTTTTGCCAGTCTGTCTGCCTCCTCGTTGCCTTGGATGTTGCAGTGAGATGGAGAACCCACTGCACCACTACCATTTTTGGTGCGGACTGCTGGCATAGTTGGCAGCGTACTGCTCTTAAATCATTAAGTTCAGTATTTTTCTGGCTTTTTAGTGCTGTGACTACGGCCAGAGCATCTGTCAGCAGGACTATGTGGCTTTCATTCCTTTTACATATCACCATTTCTTCCACTGTCGCCCTCAGTGCCTCTGCCTCCGCTCTGAAATTGCTTGTGTATTTTCCAGTAGCGAATGAAAGTGTTATTTTTCTGCCATTTGGTAGGCTCAGGAATGCTCCTGCCCCTCCGTTCTGTGTTGTATTTGTTACGGAACCGTCGGCGTATGCATGGGTCCAGTCCATGTTTCGGTAGTTTTATGTAACTCAGGGTAGTATCTCTTCTTTCTTTTTCAGAATGGCTGTTTTTGTTTCCAATACCTGGTATATTTTCTACCATCTCTGGAAATATATGCTGCCTCCAGGTAGGTTCGTACAGTAGGGATGGGCTTCGATGTTAGTGCGTTCATTGGGTTTTTGTGAATCTTTGCTTTGGCTATTTCTGCAAAGTTTCTTCGCTTTAGTTTCATATTTATGAAATTGTTTAGTCTCTGGTGCATTGGATGGTCAGTCAGTCTTCTGAGTTTCTCTGATTGCAGCTGGGCTCTGCAGTCTCTTCTGTCGGTCAGGGATTGCAGTTTTGTAATCTTTTCAAGCTCTACAATTGGCGTTTACTTCATGCCTCCTGTTATAACTGTCATGGCTTGGTTTTGGAGTTTGCTTATTTTATCGAAGTTCGCCTTTGCTGCTGTTGTCCATGCCGCAATGCCATACTCGAGAACTGGTCTCACTCTTCCAGTGTACAGTTTCTTTAGTATACTTTCGTCTGCTCCCCAGCTTGTGCCAGCAAGTTTCCTCATGATTGCCATTCTTTCTCTGGCTCTCATTCGGTTTCTCTCGATCTAACTTTTCCATGTCATGCGCCGATCAAATGTGACTCCCAGGTAGTTTGGGTTGTCGTTTGGCTGCAGGTATTTGCAGTTTAGACTTAATTTGGTGTTTTGGGGTTTGATTGATAGCGAGAATATTGTACATGTAGTTTTTTTCCTCGTTTATTTTGACCAGCCATGAGTTCGCCCACTCTTCCAGCGATGTTAGGGCATGCTGCATCCGATTTCTTGCTATGGTGAGATTCTTTTCAGAGGTCCACATAGCCAGATCGTCTGCAAAGATTGAGCTATGAACTCTTCTTGGTATATTCTCTGTAATGTCATTTATATACACCAGGAATAGTGTGGGTGACAGTACTCCCCCTTGGGGTACTCCCTGCTCAAGTGTCACCTTTTTGCTCATCTGCCCTTGTACTTAAACTCTGGCCGTTCTGTTTTTGAGGTAGTTGTTGATCCACTTGTACATTTTCCCACAAACTTCACTTCTTCTTAGCTTCACTCTAAGTCCATCTTTCCAGACTTTGTCAAATGCCTTTTCCAGATCCACCCAAACCGCTACTGTGTTTCTGTTCCTGGTAGGCATCTTCTATTTCCTGGGCTATGAGGAAGACCTTATCCTCAGTGGATCTGTGCTGTCTAAAGCTTGCTTGCTGTGGAATTAGTATGCGTTTTTCTTCCAGATACCACATCAGTCTGGTGTTTATCATACGTTCCATCAGTTTGCCGACACAGCTCAGTAGACTGATAAAAGCCTGTATCCATTTGGATCTGTTTTGTCTTTTCCTTTTTTTGGTACTGGTACAAGTACTGCGTCTTTCCATGCCTCAGGTACAATACCGCTTGTCCAGCTTTGGTTCAGGACTGATAGCAGTTTCCTCTTTGCTGTTTTGCCCAGCCCCATCAGCATTTCGTTTGTTATCCCGTATTTTCCGTGAGATTTCCTTTTCTTTAATGTTCTCATGGCCTCTTCCATTTCGTTCATTGTTAATTTTGCCATCATATGCTCTTCTGGTGCCATATTGATGTTGTAGTGCCCCTTTTGATCTTCATTAATGTCTGTATGCATATCTGCAGGGACATCTATGTGGTTCGCTCGAGCATAATGCTCAACAAAGGCGTTTGCGGCTTTTTTTCCGGTGAGTAAGTTTTCGCCTTGCTTGGTGGTAATTTATTTGTTTGACGGAGTTTCGTCATTCATGACTCTGACTAACTTCCATAGTTTGTTCCCTTTTTTGTCTAAGTTGAGGCTTTCTGTTTTGTTTTTCCAACTTTCTCTTGCTGTTTGGTTTAGAGTGTTTTTGTATTTCGCCGTGACGGCTTTGAGGGCGATATTTGCCTCCATAGATTGTTCTCGCGCTGCCATGTTCCTAGCAATTGTGACTGCGTCTTCCGCTTTCTGCAACTCATCATTCCAATAGGGCTTATAATTTTTCCTTGCCCCTCTTGGGATGGTTTCAGTGGCAGCTTGCATTATTTCTTTTCTTAGGCTTTCCACCATGGGCTTCATTTTGTTGTTCCGTGTGTTGATGGTTTCACACAGCCCATCTGTCAGGCTTGCAAACCAGTCTGCTCGTTTGTAATTCTAATGTGGGAGCGGGTTTGTTTCCTGTGGGCCTACTTCCATATCAATTTCTAGCCTAATTGGCCTGTGGTCGCTACCTGCCAATTGGTTTAGCACCTGGCGGTCTATTTTATGGTGAATGTCCACTGTGGAGAAAGCCAAATCTGGAGTCGAGGTGGTATGCCATGTTCTAGAATAGAAGCTAGGGCTATCCTCCGGCCTATTGATTAGATGGGGATTTGCGTCTATCTCCCAATCTTCCACTTCGTCACCTCTGCTGTCTGTGTCCGAGTATCCCCATCTCTCCGAGTGGCTGTTGAAGTCTCTTTGACTTCCATACTCGAGAGCGATAGGTCCTTATTTGGTGGTCCGTACAGGTTGAAGATGCGGATCTTTGTCTCTTGAGCCATTATGTCAACTCCTACAATTTCTGCTTGTCCGGTGTGATTGACAGATATCGCGCTACTCGGTATGCAGTTACGGGTCAGTATAAGAACCCGTCCTTTGTGACCTTCTCTATCCAGGCGGAAGGCCTGGTATCCTCTGATTTAGAATTTATTGTTGCTGTTTAGGTGCGTTTCTTGGATACATGCCACGTCAATCTTACCTTCATGCAAGTGATGTGTTAGGGAAAGCTTTTTGTTAATGACTCCCTCCGCATTCCACTGTAGTATTTTTAAGGTCTTGAGTTTTTGGTCAATAGAAATTGCCCCATAGCCATGTGCCTCGACTCCACGACACATGGGTGGGTGACGACCAGTAGTCAAGGGTGGGCCCCTTCGAGGCGTGAGTCCCAGCACTCTCGCTGCCTGGCGGGACTCCGCAGGATGAGCGGCATACGTTTTTATGATAAGTTGTACTGTTATCATTCTGCGATTTACGTTGCACTGTTTCGTTAAGCCTGTGGCCCAGTGCATCCGATTTCAACAGGCGTTTCTGTAGGGATGCCCTCCTTAGCCTTTGGCTGTCCCCAGCCTATCTGCAAGGCAGCAGTTGTTTGTGATCAGAGTTGTCTCTCTTATGGAAGTTGTCTTACAGAGCTAGCGAGTCTTCACTACTCGTGTCTATAGGGTGCGGTGATGATATATGAGATATGATATATGATATGGACTATGTACTGATTTGTACTAACCCGGAAGAGAGGCAGTCCAGTGTGTCTGTATCCCAGGATCGTCACAGCCTGCCAGAAACGTAGCATTTGCATGTGAGTGGGGTATCTCTTTGCTCCCTTTATGTTCTCGGCTTCTCTGCAGTGATGGTACACCTAGCATTCCCCGCCACACAATAGAGCAGATGTGCAATGTCCGCTAGTCTGCATCTCTTCTGCGTCCATTGGTATGGCTGATAGCATACAGAGGTAGAGATCGAGGCAGAAGTGCATTTAACCAGGGGACAAGCCTGGTAATGTCACGGAGATGTTGTTCGCCTGGTGTGCGGACATATCTCATGGTCATGGGTTGAGTCTCGACAGTTCACAGTGAGGTGGCTGCTCTACTGTTTTCGACACCCCGACCAAGAACTAAGTCTTATGTTGGTGGTTTCGCACTCCATCGCCGTATAGGGTGAATATCGAGCAGCTATCCGTCCGCTTTGATCGGTGACCGGCAGAGACCTCTTTCTGCGGCTCTACCGGGTAGGGCTGAGGCGCGAGCCCCAGGTCCCGACCATATCGAAGCCTCCCATTGCAGTGGTGCTGAGATTTTGGGCGGGATTCCGGCTTACAATAGTGGCCAATAAATACCAGTTCTTTTCCCTTCGATTGATGTCTTCATTATCCAATCTGTAGCCAAAAAGAACAGGAAAGGTGAGAACAGGCATCCCTTTCTCTCCCCTGTTTTCACCGCGAAGCTTTCAGTCAATGTTCCTTCATGTACCACTCTATTAACTGTATCTTCGTACGTATTATGTATGAGGGTTGTGAACTTCTCCCATATTGTCTCAACAGTTCCATAGAGTACTTCGATCCACACTGTCCAACGCCTTTCCATAGCGAATAAAATTTGCGTAAAGGGATGATTTTCATTCAATACTTTCTTCTACTATGATGCGTAGAGTAGCTATATGATCTGCGCATGATCTTCTCTAACGAAATCATGCATGGCCCTCTCTGAACTTATTGTGTACCTCTGCTTTTTTAATCTGCCCATGATGACTCTGCTGAATATCTTGCCTGGCACTGACAGCAATGTAAACTCCCTATAGTTGATGCAATCTGCCAGATTTACCTTCTAAGGCAGTGTAATCAGATGCCATTCTTTCCATTTTGTGGGCACTCGCTCTTCTTCCCATATCTTCTTGAATAATACTTGCAATGTATCGGATCCATTTTTTATATCTACCATTATGGTTTCTGCTGCTATTCCATCTGGTCCTGTCGCTTTCCTTTCTTGAGTTTAGATATGACCCTTTGAATTTCTATCTTACTTGGTTGGTTGCAGTTCAAGTTCAGGGATTCCTCTACAGGTGGAATGTTTAGTGTTTCTTGTGGTGGAGGTCTGTTTAGACTTTCTTTGAAATACTTAGCCCATCGATTCTGTTGCTCCTCCGAAATGTACATAACCAACTCAGAAAAAAGGCAATGATATCAGCACACAACATTAACAAGTAGACCAAATGGCAGCGATGTTTAATAGAGAGAACAATGTTGAAAGCAGAAAAAGAGTCAGTCCCACGAGAAGCGAGCTACAGAGAACTAAATGTAACACTAGTCAGAAAATCTACCGAAAATTCAGGCAGCACAATGAGCTGTCAGAGACTTAGCAGAAATAGATCAAAACCTGAAAAATAATATCCAGCTAAAGAAATCCACTGAAAAGTACAGAAAGGTTTGGGTGAGACAAGAAAGCAAGTTGGAAAGATATAACTGAGAGCCTTAATCTAGACAGAATAGTACACAACTACGGAATTTTGCAACGTCACTGAACAACAAAACTATGGAAACAAATATTTTCTCCTAGAAAAAAATGGAAATGTGTTAACTGTTTGGTTGGTTATTGATCCAGCTGCCTTTGGGCTTCTGCCATTTGACCCAATGCCATATAGTAGTATCTGCAAGTGTTTGTAAGCTGTTGTTTAGTTCCGTACAAAGTGTTCCATTTGTCTGGCCTCGGAGTAAGAAGCTCTTTCCTAACACTGGCAAGCGCCAGACATCAAACAAGATGATGTCGAACAGTTTCATATGGATGTGTGCACAGCCGGCACTCTGGAGTATGTTCTGTTTGGAATTTTTTCAAGTTGCTGTTAAGTTCTATGTTTTGAGTGCGAAGTCGAAAAAGGGTGCTTTGATCTCTCTCCTTTTCAGGAGGTTGATATTGTCTTGAGAGGTTTAGTCTAGACAAGAATGTTACAAAACTATGGAAACATGCAATGTCACTGAACAACGAAACTTTGAAAACAAAGTCCCTACTGGAAAACAAATTAAAATCTGGGAACTGGTAAGTGTGCAGTCAAAACGTTCATTGAATAATGCAGCACGCTTAGGAAAACAAGCATACCAGTAACAGTAAAGAGAGATATGAAACAAACAAATATGCGATTATTTGAAAGCGAATGACGTAGTAAAAGACTGCATTTGGACCGTGGTTACTTTGACAGATACAGGCTTCCTGTGAATAGATTAGTTGCATCCAAAAACACTTGCTTCCTGTTGGAGCGACAAGTGAATATTTGCAAATGTTTGGAAACAGAATTCTGTTAAAATGGACCCTACTATAATTGCGGGTTTTGCTTCACATTGTAGTGAACAATGTCACGAAAAATTAATGAATCAAGGGTAGCCCTTACGAGTGTTTTATGCTTGAGACTCCTGTTAATTGGCTAATAGTGATTCCCCCCTGCCAGACTCTCAGCTGATTGCGTAAACAAATGTCTCTTGAGCACACAGCACAATATTATGTGTGTTAGAGCAGGTTCATGTCACGAATGTTGTCATGTGAGCCAGAGCACCAGGAAACAGCTGGCTTCAATCACACTCTCGCGCTGGGGAAACCATGAATGGCTCATTACATCATTTCAGGTCCCTTCGATCAGTGATGCTCAAACTTTCTATTGATGTGACCAAACTTATTATGGATATAGACTTGTTGGAAATGATACAAAAAAGAGCTGCAAAACTGATCGTTGGATTCCAGAATTAAATATTTGAGGAAAAACTGAACTTCTGTGTCTGGAACAGAGAAATTTTCGAAGTGACCGAAATAAGTTTATAAATAGATCAATGGAAAGGATAAATTAGACTATACCAAGTTTGTTAAAGTACAACCGGCTACACGAACAAGAGGAACAGAAAATGGTGAGTGCTTGGAATGCATTTCCACACGCTGTTGTGGAGACAGGGACAGTTAATGCATTACAAAATTGATTGGATGCTCAGAGTTATCTTTAATATAGGTGGAGGGGAATAAACTGTTTGTATACAGACTCTATAGGACATTTTAAACCAGTATAATGAAGTTTAATTAAGAGTTGAGTTCAGTTAAGTATTAATAAAATGTAGAAGGTCCACGTGAAGAAATGAACATCTTGGTAGCATGTAACGAGCTTGAATCTATTCACGAATACATTCCAGTCGACCTAGTTGTAAAGTGGTTTCGTGATTTACTGCTAAAAAAGGATAAGCAGCGAGGAAGGGACGACTGGCCACCCATCTTGTAACGTCTATTCTCCGACAGCAGTACCTACTATGGGAATACATTTACATTTATGTATGTCAACTTAACAATACATATGTTGAAGATCTGTGCTCCGCAGTGAGCTTACAAGATTTTAATTGATTGTTAACAATATTAGAACGATTTGTTTTTGTAGTGGAAATCGTTTGAATTTGAGTTAATTCAACTCTTGACCCCGTTTGGTAGCGGCTTACAGTTGCTCTGCATACATCACGAAGCGTATTTGAGAAGACGGACAATCTGACTGTAGTGCAATGCGTGGCTCCTCAGTAAGTTCACCATTATGACGATTACACTGTCAATCCCCACCTCGTTAACCAGACTGCTTTGGTACAGCCTGTTTTCAGGAAGCACGATCGTGGAGGTAAAGTGTGGGTCTTGATCAGTATGTTTCACCTGTGATTGCTTTTAGCCTCCCGTAATAAAGAATAGTTGTTTTTACAGATCCATCAGTATCCGGGCTCTTGGTCTTCGGCCCAATGCCATGTAATGGTAATTGCACGCATTTGTTAGTTGTTTTTAGTGCCATACAAAGTATATCCCTTTTTAGGTTTCAGAGGAAGAAGCATTTTCCTAAATTCGTCACGCGTCAAGCACTCACAGAGATGGTGGTAAACGTTTTCATATATGTGTGCACAGCTGGCACTCAGGAGTATGTCATGGTTGGATTCTGTTCATGTGCTTGTTAAGTGGGATATGTTAAGTTTGCAGCCGAAAAATGGTTCTCTGATCCTCCTTCCCTTGTGAGTTGATTTATGCTGTTATTTAGATTGGGGTTTGCTATATGTCTGTAAACCTCTCTCACTGTGTTTCCCATTACCCCATCTGTTCAGTGACGTCACTTTGCCAGCTCTTGTTATAATCTGTCCAATTGTTTGTAGAGTTGTTGCTGTGTGTGGCTGTTCTTGTTCTGTTCCCTTCTTTGTTAGTCTGTCTGCCTTGTCATTGCCAGGTGTGTTTGAGTGTGCAGGTCCACTGGAAAACTAGCTTTAAAAAAAAGAAGTCACATAGCACAAGCTTCCTTCGTGGATGAAGTGTTATAGACAACTATGCCACAGTTTGTGTCTTCCTCGCCTTCTATCCATAACCGTAAATCAGGTGTACAGTAACAAATGAAAAATATATACGTGTGTGTCTGTATGTGTCTGTCTGTGTGCATGTGTGTGTGTCTATGTATCTGTGTGTGTGTATGTGTGCCTATGTGTGTGTGTCTGTGTGCCTGTGTGTCTGTGTGTGTCTGTGTGTCTGTGTGTGTCTGTCTGTGTCTGTGTGTCTGTGTGTGTTTGTGTGTCTGTGTGTGTGTGTCTGTATGTGTCTGTGTGTATGTCTGCGTGTGTGTATATGTGTGTGTGTGTGTGTGTCTGTGTGTAAAATTACAATCTATTAAATAAAGTGTATCGTTAAACACAAGATATACCCAATTTTTTCGCCATTGTGTTCAAAACACATAAGGGTGCTACTGTCCAATTCGTGGCGAACTCGCGTTAACGTATCCTGTTATTACTGAAATTGCATTTCTATACCTATGGAGACTTTTGGACTAGTTAGTATTATTAGCTTGCATTTGACGATTGGCAGTCAATGAGGCAGTGTTTGTAAATGACCTTCTCTAGTTCGTCGATAAACCACACATACTACGTCAGACTATCTGCCCATCTGCCAACAAATCAATTATTTTAATTTGCCTACAATTCTGACACTTGAGCTGTTCACGCAGCGTTGAATTTTAGTGATGCCATATATAATAGTTTAAATTGACAATGAGAAAGATGTAGTAGATCGTTTTTCCTGAACATTTTGTACTTTATAAAGCATGTTTAAAAGGGGCCAGAGAAAATGGGGATAGATCGTCTATCAAAGATAGGTTTCTATACAACTCCATCTATAATTGTATAATTACGTTATGCAGCTCAGCAATCGTTGCCAGTGCTCGCTACACTGATAATTAATCATCTGAATAAACTCATAATAGACACGTGAGGCAGAACAGTTTGTTTTCCGGACTTCTGGTCAAAGTTGTATGAGTTCAAACCCTGGGGAAGTGTAGATTTATTTTAAAGCAGCTGCATTTTGAAAAAATCTAACCAGAATACTGTGGGACGACTGCAAAAACAAGCGATCTTTATTCCTCAGCCCTGTTGTTCGAAAATACTTGTGTTGATTTAACTCCTGATTACTTTTATTTCGTAATGGGGTTCAATGGTTCTTCTTATATCCCCCACATGTACTTGAGACGGTCCCCCTGGATCCTGCTGGCTGTAGTCCACTGCATGACTGCATTGTAAGCTACACGTAATGGGGTTTACAGTGTCGAGTTGCTTAGTGGTTTGGTAGCTGATTGAGGGGTTCTGGTGGATAAAAGTTGAGAGTTGCTAAGTGGTTTAGTAGCTGATTGACATCGTGGTTCTGGTGGATGAGAAGTCAGAATTGCTTAGTGGTTAATTAGCTGATTAACATATTGGTTTGGAGGAATGAGAGGTGAGAGTTGCTAAGTGGTTTAGTAGCTGATTGACATATTGGTTTGGATGAATGAGAGGTGAGAGTTGCTAAGTGGTTTAGTAGCTGATTGACATATTGGTTTGGATGAATGAGAGGTGAGAGTTGCTAAGTGGTTTAGTAGCTGATTGACATATTGGTTTGGATGAATGAGAGGTGAGAGTTGCTAAGTGGTTTAGTAGCTGATTGACATATTGGTTTGGATGAAGAAGAGGTGAAAGTTTTTAATTGGTTTGGTAGCTGATTGGCAAAGTGGTTCTGGTGAATGAGAGGTGAAAGTTGCAAAGTGGTTTGGTAGCTGATTGACATAGTGGTTCTGGTGAATGAGAGGTGAGAGTTGCTAAGTGGTTTAGATGGCTAAGTGGTTTGAATGCTGAGTGATATAAATGGCTGAATGGAATGAATAATGGAGTGATTGAAATGGCTGATTTGTTTGAATGAATGTGATACTTACGATGATGTTTATTCTGATGATGATGATAATTATGTCGATGTTAGCGAAGATGATGACTATTATGATAATGATGTTGATGATAAAAATGAAAATAATAATGATGATAATAATAATGGAGATGATTATTCATATAAAGATGATAATGATCGAAAAAAAAACCCAAAACATTTAACTTGTCTAGCAGTTTTGGCTCGTAACTACCAGACATGCATTTTGCAGCAATAAACAATATCTTCAAACGACCCCACTGGGAGGACATGTGTATCAAAATAGACGGCGAAATGCTTAATCATCTTCGGTTTGCTGATGACATAATCATCCTCAGCCACAGCGTCAAAGAAGTTGAGAGAAGTGACTAAATGAGCTAAACGAAGCTAGCATAGCTGTAGCTCTAAGACTAAACAGACAAAAAAAAAAAAGAAGCCAAGTACATGCTGAATATAATATGTCTTCATGAGGAACCAATGCTAAGAAATATTCATTTTAAAAACGTAAATTCTTACATCTGCCTGGGCCAGGAAATTATGAAACTCTCGTCTACAGAATCGGGAGATTTCAACGATAATAGCAGAACGTTGGATCAGTTGTCACCAAATCAAACCCATCCTACAGCAGATGAAAAATGACAAGACGAGATCTCACATATTTGACACCGTGGTCATTCCTGCCCTGATATAAGGCTGTGAGGTCTGGAACCTCCGAAAAACAGATGCTGACAGACTTTGAGTGACCCAACGAGCGAAGGAGAGAAGAGCACTGTCAGTCTCACTACGAGCACTGAAATTAGGCGCTGAACTCTTTCAACGACGTCGTGGATAAAGCGCTATTAAGAAAATACAGATGGGTTGGTCATGTTAGACGCTTGTCTGACAACCGATGGACACATCGAGTTATGTACTAGGGGTCCTACAACGTTCGCCAGGTCGTCCACCAATGAGATGGAGAGATGGCCTGCGAGACGTTCTTGGTACGACGTGGTAATCCAACGCAAAGGACATATATGTATTTAGATGTCATTTGGCTACCTGGCATCAGTCACCCAATGTCTGATTGAATACCAGGATTACAAGTTAAAAGTTACAAACAACGTCTTTCTGGTTTTTTTCATGGCACTATTTGACATCCTGGCATATCTAAACGTGAAACACGAACTCATTTTGCGGCACATTGGTCGTCATCTTTTCTTGTCATCTGGCAAACATGCAACATAAAATATATTCTTACCTTCAACTGCAAAGACAGCCAGACATCCGGTCAGCAGATAGAACATGTCGATGGAGTAGTTCGATATCCACATCACTGCTGAAAACTGTTAGTTAAGGTCACAGTTGTACCACATCATTTTAATGGTGATATGACGTATGGACATCACACATTGTCGATTATTTTGTTGACTTATTTGTCATTTGTAAATAACCCAACAAGTATAGGATGAGATTCACTGTTCATCGCTAACTTGTATACAGATTTTTAATATGTAGATATAATTGAATGCTAGATAGACGGTACAATTTGTAAGAACATATCCAGATCAACCTGTAAGAAATATCATATTTTCTATTATAATAACGTCTTGTGTAGAATAGATTTCATGGCAAAAAAATACGCTACTTCTATGACCTCAACAACATTCCATTTATGGCTTATAGCGCTGGTAGATTTGCAGGGCAAGAGGTTGACTACGAGGGTAGGTGAATCGATGACATTAGAGTGATTGCGAAATTATACGGGCTCACAGCGACCGATGCAACACATTTGATGCAGGACAGACGTCTTGAAGCTCCCCACTTCGCTCAAAGGCATAAAACTAACTATTGATCAACAAATGAAAACAGAAAACTTTGACAGTCAGTCGAATATCAGGCATGCATACCATATATCTAATTATATCGTAATCGATCAGGTTCACATTGTCAGCATTCACTGCTCGCATGAGTTCAAGGATAGCTAAATGGTCCAATCGGAGCCTAGAGTTTTCTGTTGCACTCAGTGCAGAGAAATAGGACACCCCCTTGCACCGAGCTCAAAGAAGGGTTGACGTGACTTGACTTCCGGAGCGATCGTCCCCGGATAGCCTGTTTTATTCTTGCTACCTCATGTCTCTGAATACCCTCAGCAATTGTGCTACGCCAGTCTGTGCGATTGGGGGCGATTCTTTCCCTGCAAAATGGTTAATACCGCACTGGATCACTATTGGTGGGTACGAGATTCCAGAGTTACGATACGCAGATGACACAGTGATACTATCAAGAAGTGCCGAAGCAGCTACTTTCAGCCGTAAATGGACATAGTAAAGATCAAAACCTGTTTATAAACATAAATAAAACAAAGATAATGACCACTGGCAAAACACAATGTCAGTATAAATTTACAGTGGGTGGTGAGGAAATAGATCATGTCACACATTTTGAATATCTGAACTCCAGAATTGACAACACTGGCGACTGCTAGAAAGAAATCAGAAGAAGACTAGCCATGGCAATGCAGAAAATCAACAGCCTAAAGAAATTATGGCAGTGCACCAACAAAATGATAAAAGCAAAAGTCTTGAGAGCCTGTGTTTTTCCAGTGGCAGCTTATGGTTGCGAATCATGGACGATTACCAAAACTTCCAGACAAAGAATAGAATCCTCAGAATCAAAATGTTACAGAAAGATTCTCAGAATACCCTGAACAGAGAAAGAGACAAATGTAGACATTCGGCAAGAGTTGAGCATAGAGAAGAAGTGGTTTATCAATTCCATTTTGGCTAGAAAATGCAAATACTTTGGTCACATCAAGAGACAACGGTCTCAAGAGAACAGTGATGGAAGGTATGGTGCCAGGCAAAAGAGGCAGTAGGGTAGACCAAGAAGACGATGGCACCAAGATATCCAGGAATGCTTGGGTATGACTGTGACGGAGGCTGAAGTTTTGGCAAGGGAACGCGTTTCTTTCAGACAGACTGTGATGGGAGCGACGTTCTATAAAAGAAATGCTACATGATGATGGTGGATCAGTGATTTCTTAAGTGTGTCCATGTACCTTTACCACTGCTCACCGTTTGCTTTCTTTACATTTTGCAGTTTACCATATACAGTAGCTCTTTTGGTAGACGTTGATCCGACATGTGTACCACATGGCCAGCCCATCTCAGCTGTGTGTATAACTATATATACTTTTTCTTCTACTTCATTCGTTCTCAATATCCCGCTACCAATCTATGAAAAGGGATTTGCAAGTAGGAGAATGTAGTCCTGAGAATGGAATGCGTTGTGTCGAAGTTTACAGCTTGTCTGCGATATTTGCACCTTTCGGTCCGATACATCCGACTACAGCAGTCATTTTGTAGTACCGGGTTGTCTTCCCTCTTTGATCCCTTCTCCTTAGTCAGTCTGCTTTGTTGCAGCCTGATATCCAGGATATAAGCGTGGAGGCGTAGAAGGGTCTTTTCAGCTCTGGTTCGCTGGCCCTGACGCTAGTAGTCAGCTATGGGTCGCTGGCCCTGACGCTAGCAGTCAGCTATGGGTCGCTGACCCTGACGCTAGCAGTCAGCTATCAGCCACTGACCCTGACGCTAGCAGTCAGCTTTGGCTCACTGGCCCTGACGCCTGCATTCAGCTATGGGTCGCTGACCATGACACTAGCAGTCAGCTATGGGTCGCTTACCCTGACGCTAGCAGTCAGCTATGGGTCGCTGACCCTGACGCTAGCAGTCAGCTATGGGTCGCTGGCCCTGACGATAGTAGTCAGCTATGGGTCGCTGGCCCTGACGCTAGCAGTCAGCTATGGGTCGCTGACCCTGACACTAGCAGTCAGCTATCGGCCACTGACCCTGACGCTAGCAGTTAGCTTTGGCTCGCTGGCCCTGACGCCTGCATTCAGCTATGGGTCGCTGACCCTGACACTAGCAGTTAGCTATGGGTCGCTGACCCTGACACTAGCAGTCAGCTATGGGTCGATGACCGCTGCAGCTCATTAGGTGCTTACCATATTGATCCCTAATTATATAAACAACTTTAATAGGCCTTAGCATGTAACTGCCAAAAAAGCACATTGCAAAAATTAATTTATGTTGCGTAATCTCATTGTATTCTTTTCTATTGTGACTCCGTCCATGTTTTAGTGCATGATGCTAATTATCTAATATTGAATTCACACAACATCCATGATTTCCCTTTCTGCTACAGTTTATTAAGTTTATTATATCCTAAGATCATAATCTAATCCATCTTATATCTTATATGATTAATTTATTCCAGAATCATATTTTTCCAGTTTAGACTCTGCAACGTTACATTATTAGTTTAGTTTTGTAAGTGACTTCCTCGCGGACTGTTTTTCTTTGTCTTTTCCTAGATAAATACCTTGATATCGAAACATCGATCTCTTCTGCTTCTGCTTCTGTTCATGTGTCAAGCTATCTTTTGTTTGGATTGAGGTTGGGTCACAAATGGTATCCGCTTTTTCTGTAAACCTTCCAATACAGTAAGATCTCGACTCAAGCGTGTAAGATACCCCAAACGGTGGTGAACAATTTCAAAGCAAGAATAACTTGGCCTACGGATTAAATCTGATCTATTATGTACGAGGAGTGTTCAAAAAAACACCGGACAACTGCAACAAGTGAACATACGTCCTTCTTGAAACATCGTTGCCCAGTTCGTCACTATTGTCTTTCACACACTTTAGTCACCATACAATGCCTGCATTCTGCGATTAATATAAACTTTTAGACATACTCTGTTTGTTAGAAACCGAATCACCGCTCGCTGATCAACTCTGGGCGGATTCCGTATCACACCCGCCATGTTTTCAATGGTCTGCTGAGGAAACTATTAGTCAGAGGATAATGACATTTTCCAACTTGACGGTTGGTATGTGCTGTTTACACCAGAAGGGACGTCATCATGCGCATCGTGTGTATGTTCACTTGTTGCAGTTTGCGCCGGTTTCATTTGAATACGCCTCGTGCTGTTGTAATCCGCGCGTGGATCTAGGAACCCTTTCCGGTGGAGCAAAGACTGGACACGCGACATCTAGATGCATATTCTTACAACATCTCTCCGGAATACTTTGTCTGCCATTGAACACATTTATTCTTGTAATGTAAACCTGCTATTAGGAAGTACAGGTGTATTTATAACTTTAGGAGGGGTTCTGAGATTCTAGTCCGGTCCAAAAAACGTCGCGTCAGGGTCAGGCACAATATTCTGACCAAGACCATCATCAATGTAGTGTTACCTGGAAATAGGCTGTTTTCAATGCAGTCTTACTGACGAGATCTGGTTTGATATGATCCCCGTAGTAGTGAGTGTCACGCAGATGTAGCCAAACAAAGGCTACCCGCCTGGAGGGCTGAGGTCTACCTTCATCAGCACGCTCAGGATGTGAGGAAAGCGAATACAACCCGCCACGTAACGCCTTTTCAGTACTCACAAATGAGTAACATTAGTAAAGGTAGGCATTCAACAACATAAATTTAGGAATACCTAATATGTAGAAACTTTTACCTATAAGTATTTACAACTGTTCAAGCCATTATATCAGCTCTACATTGTAAGAAAGTTTTTCAGCCGATATAACGGCTCTACGAAGTGAATGTGTTAAAAGTATTGTTAATGCGGATAGTAATATCTTTCTAGAAAAAACATTTTTAGAGACACTTTCACTGAAACAGCATACGAGCTGTTTTAGCATATCAGTCCTTGAAGAATTCATCGACTATTATTACAAAATGCTTTGTAAGGTGCGAAACGAGAAAGAAGACCAATATATTATTCATATATCTTCGCTACCATGGATAATTAAAATAAAGCGATTTCTTCTTCAATCAATCAATAAATCGATCAGTCAGCCAATAACCTTTATCAGTTTGTCAGTTCTTTGTGGAGCATAGGTTTCCTTCAAATACAAGCCAAATTATCAAAAATTGATCTATCTATATACATTCAAGCTGTTATAGCTTCACATTTCCGCAGGAGGAGGTAACCAGCCCCGTGTCCAATTATCTTCCGACATACGTTGTAGCTTACAGTGTTATTGTTCGTTGTGCCCGACTGGTCTTCGGTAACACGTGTTTTTACTTACAAACAGAAACATTAGAACATGAAATGTGAGTATTTTAGCAAGTAAATTCATGTAAGAAAATCCATACTGCGCAACGAGAAATCCACTTGAGGTGGTTGCTGACCGGAGCAAGGCGTAAATGACAACATACTTCAGTACGAGATTGGGGATTTAGGCATCGACTACAGCTGTGAGGTGGCGATCTGAGACTTCGTTAATGAGGGCCATATCGTCTCTGATTTTCTTCTCGCTTCAGAAGGTACACAAGTCTGACTTTATCATCAGTGGATAGCTAACACGAAGGTAACGAATTTTTCGGATCTGCTGTGAGTGTAAAGTCCTGGTCCTACAGGGTTTACAGCAATGACAGAACTGACATCCTGGCGTCAAATGGATCTGCAGCTGGTACAGTGGGCATTTTAAAGAAGACCAGCAGTAGCGAAGAGCAATATCAGGGTCAGGTGAGACATACTGATCAGAGAGGTTA
Organism: Ariolimax columbianus; assembly: GCA_036924085.1. NCBI lineage: Eukaryota > Metazoa > Mollusca > Gastropoda > Stylommatophora > Arionidae > Ariolimax > Ariolimax columbianus. Next base: position 94,130,644 of record JAVGWX010000003.1, read on the forward strand.
GTCAGGGTCAGGTGAGACATACTGATCTAGGTTGGATCAAAGTGTAACATCAGTTTCAGGTGGGACAAACTGATCAAGGTGGAAGTATATAGTGACATCACAGTCAGGTGAGACATACTGATCTAGGTTGGATCAAAGTGTAACATCAGGGTCAGGTGTGACAAACTGATCAAGGTGGAAGTATATAGTGACATCACAGTCAGGTGAGACAAACTGATCAAGGTGGAAGTATATAGTGACATCACAGTCAGGTGAGACAAACTGATCAAGGTGGAAGTATATAGTGACATCACAGTCAGATGAGACATACTGATCTAGGTGTGAGTATAGAGTGACATCACAGTCAGATGAGATATACTGATCTAGGTGTGAGTATAGAGTGACATCACAGTCAGATGAGATATACTGATCTAGGTGTGAGTATAGAGTGACATCACAGTCAGATGAGATATACTGATCTAGGTGTGAGTATAGAGTGACATCACAGTCAGATGAGATATACTGATCAAGGTGTGAGTATAGATTAACATAAGGGTCAGGTAACACATACTGATCTAGGTTGGAGCAAAGAGTAACATCAGGCTCAGGTGAAACATACTGATCAAGGTGAAAGTGAAGAATAATACTAGAATCAGGTAAAACATACTGATCAAGGTGGGAGTGAAGCGTAACACCAGGGTCAGGTAAAACATACTGATCAAGGTGAGAGTGAAGAGTAACACTAGTCAGGTAAAACATACTGATCAAGTTGAGAGTGAAGAGTAACACTAGTCAGGTAAAACATACTGATCAAGTTGAGAGTGAAGAGGAACACTAGAGTCAGGTGAGACATATTGATCGAGACCTCCTCGACTTGTCCAAGGTGCTCATGTAAATAGACTGTGACACAGCAGTCTGACCAATGAGATGGGGAGCGACATTGATCCCGGTAATGGTTGATTTTCTGAGTATACCCTCCACCTCCCATTGAACTATAGTCAAGAGAACCTCGGTCCACCTTCTCAAACAGGTCTTGGATTTAAGAAAAGCCACTGTAACCGTCCACAGTAGAAACATATTAAAAGTTAGATTACCTCAGCCCAATGAGCTTCTAAGAACAACAGCAAGTTGATCAGACAACGCCTCGTGAGTGATGATCCTTGTGATCATTGAAAGGAAACCCACTTTAACAGTTCTGAAATCAGACGTGGATCCATCAGAGGGGCCCATGCAAAGACTGAGCAGGAGTGTGCACAACCAACTCGCTACGCGAACCGTCGTTATCTCCCCTCTTCGGCATCTGCTGAAAGGCACTGAGCACGAAAGAAGCCGTGGTTGTGCAGTGGTAGTGTACTGACTTTCCAATATGGATTCGGTCCACAGTTGGTGGGCGATATTTTCTCTATCGCAAAACGGATCCATGGTCGATCCAGCCTAAAAAACCGAGTTGTTGCTGTGAATGCCCACAATGAGTAGGTTTACGATTTTTTTGCGCCATGAAAGACGGGTTTAGTGGCGAGTTGCAGTAGATTTTCCACACCTCCCGAGCGTGCTGATGAAAGTGAACCGAGGCCCTCCAGGGGGTTGTGCTATGCTTGGCTTTATCTGCGTGGCGCTCATTACTGTGAAGATCACGTCGGTCCCCCACCTTGTTAGACAGACTGCCAAGATGGACAGCCGGTCTCCATGGAGGGCTACATGGAAGTCGAGGTGGGGGTCTTGGACAGAATATTTTGCCTGGCCCTGACTAACATGTCCGATCAGTATATTGTACCTGACCCTGACTAATATGTCTGATCAGTATATTTTACCTAACCATGACTAACATATTAGATCAGTATATTTTAACTGACCCTGACTAATCAGTATATTTGGCCTTACATGATGTTAGTCTTCCTCCCTCTAAAAAAATTTGGTACCATAAGAAGTCTGGGATGTAAAGACAGCCTGATGCTGATCATATCTCCTATAATGCGACGTAGATAAAATTAATATGGACCTTATACCATATTCCCAAAATGGCACACGGCTTGTGAACGGGAACTTCACTTTCCTACTTCTTCTGAGCACCTATTGATCTGCCTGGAGAGCAGTGACATTATTTCTTAACAGAACACAATAGAAAGAAAAGCATCACATAAGTATGGCGTGTTTAATATGTAGACACAGCATGACAGTATGTCGCTCTCAAACCAAGATAAGTGTATGGTGAACAGATAATTCTGGGACAATCCACTAAGATTATGAGATAAATAGATGTAATTATTTGAGAGTGAATGGCGAAGAGAAAAAGAGTAAGGAGGAGAAGAAGCAGAGGAAGAATAATATGTACACATTTATGTTACCCTCATCAATACTCGATTTTACTCCACTATTTTACTCCACTATTTTACTCTACTATTTTACTCCACTATTTTACTCTACTATTTTACTCCACTATTTTACTCCACTATTTTACTCCACTATTTACTCCACTATTTTACTCTACTATATTACTCCACTATTTTACTCCACTATTTTACTCCACTATTTTATTCTACTATTTTACTCTACTATTTTATTCCACTATTTTACTCAACTATTTTACTCCACTATTTCATTCCACCATTTCACTCCACTATTTTACTCCACTATTATACTCCACCATTATACTCCACTATTATACTCTACTATTTTACTCCACTATTTTACTCCACTATTTTACTCCACTATTTTACTCCACTATGATACTCCACTATTTTACTCCACTATTATACTCCACTATTTTACTCCACTATTTTACTCCACTATTTTACTCCACTATTATACTCCACTATATGTTTGCGCATCACTCCTCAATTTTGACATATGACGATTATCCTTGGTGAATGATGCGGTATATGAAGACAAGGTAAACTATAGATGAGTAGGTCACATGTTCTGACGAAACGTTGGTCTATGGAGCACGGCGACAGCAATCTGGTAACACCGAGGAAAAAAAAAAACCAAACGGGGAGGATCTCCAATGCGTTTGTCAGACTCCTTTGCTGCACATAACATCCGAAACGACTCTAGAGGAGGGCTTACAGTTCACTGGACTTCTGTGGCCCAAGACAGGCTCCGATGGAGACGAAATTTGGATCGGCAACTACCCTGCGGACGGGTTATCAAGATCAAATAATGTTTGCATAAATTGTGATCTTCAGAACCGAAGTAGCTTCACTATGTCTTCAAAATACAAGAGTCAGTTAATGTTAGTTGTTCCCCGCAAGCGGTGATGGTGACATCATAGACGGGTTTGTCTTGTTGATGTTAATCGCGATGTTTCTAGATTATAATGATTGTACTGGTCATCAACCTCACTCTCTGGATACGAGCTACTTTTTGACCTGTGGTAATGGGATCAAGATGCTGAGCAGCGCATGAGCTGCAGTGGTTAGCGACCCATAGCTGACTGCTAGCGTCAGGGCCAGCGAACCAGAGCTGCCAAGACCCTTCTACACCTCCACGCGGTGATCCTGGATAACATGCTGCAGCAGGGCAGACTGGCTAAAGAGAAGGGATCAAAGAGGGAATGCTAACCCGGTACTAAAAAAATGATTGCTGAAGTCGGATGTGTTGGACCGAAAGGTGCAAATATCGCAGCCAAGCTGTAAACTACGACACAACGCATTCCGTTCTCTGGACTACATTCTGCTACTTAAACCCTTTCAGGGTTTGGTAGTGGGAGATTGAGAATGAACGAAGAAGAAGAAGAAAAAGAACTGTGGTAAGAAATAAATCAAGCCGACTGGAGGTACTTCAGTATGCAGGCACTCTGATTTCACCTTGTTTGAAAGCAAGCGTCGCTTGAAACCTGTGGGATTCAATCGCCCACCATTTCTGTTCATCGCTTTGAGAGTCGGGTGCCTTACCTCTAGACCTCCAGTATGAGAATGGAGACGGAAGCAGTGACCTCAGCACTGAAATGGATATCTGAGACTTCTAAAACAAAGGCAGTCATCGTGACAGACGCGCAAGCCGTACTTCAGAAGGTACAGAAGTGATGGCTTAGGTACGAGTGGATAGCTGCTGTTGAGGCCTCAAACCTCCAGGTGCTGACCTGTACCTACTGTCCTGCTCATGCCGGGGCTCAAGGCAATGAAAGAGCTGACATTTTGGCTTCACGGGCTCCCATCATGGGCATATTTTGATGGACAGAAGTGACATTTTGAAATCAATCAATGACCGCCTGCTGGATGATGACACCGCAATTGATGAAGCAGCAATCCACAGACTGCAAAGTTTCGACATTAAACGAGGTTCGAGCTGAGTGGGGAGCATGAGAGGACGGCTCAGGAGCGTATACAACCAGCGAGCTACAGGGACCACCAGCATTCATACCTTACGCCATTTGATGAGAGAGACTGAGCACCTATGGGTATGCCCGGAGTGCAGTGAAGTCGATTCTTAGAAACAGAAACAGAAACCTCTAGACCACAGCCACCCTAGCAAAATACAAAAACATGCCGATACACCTAACACACCTAGTCATCATCACATACCCCATTATCCCACATACTCCAAGCCCTCGAAACTGGATCACAGTATCCGAGAAAATCCTAGCAAATATTCTTAAATCTATAACGATATTTGCATCCTTTGGCATTAGTACCAGCCTGCAGTAGATAACAGGTCCCATAGACATCCTATTCAATGGAAGTGCTGATCATAAGTAAATAAGTCACCTGTTCCTCAGCAAGGTAGATAATCTTGCCCGGATCTTATCTCTGTCTCCAGTTGTTAAGATTTGTCCTAAAGTGATCAGATGACCTGGAGTTTACTTGTTAACTGTCTGCCCATCGAGAAGTGCAAGAACGTGTTTTTCATATATCTTCTGCAGGGTATCTCCATGGAACAGTGATAGCCATGTTGAAATAAGGCGATAGTTGACAAGGTCACAGTTGCTTACAGCATTCAATGATAACGGGATCAAGACGCTGAGCAGCACATGAGCTGCAGTGGTCAGCTACCCATAGCTGACTGCTAGCATCAGGGCCAGCGAACCAGAGCTGACAAGACCCTTCTACACCTCCATTCGGTGATCCTGGATAACAGGTTGCAACAGAGCAGACTGGCTAAGGAGAAGGGATCGAAGAGGGAATGCTAACCCGGTACTCAAAAAATGCTTGCTGAAGTCGGATGTGTTGGATAGAAAGGTGCAAATATCGCAGTCAAGCTATAAACTACGACACAACGCATTCCGTTCTCTGTACTACATTCTGCTACTTAAGCCCTTTTAGGGTTTGGAAGCTGAAGATTGAGAACGAACAAAGCCAAGCCAGCCAATGATAACAAAAACCGAATGAAACATGCATGATGTAAAGCATCGGGCAGGAAGGAATGTAACGTAGGAGATAAGTACCAAACAGTGTAATGAACACAATGGTGGACTTCAGTGTGCGAATACATTTATAATATTGTAACTAAAAACCTGCTCGAGAGGTTAAGACTCGATGAAGGAATGATTTAGACTACAATGACTGCATGTCCGTTATAGATAGAAGGAGATGAAATATGTATTTGTGTTGATGTAAACGTAAAACACAGCAAAATGATAGAAATGATACAAGAAACATATCTAAATATGTTCCACTTTTGACGGCAAGCTATAGAAATAGTAATATGAATCCGTATCAGGCATTGGAAGCATAAACAACCGGCCGAAATATTTAAGCAGCCAGTTACGCGCTAGACCCGCAACCAAGTGAGAAAGTGCTGGTAAATTAGCACAAACAGGAGCATACAAGTACAGCCCAACATTCTCACCAACGAAGGAACTACTATAAACATAATCTCAAACAGCCGCAGACAGCAATGAATCGGTTGTATGTGTTACAGCAAAAGCAACAAAAAACAACACTCCTTTCCATCACCAGCACCTCGTATGTACTCACAATACAACTAAAGAAAACATGTGTATTCAACCGCCTGGTACAAGGAAAAGAGGATTGGAAACTCGTTATCGTCAGCAGGGCCTACCTCTTTTCAGAACGGACACGTCCATGCATATATGCTCTAGTGTAGAGTTGATCTATTTGACACACTGTTTTACGTGTTAAGGTTACCAGCCCCATGCACTACCCTACGTAGTCGGGTTTTTAAGGCAACCATAGTAAGATGCAGTGCTTGTGGTTTCACTTTCGCAGTGTGTTATCCCGACAACCACTTTCGAAAAACATAAATTTCAAGATAAAATTGATCAGCAGACAGAATAAAGACAAAGTCTGCAGTTTGGCTACCCATTTCTACCCATTTCATCTTTCCTTGTTTTTTTTTTTTTTTGCATATACATTGCACTTGTGTCGTCCTCTTTTAAAATTATTTTAACCGCAGTGTCCCCAGATATATTGACCCGTATAGCTATATTGATCACATAGACACATCATCTGCCTAGACCAGTTTTCAGGGATTTCATGGAAACATCACTGCTTGTCCAAACCTGGTCTCGTCTTGTGGGACAGGCCTTTATATCAAGCCGCTCTCTTTTCTATCTCCATTCAGCTTCCCCCGTCTGCTATTATTATAAACCCTAAGTAATTATATCGTATTTATTCAAGTATCTTCTGTCCATCGTCCTTTATGCATCCTCACCGCGCTGCATATAATGCAAGATTGTTATAACATTTCTCTAGAAAGCCATTATGCATCACTTTTCCTTTTCTGCATTTCTTGTTTCAGTATCCGTCTCTCTCGGTCTGCTTCTTTGCGCTTGCTAATAATACGATACAATCTGATGGTCTCAGGTAATTACAGAGAAGACCTCTTACTCAAATCTTACATCGATAAAGACTTATCAGTCCGCTTTGCCGGGGCACACATACATAACAGCAACCTAGTATTGTTACCTTGCAGAATCTGAAATCTGTCTAGCCCTTTCACTATAGTCGTCAATCAAATAGATCAAGTACACATCTCCATCATATCATATAACCATTTCTACGTACTTAAGTTGTACATATATCCTATTCTCCGAACTTAAATTATACATATATCCCTTTCTCCGAATTTAAATTCTACATATATCCCTTTCTCCATATTTAAATTTCACATACATCTTTTTCACTGAATTTAAATTTTACATATATATCTTTCTCCGTATTAAAATTCAACATATATCCCTTTCTTCTTATTTTAGTTTTACATATATCCCTTTCTTCATAATTAAGTTGTTCATATTTCTCTTTCTTCATATATAAGTTGAACTTATTTTCTTTTCTTCATATTTAAATTGTATTTTTTGTTCTCCGTATATCGTCTTCTTTCTTTTCTTTTTAATTTTCTTCCTCTTCTTCTTCTTCTTCTTCTTTACTTGCCCAGAAAACGAAGTTGGGACTCTGTCTGAGTCTACAGCGATGCCTTTCCGTCCTACAAATCTTGTTTTAACTGGGTTTTTAAAATGTTGTTGATGGGAGATAACGGGTTCGCCTTCCTACTGCAACCCCTATTCTCTTATGCAGACCACTAACGCAGCCTGTTTCCAGGGCCGTCGCTTGGAGGCGAAATAGAGTCTTGGTCATCGCTGTTTTGATTACCAAGGTACAGACAGCTACTGGCCATTGATTCACTGTACTGCACCATTGACTTCCTCCGTCTTAAAAGCTGTACATATTTCCTTCTCTGATTAACGCAGTAACAGAGCACTTGTTTTTTGCAACAAAGGTACGGGTTCAGCTCTCGTTTTCAATACGCTCCAGTTGACCTGCCGTAAATGAGTATCTGGCTAACTGTTAGGTAGGGAAGGGCACAGAGGATGGGAACTGGTCACCCCTCCCCCCCCCCCCCCATCTCATCAGCACGATGTAGCCTCGTGCAAGATAGTTTCTAATACTTCATCTCCGACAGCAGTGTTTGCTATCAGACAACATTTATCTTTCTGTTACACATGTTTTTATCCACATTAGCAGTGCCTGTGTGGAATTATTGTTAGAGTGCTTAACTTGCGAGAAAGGCATCGGGTTCGATCCAAAGTCTTGTCAAAATTCAGTCTCTCTCTCTTTCTCTCTCTCTCTCTCTCTCTCTCTCTCTCTTTTTTTTTCTCTCTCTCTTTCTCTTTCTTTCTTTCTCTGTTCTTTCAGCGCCAGAAACGACACACGCAGGCAGAACTCAAAATTCACAGTTTTAACCGGCTCGCAGTCACTATCTGTAATTCTTGCATGCTCCATTGCCCTATGGTTGAACCCTTCCTGGTGACTCGTCTGCAACGAATCTCTCTTTTTTGTCTTCCTGGCTTCCTTTACCGCGTGGTTTTCGTATAACGGTCTGTAATGAGTCAACTATTATTCATCTGAAGAGTTTGTCTGGTGTTTGTCCAACGTTTGTTTTCCTAATAACATCTTAAACATAATTTTGGTTGAACTGTAGCCCTATGTTCTCAGCGTTTCTTTCCACGCATTGCCCAATAAGACACGGTGTGCAGATGAAAACGCAAAATCAACGATACAAAAGCGGCCTTTAATTAGTTAGTTTTCTTTTTACTTGTGCAGTCGAGCGGCGTCGTCTTTCCTGCGCCAAGTGCGTTGCGACGGTCAATGTGAGCCCCTATCTCTGCACAATCACTAAAATGGCATATATCCACCCGCTTCGCGCCTGCCCCCTTGCCCTGTAGCCAGATCTACTATCGGTGTGGAAGTTGATGAGGGTGCATTCTCATGAAATGACCAAACCAACTTATTTTCTGCCTGGAAATATATTCGCCACAAGACGTAGGTAGTTCCGACCATTCTTTGAATGTCGTCGTTCCGCATTCTGTTTCTTCTGGTAACACCGATGGCCTTCCTCAAACACTTCACACGTCGAAATTCTGCTCTCACGTGCCCTGGACAGAGGCTATGTTTGGCACTGGTAGCATAGAATTGGCATAAATATACTGTTTATCAGCTGTTGCTTTGTTGTCAAACTAATGCTCTGGTGCCTAAGCAGTGGGAACAGCTGATAAGTTACAGCATATGCTTTCTGTCACATAGTCTCAATTTCTCTGTCGATCCGACCATCTGCCGAAAAAATAATGCCCAAATACTTGAACTCATTGGCCTGTTGAAAAGCAATATCACTTACAGATCGACCTTTGGCATGTTGAAAACTATATTGAACTCTAAAACAACTAGAATGCATTCCAATCTAAGAATTTTCAATTACAATTTAAAGTGTGACATTTTATATGGAACTGAACCATGGCTGATGACTAAACTCAGTATTAAAAGATTGCAATGGTTTGTCAATAAATCCATGAGGACGATTCTGGTTCTCCGATTGTTCGACGGAGTTGCACATGAAAACCTTTGGGCGACAACAGAACATAAATAAGTGGACCAACAAAACCACGAGAAGAATAAAACGCTGAATAAACCACACACTGCAAAAGCACCAAGTCAGTATCGACAGGCTATCCCTGTCATAGAACTCGCAGAGAAGCAGGAGGAGGTCACAGAACACACGGAAAAGGGACCTATAGGCTGATTCAAGGAGATCAGGGATACACTGGAAAGAATTAGGGAAGGTAGCATACGACAGGTCTGCTTGCAGAGAATTTGTTAATGGCCTATGAACTGTAAGCGGATAAGGGCAAATAGGAAGGATGCACATTGGACGCTTAATGTATTTATTTCCATAGGTTCTCAACCTTATTTGAAATGTCTTTGCAACCACATTTTAGTATTTAAATTGACATTTCATTATTAACTCTTTCCGTTTTGTCAGACGATAGTAGGTTGTTCTTTAAATAAAAGGGACGTAACTAAGTGCATGACCATAATGAATGAGACTCGTAAGACCGATCCGAGCAAAAAAGTGTTTTCTACAGTGTGTGCAAGGAAAACCAGAACTGTGTGGACCATCGCATTAGGGCATTTCTTCTTAAACGATGAGTTCTTAGCCTATCTGCAATCAATAACTACATTGTCTATATTCCTTGCTTAATAATGCTCTCCTAAGCATCACGATCCATGGCCTTTACATGATTTCAAATCGATGTCTGCTACATTCACATCTCGCTTGCATACATCTTTGTTCTGAAGTAGTGGCAGGCACAGATACCTTTTTCCAAACTGTAATTCTCTATAGAGAAGATCCTTTGGCATTCTGCCATTCTCCATCCTCCGAGTTTGTTCCATCCATTGGAGCTTCCGAAGACTAACCAAGGAAAAGATCTTGACAGTGACTGTTTTCTACTTGACCTCATCGTTTGTGATCTTGTCGTGCCACCCAATTCTCAGATTTACTTTTAAACTGCTCTAAAATGGTACTTGGTGAAGTGTTTGATAAGGTAAGATGGCGAGGGATATAACTAAAAAAATAAGAGAGAAAGATTTTTGCAGTGCAGTGAAGAATTTACCACTTTATCCCTGACAACAGTGTCTGCTATGGGACTATTACAATATTGATATCTACATTGATAATCTTCAGCTTTTTTGTACATTCAGTTCAGTTGTTCAAGTGCCATCTCCGCATCGAAGGTCTACTGCAATAGATCTATCTCCTATAATGGTGCAGTCTAACATATTTTGTTCAGTCCATCTCCTTGTGCTATCCTCCCACTTATAACGTTGTCTGCCTCTTGAACGACTGCCTTCTACCCTACCCTCAAGTGTGGTCTTCAACAAGGAAGTATGTCTTGTAATGTGACAACATATCTTAACGGTCTAACCCAGATTTCGGTCATTAATTCTCTTTTCACCTCCAACGTTTTCAATATCTCCACAGTTGGTTTTTTTTCTCTTTCCAAGAAATGCGATTCAATCTTCTATGTACCCCCATTTCGAAGGCGACATTACTCTTTTCCAAGTCGTTTTTCAAGTGTCCATGTTTCTGCGCCATAAAGTAGTGACGCGTAACCATAACACCTGACAATTCTCATTTTCAAATTATAATTGTTCTGTTTGGATATCAGTATGTGTCGCATGTTGTCGAATATCATCTTGGCCATACCTATTCTTTTTCTGATTTTTTTTTCACAGCTGCCATCTTCCTTTATTATATGACATAGATAGGAGAAACTCTGTACCTGTTCAAGTAATTGATCTATTATTTTTATCTGCATGCATGGTTTCTTGTCACTTATCCCAATTACCAAAATCTCTGTTTCCTTTATGTTTATATCTAATCCAAACTCTTGACTTATTGTGTACATTGTTGTCACAAGCTCCTACAAACCTTGGTCACATTTTGCCACCAAAACGGTATCATCGCTTTTCTAAGGTTAGTCAGTAATTGGCACTCCTTCATTAACAAGCCCTGACATAGTGGCTCGAGCAATTACTTCTTACAGCAAAGGTACCAAACTCCTGCCCCGGTATTGAAACCTCCAGTATACCAAGCTGAAAATGAATACCTGACTTTATGGCAAGTATGGAAAGGTAAAGAGACGTGAACTAGTCACTCCTACCTGATGTGTATACGTTTATAATTGTATATGTCCATACACGTGCATATATGACCATTTACACTGCACATCATCCTTAGTGCTAATTTACCAACACTAACAATTTACATATAAGGTCGCGAAGCTGTATTCAGCCTGAACAGGACCTTTGGAAAAGACATACACTTAACCTAACTTACTTAACTTAACTTAACTCCAATGTCCGATCCCTTTGGACCAGCTCGGCCTGCAAAAACGGTGTGCGGAAAAAAATATTTTTTTTTTGAACGGAGTCACTCCTGACAGCCATTTTTTACTGCTGACTACGCCCTCCATATATACACGATATTTTGCCGGTTAAAGTATCGTATGTGCGATTACAAATGGCTTTTGAACAGTTTTAATTTTGTATACGCCGTTTGGAGCAAGCCGATTTTTTTGCGAAAGGGGAAGTAGGTTGTTGAGAAAGATTTTTATCGCGTAGATCTGTTTATTTTGTTTGTTTAAATGAAAGAACTACGTTTGAATTGGAAACTTATAGTTGTGTAGATATTGTAAACACAGTATCGATACGTTGTTGTGGTTTCCATGGTTTTCTATCGGAGCGACTAGGCCTAGTGGTCGAGTCCAAATTTTTTCCGAGATTTTCATAAATTTTCAACTTCATCTTTTTAAATCTCAAAAACTAACCAACATACAACAAAAACAATAACACCCACATGTTCGTTATGCTATTGTGTATCTACACACCAGAAAATCATATTTATTGACAAACAAATATAAAAGTTACAAATTTTGAAAGACGACTACCACAGCGACTAATTAAGAAAATTAATTAGGTCAAATTTTTTTCAAAAATATATTGGAGTGCGTAAGGTTAACTTTACGTAACTTAACTTAACTCAACTTAACTTAATTTCATTGTATTGGATTAGAAGGCTCTACAGAGTGTATGCATCCAGTTTATTTCACTCCACCGATATTGAAAATACTGTGAGCATTCAATCTATTTTTGAATGCATTAACTTACTCTGCCTCCACCACATCATGAGGCAATGCGTTCCAAAAACTCACCACTCTCTGACTAAAAAGATATGTCGTAATATCTCATCTGGACCTGACTTTGAATAATTTAAAGCTGTGCCCTCTTATTCATATAGCCGGTTGTACTTTGAAAAACTTGTTATAGTCTAATGTATCCTTTCCATTTATTAATTTATACACGTGCATCGTTCTCTCGTATTCTCTTCTCTGTTCGAGACACTAAAGATCAATTTTGTTTAGTATTTTCCCACAATAACTAAAATTCTCAAACTCCGCGATAATTTTCGTAGCTCTTCTTTGTATCCTTTCTAGCATGTTTATATCCACTCTATTATATGGATTCCACACTTGAACGCAGTACTCCAATTCAGGTCTCGCCAATGATTAACATACCTTACTCCGTAGCCAAATACAAAAACCACTAAACGGGAGAGCTTTCAGACAAACTGGGACTATTTACATAAAGAAAACCAATCAACACCTTAAGCAAAGAGCCAGTCAAATGTGAAGGTGAGCCACTGGTAAAGGTGGACACCTTGACATGCTTGTGCAGCACCGTTAATACTTCAGGGGGATCACAGAGGCAGATGAAAGGGTCAGAATTTGGAACGGCAAGAACATCATTCCTATTACTAAATAATAAAGGGAAATCCACAGAAATCAAGTCTAATACCGAGTAAAGATTGTTTAATACCGAGTAAAGATTGTCTAATACCGAGTAAAGATTGTCTAATACCGAGTAAAGATTTTTTAATTCCGAGTAAAGATTGTTTAATACCGAGTAAAGATTGTCTAATACCGAGTAAAGATTGTTTAATACCGAGTAAAGATTGTCTAATACCGAGTAAAGATTGTTTAATACCGAGTAAAGATTGTCTAATACCGAGTAAAGATTGTTTAATACCGAGTAAAGATTGGCTAATACCGAGTAAAGATTGTTTAATACCGAGTAAAGATTGTCTAATACCGAGTAAAGATTGTTTAATTCCGAGTAAAGATTGTTTAATACCGAGTAAAGATTGTTTAATACCGAGTAAAGATTGTTTAATTCCAATGTCAAGTCCGTTTTTCTTTAACGGAGCAGAAACTTGGATAACGACAAAGGCAATAATACAAGGGATACTCTTCGTTCGTTTACCGATGATAATGGGTACATGCTGGCAAGACATGCCAAGGCACGGCGGTCTGTGGGAACTATAGGTAAACAGACATATAGATAGATAGATAGATAGATAGATAGATAGATAGATAGATAGATAGATAGATAGATAGATAAATAGATAGATAGATAGATAGATAGATTGATATATAGGTAGAAAGATACACAGATAGATAGATAGATAGATAGATAGATAGATATATAGATAGATAGATAGATAGATAGATAGATAGATAGATAGATAGATAGATAGATAGATAGATAGATAGATAGATAGATAGATTGATATATAGGTAGAAAGATACACAGATAGATAGATATATAGATAGATAGATAGATAAATAGATAGATAGATAGATAGATAGATAGATAGATAGATTGATATATAGGTAGAAAGATACACAGATAGATAGATAGATTGATATATAGATAGATAGATAGATAGACAAATAGATATATAGATACATAGATAGATAGATAGATGATAGGTAGATAGATAGATAGATAGATAGATAGATAGATAGATAGATGATAGATACATAGATAGACAGATAGATAGATGATAGATAGATGATAGATAGATAGATGATAGATAGATAGATAGATAGATAGATAGATAGATAGATGATAGATAGATAGATAGATAGATAGATAGATAGATAGATAGATAGATAGATAGATAGATGATAGATAGATGATAGATAGATAGATAGATAGATAGATAGATAGATATCATTTCGGTATCAGTCATAACAAAAAACACGTGCAGCAACTATTATTCAATGATAGACTAGTCATGTAATTAGCTAGGCATGCATTGAAACAACAATTAATATTAATTTAATGTGATCGAAAAAAAAAGAACAACACTCAATAAACCGGGAAACAGCCCCTGACGCAATGGATAAACCTCTACCGATCCGTCGTACTTGCAAGTTTGAGAATCACTGCTGAAAACGACGCATCAGATTGCTGGGAAATTGGAAAGGGGACAACAGCATCCTCGGATCAGCCAAGTTGATGTAGACGTCATCCTAACCGAAAAGTGTTGGAATTGGGCCAGACATGTCGTCAGAAGGTGCGCTAATATCATCATCATCATCATCAAGTGCCCAACCAGCAAGCGTTGGCGATCATGTACCTCCACTTTATCTTATCACGTGTGTCGTGTATCAGTTCCATTGTTGGTCGTCTCCCCTTCAAGCTGTCCAATATTATCCTCTGTTTGTGCCCCTCTATTACTGCTCGCTGCGATTCAGTCCGTTGTTTAAACCCAGCTCTTCTCATAACATGCCTTAAGTCGCCTTTGTGTCTCTTCTTTCTTTGCAGTCCATTTAACTCTTAACATTCTTCTGTAAAACTACATTTCTGTTGCCTCCAATGAAGCATGTGCTTGCCTGATGATTGTCCACGACTCGCTGATGTATGTCAGTACCGGTTCCACTTAGCATCCAAGAACTCTCTTCTTTATTTTCAGTGATACATTTTTTTGCCCCCTCATTCCTCTCATACCCTGGTAGACTGATTTTGCCTTATCTATTATGTTCTTCATTTCACAAGTGCATCTCCCATCAGATCGTATATGTGTGCCCAAATATTGAAATGTATGTACTTGTCTATGACCCGTCTTGTTCACCGTTATATAATATTTGAGTGAGTTTGTGTTTCTTAGTTACTATCATTACTTCAGATTTCTTCTAATGTAAGCTGAAGTCTGTATTTTCACTTTGATTAACTACAATGTTGACCATTTCTTGTAAGTCTGACTCATTCTGCGCTACCAACAGAGTGTCATTAGCGTAATGCATCAACCGACCTCTTATAAATGTTATGGAGACCTGGAATAGCCTAAAAAACGTTGGCAAAAAAACACATAAGGTAGAAGAAGAATTGGGAACAATAAATATGGAATTCCATAATGGGTGACAGAAGATAGAGACTATCCCATAGAGGGCGACAGAAGACAGAAGGTATTTCATAAAAAGCGACAGAAGACAGTGGGTATTCCAAAAAGGGCTAAAGAAGACAGAGGGTATTTCATAAAGAGCAACACAAGGCATAGGGTATTCCATAAAGAGCAACACAAGGCATAGGGTATTCCATAGAGGACAGAAGACAGAGGTATTCCATAAAGGCCGACAGAAGACAAAGGGTATTTAATAAAGGCCGACAGAAGACAGCGCAATTTGGACGGTGTTTGTTCGTTCCTGAGATTGAGAACGAACGAAGCCAAACCATGTGAAGGTGGACGTAGAGGATATACAATTTAATAGCTTAAGCCAGTTGGCATGCACAGGATTGTAAAAATACCCAATAACACCAAAGTCAGGTCATTAGCACTATTTATCAGAAGTAGTTACATGACACAACGTAGACCACTTGGCAAATAGATGATGCCGTTGTTGTTGAATGCCCAACCTGAGAGAGTTAATCAATTCTTTTGTGTTTCCTGAAAAGTGGCAGACTGTAGTAGCTTTTCTCACATGATGAGCGAGCTGATGAAGATCGACCGTGGTCCTCCATGCGCTTGCAATGAGCACCGTAAAATACTTGATCCAGAAGAAAAAACTTCAATGTGATGATGTTTGGGGACGGCGTGGGCTAGTGGTTAAGTGACACGGCTCACAACCCGAAGGTGCTAGGTTTGATCTCCATCACAGCACCGGCCATTACCCCGGGGAAGCAAACCCTTAGAAAATGCAGAAGGAAGCAGACCCTTACATAAAATGCATGCAGAAGTCGAATGCACTGTACTGACAGCGCAAAATAAAAAACCACAGTGCAACGCACTCCACCTTGGAGATTAAAGAAAATAAGACGAACGCAAAAAACTACAAACAAGCTAACAAATAAGACGTTTAAAGGAGGACTGATGGACGAAAGAGGACAGTAAGTAATCAAAAGTTCTGAAAAGACGTGTCTGTCCTCGGTAGTCGGCACGGCACGTGACAATGATCACATCCTTGCTTCGGTTACACTTCGATCACATCCTTGCTTGAACGCTGTTATCAATAGCTAATGATAATGTTTCAATGATAGAGACAGCCTTTCCGCCCATCTTCCCATACAAATTGTAGCGACTGATTCATTGTATGATTTCTTACATTCATTGAGCAAATCGTTTACCGGATGGTCTATGAGAGTCCTGTTTTTGGCTGTTAGCATTTTTTTGCGTTCGCTTTATTTCTCTCATCCCCATGGCGGTGTGCGTTGCACTGTGGTTTTTATTTTGCGCCTGTCGGTCCAGTCCATCCGACATCAGCTGTTAGCTGTTAGCGTATAAATCAATGTTTCTCAACTGATGTTCCGATGTGCCTTATAGTTCTGTGGAAAGTCTCTGCAGTTTTGTGAGACGATTCTCTGGGAGTACTGTAAGATGTCATTTTGTGTTCTGTGAGAGATCTCTGTAAGTTATGTGAAAGGTCTCTGTGAGTTGTGTGAGAGGTCATTTTGTGTTCTGTGAGAGGTCTCTGTGAGTTATGTGAAAGGTCTCTGTGAGTTGTGTGAGAGGTCATTTTGTGTTCTGTGAGAGATCTCTGTAAGTTATGTGAAAGGTCTCTGTGAGTTGTGTGAGAGGTCATTTTGTGTTCTGTGAGAGGTCTCTGTGAGTTATGTGAAAGGTCTCTTGGAGTTCTTTGAGAGATCTCTAGGAGTTCTGTGAGAGGTCTCTGGCCATTTCTGTGACAGGTCTGGGAGTTCTGTGAGAGATCTCTTGGAGTTCTGTGAGAGATCTCTGGGAGTTCTGTGAGAGGTTTCTGTGAGTTCTGTGAGAGGTCATTTTGTGTTATGTGAGAGGTCTCTGTGAGTTCTGTGAGAGGTCTTTTGGGAGTTCTGTGAGAGGTCTCTGGGAGTTCTGAGAGAGGTCTCTATAAGATCTGTGAGAGGTCTCTGTGAGTTCTGTGAGAGGTCTCTGGGAATTCTATGAGAGGTCTCTTCAATAAGTTGTGTGAGATGTCTTTCTGAGTTATGTGAGAGGTCTCTATGTGATGTGAGAGGTCTCTATGAATTCTGTGAGAGGTCTTTCTGTTTTCTTTGAGGGGTATCTGGATGCTCTTGGTGTTTCGAAGAGTTCTGTTAGAGGTCTCTATGTGTTCTGTGACAGGTCTCTATGAGTTATGTGACAGGTCGCTAGGTGTTCTGTGAGAGGTCTCTATGAGTTCTTTGAGTGCTTTCTAGAAATTCTGTGAAAGGTCTTTAGATGTTCTGATAAAGGTCTCAAGGAGTTCTGTGAGAGGTATCTGTATTCTGTGAGAGATCATTATGTGTTCTGTGAGAGGTCTTTAGGTGTTCCGTGAGAGGTCTCTATGAGCTCTGTGAGGTCTCTATCAATTCCGTGAGAGGTCTCTATGAGTTCTGTGAGAGGTCTTTATGAGCTCTGTGAGAGGTCTCTATGAGATCTGTGAGAGATCTCTATGAGCTCTGTGAAAGGTTTCTATGAGCTTTGTGAGGTCTATATGAGTTCTGTGAGAGGTCTATATGAGTACTGTGAGAGGTCTCTATGAGTTCTGTGAGAGGTCTCTATGAGCTCTGTGAGAGATCTCTATGAGCGTCCTTTCTATGAGAGTTCCCAAAAAGTTATGTCAGAGGTCACTTGAAGTTTTGTAAGAATTCTCAGTAATTTCTGTGAGAGGTCATAAGGAGTTTGGTGAAAGGTCACTGGGAGTTCCTTGAGAGGATCTTAGGATTTATGTGAGAGATCTTTAGTAGTTCAGAGAAAGGTTTCTAGCGTTTTCAATACAGATCTTTAGGAGTTATCTGTCAAGATTTACTAGATTTTCTTGACAGATATCTGTTCAATAAAAGATTTCTAGGATTTCCGTGAGAGATCTCTGGCAGTATTCCCAATGGTCTAGGATTTCAGTGAGCGGCCTCTAGACATCCTACATACTGGTATATTGGATTTCCGTGAGAGATCTTTGGGAGTACAATTTTGATTCCACTGAGCCCAGCATAAAGGTTTCTAGGATTTCCGTGGAAAATATATAGGAGCGGCACGAATCGTCTCTTGGAGTTCCGTGAGGTATCTGTAGGAGTTCAGTGAGGTATCTGTAAGAGTTCCATGGCGTATCTGTAAGAGTTCCGTGTGATTTCTGTAAGAGTTCCCTTGCGTATCTGTAAGAGTTCCTTGTGGTATCTGTAAGAGTTCCATGTGGTATCTGTAAGAGTTCCGTGAGGTATCTGTAAGCGTTCCGTGTGGTATCTGTAAGAGTTCAGTAAGGTATCTGTAAGAGTTCTGTGTGGTATCTGTGAGAGTTCCCTGGAGTATCTGTAATAGTTATGTGTGGTATCTGTAAGAGTTCCGTGTGATATCTGTAAGAGTTCGGTGTGGTATCTGTAAGAGTTCCGTGAGGTATCTGTAAAGAATTCCGTAAGGTATCTGTAAGAGTTCCCTGGAGTATCTGTAATAGTTCTGTGTCGTATCTGTAAGAGTTCAGTTAGGTATCTGTAAGAGTTCCGTGAGGTATCTGTAAGAGTTCCCTGAGGTATTTGTAAGAGTTCTGTGAGGTATCTGTAAGATTTCCCCGAGGTATCTGTAAGAATTCCGTGAGGTATCTGTAAGAGTTCCGTTAGGTATCTGTAAGAGTTCCGTAAGGTATCTTTAAGTGTTCCCTGGCATATCTGTAAGAGTTCCGTGTGGTATCTGTAAGACTTCCGTGAGGTATCTGTAAGAGTTCCCTGAGGTATCTGTAAGAGTTCGGTGAGGTATCTGTAAGAGTTTCCCGAGGTACCTATAAGAATTCCGTGAGGTATCTGTAAGAGTTCCATGGCGTATCTGTAAGAGTTCCCTGGCGTATCTGTAAGAGTTCCGTGAGGTATCTGTAAGAGTTCCCTGAGGTATCTGTAAGAGTTCCGTGAGGTATCTGTAATAGTTATGTGTGGTATCTGTAGGAGTTCCCTGAGGTATCTGTAAGAGTTCTGTGTGGTATCTGTAAGAGTTCCCTGAGGTATCTGTAAGAGTTCCCTGGCGTATCTGTAAGAGTTCCCTGGCGTATCTGTAAGAGTTCCCTGGCGTATATGTATTAGTTCTGTGTGGTATCTGTAAGAGTTCTGTGTGGTATCTGCAAGAGTTCCCTGAGGTATCTGTAAGAGTTCTGTGTGGTATCTGTAAGAGTTCCCTGGCGTATCTGTAAGAGTTCCCTGGCGTATCTGTAAGAGTTCCCTGGCGTATCTGTAAGAGTTCCCTGAGGTATCTGTAAGTGTTCTGTGTGGTATCTGTAAGAGTTCCCTGAGGTATCTGTAAGAGTTCCCTGAGGTATCTGTAAGTGTTCTGTGTGGTATCTGTAAGGGTTTCCTGAGGTATATGTAAGAGTTCTGTGTGGTATCAGTAATAGTTGTGGGAGTTCTATGAATTATAGTTTAATGTGTATATAACGGTGACCAAATCCGGTACGTTTGTTGGGACAAGTCAGCGATCTACCCTCTGCCCACCAGACGCACAAGAACAGATCATTCATTAGATGACGTAGAACACGGACAAGTTCTAGTACATTTCTTTATGACGTTTTAACGAAGACTCTACATATGCCAAGAGGAGAATCGGTGACTGCAACACTTATAACATGTCGTAAAAAAGCGACTAACTGTACGGCTTAACCTTCTTAGAGCAGAAGACTTTCCAAGTTATGGCCAGAAACCTGCTGAGTGTGGAGTAGCCTTCTGGGTTTCAATAACAGTTCTAAAATTCCCTATACAAGGAAATTATAGTAAATTGAGAAACTCTTAAAAAATATATAAAGGTAATGACCTAAGGACAGGACAAAGACAAACGCATAACAATATATGCACCGTAGATACAAGGTCTTCGTCAGGGACAACAAAAATCGAGAAAAAAAACGTAAAACAAATCGAAACAAAAAACTGAATAATATCAAGATGCCAAGCAGTGCATGAGCTGCAGAGACCAGCGACTCATATCTGACTGTAAACGTTAGGGTCAGCGAACCAGAGCTACTTAGACCCTTCTACAGCTCCACGCGTTGATCCTGGATAACAGCCTGCAACAGACCAGACTGGCTAATGAGAATGGATCGAAGAAGAAAGGCTAACCATGTACTCAAAAAATGCTTGCTAAAGTTGGATCGAAAGGTGCAAATATCGCAGTCAAGCTGTAAACTACGACACCACATTTAGTTCTCCAGACAACATCCTGCAACTTGGGAAAGCCTATTTCATGGTAGCGGGAGATTGAGAACGAGCAAAGACGAAGAAATGTAACATGAGCTGATTAAATTCGCCGTTATAATGTGTCAGGAACGTGTGAGACACGGAATGCCAAGTTATGAAATAGAGTGGACCAAGCAAGAAATGGGCAATATAATTGTACACAGAGAAAAGCAGATGAAACATGAACAAATCACACAAAACAGCATAAAATAAACCACAAAAAAACAAAAATATCAAAAGGCACAAATGCACAACGATATGGGTGCACAGATAAATAAATGAAAAATAATTAGAATATATATATATATATATAAAGAAAACTAAGTAAAGGGGAAAATAAGAGTGTAATATGAAGGGACTTCCTCGCTAACGTGCGGAATGTATTCAAACTATGAGGTTTGATACAAACAGTAAGGAAAATTCAACGATTCTCAAGATCAAACCGGTGTCCATCATCGAAGGATAAGGAGAGGTGGTCAGTTGATTCGATGTTCACCTTGCTCTCGTGTCACAGACTATTGAAGTGGCTGGCAACAGGAAAACTGTAGTTTGTGGAAATGTTATTGAGATGTTGACGGGAGCGGACATGGAGTTAAAATTCCCGTATTTCATGTTGCAACGGTTGCAAATAATCGTATAAATTATATTACGAGACTTTCAAGTGAACCACTCTTTTAACTCAAAAACCGACTACTGAAAGGAAAATGATCGTGCCTGGATAACATAATGACGTTATCAACTACGATTGTTTTTACAATGCAATTGCCGCTATGACCTGTAAGGAAAGTTTTGAGTTAGCGGCTTCAAAATAACAATTGAGAAACTCGCTATCCCGGGAATTTTAAAAGAGGAAAAGAAAATTAAGCAGAGACAAAATTATCTTTGAAAAACAACCGACAAATACAATGACAGTGTATATCTGGCAATATATCAAGGTCATTATTCTGTAGTATTTTGTTTCGTAAGCTCAGGTCCTTTTTCTAAATATTTGTGTCTTGCATCCATACATTGCCACCGGGAATACGCCTGTCCTTAGGATCTTCAGTTTTAATCCTTTGTTATTATTATGCCACCCAATTTGCACACTATTCAGTTTCTGCATCGCTATGGACGATCGTCTCATAATAATTTCCCTTGCACAGTCCCCATCGTTTGTTACCATAGAGTCAAGGTATTTAAAGTAATCCACGTGTTAAATTATTCATTATCAATAGTGATCTTGGGTTAGGGTATGTGTGTGCCAATGAACACGCATGTTTTTCTTATTGTTGTGTTTTTGTTTGAGAGTGTAACTGTGTCATCTGCATATCTTAGTTCTGGGACTTCATAGTAAGAGGCCACATATAGTTTATGAAGTGGAGTGGGTCTGGTGTACTGCTTATGTTTCTGTCTTCTCTCAATTGGTATATATACTGATTTCTGATGATGTTCTTGATCTCTCTGTATGGTACTCGATGATTAAATTGTGCCTTTTTGCTGCCATCTTTTGTCAGAGTGTCAGTTCTCTCGTTTCCTGTGATTCCGCAATGGGAGGGTGGCCACTGGAACGCTATTGTTGAGGATCTTTGAAGTTTTCCTAGTTCTGATCTGATAACAGTGAGCGAACTAGAGATGACCGAGACCATCTTCCATCTCCAAGCGGTGTCCTAGAAACAGGTTGCACTAAGACAGTCTGGTCAAGAGAGTAGTGATCACAGTGAGAAGGCAAACCTCGTACCACAAAGACGAACTGAAATCGGGTGTGAAATAAGGAGCAGATATCGCAGCCTCGCTGTAAACTGCGACACAATCATGAATGTCATTTTCAGGACAATCAGCAGAAAAGAAGAAGAAGAAAAAGAAGAAGAAGAAGAATAAGAGGAAGAAGAAGAAGCAGAAAAAGAAGAAGAAGAAAAAGAATGAGAAGAAGAGAAAGAAGAAGAAGAAAAAGGTGAAGAAGACGAAGAAGGAAAAGATGAAGAAGAAAATGAAGAGGACGAAGAAGAAAAAAAAGATGAAGAAGAAAAAAGATAAAGAAGGAAAAGGTGATAAAGAAAATGAAGAGGACGAAAAAGAAGTATGCATCGAAGACCCACAATGAGTAAGTTTACTCTTTTTTGAGAACTGAAAATGACATTAAGTGGGGGGCTGCAGTAGCTTTTCTTACATCCCGAGGGTGCTGATGACAGTGGACAGGGGTCCTTCAGACGATTGTGCAATAGTTAGCTTCATCTGCGTAGTGTTCAATACTGCGGGGATCACGTCGATCCCCAACATCGAGGGCCATCTTGCCATGAAAACAGCCCAGTTCCAGAGAAACTGGCGCGGGCAGTGAGTTGCGGGTCTTGACCAGTATATTTCACCTGACCCTGTCTAACATATCCGAGCAGTATATTTTGCATGAAACCAGACATTAGAATCCTCTCTCCAGAATGATGAAGAAGAAGAAGAAGAAGAAGAAGAAGAAGTAGTAGTAGTAGTAGTAGTAGTAGTAGTAGTAGTAGTAGAAGTAGTAGTAGTAGTAGTAGTAGTAGTAGTAGTAGTAGTAGTAGTAGTAGTAGTAGTAGTAGTAGTAGTAGTAGAAGAAGAAGAAGAAGAAGAAGAAGAAGAAGAAGAAGAAGAGGAAGAAGTTGAAGAAGAAGAAGAAGAATAAACATTTTTCTTTGAAAGACGGGTGCCAGACAAATGAAAATAAAATGATAAAATGTCACCTTTCGCGACATAGATGGTACTGGTTTTTTTACTTCGATCTTTCACCTCTAATAATCAGCTCCTGAATTTACAATGGGGAGACATTATTCGTGTATAACACTACATAAATGACTCCAATTGCAGGCGGTAAAGAAAATAACAAGATTAAAGTAAAAATAAAGAGTACCATAACAAGGCAAAACGATGAAAAAGATAGATATCATTAATTCATTACAATAACGACATCCATCATTTTTTAAAATTATTCTGTTCCCGAAGAAGGCAGAAAACAAAAGTGAAATTATCCAATTACAGCACTTCATATTTTTACTAACAAATTACAGAGAGTCATCTCGAATAAAGGATAACAAATGTATTATTACCAACATTCACTGCCAATGCAATTTATCACTTTACATCAATAAAAGAAGAATTTTATCAAGAAATGTGCGCCATTGCACGCGCAGAAATTAATGTTTCTACAAAGAGTATTTCGAGCATTGCCTCCCCCCTCCTCTCCTCCCTACCTGGCCCTCCCTAATCCAACACCAAAAAAAAAATGTGTAGCTATTTTTACTACGAAAAATGCATCAATTTAAATAAATAAATTCCAAGTGCCAGTTTAAATCTTATATAAATATTTGAAATGAGTAAAATGATATAATTTGTACTAATAATTAATACTTTTATCTAGATCAACTACCACTGATGTCTTACAACGCTAGAAGGTATGACTACAGGGAAAGAGGGAATTCGAGCGCCAGGTGCATACATGACTGAGTGATCTTGGAAGTTCTTGGATCCACAACGGCCAGCGACGCGCACTTGGCGCAAGACATACGACATAAGTTCCCTACGACTCAAAGCTTGCTGCTTCATCAGGGTAAGCTAACCTTAGCTGACTAAGATCCGAAAGACGCAGATATTGCAGCTTCGCTGTAAACTACGACACAACGTCACAAACGTCCATTTCAGGACTGACGCTGTAGAGGAAGAAGAAGAAGATAAAAAAGAAGAAACAGAATAAGATATATAAATAAGACGATATATAAATATCATTACTCTGAAAGTAAAAAAAATCATGTTCTCTAAAAAAGTATCGCTGCCTGATTGAAACTAAAGACGGTAACTCAGAAAAAAACAGTCTCGGTTGATGAGATACAATGGGCAGATACTGTGCGCCTATATCGCACGACGTTCGGGTTTTCGCAACCGTGGTAGACCGAGAACTAGATAGATAGAAATGTTGCGGATATTTTAAATCGGCATGGGATGACGACTACTTCAGCGACCTATCTGGTCCTGGGCAGAAAACTACGGCTCCCCACGCAGCCTCACGGCACAAGTGGATAAGGCAAGACAAGACAAGATACAATCCATCCAACATAAAAAGATGTAACATATGAAAGAAGAAGTCTGTGCCACTGTCAAAATGGCCGCTGAACATCTACTACAAGCGTGTAAACATACGCTGGTACAAAGAAAAGAGAAAGTCCAGATGAGTTTCACCAGTATTATTGGCTAAGGAGAGCCCGGTACTAAAAAAATGCTTGCTGAAGTCGGATGTGTTGGACCGAAACTTGCAAATATCACAGTGAAGCTGTAAACTACGACACAACGCATTCCGTTCTCTGGCCTACATTCTGCTACTTAGACCCGTGTCAGGGTTTGGTAGCGGAAGATTGAGAACTAACGAAGCCAAGCTAAGCCATTTCTAGACACGCTCTTTGGAGAGATGTCAGTAATCTCATACTGACCGCCGATTGTTTATATATTGGTTTGTTAGTTCAGTATTGTTGTCATTTGTTGTCCCTGATGAAGGCCTATTGGTCGTAATGTAGGTTTTGTTTGTGTTCTCGTCTCGGTGCGGTATCTGACCATACCCATTTTACAATTTTGATTAACCTCAACTTTAATCAACTTTTACATTTTTTTCGGTTTTTTTTCCCCCATTAGGTATATTCAAATTGGCATCTGAAAGGAAACGCAGGATTGCTCAGACCGAAGTCCATTTCAGTGAGAAGTACTTTTCATTGCTGCCCAAGAGTTAAGGGTCGGTTGACTTACGTGCTCTTATTAGAAGGAGAGCTAAAAAGCCACACTCCCATAAACCTATCTTCAGCTCAATAGTCGTGATAGAGATAAATTGAAAATTTCACCTATTTAGGCAGTAAAATATCGCGAAATAGGTATGCAACAAAGGAAATTCTTACCCGAATCACCTTTATGCTTTCAACCAAGTTATGAATATTTGGAAATCTAATTTTGTGAGTAAAAGTATCAAACTCATAATAGCTCTAACTTCATCTCAGTGCTCACATATGGTAGTGAAAACTGGAAAATGACAAAGGCACTTTAAAATAGGTTGAATAATTGGAATCCTGGTATTCAAACAGGCATGTTAATGTCTGTTGCCAGGTAGCTGAAGGCTTCGGCTATATGTAGTAGGTATTTTTATAACTTCCTGCGGCTTACTAGGCCTGGGGGAAGATACACACATTTAAAATAAACTAGAATTTTGTTAAGACTACTCTTTTCATTTTCAAACTGCCAAAGTATTTTTAACGTGCTCGACACTGAACATGGCAGTCCGATCTCACTACCTGGAGATTGGACTCTCGGGAGGGAAATTTTAACAGAGAATCAAACTGAAAAAAATAACGGTCTCCACCGTGATTCGAACTCGTGACCTCCGACATTCGAGGCGGACACTTTGCCTCGAGACCACTGACCCTCTAGGTTGGATGCATTTGAAGATAAATGCCTTAAACATCTACTGGGCATTGGCTGGAAAGAATTCATGACTACTGAGCAAATGCGATTACAATCCAAACAAAATTAAGTTTCTAATGGCATTAGGAAGAAAAGTTGGACGCACACTGGACACTGGCTCCAGATGAACAATTTAGATTCAAGCCACAGGCGATTATGTGGAAACCTGGCGGAAAAAGGAAGAGGGGTAGACGCAGATAGTCTCTATGCAGAACAATCACCAGGGATGGTGTAGTAATGAGGCTATGGATCATGCAATAACTACGGAGAGTGGCGGCTGACCGATTAACTGACGAATTTTGCGAGATCTGACGTATGCCCCTTCTTTGGCGCTGAAAACTCAGAGAGAAAGATTTACAGAGAGAATGAGATAGAGAGATAGATAGAGAGAGAGAGAGTGAGACTAAAAAAGACGCCATAATATTTTTATTAACATAATGTGCCATATTAAGCCAACTTCTTTACTCCTCATATAACCCAAGAGAAGGTTGATTAAAACGAACTATCATCAAGACAAGGCTTGACTTGTACCAAACAATATCAAGCATAGGAAGAAGAAGAAGAAGAAGAAGAAGAAGAAGAAAAAGAAGAAAACGAAGATGATGATGATGATAACGACAGGCAGCCAAACATTGCATTTTGCTAAACTTTTCTTTTCGCAAAACTAACACATAAAAATTATAAATATAAGGAATAAAATATATTTGGTATCGGTGCAGACCACAGAACACACACACAAAACAAACAAAAAAACAGTAGCACTACACGAGATCGCAATCGAATCACCGTGCTAAAACATTTCATTGCAAATGACAGTAAATTCAATAACACTACTTTAAAGTCACATTAAAACACACGTCTGAAGTGTCAATATATTACCAATGAAGCCCGAATTCAAGAACTACTCCATAACTTTTGTCGGGTCTCGTTTGTAAAGCCCGAAAGAAAAGAACAGTCTACTAAATGATACCTCCCAAACAATTCCTTGTAAATAAACGCGCTTGTTCTAACAGCCACACAGTGCGCGTTTTGCGTCGAACTGTTCGCTGTTTTATTGGGGGCGCTTACAATCAATACACCGGTAACATTTCGCTCCCAAATCCCCTTGTAGTTGTCGGGGAAGAAAGAGACAGGGGGTGGGGAGTGTACTGTTCGCGAGATATCCTACACAGTCCCGGCCAATGTAAACTGATTAGGTCGCGAGCAGCACGCGCGTCGGGGTTGGTGGCCAATCAAATGGAAAGGTATACGCCAGGTTGGGTAGCGAGGCGAAATTTAAGTCATTCCTTCAAGAACGGAACAGTGGTGGGCCTACAACCGGGCAATAAGTGTCAACGGTAGTTGATTACGTCGTGGGTTCACCGAGACATTTTCTGGAGGCCACAAAGTGACACTGCAGAGATCATGGATCTCAAACCCTCTGAGGGCAGCCTAATGTTGAGTTCGATGGCACGAAGGCCGCATAAAATTCATTTTGAGGAATGAAGTTTATTATGATGAATAAAATGTGGCTTGGGATTCAGTTTGCTGACTCATGTCAAATGGAGTTCATTTTGAAGACTCAAAGGTCGAACGAAGTTCTATTTGCTGACTCATATGTCAAATGGAGTTCATTTGAAAGACTCAAAGGTCGAGCGAAGTTCTATTTGCTGACCCAAATGTAAACAAAAGGTGTTTGATGAATCAAAGCTTGATTTCAGTTCAGTTTCATGACTCATACTTCAAACTTTGATTGGTTCAATTTGATGACTTCAAGCAGAATGAAGTTCAGTTTGATGACTCATTGGCCGATTCAAGTTCAATTTGATGACTTAAAAACCATTGAAGACCAGTTTGATGATCCAAGCTTTGATTTGTTCAGTTTGATGACCCAAGCGTTGATTTGTTCAGTTTGATGACCCAAGCGTTGATTGGTTTTGTTTGAGGACAAAAACGTTGATTGGATGTACGTTTGATGATACAACGGTCGATTGAAGGTCAGTTTGATGATACAAAGGTCATTTGAAGAACAATTTGATGATTTAAAGCTGATTGATGGTCAGTTTGATGACACAAAGTCGATTGAAGGTCAGGTTGATAACTCAAGCAGATTTAATGTTAAACTTGATGTCCCAAAGGCTGATTGGAGTTTAGTTTATGACTCAAAGGTCTCATAAAGTTCATTTGAATGACTTGAAGGACGCATACAGATCAGTTTTATGACCAACATTTCGCATGAAGAAAAATTAGATAGATGTGGCACTCGACCAAATGGCGCATGGGTTGAAAGAATATATCCACTTTAACATTCCAAGTATGTGAGTATCAGCATGTAAGTAGAACAGAATGCGATATTTCGTAGTTTACAGCTAGACTGCGATATTTGCAACTTTCAGTCCGACACATTCAAATTCAGCAGACTTTTTTTGTGTAAAGGGTTAGCCGTCCCACTTCGATCCGTTCTCATTAGCCAGTCTGTCCTGTTATCCAGGATCACCAATTGCAGGTGGACAAGGGTCTTGGCAGCTCTGGATCGCTGGCCCTGGCGTTTGCAGTTAGCATTGAATCTCTGCCGGCTACATCTGGTGGCTACATCTGGCTGTTACATCTGGCGGGCTACATCTGGCGGGCTACATCTGGCGGCTACAGGTGGCGGGCTACATCTGCCGGCTACATCTGGTGGCTACATCTAGCTGTTACATCTGGTGGCTATATCTGGCGGGCTACATCTGGCGGGCTATTTCTGGCGGGCTACATCTGGCGGCTACATCTGGCGGCTACATCTCATTCACTGCTCACCATCTTGATCCCATTTTGTGACATGAAGCTACTGACCCTACCATTCTACGAAAACCGAATAAAATTAAATATTTAACCAGATGTAAATTATCTGGTTTTGTGTTACAGTATCATGCTATCATATTGAGCAATCTTTGTCAATTCGTTTCTCCTAGAGTGAGAGACAGGGTCGGAGCTGAGAAGGGAGGTGCGTATTTGACAACAACGTCCAGTTTCAGAACGGAGATTGAAGAAATTACTTCAGCTCCAAGGAGAACGGCGTGGACTAGTGGTTAAGTGACACGGCTCACATCCCAAAGGTGCTGGGGTCGATCCCCATCACAGCACCGGCCGTTACCCCGGGAAAGCAAACCCTTAGAAAATGCAGGAAGAAGCAGACCTTAACATAAAATGCATGCTGAAGTCGGATGAACTGGGCCGACAGGCGCAAAAGAACAACCACAGTGCAACGCAGACCGCCTTAGGGATTAAAGAAAATAAGGCGAACGCAAAAAAAAAAAAAAAAAAAAAAAAACTGCTCCGAAGTGGATCTAGGACTTCTTTAATGAGGGCAGTAGTCGTCTCTGACTCTCAATCCATACTTCAGACGATCAGAAGAGCTGGATGTGGCATGAAGGTAGTGGAATGAACTTCTGGAAACTTTTATGGACCTACTGTTCTGACCATGCTACTCCCAGTACAGTGTCTGCCTTCTTCATCATCTGGATATGACCGATCGTATGAGTATGTTTCTCTTTCGCGCGCCCTAGAAACGGCGTTAAGCGACCGCTTGCAGTAACCTTCGTCACATGAAGGAGGACCGAGGTCCTCCAGGCTGTTGTACTAATCTTGGCCTTCATCTGCAGGTCGCTCACTACTTTGGAGATTGCTTTGATCTCTACCTCGTTAGCTAGACTGCCTTGAACCAGTCTATGTTTTCGGGGACCACTGCATGAAGTTTGATGGATCGTGGTCAGTATTTAAAAAAAAAAAAACAACATTTTTGTTTGTTTTTTATTTTGTTTTTGTTTCTTTAATTCCCAAGGCGGTGTGCGTTGCGCTGTGATTTTTATTTTGCGCTTGTCGGCCCAGTTCATCCGGCTTCAGCATGCATTTTATGTAAGGGTCTGCTTCCTCCTGCATTTTCTAAGGGTTTGCTCACCCAGGGTAACGACCGATGCTGTGATAGGGATCGAACCCAGCTCATTAGGGATGTGAGCCGTGTCACTTAACCACTAGCCCACGCCGTCCCCCTTTGGTCAGTATGTATCACTTGACCTTGACTAACATTATCGAATCAGTTTATTTTGACTGACCAGATGTTAGCCTCCTCTCCCCGCGTTCTGTAAGATAGAAGCTGCAAAGTCCAGTTCTTCTAGATGCTTAACTAGTTCAATCCAGAATATGTTGGACCTCTGCAAACATTTATTCTTGCAATGTAAAACTGAGACAAAGAAATACAGGTACATTAATAAATTAAAGAACGTTTGGCATTGAGAAAATCGTATGTATACGTATGACACTTGTTGAAGTCAATATATCAGCTTTACAGCATTGCAAGAATATTTGAGAACCGATTTATCAGCTTTACAGCATTGCAAGAATATTTGAGAACCGATTTATCAGCTTTACAGTATTGCAAGAATATTTGAGAACCGATTTATCAGCTTTACAGTATTGCAAGAATATTTGAGAACCAATTTATCAGCTTTACAGTATTGCAAGAATATTTGAGAACCGATTTATCAGCTTTACAGTATTGCAAGAATATTTGAGAACCGATTTATCAGCTTACCGGAGTGAATCAGTTAAATAAGATTTATTGCAATTTTTGTGAAAATCCAATAAAATGTCTACAGGAACAAAAAAAGTGAAAGAATACAGCGCTAACGAAACTCAGATTTAATGTCAAATAATCAAATGAGGTTTCCCTCGTGCAAAACTCAAATCTGCGTATTCTAAAATGTCTGCTTCATTATGCTGATTAGCTTTTACCGCATTCTGTAGTTTTAAAAAATTATCTTTCAATGTGTATCTTAAGCTAAGATATGAAAGACTTTTTCATAATTAATAAAATAGATGTCTCTCTTTCAGTCGCCCTTCTTCTATCTAAGGCAGTGTTGGGGTAATACTGTGTATTTACAGATGAGTTACCAACGTGAGTTGTCAATCCGTCTCCAATAGGACTAAGCATCGATCGCCTCGTTTGAGACCAAGGAACGCTTGACACTTCTATGATTCTAGTCACCAATCGTTTTGTGGTTTCGTTCGTTGATTCTGGAAAATCGAGTGCTTTACATCTCAGCTAAATCGACCTAGGTAAAGTCGATTACAAACTGGAATTTCATTCTATGACTGCCCTACAATAATGTACAATGCCGCGAATCTGGTCTTTACACAATTTTTGTATACCTGAAACCTGCTTTCATGTTCAACTGTGTTTAATCGAAATCCGTACTGACAAAAGAGTTATTCTTCTGCACTTTGTACAGTCTTGATGATTGCATTTCTTTTGTAGATTAACCAGATTCTATCTCTCCTGTTTATTAAAGCCACTTTGTTTTGTTCAATTCTCTTCGTTCCTAGGGAGAGTTTTTGCTGTTACCCATTCTTTATGATGGTGTTCTTCTTTTTAACCCAAAACGTCATCGTACGTTGTTTTCAAGAACTTGTGTAGATGTTTCTATTTTTCATAAATGCCTGTCCCTATGTATAGCTGTGTTAGCGGTTGAAATTTATTGCTGAGTGTAAGGCCGAACTTCTTTTTCTTCTGATCTTCTGTGTGACCGAGCTACCGTCATCGACTTCTTTAACACAGTGTAATACCTAACGTCCCATTCGATTTCTTTAACACAGTGTAGTACCTAACGTCCCATTCGACTTCTTTAACACAGTGTAGTACCTAACGTCCCATTCGACTTGCTTAACACAGTGTAGTACCTAACGTCCCATTCGACTTCTTTAACACAGTGTAGTACCTAACGTCCCATTCGACTTCTTTAACACAGTGTAGTACCTAACGTCCCATTCGACTTCTTTAACACAGTGTAGTATCTAACGTCCCATTCGACTTCTTTAACACAGTGTAGTACCTAACGTCCCATTCGACTTCCTTAACACAGTGTAGTACCTAACGTCCCATTCGACTTCTTTAACACAGTGTAGTACCTAACGTCCCATTCGACTTCTTTAACACAGTGTAGTACCTAACGTCCCATTCGACTTCTTTAACACAGTGTAATACCTAACGTCCCATTCGACTTCTTTAACACAGTGTAATACCTAACGTCCCATTCGACTTCTTTAACACAGTGTAGTATCTAACGTCCCATTCGACTTCTTTAACACAGTGTAGTACCTAACGTCCCATTCGACTTCCTTAACACAGTGTAGTACCTAACGTCCCATTCGACTTCTTTAACACAGTGTAGTACCTAACGTCCCATTCGACTTCTTTAACACAGTGTAATACCTAACGTCCCATTCGACTTCTTTAACACAGTGTAATACCTAACGTCCCATTCGACTTCTTTAACACAGTGTAGTATCTAACGTCCCATTCGACTTCTTTAACACAGTGTAGTACCTAACGTCCCATTCGACTTCTTTAACACAGTGTAGTACCTAACGTCCCATTCGACTTCTTTAACACAGTGTAGTACCTAACGTCCCATTCGACTTCTTTAACACAGTGTAGTACCTAACGTCCCATTCGACTTCTTTAACACAGTGTAGTACCTAACGTCCCATTCGACTTCTTTAACACAGTGTAATACCTAACGTCCCATTCGACTTCTTTAACACAGTGTAGTACCTAACGTCCCATTCGACTTCTTGAACACAGTGTAGTACCTAACGTCCCATTCGACTTCTTGAACACAGTGTAGTACCTAACGTCCCATTCGACTTCTTTAACACAGTGTAGTACCTAACGTCCCATTCGACTTCTTTAACACAGTGTAGTACCTAACGTCCCATTCGACTTCTTTAACACAGTGTAATACCAAACGTCCCATTCGACTTCTTTAACACAGTGTAATACCTAACGTCCCATTCGACTTCTTGAACACAGTGTAGTACCTAACGTCCCATTCGACTTCTTTAACACAGTGTAGTACCTAACGTCCCATTCGACTTCTTTAACACAGTGTAGTACCTAACGTCCCATTCGACGTCTTTAACACAGTGTAGTACCTAACGTCCCATTCGACGTCTTTAACACAGTGTAGTACCTAACGTCCCATTCGACGTCTTTAACACAGTGTAGTACCTAACGTCCCATTCGACTTCTTTAACACAGTGTAGTACCTAACGTCCCATTCGACTTCTTTAACACAGTGTAGTACCTAACGTCCCATTCGACTTCTTTAACACAGTGTAGTACCTAACGTCCCATTCGACTTCTTTAACACAGTGTAGTACCTAACGTCCCATTCGACTTCTTTAACACAGTGTAGTACCTAACGTCCCATTCGACTTCTTTAACACAGTGTAGTACCTAACGTCCCATTCGACTTCTTTAACACAGTGTAGTAC
Organism: Ariolimax columbianus; assembly: GCA_036924085.1. Classification (NCBI taxonomy): domain Eukaryota; kingdom Metazoa; phylum Mollusca; class Gastropoda; order Stylommatophora; family Arionidae; genus Ariolimax; species Ariolimax columbianus. The sequence continues at coordinate 94,164,102 of JAVGWX010000003.1, forward strand.
CTAACGTCCCATTCGACTTCTTTAACACAGTGTAATACCAAACGTCCCATTCGACTTCTTTAACACAGTGTAGTACCTAACGTCCCATTCGACTTCTTTAACACAGTGTAGTACCTAACGTCCCATTCGACTTCTTTAACACAGTGTAGTACCTAACGTCCCATTCGCAATAAATAAGTTGAGAATCGTGTACTTCTTGATTGTCTTCGCACTTGTTGTAGTCGCCCAGAAAAATAAGGTTCATTAACTAATAAATAGGTTGCTGGAAAGTAGCAGCCCAGCCTAATGCTCTCGTCATGCCGTTTGGAAGGCAGATGGTCAGAGGTACTGTATATGAACAATGAACCAAACTTACTAAAGTAGTAGGGTTGGAGGGGTAGGTGTAGGGAAAGATAAGCCACACATGTCGTCAGAGAAGTTGTTTTGTGCAGTATAACTGGGAACGGGAAAGATAAACATATCCCAAAAGGACATATGTTCACAAGGAGTTAACATAATGTTTTCTCAGTTCACGAGAAACACTTTTTGGGGGGAATCGAGTTTACACTGTGGACAGGCGAATAGTATAAGAATAGTAGCCCCTTTCAGTCATGACTGTCTATATGATGATATGACTTGGAGGGGTAAACGAAAAATATATACTTAGCTTTTCTTGGTTATTTTTGTCCTTGCGGCGCTGTCTTTTCACTTCTCTTTGCTGCAAGAGTTTCTCCTCACCAAGCATAAGGTGGCCCTTCAGTGTACATCTCTACTTGGATCGGTCTGCAGCTTCGTCTTCCTAGGATGTCAGACTCCCGACCAGTGCCTTCGTATCACGTTTACACACATATTTAAACCTCAACTGTGGTCGGGCGACTGATCTTATGTCATCCGTCAACTGTCAATAGAAAATATCTTTGGAAATACGACCATCTTCCATGCGACGAACATGACTAAGCCATCGTAGTCTTCGCTGTCTGAGGACAGTGTACATGCTGGAGAGAGTGCACCTCTACATTTGTCACTCTCTCTCTCTCCATATAATTATATGTAGGTGGAAGGTGTTAAGCCTGTGCTCTTATTTGGAATAAGTTGTCCAAGTCTTGCTGCCGTATAGGAGTGTGCTGACAACACAAGCATTGTATACCATGACCTTGGTTTTTATTGTCAGTTTCTGGTTTTTCAAAACACGCGTTGTGACGCGTGAAAATGTAGCAGCAGCTTTGCTAATGCGATTGTACATTTCTGGATCTAGAAAAAGCTTGGTGTTTATCCCATGTAAGTCAATTGGCGCACATCTACCAGTTCAAAAGTATCAATGCTAAGAGTTGAAGTAGTATCTACTTCCTGTCCCAGAACATTTGTGTTGTTATAACTTATTGTGAGACCAAAATCTTTGCAAGTCTGGGAGAAGCGATCTATGAATCTCTGAAGTTCCTGCTGACTGTGGGTGACAATGGCAGCATCATCAGCGAAAGGCTGGTCCCTGGTGATGATCTCCATGATCTTCGTTTTGACCTTGAGCCTTGTAATGTGAAAAAAAGCCGACCATCCTAACTAGTGTGAAGGCAGAATCCTTCATTTGCGTTACTAAATGCTTGTTTCAGTAACAAAGTAAAGAAGATTCTCAACAGTGACGAAGCCAGAACACTGTCCTGTTTAACACCACTTCGAATATCAAGTGGTTGTGATACGCTGCAATCAAATAGGACTGTTCCTTTAATGTCTTAGTCGAACGATATTATTAGTGGTAGCAGTGTTTTTGGGTGTCCTATTTTAGGGAGGATTTTGAAGATTCCACCCCTATTTACCAAATCAAATGCCTTTGTCAGGTCAATGAAGGCAACATAAAAGGATTTATTCTGATTATAAGACTTTTCCTAAAGCTGCCGAAAATAAAGAAAATCATTTTGCTCGTTGATCTTCCAGACCTGAATTTTCACCGTCACTCCGGATAAACACAGTTAGCCATTTTTTGCAGTCGGTGTAAGATTACTTCAGCGAGCGAAGACTTTTCTTGCAACACTGAGTAAAGAGACACCTCAACAGTTATTACAATTACTGCTATCACTTTTATTTTTGCATAAAGTTACAACCTGTGCATCTCTCATTTCTTGAGGTATAATGACCTCTTTCCAGTACCGGTATAACATCGTGTACAGCCGTTGCAAGAATGTATCCTTACAGCGCTTGATCAAATCAGATGGGATCTCGTCGCTGTCTTGTGCTTTGCTCGGGGCCAAGCTGTCAATAGGTTTATTCCAATCTTGTGAAGCTCGACACACGAATAGAAGTCCTAACTATATGCAAATGTTCTATCATCTAAGTCTCTGGTTCTCTAATGACTCCCTGTTAGATGACAAAACCGCAATAAATGAATCATCAATTCACTGACACAGAAAAGCAATATCTATTGCTGACAAAAATATATAAAGTCACTAAAGACTGGCGCTTAACTCAGGTAATCAAATGTTTCCTACAGAATAGACGTTTCAATATGAATGAAAAATAAAGACAGTAGATGGCTCAACCAGAAGAACGGCCTTGCACAAGGAGATGTCCTGGCCCCTATGCTATACAATGTATACACGGATGATCAACTAGTTAGCCAGGGACAAGCCAGTTTATATTTGCAGATGACACTGTAATTGCTAGACAGGGAAAGCGTTTTGAGGAAGTGGAGTTCGGACTTACAAAAGCTCTAGACAGAATGGCCGAATACTGAGGAAAACCAACTCAAAGTCAATCCCAGTAAAACACAGGTGTGTGCTTTCCACTTGAAAAACAGAGAAACAATACGATAACTTCAAATTAAATAGCGCGGACTGGTACTTGAACATAGCGATATACCCAAGTAGGTATTGTAATGGGTCGGTAACATGTATCGAGAACAAGTATCGAGAACTAAACTTTGAACAGAGAACATATACGGAGAACATATATCGAGAACCAGGCATAAAACAGAGAACATATACTGAGAACATATCCAGAAACAGAGTCTTAGAGCACAGAACTTACTGAGAAGAAATTTCGAGAACCAGATTCTTATGGGAAAGAACATACCAAAAACATATTGAGAACCACAATCTTAGAACAGAGACGATATCGTGAAAGCTGGGAACAGACATCAAAAACATATATTGAGATTTGAGAACGTATAGTGAGAACAGTCACAAAAACGTATAACGAGAGCAGATATTAAAATCAGAGTCATAGAACATATATTTAGAACGGTTCGAAAACAGATATTGAGAGCAGACGGCAGACAGTTATAATGAAGTTCGATACAGTTATACCAAGATCATGTTTATCATACTATAGGAGAATCGGCCTGCGTTAATTTAGTTTCTGGGATAACCATATGTGCGTGTTGCACGATATCTCTGGAAGACACATCGACAAAAACACTGCTGTACGTTTCAGCATATTACTTGGGCTTAAACTGATTTTATGTAACTTTAATTTGGTCGCCATTCTGTGATATATTCTTTCCAGAACGTTTTCTACGTCAATCTAGATGTGTATGCATCTCGGTTTAGGGCAGAGATCGGGGATTCGTTGGGTTATTACTCCAAATCTTTTTCGGACGAATGATATTTACCCAATTCTAGATTTAAAAGTAAACAAAAACAAGCTAATAACTTTTAAAATGAAGAGTAAACTGCTCTCAAAGTCAATATTCAATTTTGTAAAAAAGACTTTAAAAGTCCCACATGCTGTAATAAGAATTGCGAACATATGAAAACATACTGATCGGATATGTTAGTCAGGGCCAGGTAAAATGTACAAATCAGACATATGTTAGTCGAGGTCAGGAAAAATATACTGATCAGATATGATAGTCAGAGTCAGGCAAAATATACTGACCAGACATGTTAGTCAGGGTCAGGCAAAATATACTGATCAGACATGTTGGTCAGGGCCATGTAAAATATACTGGCCAAGACCCTCACCTCAGCTTCCTCGTAGCCCTCTCTGGAATCGGGCTGTTTTCATGGCAGCCAGGCTAACAAGGTGTAGTATCGACGTGACCTCCCCGTAGTAGTGAGCGACACGCAGATGAAGCCACGCCAAGCACAACCGCCTAGAGGACCAAAGTACACCTTCATCAGCACGCTCGGGATGTGAGGAAAACTACTACAACCTGTCACTTAACGTCATTTTTAGCGCACACAAAAGAGTAAACCTACTCATTGTGGGCATTTGAAACAACAAGCTCTGGTCCCCGATCACTGGTTTAGGGCGAGTCAACACGCGTCAAGCAGAGAAATCCCCAGATTGTCCGTAGTGTCATAATGCCATCTTCGTAGATGTTAACATGTTTTCCTACGTCCAGAAAAAGCTTTCCATTATCACTTTCTCTAGACCAATATGTTCCTTAACATGACCGAAATATCAAATCTTTTTTCTTGTAAGCCAATTTTCTGTCAAATGCAGCGATTGCAAAATTGCATGATATTTTTAAACTTCCTTGTGCAACACTTCATTTCCAAAACTGGGATCTTTTTAAAAAATTGATTTCTTTAATATCAATGTCACACAACCGTGTGTCGCAACTAGGGAAATGCATGACCTGATCAGTTGGATCTTTGTCTGCTTGCATGTGCCTTCTCAAACATTGTTTATCTGTATTAACAAGTGTGCAGCAATTGCAAGTTTTCATTTGATTTCAATTTCACAGTCGCCACAATTATTGATGGTGGGCCTCCATATATTTCAAATTCTTTATATCGGATCAATGATTCAAAAATTCGCGGATGATACAAAATTATGCGGCAGGGTCTCTTCTCCGGCAAAGGTGGATATATTTGAGATCTGATTTAGCTGCTGTTCATAAAGGTCTATGAACTGGCAGGTGGAGTTTAACATATAAAAATATACAGTCATGCTCATGTCAAAATAAAATAAGAATTATAATTACATGATATTAGACAGATAGAAAAGGAAAGGACCCTAGATGTTATAATAGATTATACAGGTAAGGTGCGGGAGAAGTCCAGGTGGTATTGAAAAAGGCTAATGCAATGCTGGGCATGATTAAAAGAAACATTACACATAAGAGTAAAAGGTAATAGTTAAACAACACAAATCATTGGTGAAACATAAATTGAAGTATTATATTCAGGTATGATTATATTCAGGTATGATTATATTCAGGTATGATTATATTCAGGTATGATTATATTCAGGTATGATTATATTCAGGTATGATTATATTCAGGTATGATTATATTCAGGTATGATTATATTCAGGTATGATTATATTCAGGTATGATTATATTCAGGTATGATTATATTCAGGTATGATTATATTCAGGTATGATTATATTCAGGTATGATTATATTCAGGTATGATTATATTCAGGTATGATGATATTCAGGTATGGAGTTCTTATCTTTTAGTGAATATAGACATTCTAGAAAGGATACCAAAATGAGCTACAAAAATGATCCAAGACATGCTATCCTGAACCATTCGTTCCAGCTTAGTCAACAATGTCCCTCTTTCCCTTATATTTGTCTTCAGCTTTCTTCTCCGCATGTTTTGATCAGTCTCTGTCTCTCTTGCCCTGCCATGGCTTCCTTGTGTGCTCCATCTTGTTATCATGTTCGACTGATTTTAGTATGATTCTTATCAACATCCAGATCTGGACTTTGCCGCTAACAGAAGAACCTTACGCCATATAACCGTAATAAAATGGAGACGAAATAAATATATATATTATGGGAGGTTTTAGAAATTACACAAAGCTTATTAGATTATATGTAACTAACAACATAACAATCTTTAGAAAGGTATGTACGAATGATCAACATCATAAACATCAACAAAGAGAAAACCGAAGTTATGATGATTGCAAGACAAGAAATAGAAACAACAATATATTCAAACAAAACATAGGTAAAATAATCTCAGCAGATGGCAAAGGAGACACTGAAATCCAAAATAGATGCAATAAAGCAAATCAATTCCCGGATATGGGCTCAAGATGCTGAGCAGCGCATGAGTTGTAGTGGTCAGCGACCCATAGCTGACTGCTAGCGTCAAGGCCAGCGAACCAGAGCTGCCAAGACCCTTCTACACCTCCACGCGGTGATCCTGGATAACAGGCTGCAACAGGGAAGAATAGCTAAGGAAAAGGGATCGAAGAGGGAATGCTAACCCGGTACTAAACAAATTGATTGCTGAAGTCGGATGTGTTGGACCGAAAGGTGCAAATATAGCAGTCAAGCTGTAAACTACGACACAACGCATTCCGTTCTCTGGACTACATTCTGCTTCTTAATACCCTTTCAGGGTTTGGTAGCGGGAGATAGAGAACGAACGAAGCCAAACCAAGCCAAGGCAAATTCCGGAAATTACAATGTAAACACGTGACAATGGATACATAATGAGCGCTACACAACACACTATGCCTACCCATATTGTGCTATCAGTGCCAAACATGCCTGCGCAGAATGCTTGAAGTAACAAGAGTGGATAGAATCAGAAACTACGATGTTAGGAGACACGTACATACAACACCAGTGCTAGACCACATTAGGATGGTTCGACCACATGACACGTTCAAACACCAGCTATTATCTATCATAAACCTTTGCTATACAGAAACAATGGATACACAGCCAATAATCTCTCACGCAAAAGATGAATGGCAGAAATAGCAGAAGCAGTGACACACCCCATGTACGAAGAACATTCTAGAACCCGGTCAAAAAATCTCTTCATAACCCGACGTTGGAAGGCACAAACAGGACAAAACACGAAGAAGGAAGAGGAAAGAAAAAAGCAGATGTAACTAACGACAGAAAGATAGTGTATGGAGACGAGGAATCATTTACATATCTTGATAGCAAAATGGACACAGCAAGAGGTATACATAAATATGTCCAAATACCATTTAAAAGGGCGAAATAAACTGTTATTAGGTAACAAAAGAAATTAAATGAAATATAAAATAAAACTCGTCAATTTGAACGTAATGTCCGTGCTATTGTATGCCTCAATCATGGACAACAAGGATCATAGGGTAAGAAGTACAAACTTTCAAAGAATGGGTGTCAGAATAGAGAATTTGAAATTCTATGATAAGTTCTCTACTCTGGAACTGTTGAAAACAACATATGCTTTAGAAGTTAAAGGCGATAGCTCCCTTTCAACGCCGCCGGTTTCTCCATATGACTCTGTCTCCCTCAGCAAAACATTATCCCGCCTGCCGACAGTATCGCAAAAAGCAACGAACTACGTAGCTCCAGCTATGAACTCAGGGATCTCCTGACAATTACATCATGAAAAATTGTCGCAGCTCGAATTCGAACCCCGACCATCTGAACACGATGCAAATGGTTTGACCACTTTGTCACTTGCAACAGACACACGAATCAATATATCATAGACAACTAACATTTTGATATTGAAACTGTCACTAAGCAGTGCCAATGTTTAAATCAACATCAATGTCAGTCCTCAACGCAGACCGACTGCCAGCTCGGAGCTAACGTCAACTCCCAACACGCTACAATGAGACAGGCATTAGTGTCTGATTGACAAATATCGGTCAACAGTCAGTGCAACAGATATCTGCTGTTGGAATGTAAAAGACTCTACCGACACTGACGAATAATAAGCCACAATAATAGGTAGTTCATGTCAGGACCAAGTAACGACATCACCGCCAAATCCCTTCATTCATTCGGAAAACCGTGTACTTCTGTCCACATTAAATTTGGTACTGTAAAACTGCTACTAGGAAGTACATATCTATTAAAATATGATAAATTTAGGAACACTTGGTATGGAGAAACTTTAGTGTACTTCTTCTTCTTCTTCTTCTTCTGCTTACGCAGTCAGACAGTAACCATTATTTTTTCGAAAAAAGCGGCGGTCATCCTGAGGCTGTCGCCACTGCCATAGAGCTTGTCTTGCAGTTCCACTGGTGATGGCCACATCTGCTCTCTCTGATCCTCGTATGTCGGGCAGTTCTGCAGCAGATGTTCAGCGGTCATTTTACCGGTACCGCACGGGCATTCGTCGGTACACCCTATCTTCAATTTGTTGAATAGGTGGTACCTCAGTCTATTGTGGCCAGTGCGAAGTCTGAAGACAACGACCTGCTCTCTTCGGTTCAACTGGTAATAGGCATCGTTTTTGGTGTAACCAGTATGTTCGGTTTCCCATTTGGTCATGTATCTGGCTTTGATAAGCCGTTTTGACTCTTCGTACGTCATACTAGTATCTGTTTGTGGTAGTCTTGCACCTTCTTTTGCCAGTCTGTCTGCCTCCTCGTTGCCTTGGATGTTGCAGTGTGATGGGACCCACTGTACCACTACCCTTTTTGGTGCGGACTGCTGGCACAGTTTGCAGAGTGCTGCTCTTAAGTCATTAAGCTCAGTATTTCTCTGGCTTTTTAGCGCTGTGACTACGGCGAGAGCATCTGTAAGCAGGACTATATGGCTTTCATTTTCACTGTGTGTCACCATTTCTTCCACTGCCGCCCTCAGTGCCTCTGCCTCCGCTCTGAAATTGCTTGTGTACTTACCAGTAGCGAATGACAGTGTTATTTTTCTGCCATTTGGTAGGTTCAGGAATGCTCCTGCCCCTCCGTTCTGTGTAGTGTTTGTTACAGAGCCGTCGGTGTATGCATGGGTCCAGTCCATGCTTGGGTAGCTTTTCGTTATGAAGCTTAGGGTAGTATCTCTCCTTTCTTTTTCGGTCTGGCAGTTTTTGTTTGCAATACCTGGTATATTTTCTACCACCTCTGGAAATATATCCTGCCTCCAAGTAGGTTTTCGTACAGTAGTGATGGGTTTTGGTGTTGTTAGTGCGTTTATGGGATCTTCGTGCATCTTTGCTTTGGCTATTTCTGCAAAGTTTCTCCGCTTTAGTTTCCCAGTTCCCAAATTGTTTAGCCTCTGGTACATTGGATGGTCCGTCAGTCTTCGGAGTTTCTCTGACTGCAGCTGGGCTCTGCAGTCTCTTCTGTCGGTCATGGATTGCAGTTTTGTAATCTTTTCAAGTTCTACAATTGGCGTTGACTTCATGCCACCAGTTATGATTCTCATGGCTTGGTTTTGAAGTTTGTTAACTTTATCGAAGTTCGCCTTCGCTGCTGTTGTCCATGCCGCGATGCCATACTCGAGAACTGGTCTCACTCTTCCAGTGTACAGTTTCTTTAGTATGCCTTCGTCTGCTCCCCAGCTTGTGCCAGCAAGTTTCCTCATGATCGCCATTCTTTCTCTGGCTTTCATTCGGTTTCTCTCAATCTGACTTTTCCATGTCATGCGCCGATCAAATGTGACTCCCAGATAGGTTGGGTTGTCGTTTGGCTGCAGGATTTTGCCATTTAGGCTTAGTTTGGTACTTTGGGGTTTTAATGAGAGCGAGAATATTGTGCACGTGGTTTTCTCCTCGTTTATTTTGACCAGCCATGAGTTCGCCCACTCTTCCAGCGATGTTAGGGCCGTTTGCATCCGATTTCTTGCTATGGTGAGATTCTTTTCAGAGGTCCACATAGCCAGATCGTCTGCAAACATTGAGCTATGGACTCTTCTTGGTATATTCTCTGTAATATCGTTTATATATACCAGGAAGAGTGTGGGTGACAGTACTCCCCCTTGGGGTACTCCCTGCTCGAGTGTCACCTTTTTGCTCATCTGCCCTTGTACTTGGACTCTGGCCGTTCTTTGTTTGAGGTAGTGGTTGATCCACTTGTACATCTTCCCACAAACATCACTTCTTCTTAGCTTGACTCTAAGTCCATCCTTCCAGACTTTGTCAAATGCCTTTTCCAGATCCACCCAAACAGCTACTGTGTGTTTCTGTGCCTGGTAGGCATCTTCTATCTCCTGGGCTATGAGGATGACCTGGTCCTCAGTGGATCTGTGCTGTCTAAAGCCGGCTTGCTGTGGAATTAGTATTCGTTTTTCTTCCAGATGCCACATCAGTCTGGTGTTTATCATCCATTCCATCAGCTTGCCGACACAGCTCAGTAGGCTTATGGGCCTGTATCCATTTGGATCTGTTTTATCCTTTCCTGTTTTTGGTACTGGTACCAGTATTGCGTCTTTCCATGCCTGGGGTACAATTCCCCTTTTCCAGCTTTGGTTCAGGACCGATAGCAGTTTCCTCTTCGCTGTTTGGCCCAGCCCCATCAGCATTTCGTTTGTTATCCCGTCTTTTCCGGGAGATTTCCTTTTCTTTAATGTTTTCATAGCCTCTTCCATTTCGCGCATTGTTAATTTGGCCATCATGTGCTCTTCAGGTGCCGTATTCATGTTATCGTGCCCCTTTAGCTCTTCGCTAATGTCTGTATGCTTATCTGCAGGGACCTCGATGTGGTTTGCTCTGGCATAGTGATCGACAAAGGCGTTTGCGGCTTTCTTACCTGTGATCAAGTTCTCGCCCTGCTTGATGGTAAGTTGTTTATTTGACGGGGTTTCGTCTTTCAAGGCTCTGACTAGCTTTCATAGCTTGTTCCCGTCTTTGTCCAGGTTTAGGCTTTCCGTTTTATTTTTCCAGCTTTCTCTTGCTGTTTGCTTAAGAGTGTGTTTGTATTTCGCCGTGGCGGCTTTGTGGGCGATGTTTGCCTCCATGGATTTTTCTCGCTCTGCCATGTTCCTAGCATTTGTTACTGCATCTTCCGCTTTCTGCAACTCATCATTCCAGTAGGGCTTATAGTTTTTCCTAGCTCCTCTTGGGATGGTTTCAGTGGCGGCTTGCATTATTGCCTTCCACCATAGGCTTCATTTTGGTGTTTCGTGTGTTGATGGTTGCACACAGCTCATCTGTCAGGATTGCAAATCTGTCCCAGTCGGCTCGTTTGTAATTCCAACGTGGGAGCGGTTTTGTTTCCTGTGGGCCTACTTCCATGTCAATGGTTAGCCTGATAGGCCTGTGGTCGCTACCTGCCAGTTGGTTTAGCACCTGGCGGTCTATTTTATGGTGTATGTCCTGTGTGGAGAATCCCAAATCTGGAGTCGAGGTGGTATGCCATGTTCTTGAATAGAAGCTAGGGCTATCCTCCGGCCTATTGATTAGGGAGAGATTTGCATCCATCTCCCAATCTTCCACTTCGTCACCTCTGCTGTCTCTCCGAGTGGCTGTTGAAATCTCCAACTACTATGCAGTTGGAGTCTCTGACCTCCATACTCGAGAGCGATAGGTCTCTATTTGTCTGAGCTTACGCGTATCACTTTGAAGTCAATTACTTTCAAGCCCACGGCAAACTTCTTAATGACAGGAAAAAGCTCTTGTGCAGTAATTTTTAACACAGGCAAAATATGCAGAACATCTTTATAGTATTGGATGATAGAAAACTAGTTATCATAAATACATATGCACTGTTTGCAGACATTTCATCATTGTAAGTAGAGCCCACAATGTTACCACCCTTGAAATCAAGAGCAGCTTTAATATCGATCTCGCCCATCATTAGAAACACAGTGTGGTCTTCAGGTTACAATGTTCCAGACCTATGTTTGACATAGGACAAAAGATGTTCACCCAAATTGCTCATGTGCTGTATCTAAATTGAATGTGGTACATTCCCTGTGAATGGTACACGCATGTGGAAGTATAATTTGCCCAGAGCTCCGCAAGATTTTGTGTGAGTGAGGTGACATTGAAAAAAGCAAACTAGCAAGAATTAAATATTCCATGCTATACCCCAAATGATGGTCTTCACTTATATTAGAAGAGCGTTGTTCTATTACACAATCAATTAATATTTGTCTTTTTGTTGGTAAGGAGCTTCTTAGTCTAATTAGAAGTTCACTTATAACAGTAATGCTTGTTTTTGTTTCCCTATCATTATTTGCCCTACCCAAGCAATTCTACACAATTAAGGTTGGCTACAATAGGTCTCCAACGTTCCCAGTCTCTGGTCTTCAAAGGCATCAATTCTCCTTCAGCTGTTTATTCATTGTCCACGTTTCAGCTGCACCATACAGTAATGAGGAAAACACATACCATTTTTAATGTTTGTCTCTAATCTATATTCTTTAATTCTGGTGTTGTCTATGTCTATAAGGTCACTGTGTCAATATGTACTTGAAAAACTCTTTGTTTTCCATACATCTGATTTGAGGATTTCTGGTCTTTCATTATTATGTGGCTTGCGAACTCTGTTTTCATGAATAGTCGACTGGCATATTCTGCCCATTTCTTTTGTAATATCTTCCTCATGAAATAAAGGCCTAATTAGCTATATGTTTTTAATATAGCCTAACCAATCAATATTACTGACATTTTTCCTAAATCCATTTTTCATTTCCAATATATACACAACCTACAAACGTTCTATGGTCTCCTAGGCCTTCCTCCTAAAAAATGGTTGCATTCACAAACTTTGATAAATCTGTCCGCTCTTTCATTCCTGGACCTGCCCACATTATTCTATAGTCCAATATTATATAGATCTATTTGCTTATTCTTTAAAATGAATAGACTTAAATAATATTAAAGGGTTTTACTCATTATGGCGTTATTAGTTGGAGTGAAGTGTACTCTGCTTCGAGTCTTAATGTTATCAATCTTTTATTTAATCTTTCGATGTTGTGCATCGTTTTGGAACATGAAAACTGAAACAATTTTTATAATTATCACCACAGCCTGGGGTAGCACAATGATAAGGCATCGTCAACAACGAATTAGATAAAATATAAACACGTTTCAATGATATAAAACACGTTTAAATTATAAAAACCAACTGACGAGGTAAGAACACAGATGTTGACATATTGAAGTTCGCAGACCGGAAACAAACACAGATGGACATATTGTGCGAAATATTGTGCTTTGCCCTGGATTTACAGGGGGTATTGACTAGTGTCTGTGCCCCATGTATGACTGGCATTTTCTGCAACTTTCATTAATCATATATATATATATATATATATATATATATATTTATATACAGAAATAAAAAAGCATTCAGTCATTCTTTTTAGAACACTGAAAACAGGTTTTCTTTCTACTAGGAAACGACCGTCTTTAGTTTTCTAAAACAGGTTCAAGTCTTCCAGAAACACTTGGAGAGTTAATATTTGTTGTAACTTCTGGGCAGTTTTCAACTTATTGGGGTGTAGGGACATCAAACTTTGTGGCCAACTTTGACCATGTTAGGCTGTAAATGGTTATAAGTGAAGGGACGGGCGAATATAACAAGTCTTTAAACATTATGTCTATTGATCAAGAGACAGTTTTATATCGAGTAAATTAGGACCCATTTTGGGCGAATTTAAATGTCAATTTCTGAATAATATGAAAGCACTGTAAGGATACAAATCCGAAAATAACAATTGACAACGTGTCTCGGAGGTTTTTGAAATTACCAGAGCCATACGCACGGAGTGTGTGCTCTCACTACTGACGTGTCACGTTTTGAATGGATGAAATAACAACAGATGCCATCCAAGGTGGAATCACGGGAACTACTGTTTGCTGACCTTCGAAGACTAACGTATGAACATAATTGCAAAGACAAGCTTTCCGTTAAGCAGGCTGCAAGCGAACGCTTGGAACCGACATGAGATCAGTGTCACATCCAAGGTAAAATATATCGTGCTGCAGTGTTAACCACTCTGCTGCATGCCTGCGAAGGATGGACAGTGTTTAGGGCACACGCCAGACATCTAAGTCGTTTTCACCTTGAGCTGTCTGTTAAGGATCAGGTGGCAGGACAACGTACTTAGATCTGAGATTCTTTGCATGTCATATATGTTAGGCTTCTATACGCTTCTACAAAAAGCCCACAAAGATGAAAGGACATGTTATTCACATCCACGATGAGAGCCTCACGAATGAGTTACTAAACAGTGAGTTCAGAACAGATAGACTCGCATCAGGAGTACAGAAGAAACGCTTCAGATACTCCATAAAAATATATCTGAAAAGTTTCAACACTGATGTCACCTGATGTGAGATAATTGCACATGCCGCACTAGCATCATGTATGTGTTCAGCCTTAATCGCCCATAAAAAAACGAGAACGCACCAATCCACAGTCGACATGTCACGTGTGTGCTCCGTGTGCGGCAGAGTCTTCTGTGCCAGGACTGGACTTTACAATCATATGTAACTACGTCTTGCAGCACAAGTCTAACGATGTTGTCATCTTCGCTTGCAATCGGCAACTATTATATACGAAGATAAAGATATACTACACGACCATATAAATGCGCTTTCCCCAGTCTCTGAAAGATGTAGTAATTCCTCCCATAAATTTGAACTGTGGCCTTCGTGAGGTTCATATTATTGACTTTCCTGTTAGCGAAACTGGTGATCCGCTGGTCCTCAAAGCTTCCGTCTTTGATGTGCTAACCTTCAAATAGATCCTGGCTAGAATATTGGTAGGGCGCTCACTTCTCAGGCAAATGTGCAGGTTTCAGTCCCCGTTTCTGAAACGCTCCAGTGAACCCACGTATAAATAAGTACCAGACATTCTGTTTGAGAAGTAAAAAGCTGTGGCTTAACAGAATAATCTATCACGTCTTCCCCAACAACAACGACTCCTGTGATGCGACTTTTAGATGTTAGGAAATATTTGTGTAGTCAGAGAGTAATGAATGCTTATAATGCATTGCCACAAGAAGTAGTGGAGCTAGGGACAATTAATCCATTTAAGAATAAATTGGATGAGCATAGCTTTTAGAGCAAAGTAATTTAAATGAAACTGGTTGTATACAGACTCTGTAGTCTTCTAAACCAGTATAAAAACGTTAAGTTAAGTTAAGTTAAGTAGATCCTGTTTCTGAAAAATACTTCTGTATTTCTGGTGAAACTGTTTTCGTAAATTAGAGGATCCTTATTTCAGGGACGGGACAGACATGTTTTTAATGCAGACACGACTGCGCTGTCAAGCGCGCATCCATGTGTAGGCCTGGTGTCAATGTGACTAGGGTTCAATCCCCACGACTGCAGTCAAATCAATTATAACGTCAGCTAGGATTTATTGCCCGGTATTGATCCCTAATGGCGAATAGAGTGTCCGCAGCGACGGACCGACGGACCATTTGATCCTTCGACGTTGTTGACTTTAGCGGCTTCCGTCAGACTGCGTGACTTCAGGGTTTCCGGACAGAAAAATAAAGGGGCTAGCATAGCGTTACTATACTGGCCGCTCTAGGGTGGAAGACTCTCCCAATGATGGCATTGTTGAACCAGAGTTAATATAAGCCAAGGGCTTGACGGTAGATTATACTTCTGGATGTGAAAGATTCATTTATCTTGTTAAGACGAAAACAGAACCGAAACTTACGTTACGACCAAAACTACCTTCATCGGGGATAACAAACAACAACAAAATGAGTTAGTGACTCATAGAGAAAGGGATGAATATTTAAAATTTAGAATTGTTCCGTTTCCCAGCTTCTGTTTTTGTCTTAGCTAGGTATCTGGCCATACCATACCTAGACTTTGTTTTTACATACACATTTACAGACACATTCATATGTGGGTCCTATTCTTAGTTTCTTGAACAGATCTCAGTTTCAAGTTGTATGTTCTTAGTTCTTAGTCGACCTGTACTTCCACAGGGGCGAATGCACCTGTGCAGGTCCCAGCTCTGGGATGATCTCAATGTAACCGGAAGGAGGATTTTCTAGGCTCAAGCAGCTTATTGCTCCACTGCACTGGGACAAGTGATGTGGAGGGTAGTTAACAAATGTGCGAATCCATCTTAATAGACTCAACACTAGAGCAAAATAGACCCGCAGCCTATTAGGCGCCATCTATGCTGCTCTAAACAAACCACCTATCCATGGCCGGTGTTTTGCCATGTGACACAGTCAGTTGCCTTTTACGACATGCTTTCTGTGGGACAGTGGTACTATTCTTGTCCTTGTCATACACAAAGACCCCGGCGAACTACTCAGGTATGTATGTGGTATGTGCGGAGGCTAAAGATTACTACCTGCTCACCCACATAAAGCTAGTAGTTAACGTCATTTGGTTGATGAGTTGTGTGATCTGATTCCCACATTGTCCCCACAGCCTCGCCTTATTTTTAATTTTAAAGTCAGCCCAACATGTGATATTTACTTGAAGCTGAATATACCTTTCTTGGGCCTGGTATTGGTTCTTGTAAACCCGTCACTAGTGAAGGAATAGCGATGTTATCAATGCTTCTGCCACCGAATTCAGCGCAAGTTACATCATCGAGACAAAAACTGCCTATCATAGCTTGCTATGGGCAACTAAGCAAAGACAATTGTTGCTGTTGTATTTATTAACCGTCCTATTTAGTGGCATAGTGACAGAAGTCTCGCATATCTTGACTGTAGCAGAGTTTAGGTTTCCACTATCTTTTTTGTTACCACACTCATCCACATCATTCACGACCACACACAGCAAATAACATAGCACGCAGCAGGCGGCACATTTATTATATCAATATCCTTACAACAACTATTAAAGTGAGTGCAATGAGATTACAAACAATACAAGAAATACAAGTTATGTAGATAGATACATGGAGTTTACAAGCATAAGCTATTGATATTGCTCTCAACTAATCCAATCCAGTTCTAGTCGCACACTCCACTCCCCTTATCTGCACCCTCAAAACACTCTAAAAAAAACTCGTCCTCACGTTCGCATTCTGTGACACTCAAATCCCGTCAGTCGCGTGATCTGGACATAATACATTCAATATATTCAATTTATACTCACATATGATCACTCACTCAATCGATCTGCGTATACCCATGCTCTGGAACATACATAGTTCCCTCGGTGTCTACACACACCACATCTAGATCTCACCTAGTCGATCTGTACACTTGCGTAACTCTTCAGATCATACATCGTTCCCTCGGTGTCTACACATACCACACATACATCTAGATCTCTCTTAGACACAAGGCGCCTAACACATACCTTATAGAGCGACTGGCCAAGACTCGAAGGCGTATGCTGGTTCAGCGATCCTGTTCTCGCACATTTGTAAAAACAGCCTATCAATCACTCTTCTATTAAGTCGGCGAGTTAACCAGACTCCTAGCTAAATTCTCTCTCTCTCTCTCTTTCTCTCTCTCTCTCTCTCTCTCTCTCTCTCTCTCTCTGTTTCCATGGCCAGTCTGTCTGCTCGAGTTAAACTTTGTCTAGTATTATATAGTCTCAAGCAGTATCAGGGCAGTCCAATGGATCTCTGGGGGATGGCTCTGTGGGATGGCCTCTTGTCTGTCACTCATCCCACACTACCTAAATCAGAACGCCAGTGGTCAGCACCTAGCCTCTTAACTGTTCAGCACCTAGCCTCTTTCCTGTAAACACAGTCTTTCCCCAACCCCATTTTCCCCTGTTGAGCTAGTATCGAGACGGTGAATGACCTTGGCAAACATTCAGGTACCTTTGTTCTCAGAGTCGCAGACCACATCACCCCTGCCCTAAACGCTTATGCTTGGGCTGGAACTGTTACAGTGACAAAGGTACGTGGTTAAATCGTAATTATTGAAACCACCCCCCCCCCCTCCCTCTCTCTCTCTCTCCAGTGGGTTCAGCTGTAAATTAGTACTAGCCTTGCTGATAGGGAAAGAAATGAAGCGATGAAGGAATCTTGACACTCCGTCTAATTTAAAAACAAATGTTACCTAGAACAATAACATTTCTTTCACTTCATCCGTGACAGCAATGTATGTTATTAAACTGCTCTTTTTAACCTACTGTTAACTTTTAAGTTTTTGCTAGTTTTCTAAGCTAACAATAACGAGTTCTTCGCTTTTGGCAAAGTGTATCCGGTAGCAGGTTACAGCTGCTCTTCTTACATCCAGGGTGGGCGTTTGGGAGAAATTAGATGTTGATTCTTCTCGCTGTAGAGCAATGGAAGGCTTCTTAACAGGGTTTTATGTTGTTGTCGTTGTTGTTGTTGTTGTTAAATCCCAAGGTGTGCTTGAGAAGGTCAAGTGGTCCCCCCACCCCCACCCCAAGCCTTAGTACAATTCGAGGCTCCTCAGTAAGCTCTCTACTATGGGGACTAAAGTGTCAATCCCCTCCTGGTTTGGCTTGGCTTCTTGTCTCCATAAGCACGAACGAAGACGTGAGCTTGTTTCATTTGGCCATGATTACTCTTGGTTTATCTTACAGGGATCATATGTCGATTCCCACCCTGTTGGCCATGCTAATATAATATACACTGGCTCAATGAGCACGCGGCGCACTTGAGTAGCGGATTTGATCAGTATGTTGTACCTGGCCTTGATAAATTGCTCTCCCTTATTTGGTGACAGTCAATAGATGGTAAACTGTTTCCCCTTATGAGGTGACAGACAATAGATGGTAAACTGCTCTCCTTTTCGAGGGTGACAGACAATAGATGGTAAACTGCTCCCTTTTTGATGGGTGACAGACAACAGATGGTAAACTGCTCTCCTTTTTGGGGGTGACAGACAATAGATGGTAAACTGCTCCCCCTTATTTGGTGACAGACAGTAGATGGTAAACTGCTCCCCCTTATTTGGTGACAGACAATAGATAGTAAACTGCTCCCCCTTATTTGGTGACAGACAATAGATGGTAAACTGCTCCCCCTTATTAGGTGACAAACAAGAGGTGTGACTACCCGAGTGGTTTAAATCGTTTAACAGTCAGTAAGGTAAGGTAAATTTAGTCTCAAAGCAGGCACTGTTTTCAGGGATGAAGTGGTAGAGACGTCATTTTACGAGTTCATAACTTCTTTATGAGGTTAGTAGATAGGTTCCCTTCATTGCTGCTTTTAATTCTTTATCTAAATGCCAAGTACCCATTTACAGCTTGGTCATCTGGAACGTGCCAGTAACGGGAGAATATCCCCGCACGTTTGTTGAGAATAACGATAGTTTCACGATTGTGCTAATCATGCGCATCTCGGTACAACACATATTTGTTGCTCTAATAGAGGTCAAATAAAAACCTAGTCTGAACAGTACGTGACGACTGCATGGGAAAACGACCTTAGTTCCGTAGCCGTCCAAATCCTCCTGGCACCGCAGTAATTGGAGCCAACGCAGTGACAATATCAGAACAGAACATTTCGAAACAAGAAATTGATGTTGTGTTTGTCAATTGTCCAATTGTTGTCGCTTAAGTTCCAACCCGACTGGTGGATGGGCGAGCTGTACGTGTTTTTGTCAGTGTCGAGAGTAAGTCCTCTATAATGGGCGAGCTGTACGTGTTTTTGTCAGTGTCGAGAGTAAGTACTCTATGATGGGCGAGCTATACATGTTTTTGTCAGTGTCAAGAGTAAGTCCTCTATGATGGACGAGCTAAACGTGTTTTTGTCAGTGTCGAGAGTAAGTCCTCTATGATGGACGAGCTATACGTGTTTTTGTCAGTGTCGAGAGTAAGTCCTCTATGATTGACGAGCTATACGTGTATTTATCAAAGTTTCGATCTGTGTTAGTGATGCTGTTGACCGTCAAGCCTATTATCCATATAGTAGTACTGACTTTACATTAGAGTTCAAAATCCTGATCTTTGTGTCAAACTTGACTACTCTGGGAGACAATAAATTTGCTGATGTAACCAATACCTCTCTGGTCTTCTCTATTTCTAGTCTGATATAATATTCTAGGGGAAAAAAATGTTTAAAGTTAATTCAAGTTAAGTTTAATCAACATTTCAAAATGGGTATTGTCAGATACCGCACCGAGACGAGAACACAAACAAAATCTAATTTACGACAACAAATAACAACAATGCTGAGCTAGTAAATCATAGAAGGGATAAATACATGTATGGGGGATGTTAACAGATAAGGAAAAAAATGGTCTACTTATCTGATATAGTGTCTTCCATCGCGACTGGTCGGGTCGAAAGCTCTACTGTAAATGAAGGACAGCGGTAAAATAAGGTGGCCAGGAGAGCGTAAGAAGTGAGGGGAAAAGATATAAAACTCTGTACCTCACATCCTATATATGTTGCTTACCAGATAAGGAAAAAGAGTATCCTACATAGCGTATCCAGACAGAACATCTGATGAACTGTTTGATGCCTGTGTGGATGTTCAAACTACGAGACAGACATAACAGCACTGGAAGTAGCTCTGTACCACTTGATGACTTTATTTTATACTTTCCCATCAAAAGCATCGTAAGCTTTAACTTAACTTAACGCCTTTATACTGGTTTAGAATACTCTGGATAGTCTGTATACAGCCAGTTTAATTGACATTAAATTGCTCAAAATTTTTTTCTTAAATGCAATAATTGTCCCTGCCTCCACTATCTCCTGTGGCAATGCATTCCAAGCATTCATCAATCTCTGACTAAAAAAAATATTTCCTAATATCTAATCTGGACCTCTCTTTAGTTAAATTGTAGCTACGTCCCCTTGTTCTTGTGGGTGGTTGTATTTTGAGAAAAAAAACTTGTTATAGTCTAATTTATCTGTTCCTCTGATAATCTTATAAACCCTTATTAAGTCACCTCGAATTCGTCTCTTTTCTAGACACTGTAGGCAGATTTTTCTGTTTCTTACAGTTCTACACTCATTATCTGCCCTTCAAGCTCTGGAAGATGGTGTCGATTGTAAGCGCGAGCTTACCCAAATATCCTTAGATCCCAACCTACTTCTCACATCCCATGAAGTCAGAATAATTATGCAGTGGATTCCTTGCCACTCAAATACACCTGGCAATGACAAAGCAGATAAACTGGATAAAAAGGGATCAAGTCAAGAACAACAACTAGACACCAACAACTTACAGATAGTCAAACCACTACTGAAGACTGCGAACAGAAGGATGGCTGAATAGATTGGCAATGTGGAATAACTGGAAGAAAGATCTACAAACATATGGCCGTTCTTAATTCCAAAATACAACATCAACCTCCTGAAAAGGAGAAAAGAAATCACCCTTTTCCGACTTCGCATTCAAGACATATAACTTAACAGTCACTTGATCAGAATCCAACACATCTAGAGTGATGATTGTACTTACAACCCTATGGATCTGTTGAGCGCCATGTTTTTTTTTAGTGTCCAACGTTTGACGCTGTAAAGAAAGAGCTTATTTCTTTGAGGCGAGAAAAACGGAACACTTTGCTTGGAACTAAACCACAGCCCACAGACACTTGCAGATACCACTATATGGTTAAAGATACCACTACCAGGCCAAATCTCTAGCCTTCTCCAGAGTCATGCCTAAGCATTCCTTGACATCTTTGTGTCATCGGCATCTTGGTATCTGTCTCTGCATCTTTTGCCCGACACCTCACTCTCTCGTCTCGTGCCGCCCGACCACAGTGGCAAGTCAAGGACAAGACGACTAGCGTGTGGCTACGAGATGCAAGGGACTCCGCATCAAGCAGCCGTGAAAATGACGACAGAGTCCGGAGTCGAACCCATACCAGCTGATCACGAGAAGGCCGACGGCTTAACCACTTCGCCACTGAATCCAACTATACCTTCAATTACCGTTCCCTCAAGACCGTATCGTCTTCCGATGTGGCCAAAGTATTTTAATATTCTGTTCATGATGTAATTTATGAACCAGTTCTCCTCTATGTCCAACTCTTGTCAAATGTATGCATCCTTCTTTCTTGCTGTATTCTGTAATAATGTCCTTAAGTTGTGCAACCTCTGCGCTTCCATAATAATAATAATGATAAAAATAATAATGCATTTTAATACGGAATGTCCTGCCGAAGACGGATGTGTCGGACCGGAAGGTGCAAATATCGCAGTCAAACTGCAAACTAGCGACACAACGCATTCCGTTCTCCGGACTACATCCTGCTACTTGCAAAGCCCTGTTCAGGACTTAGTAGTGGGAGATTGAGAACGAACGCAGACGACGACGAAGAAGAAGAAGAAGAAGAAGAAGAAGAATACGGAATGTAATTCTTCTACTACTACACACAAGCAAGCTAAAATCGCCATTAGTTAGCTCTAGCACCCACGTTTCATAATAATAAAAATATATTTGAAGTACAGAATGTAATTATTTGTCTACCGCCGACCTGAAAGCTAAAATCACACACTAGTGGGCGCTGGCGCCCAGGTTGAAGAGCACTGGTGTAGAGTGTGGAGAGCAACATAAAAATAAATGTCCAAATGGTTATCTTTAAACACAACAGTCAAAGAAGGATTCATATAATTTTCGGGCTGAACACGACAACCAACCAAGAACTGTTTGCCCTAGCAACCAGTGAACGTTGGAATTGAGTCAGCCATGGCCTAAAAAAAAAAGCCTGACGCGATCACTAGACGCGCTATGTTATGGACTCCATAGAGAATTCGAAATTGTGGTCGACATAAAACAACTTAATGAAGAACCGCAGAAGCCGAAAAAAAATCATGAATCACAGCTGGGATACTGAAATGAAGGAAAGGGTTCATATGCGTGCGCATCGCGGCCACTGGACCTCCAAGTTTAAGTACTTTCTCGGAAAGAACTTCATCAAGTCGAGAGCGTTTGCTTCTACTGGTAAAGATATGATTAGGAGTGATGTCACTGAACGATTTGCAGTCACTGACCAAGAATCGAAGAAATGAACGAAGAAGAAGAAGAAAAAAAAGAAGAAGAAGAAGAAGAAGAAGAAGAAGAAGAAGAAGAAAAAGAAGAAGAACAAGAAGAGGACCAAGAAGAACAAGAACAAGAAAAAGAAAACATGAATGTAAAAGTGATAACCCTGTAATCAAAAGATGAAGTTGTGTCTGTTTTTAGAGTCTGGCTAGTAGAGTGGGTAGTTCGTTCACTTCGCGATGCAAAGGTACCAGCTTCAATCTCTGTCTTGACACGCCCAGGGCACCCATCAGTAAATGGGCACTGGACTTGCTGTTGAGAAAGGAAGCGTCTTGTACAATGATGTCATCAATACATCATCCACTGCGTCAGTGTCTGTCATGCGATCACTGTTTTACCTACTTACTCTCCGAAACCGTCGCTGCTATCGACCTGAATGAGACATCAATATTTCAGAGTTTCAGCACATAAATACCACGATACTAGTTATGAAATAAAAACTATCTGCTTCAATATAGAAACACTTTTTAGCTTCTGTTGTTAGTTGTAAACCACCCAGACCAGATGCGCACGCAACTAATACAATTTTCATGTGATTGGACTAATATGTTAGAAGAGTGACTTCATCTTGAATAGTTCTGTTCAGGGTGGTAATTATTCCACAGAGGCGTGCATCTCTTTGTATTACATTTCAACACTCTAACGACATGTTCTGAGTCTCGTATCTAATTTAAGAGCAATACGAGGGTAACCTAGTAAGTAGGTAACAAAATAATACTAGATAGATGAAAAATGTATTTGGTAGTTTCTAAAGGTGGCAGCAACGTGAAGTTTTGTGATTATTGTAGGTAGCAAAACACTAGGTGTCGTATGCACGTGAGAAGGTTAATTTCAAAATGGTTCCTACGCTCACGGAATGCGCAATGAAAAAAATAGCATGATGCTGTGTGTGCGTTTTTTCTGAGCAAAAAAGGAGTATCTGCGAAGAATATTCATAAGGAAATTATTCCTACCTATAGTGAGAAGTGTTTGTTGCGCAGAGCTTTGTAAAACATTTTTTTTTTCGTTCGCCAATTTTTCTCTAATCCCCCAAGGCGGTGTGCGTTGCACTGTGATTTTTATTTTGCGTCTGTCGGCCCAGTGCATCCGACTTCAGCATGCATTGTACGTAAGGACCTGCTTACTCCTGCCTTTTTTAAGGGTTTGCTTCGCTGGGGTAGCGACCGGTGCGGGGATGGGGATCGAACCTAGCCCCTTCTGGTTGTGAGCCGTGTCACTAGCCCACGCCGTCCCCCTTGTATAACTGAGTCGATGTATTTTCTCAGGGACGCAAAACAGATTGCTGATGAAGCGCGACCTGGTCATCTTGTTCAGGTTGCCATATGCAGCTCGATAAACCCAGGAGAAAATTTAACCAACTATTGGTGCATCTTCTTGAACATCCACCTTACAGTCCCGTTTTAGCCTCGAGCCATTCCCACCTGCTTGGTGTACTCATGTACTTGGTTGGGAAACGTTTCGCGAATGACGAAAGATTTGCAAAAGAGGATCGCGATGCTGAGATGTTCGTGAGCTGAAGTGTCCCAAAGCTGACAGCTAGCGTCAGGGCCAGCGACCTAGAGCTGTCCAGGCCCTTCTACACTCTTCACCTAATTGTTGTTGTTGTACAAGGCCCACGATGAGTAGGATTAATCTGTTGTCCGACCTCAATGGAGCGTTAAGTGGCGGGTTGTCGTAGCTTTCCTTACATTCCGAGCGTGGCCACGATGGTGGACCGGAGTCCACCAGGCGGTTGTGCTATGCTTGGATTCTTCTGAGTGCGCTCACTGCTATGGAGATCACGTCGATCCCTCACCTTTAGCTAGGCAGACGTGAAAACATCCCGTTTTCAGAAAGGGCTAAGAGGAAGCCGAGGTGAGGGTCTTGTCCAGTTTATTTTGCCTGAACCTGACTAACATGTCTGATCAGTGGATTCGGCTTGACCAGACGTTAGTCTTCCTTCCCCCTTCTCGTGGTGATCCTTTATAACAGGCAGCAACAGGGCAGACTGGCTAAGGAAAAAGGTTCGAAGAGGGAAGGCGAGCCCGGTACCTAAAAATGCCTGCTCAAGACAGATGTATCGGACCGAAAGGTGAAAATATCGCAATCAAGCTGTAAACTACGACAAAACGAATTCAGTTCTCCGGACAACATCCTGCTACATGCAAAACCTTTTTCAGGGCTAGGAAGCAGAGGTTTGAGATCAAACGAGGATGAAGAAAAAGACGAAGAAGAACATCAACAACAAGAACAAGAAGAATTTAAAATGTGGCTTAGACAGTAGACCAAAGAGTTCTGTTCTATAGCGGTTGATGCACTGATAAAGCTATGGGGTAAGTGTATCAATGTTGGTGGGAATTTTATTAGAAATAATATACAAATAGCGGGGAAAAGAAAAGAGCGCACTATATTTGATTGGAAAACATGTTCGCAAGAAAAACATTTTAAAACATAAATAAATAAAAATAAACTGAAATGACAAAAATCTGACTTTTAAAATATGTTTGCTCTTGCAACAGTAGAAAATGAATGTATAAGATCCATAATGTATATTAAAAACACAAATACAACAGACGGAAACAAGCGAATATAACAGACATGAGCTAATATAACAGACGGGAATGAGGTAATATAGCAGACGGGAATGAGCTAATATAACACACGGACATGAGCTAATATAACAGAAGGGAATGAGCTAATATAACAGACGGACATGAGCTAATATAACAGACGGGAATGAGCTAATATAACAGACGGACATGAGCTAATATAACAGACGGGAATGAGCTAATATAACAGACGAACATGAGCTAATATAACAGACGAACATGAGCTAATATAACAGACGGACATGAGCTAATATAACAGACGGGAATGAGCTAATATAACAGACGAACATGAGCTAATATAACAGACGGGAATGAGCTAATATAACAGACGGACATGAGCTAATATAACACACGGACATGAGCTAATATAACAGAAGGGAATGAGCTAATATAACAGACGGACATGAGCTAATATAACACACGGACATGAGCTAATATAACAGACGGGAATGAGCTAATATAACAGACAGACATGAGCTAATATAACAGACGGGCATGAGCTAATATAACACACGAACATGAGCTAATATAACACACGGACATGAGCTAATATAACAGACGAAAATGAGCTAATATAACAGACGAACATGAGCTAATATAACAGACGGGAATGAGCTAATATAACAGACGGGAATGAGCTAATAACAGACGGACATGAGCGAATATGACACACGGACATGAGCTAATATAACAGAAGGACATGAGCTTATATAACAGACGGGCATGAGCTAATATAAAAGACGGGCATGAGCTAATATAACAGACGGACATGAGCTAATATAACACACGGACATGAGCTAATATAACACATGGACATGAGCTAATATAATAGACGGGCATGAGCTAATATAACAGACGGGCAAGAGCTAATATAATAGACGGGCATGAGCGAATATAATAGACGGGCATGAGCTAATATAACAGACAGGCATGAGCTAATATAACACACGAGAATGAGATAATATAACAGACGGGCATGAGCTAATATAACACACGGACATGAGCTAATATAACACATGGACATGAGCTAATATAACAGACGAAAATGAGCTAATATAACAGACGGACATGAGCTAATATAACACACGGACATGAGCTAATATAACAGACGGGAATGAGCTAATATAACAGACAGACATGAGCTAATATAACAGACGGGCATGAGCTAATATAACAGACGGGCATGAGCTAATATAACACACGGACATGAGCTAATATAACAGACATGAGCTAATATAACAGTCATGAGCTAATATAACAGACAGGAATGAGCTAATTTAACAGATGGGAATGAGGTAATATAGCAGACGGGAATGAGCTAATATAACAGATGGACATGAGCTAATATAACAGACGGGCATGAGCTAATATAATAGACGGGCATTAGCTAATATAACAGACGGACATGAGCTAATATAACACATGGACATGAGCTAATATAACACATGGACATGAGCTAATATAATAGACGGGCATGAGCTAATATAACAGACGGGCAAGAGCTAATATAATAGACGGGCATGGGCGAATATAATAGACGGGCATGAGCTAATATAACAGACAGGCATGAGCTAATATAACACACGAGAATGAGATAATAAACAGACGGACATGAGCTAATATAACAGACGGGAGTGAGCTAATATAATAGACGGGCATGAGCTAATATAACAGACGGACATCAGCTAATATAACAGACGGACATAAGCTAATATAACATACGGACTTGAGCTAATATAACAGACGGACATGAGCTAATATTACATACATCTTTTTCTTCCTCGTTCATCCTCAGACCAAGGTCCCGGTTTCTCTTACAAAGAACACCGTTGTTTGTAATGCTGTTTTTATCTACATTTAACTTTTGTCTCATATCTGTCTCACGAGGTCAGTATTGTTCTCTCTTTCCCTGCTTGAGCGTGCAGATTTGCAGGATGTGTTCCATGGTCATGATATGCTCACGACATGGACACTTGTCATCTGTCCCAATCCTCAATTTGTTTTAAAGATAACACTTGCGTCTATAATGCCAAGTTCTCAGTCTGAAAATAATGACCTGCTCTTCTCTAGTTAAGTTAAAGTAGCTGTCTTCTTTTCGAAAGTCGGGGTGTTGATCAGCCCACTTTCGCCTGAAGTTGGCTTTAATTATGGTCTTGGCCTCATTATATGTGATACTGAGGTCTGTTTGTGGGGATGCACCTCCACACTTTGCTAATTTGTCTGCAGCTTCATTGCCTTCAATGTTGCAGTGGGATGAGATCCACTGTATGACCAACCTTGGGTGTCAGGGAGAACATACATTGCTCGAGATCTTCATCTTTGTGTTGTTTTAGAGCTGCTAATACTGACGCGACATCAGTAAGGAATACTATGTTTTCTTGGTGGATATCTTTATCTTGGATTACAAGCTCAGCTGCGGCCTTTAGTGCTTCTGCTTCTGAACGGCAGTTAATGGAATATGTTCCCGTTGTTTTTACTCGAGTTTTTATTTCTCCATTCCTTAGTCCATAATAGACCCCTCCCCCTCCATTGGATGTATAGTTTTTTTAGATGAGCCATTTGTATATATATATATATATATATATACATATATATATATATATATATATATATATATATATATATATATATGTATATATGTATATATGTATTTATATATGGATATAAATATGTATATATGTATATATGTATATGTGTGTGTATGTGTGTGTATGTGTGCGTGTTGTGTATGTGTGTGTATGTGTGTGTATGTGTATGTGTGTGTATGTGTGTGTGTATGTGTGTGTATGTGTGTATGTGTGTGTGTATGTGTGTATGTATGTATGTGTGTGTGTATGTATGTATGTGTGTATGTACGTATGTGTGTATGTATGTGTGTATGTATGTATGTGTATGTATGTGTGTATATATGTATGTGTGTATGTATGTGTGTATGTGTGTGTGTATGTGTGTATGTCTGTATGTGTGTGTATGTGTGTATGTGTATATGTGTGTATACGTATGCGTGTGCGTGCGCATGCGTGCGTACGTGCGTGCGTGCGTGAGTGTGTGTGTGTGTGTGTGTGTCTGTGTGTGTGTATCAATGTTTCTGGTGGGTATACTCTCCTAAGATATTCTTCTGTGATATATTTTCTTTCTAAATCTGTTGAGTTCACTTTTTCCATATTCCTCTATTGTTTCTACCGTCTCGGAGCACTTGGCTTTTTTTTCCATTCTGGGACTTGGGATGTTTGTTTTAGATCTCTAGCCACAGCCTGGCTTATAATTTGGTCTGTTCTTGTAAGATCCTTTGTTTTTCATATGAAGTAGTTTCTCTTTATTCTCCCTCTTCCCATGCGATTTATCTTTTCACATATTGGGTGTTCAGACATTCATTTGAACTTCTACTGCTGGAGTGTTTTTGGTCTCCGCGCGTCTCCCTACTTTCGATTCGTGTGATGTTCTCCATTGCATTTATTGGTGTTGTTCTCATAGCTCCAGTGATGATACGTATACCTTGGTTTTTGGTTGTATTTTTTTTTGGAAAGTTATTCTTTGTCGCTGTGGGCCATGCTGTCATCCCATATTCTAGCACTGGTCTCACATAACCTGTGTACAGTTTTTTAAGAGTGTCCGTGTCAGCTCCCCATGTTGAGCCTGATATCTTTCTCATTATGGCCATTCTGTTCTTAGCTTTGTTGGTGGCTTTTTTTTTTATCTGGTTGTTCCATGTCAACCTTGGGTCCATTGTTATTCCCTGATAAGTTGGGCTGATGCAAAAAGGGATAGTCTGGCCATTTACTTTTTTGATCACTTTTTGGGAGTTGTGAGAAAGGGAGAAGATTGTGTACGTGGTTTTAGTTTTATTTATAGCAATTTGCCATTTTGTTGTCCATGTCTCTATTTTATTTAGGGCCTCCTGCATTTGGTTTCCAGCTACAGGTGTAGACTTCGGATGTCCATAGTGCCAAGCCATCTGCATATAGTGCACTGTAAAATCTAGGAATTTATGTGATTATATCTTTGATGTATGTGAGGAATAGCATGGGTTAGAGTATTCCACTTTGTGGGACTCCTTATTCAATTTTCATCTTTTTGAAATGTCCTTGGAGTTATAGTTTTGCTGTCCTGTTATCTAGGTAATCACTTATCCCCTTGTACATGTTGTTGGTTACACCCATTTGCAGTAATTTAAGTTTTAACCCGCTAATCCATATTTTATCATAGGCTTTGTCTAGATCTATCCAGACCGCCAGTGTTTTCTTTTTTTCTTGACATGCATCTCCTATCTCCTGCGAGATATGTCACCTGATCTTCGGTCAGTCTGTTTTTACGAAAACCTGCTGACTGGAAAATAAGTTCCTTTTTAAAATTCCATATGCCAGGTTATTCTAGTGTTAACTATTCGTTTTATTAGTTTCCCCACACAGCTGAGTAGACTAACAGGTCTCTAACTGCCTGGCTTCATGTTGTCCTTCCTATGTTTAAGGATGGGGATAGTCCTTACCTCCTTCCACACTGTGGGGACAGTTCCTTGTTTCCAGCTTGTATTAAAGATGTGTAGCAGTTTGTTCTTTGCTATTTCTCCCATGTTAGCATTTCATTAGTGATGCCATCCTTTTCCTAGCTTTTCTCTTCTTAAGTTTACTAATGACTGACTCCACAGACGGACATGAGCTAATATAACAGACGCACATGAGCTAATACCAGACAGACATCATCATATGCATCTTAGTCGCTATAGACCATGCGCGTGGCGTCCTGTAGGTTTCGTCCAGCTCTGTCTCCCGTATTTCGATACTGTCTGCTATGGCTGTAAAGGCCGATCCGCGAGTGACAGCCCCTGCCACAGATCGTTCAACCATGCTGAGGAGGTTGGCTTGTCTGGCTGTTGCTTGATCTTTTCAGTTTTTACTTTTCTTTGCAGCCATAAGACCTCTACTAGCGTCAGCAGCCATTATGCCCCCCCCCCCCCCAAAACTGACTGTCTCCAGATAGCTCGATCCTGAGCAATTTCTTCCCAGCCCTGGGATGGGATGACTTCATCTCCCTCTTGCATACGTCCTTGAATCGCAGTGTGGGACGGCCGATTCTTCTAACTCCAATGGCTAGTTGTCCATAAAGAATATCCTTTGGTAGCCTCTCGTCTTCCATGCGATAAACATGTCCCAACCACCTAAGAAGTCGATGGCTCAATATCGAATACATGCTGTGAGTGTTTGTTCTCTGTTAGACCGTATTATGTGGCACTCTTTATTGCCACCCAGTCCCCAATATACGCAGAGACACCTCATGTGAAGATGATCAGCCGCCGTTCCTGCTTAGTGAAAGTGCTACAAGTCTCGCTTCCATACATGAGAGTGCCAAGAACGGATGTCTGATAGACCTGGACCTTGGTGTAGTGAGACACTGCAGTGTTTTCCCAGACTCTCTTCGTCAGGAGGGTCATGATTGTACTTGCCCTGCCAAGCCTACTGTCTATCTCCTTCTCGAGCGAGATAGTGTTGCTGATGGCAGACCCCAGATAAGTGAAACTGTTGACGACCATCTTTATGGATGGCGTAGTGGTAGTGCCCTGTGTCTTTTCCAGACTTATGGTGAGACCAAACTGCTTGCACCCCTCGGGGAATCTGTCTCCCAGTCTCTGCAAGTCCTCCTCATTATTGGTCACTAGAACTGCATCATCCGCAAATAGCATCTCCATAATGAGCACCGTCCTCACCTTGGTCCTCGCACGCAGTCGAGACAGGTTAAACAGCTGCCCATCTGACCTAGTGTGCAGATAAACACCATCCCTAGTTGTGTCATAAGCGTAGGATATGAGTATGGAGAAGAAGTTCCCAAAGAGGATCGGTGTGAGCACACATCCCTGCTTCACTCCACTCTTGATGGGAAAAGAGTTTGAAGATGATCCACGATCACCTATGTTTTTGTAAATAGTCACAATGGTGGCTTCACGCATATCTCGGGCTGCGTGTCCTCCCAGCAGAGGCATCGAACACAAACATCGGGTGAGCTAGTGCTGATTAACCCCATTTGATGGTTCGGGTGGGATATCGTCTCCCCGTGGTGCTTTGCCATTACGGAGGTAGTTGATAGCATTCTCAAGCTCATCTATAGTAGGTGGTCTGTCAAGTTCCTCCATAATGGACAGAACCTGTAGCCTGCACAACGCCTCATCAGCGATCACCGATTTCCGAGAGAATAGCTCAGGGTATTGCTCCACCCATCTGGCCATCTGCTGGTCACAGTCCATGTCAGATATGTTAGGGGGCAGCCTTCTCAAAGTAGGGCTCAGTGTCATCTTTATGCCTCTATATATGCCCTGGATATTTCCCGTCTCTGCATTTAACTGAATTTCTTCACACACTTTCTGACAATACTCATTCGCGCACTGTCTAGCGGTTCGTTGATCGATGCCTCGGGCCATCCTGATGGTAGCAAGCACGAGCACGAGCGACATGCACGAGCATGGTCAGAGTCGCAGTCTGGACTGTGATAGCTCCGATTGGAGAGGGCTATGTTTAGAGCTGAACCTCTGGTGACTATCAAGTCCATTTGATGCCATCGGTGTGGGTCTTTCTAGGATACTTTATGTTGAGGTCTTCCCTTGAAGAAAGTATTTGTGAAACAAAGGCCTTGTTGAGTGTACAGCTAGAGCAACCTCTGACCATTGTCATTTACCCTACCAATACTATGATGCCCAAGACAGGTGGGCCATGCTGTATGGTTCCCACCTACTCTAACAATAAAGTCACCAAGAAGGATGAGTGCTTCTTCCCTGGGACTGTTCTTGATCATTTCCTCCAGCTGTCCATAGAATTGATCCTTCACTTCCTCCGGAGATGTCATGGTTGGGGCATAGACGCTAAGGATATTAACAGGACCGGCAGTGGTGATGTGGCGAATGGCCAGTAACCTCTCAGACCCCTCCGAAGGAGGATCCACCGAGTCTGGTTTCCTGTAGAGCAGCTATGTCAACATCCAATCGAGATAACTCCCTATTAATGATGGCTGTTTTTCTGGCATCTCCAACCTCTTGAAGATATCTGTACACATAGTACGCACGTTCCAGCTTGTAGATCGAAGAGCTGGAGTTTTCCTTTTAATTTTGGTTTTGTTTGGTGCAAAATTAACATCCGCTTGTCAGGCATGCACTAAGCTCTAGGCACCCACTGGAGCAGGCATATGTTGGCTTGTCGACACCCTACTGACCAGGGGCTGCCCGGCTGGCGAGTCGACACCCTACTGTCCGGGGGTTGCCCGGCTGAGGCTTGCGGTAGTCGACCAATAGGATGCGATGATCCCTCTCACCGTCGAAGCTGACCCGTGGCACCCGTTCCCCACGCCAATCGGGTGGGACTTATAACCCGTAAACTGCCAGCTTCCGTGTTGTGTCTTCACTCAAGAGCTAGGATAGAGTAGCCTCTACAAGGCGCAAGGGTGGGCGCTAAATATTGAGACCCTGGGCTGCCCAAACTGCAGGATCTCCCTCTCGGCCTCATTGGCGTAATCCAAAGGAATGCAAAGCATGAAAATTTGACACCAGCTCAGCTGCAGGAGCTGCCGGAATAAGTTCGCAATTTTGAAACCATTCGCCTTAGGCACTACTACTCCGGATTTTCTGTCTGGGTTTACTCCCGGAGTCTTACCCTCTCCCAAGGTTTCCCAAATGCAGTGGAGTCGTTTCCCGCAGAGGCTAGTTACTCGAGACATCCGATGATACTCTCATTGTCTCAGGACTAGCCAGCAATTCCTGGCAAATGTGGGTTTAAAATCAGAGTTCCCCCTCTCCTAGGTGAACTGCCTGAACAGCCTAACAAGCTTAGTCTACCCGGGTTTAAGTCAGAGTTTATCTTCTCTTAGAATGGCTGCCAACCAAGGCTAATGAGCCTAATCTTCCCGGCAAGTTATACCACCGGGTATTCGGTCGCGCTTCACAGCAGGCTCTGTGAGAAACAGGGGGCTCCTCATGAAGGTGCTACTGGGAACACAAAAATGTAGGAGAGGCCATTGGCATGGAAACTTCTGCACGGCAAGCCGAACATTGAATCCAGCGGCGATCTCTACACCTGGAAAGGAGAGGCTTTAACAGACGCTTAATTTTCCTGTAATGAGCGGGACGTCCAGCCCAGACCTCGCTACCCCCGAACATAGACATGAGCTAATATAACAGACGGACATGAGCAAAAATAACACACGGACATGATCTAACTTGATATCAGTCTTTATTTCTTTGGATTTCCATATGTTTTTCAGTAACAGGAATGCTATTCTTGCCTTTCCAATTATAGCCCGTTCAGATGCCTCTATGAAGTATCAATGGTGCTGTCCACATATGTGAAGCTGTCCAGCTCTTTCAGTGAGTCATCCTTAATCTTGACAAGCCTTCTAATATTGTCCAGAGATTATTCATTGCAACTCCACAACAGCTTTCTCCAGATATATAAATGTTATGTTTAAATGCTTGTTATGTTATTTTGTTTTTTCGCTTTATTGTCTTAGGATGTATAAGCCATTTTACATCTTGTTTCCTTAAATAATTTACATTGAGCAAAGTTAAATTAAGAATCCACAATTGGTCTTTAATATTTATTTAAGTATTTCTATATGCGTTTTCCTTGTGTCACTTAGTAACAAAACTTCTCTGTACATTACAGTTTCTCTTTCTGCTTCTGTCCTTCTAGATTGGCGCCCATGTAGCTTATTGCGAATAATCGGGTCTCATCCTTATTTCCATGCTCATCTAAAGATTCTTTCTCGCCACTTCATTCCTGTCTCAGGAGAAGCTGGAGATGCATCAAAATTGAATTGCTTTCTTCTTATCCCCTCGAAAACTAGTTAAACGTTCTTTTATTCCTGCATCATAAGCTTATTTGGTGCTTTACTTCTAGTGCTCGCTTTGAATGCCAATTAGGATGTTTTACACTTCGTGTGTGAATGATGGGCATAGATTCTTTAACCCATTTAGAGGCTAGCCAGCACTGTTAGACACCGCATACGGCGTGTTCTCGGCATGGCAGGGGACATTTTCATATTTTAGTTCCAAACGTTGTGCTGGCAATTCTGAATTACATACGGGAGACAAATAGTTTTCATTTTACGCACATAAGGAACAATTTTACGAACGTAAGGAACAATTTTACGCACATAAGGAACAATTTTACGCACATAAAGAACAATTTTACGCACATAAAGAACAATTTTACGCACATAAAGAACAATTTTACGCACATAATGAAAAATTTTACGCACATAAAGAACAATTTTACGCACAGAAGGAACAATTTTACGCACATAAAGAACAATTTTATGCACATAAAGAACAATTTTACGCACATAAAGAACAATTTTACGCACATAAGGAACAATTTTACGCACATAAAGAACAATTTTATGCACATAAAGAACAATTTTACGCACATAAAGAACAATTTTACAGCAGACTGATTTCAAGCTGGGAAGGCACTTAATATGCATTGTATGGGTGGTGCAATATATATAAATATATATATACAGGGCTTGACAAATTTTAGGGTGGCTTACAAGTCAGTCCAAACAATTAGCAGTCAGCAAAGTCGGACTACATGCAATGTATGTTAACAAATTTAAACTTAGCACTAATTTTCTTAAGAACAATGCGTACTAAACCAAAATATATTGCATTACACAGTATGAGTCTATTTCTTCTTAAGAATAAATGCGCTACTGTCAGAGGCATTGAACATTCTTGGTTGTTTTCAGCACTGCAGTACTTTAGTAAGTTTAAATTGTGGCAGTGGAGGTACATTTAGAATCACCATCATAAACTAATTATGTACAATCTATTCGAACCATAATAGCATCAATAATCGTACGAGAGTCGTTATGTAAAAACGATTAAAAACGTAATTAACGATTAAAATCTGAAATTTTTTGAAATGGTCAAGCAAATATGTTTACTCGTCACAGACGAGCACTTTTGTCAAGCCCTGTATACATTTGGCAATGATATGATAACGTTAGAAGCTGCATACAAAACTGTCTTAAAAATATATATATAATGACAGTAATTTCATATATAAGATCCGTGCACTCAGATGGGTTGGCGAGCTAAAATTTATAAATTAGTTTTTGTATTTCGGGTTTTAATTTTCCATCGCGTGACGCGTAGTAGTATGGGATCCGTGTAGAACTGTCATTACTTTCAGGGGGGTCCCAGCTTAGATATGGTTGTGAACCACTGTATTACGATATCACGTTGGCAGTGGTCCTATTCTTGGCTGCATCAAATATTGGATCCTGGGATATATACGTACGGGCGCGTGCGAGAAGTGGTCGTTCGAAGAGACTGATCTAGTGGGGGATTGGAGATCGATACACGATCGTGAGATGATCGTAGAGAAACATGTGCGTTGGATGTGGCGCTTAACGTTAAGAGAGCCGGCTGACCTCTGTGAGACGGGAAGGCTGCTTTAATGGGCCCCTTCAGGACGTGACCAGGGGTAGACGCGACGTTTATCGTATCTGCCAGAACTTCAGAGATGCCGAGCTTAAGACAGACACAAAGGGATCGCGGTTAGTGAAAGGGAAAAGTGTTTGAGAAGAGAGATAGAGGTAGTGAAGAGATGGGAAGATTATGGATAGAGAAAGGCTAAGTAATAAAGCAAGACAGTGAGGTGAACGACAGAAAGAGGAAATAGGTTGGAGGCGATTAGGAAAGAGGAAGGAGTGAAACGGAGTATATGAAGAAGAAGAAGTTTCAGATGTAAAGAGGAGGGAGGGAAAAGACATGGTAGACGAAGGTAAAACGAAGAAAGAAGACGTAAAAGGAAAGATATAAATATATTTGAAATAGTAAGGGCAAAGAAGAAGAGAGAAAGAGATTTGAGATAGCAAGGAGAAAACTAAAAGAAATAGAGAGAAAGACATCCAGAGATTGAGATATTAGGGAGAAAACAAGAAGAGATAGAAAGACAGAAAGAGATTTGAGATAGTAAGGAGAAGACAAGAAGAGATAGAAGGACAGAAAGAGATTTGAGATAGTAAGGAGAAGACAAGAAGAGATAGAAAGACAGAAAGAGATTTGAGATAGTAAGGAGAAGACAAGAAACTCCGGCCCACCTTCATCAGCTCTCTCAGGATGTCAGGAAAGCTACTGCAACCCACCATTTAACGCCCTTTCCAGGGAGAACAACAGAGTAGATTTACTCACTGTGGACACTCAGCAATAATCACCAGGAAAGATAGACCGAGAAAGAAATACATTCGAAGTATGGTCGGCACTACGGCATCTGCAGAGTACATTTTCAGATACAAAATACGCTGGTTCAGTCATCTCATGAGAATACACCCTCATCAAATGAAACCGATGTCTTATAACGCTGGTAGGTTCGTCTACAGGACAAGAGGACAGGTGCGAAGAAGATGGATAGATGCATTAGAGTGACTGTGTAACGACGCAACGCACTTGGCGCAGGATAGACGACTGAAGCTCCACACACCACTGTTGTTGTTCTTGTAGTTGAATGCCCACAATGAGTAAGTTTATCCGTTCGTGCGCCCTGAAAAGGAGGTTAAGTGGCGGTTGTAGCAGCTTTCCTCAAATCCCGAACATCTGCGTGGTGGTCACTACTACGGGGATCGCAACGATCCACATCTCGTCAGCCAGGCTGCCATGAAAACTTTTACCAGTGATCGCTACATGGAAGAGAGAGTGTGGTCTTAGTCAGTGTATTGTGCCTGATCCTGACGTGACGTAATGAGCGGTATCGTGTGTCTGACTGGATCAGCACCTCAGTCCTCCACCCCCAACCCCCCCCCCCCCCCACCCTCAGCGCTCAATGGCATACATCTAAAGAAAACTAACTACTAACTGATGTATCGTCTAATAGCAGACCATACTAATTCCTCTGATAGGTTCCATCAATGAAATATTTGTTCACTTCCCATTGTATCTAGATCCTCGTCTCAGTTTGACCAGGCACCGATCGGCACTCTCAACCCCGGGGCCCAGTTCTTTTGGTCTTATGAGAACGTGTCTATTATCTTGATAGTGCGTCGGTCGCTCTTGAACAGACCAGGTCAGGGCTGATCTGTTGAGCACTATTGTGTACCTGTCAAAAGATTATGACTGATCTATTTTGTAGTACATTTTACCTGTCAGAAGATTATGACTGATCTATTTTGTAGTACATTTTACCTGTCAGAACATTAGAACCGATGCATTTTGTAGTACATTTTACCTGTCGGAATATTAGTTTGATGCCAGGATGTACGTGTGACAAAGGCTATGTGTGAAGTAGAATGCTGGACGGACCACAGACTGGTGATTTCTAACATGAACCTTCGAATCCAAGCTTCTAGGCACCCACAAAACACTATAGCCTCAAAACGTCTCAACATCTCCAGTCTCAGAAATAACTGCGCACGACAATCTTTTGCTCAAACTCTGACAGATCAGCTAAATAAAATGGACAATGCTTTGACTGACATAGAATCAAGTTCACTCTACTGCCGTCGATGCTCTCGGTACCTCTAAAACTGTGAATTGATCAAGCCCCTGCTAGACGGAAGCACCGCACCCACCGAGCATACACAAACGATTTTCAATCTGTGGCGAAAAAATAACTTCACAAGAGCTCGAGCGACTGTTCAGTGACAGCTCTGTGCCTATAAGTTACGTGGCTCAGTCAGAATGCTTATGAGATTCAGACTTTTGCTAACAGGCATGATATGAGGAATGTTTACAGTGATCTGTGGGCTGTCTGCGGTCCGTACAGATCAGATCTGACACCTCTCCTAAGTGAAGATGGCAATTATGTAATCAGTGAGAACGAAATGCTCCTAATAAGATGGCCCGACCATTTTGCTAAGGTCTTTAATAGATCCTCTACTGTTTATGAAGAGCTAATTAATCATCTACCAGAAATAGAAATGGATGAGAGCATGGATGATCCTCCGACCGAGCAGGAAACTAGGGCCGCTCAAACGACAAAGCGCCGGGAGCTGACGCCATCCCAGCAGAGATCTATAAAGCTGATGCCATCCCAGCAGAGATCTATAAAGCTGACGCCATCCCAGCAGAGATCTACAAAGCTGACGCAAACAAATGGATGAGAAGCTTATTCAGTTGTTTTGCGAAATGTAGAAGAAACAGAGCATTCCACAAGAATTCAAAAACGCTTCCATTGTTCATTTACATAAGAAAATAAATATGTGATTACTACAGATGGATATCTTTGCTGTGTGTAGGAGGAAAAATGCTTCCAAAAATTATTCTCCGCTGACTAAATCTTCACCTGGAGCAGGGGTTACTACGCGGGACTCAATCTGGCTTTAGAAAGAACCGTGGGACCATCGATACGATCTTTGCTGCAAAGCAGATCCAAGAGAAATGTCAAGAACATAATGTTTCTCTCTATACGACGTTTGTGAACCTCACTAAGGCATTTGATACTGTAAATCGTGCTGGTCTGTGGATCTCACTAAGGCATTTGATACTGTAAATCGTGCTGGTCTGTGGATCTCACTAAGGCATTTGATACTGTAAATCGTGCTGGTCTGTGGATCTCACTAAGGCATTTGATACTGTAAATCGTGCTGGTCTGTGGATCTCACTAAGGCATTTGATACTGTAAATCGTGCTGGTCTGTGGATCTCACTAAGGCATTTGATACTGTAAATCGTGCTGGTCTGTGGATCTCACTAAGGCATTTGATACTGTAAATCGTGCTGGTCTGTGGATCTCACTAAGGCATTTGATACTGTAAATCGTGCTGGTCTGTGGATCTCACTAAGGCATTTGATACTGTAAATCGTGCTGGTCTGTGGATCTCACTAAGGCATTTGATACTGTAAATCGTGCTGGTCTGTGGATCTCACTAAGGCATTTGATACTGTAAATCGTGCTGGTCTGTGGATCTCACTAAGGCATTTGATACTGTAAATCGTGCTGGTCTGTGGAGAGTTAATGGCCAAGTTTGGGTGCCCGGCAACATTCCTTGCAATGGTGCGACAATTTCATGATGACATGCGTGCCCAAGTTATTGATCAGGGAAACTACTCTGTCCCCTTTAGAGCTACTAACTGTGTGAAGCAGGGAAGTACGCTGGACCCGGCTCTCTTCAGTCTGATATTTTCTGCCATGCTGTTGAATGCCTACAGCAATTGCGACATCGGAGTTGGGCTTCATTACCGCACTGACGGCGGGCTATTCAATTTGAGAAGGTTCAAGGCCAAAACCAAAATCCACAAGGTAACCATGCGTTATTTTCTTTATGCGGATGTCTGTGCCTTAAATTTAAATACGGAGGTTGACATGCAAGAATGTATGGATCGGTTCGTCACAGCTTGTGGAAACTTCAGCCTCACAATCTTTATCTCAAAAAACAGAGGTCATACATAACCGACTCCAGATATTGTCTGTTCATAGATTTCAATCAAAGTACACGGCCACTGTTTAAAAAATGTTAACAAATTCACGTATCTTGGCAGTACTTTGTCCCAAATCAGTAAACATAGAAGATCAGGTGAATATCTTCCTCGTTCATCTTCAGACCTCAACTTCAATGACTCTAACGAAGGCAGCGGTCGACTCAAGGCTCTGTACGCTTCCGTACAGCTTCTCTTGGAAGGACACTTGCTGTTGCCAAATGCTACTTCTTTTGTCGGTATACATTGGACAGAGCTGCAAATTATGTTCTACCTTCATGGGGGCTGTGCCGCAGGCACAAAGTCTGTAGTGCCAATCTTGAACTTGTACAGATGGCATCTAAGTCTGTTGTGACCTGTGCGTGGTTGGAGAATTATCACCTGGTCTCGCCTGGAGAGTTGATGGTAGGCATCGCTTTCTATGTGGCCAGGGTAGTCTTTTTTCCATTTTGCACTGTACGATACCCTGATGAATACTTTTGTCCCATTGTATGTGATTTCTGTATCACTCTGCTGCGGCATTCCTTCATCTCGGGCGAATCTGTCTGCCTCCTCGGTGCCTGGAATGTTGCAGTAGGCTGGTATCTACTGGACTGTGCTTCTTGGAAGCACTGGTACAAGCGTTCAAGCGAGTCTGCTAGAGTACCGAGTTCATTTTTGTGCTGGTTCTTGAACGCCATTAACACTGCGAGGGCGTCTGTGAAAATGACTACTTGCTTTTCTGAGGTGAATATAAGAATAGCTAGGGCAAGTGCAGCATTTGGTAGACTTCATACCAAGGTGTGGGATAGGCGAGGGATCAGGACTCAAGGAAAAAATAAAGGTCTACGCTGCAATTGCTGTACCTACCCTCTTATATGCATATGAGACCTGGACCATATATAGTCGCCATGCCAGGAAATTAAATCACTTCCACATGCACTGCCTGTGAAAACTACTGAGGATTAGATGACAGGACATGGTGCCAAATACAGATATGTTAGCGCAATCGGGCATGTCTAGTATACACAGCATGATATGTGCAGCAAAACTGAGATGGGCTGGCCATGTGGTAGGCATGTCGGATCAATGTCTACCAAAAGAGCTTCTCTATGGTGAACTCCAAAATGGCAAGAGAGTAAGCGGTGAAAAGCGGAAAAGGTACAAGGACACACTGAAGAGATGACTGATCCATTGCGGTATTAACCACGATGACTGGGAAAGAATCACAACCAAAAACAGAGACTGGAGCAGCACTACTTCTGAGGGTATTCAGAGACATGAGGCATAAAGAATAGATGAGGCCATCCAGAGACGATCGGTCTGCAAGTCAACTCACATCAACTCTTCTTCAACCCCGGTGGGGGAGGTTTCTTATTTCGCTGTACAAACTGCAACATACAATTCAAGGTTTAGATTAGCTTATTTAGCCTTCTTCGAACTCGTGAGAACAGTTTACAGTCAATGCTGACAAAGTGGTCAGCATTGATTACGATGACGGAGAACACAGTACTGGTGCATTTTGTAGTACCTTGTACCAGCAAGAACATTAGAACTGATTTATGTTGTGGAATATTATACCTGTAAGAACATTAGAACTGATTTATGTTGTGGAATATTATACCTGTAAGAACATTAGAACTGATTTATGTTGTGGAATATTATACCTGTAAGAACATTAGAACTGATTTCTTTTGTAGAAAACTAAACCGGTAAGAACATTAGGACTCATATATTTTGTTGTACATTTTACCTGTTAGAACATTAGGGCTGAACTATTTTTTCATTCATTGTATCTGTCAGATTATTAATACTTTTTAGGGGACTGAGTGGTCTCGAGGTAAGACGTCATTCTGGGGTGCTGGAGATCTCGGGTTCAAATCACGCTGGAGACCGGGATTTTTCCGGTGGACTTTACGGTATTTCCCTGAATCTCTGGGTAGTAAAGATCAGACACCCGTGTGCAGTTTGGCGCAGGTTAAAAATCCCTGGACAGTTGGAAATGGAAAATAGTAGACTAAACGACCGCTGCCCGGGCATAATTCAAATTTATGTAAAAAATCGTCCCAATCTATTACGGGAACTTGGCTGGGGCTACGAAGTTCGTGCATTGTGTCCGGGTTCTTCGGTTAAACCGTGTGTAATGATGTTGATTCTTCGACTACACTAAACTAATATTTTTAACAACTAAAACAAAATTAATGAATTAGTAGAAAAATAAAAAAATTATATTATTTTGTTAAGTCGAAAAAAACTATCCATTTCATAATTGAGAGACTGACAGCAGTATACAATGAAGAGAAATTAATGGAATATACAAGTAAGTCAGATTAATCAAACAAGACGGCGATACAGAAATATAAATATCCAACAGGTACTCTCGTGCTGTCTGCCAGTTTTGCTGACAAAAATGAAGACATAGATAAATGATATATTCCTGCTCTAACAAGGAGATCAGGTTGTCGTGCTGTTTTTTTCCCATCGGTTTCTCATTTATCTTAATGGCAGGCATAGGCGTATAAATATGCCCACACGCGTGACACGTAGCTGTACTTGGAGCCATCAATAGCATGGAGGACAGCTTTTAATAATAAGTAAGGAGACAATGGAGAAGCCGAGAAGCTTCTAAATCATGTCTTCTTCTTTGTTTGCTTTTTTTTTCCATCCACGTAAAGCAAAGGTTCGCCACAACAGCTGGTACGTTTACAGGAAGCCTGTATTCGAGACCTGCACGGGCAGTTTGAATGGCAAGGATTTTACGTGATGAGGTGGCAGCGAAGAGTAATCAGTCTGGTTCGCTCCGTAGAGCCGATGTATTTGCTTGTAAACTTTCTTACAATGTTACAGATCAGATATATTGGCTTGTAAACTTTCATACAATTTTACAGAACAGATATATTGGCTTGTAAACTTTCTTACAATGTTACAGATCAGATATATTGGCTTGTAAACTTTCTTACAATGTTACAGAACAGATATATTGGCTTGTAAACTTTCATACAATGTTACAGATCAGATATAGTATCTTGTAAACTTTCATACAATGTTACAGAACATATATATTGGCTTGTAAACTTTCATACAATGTTACAGAACATATATATTGGCTTGTAAACTTTCTTACAATGTTACAGATCAGATATATTGGCTTTTAAACTTTCTTACAATGTTACAGATCAGATATACTGGCTTGTAAACTTCCATACAATGTTACAGAACAGATATATTGGCTTGTAAACTTTCATACAAGGTTACAGAACAGATATATTGGCTTATAAACTTTCATACAATGTTACAGAACAGATATATTGGCTTGTAAACTTTCATACAATGTTACAGATCAGATATATTATCTTGTAAACTTTTATACAATGTTATAGAACAGATATATTGGCTTGTAAACTGTCATTCAATGTTACAGAACAGATATATTGGCTTGTAAACTTTCTTACAATGTTACGGATCAGATATATTGGCTTGTGAACTTTCTTACAATGTTACAGATCAGATATATTGGCTTGTAAACTTTCTTACAATGTTACAGAACAGATATATTGGCTTGTAAACTTTCTTACAATGTTACAGAACAGATATATTGGCTTGTAAACTTTCATACAATGTTATAGAACAGATATATTGGCTTATAAACTTTCTTACAATGTTACAGAACAGATATATTGGCTTGTAAACTTTCATACAATGTTACAGAACAGATATATTGGCTTGTAAACTTTCATACAATGTTACAGAACATATATATTGGCTTGTAAACTTTCTTACAATGTTACAGATCAGATATATTGGCTTTTAAACTTTCTTACAATGTTACAGATCAGATATACTGGCTTGTAAACTTCCATACAATGTTACAGAACAGATATATTGGCTTGTAAACTTTCATACAAGGTTACAGAACAGATATATTGGCTTATAAACTTTCATACAATGTTACAGAACAGATATATTGGCTTG
Organism: Ariolimax columbianus; assembly: GCA_036924085.1. Taxonomy (NCBI): domain Eukaryota; kingdom Metazoa; phylum Mollusca; class Gastropoda; order Stylommatophora; family Arionidae; genus Ariolimax; species Ariolimax columbianus. The sequence goes on from JAVGWX010000003.1 coordinate 94,207,513, forward strand.
TAAACTTTCATACAATGTTACAGATCAGATATATTATCTTGTAAACTTTTATACAATGTTATAGAACAGATATATTGGCTTGTAAACTGTCATTCAATGTTACAGAACAGATATATTGGCTTGTAAACTTTCTTACAATGTTACGGATCAGATATATTGGCTTGTGAACTTTCTTACAATGTTACAGATCAGATATATTGGCTTGTAAACTTTCTTACAATGTTACAGAACAGATATATTGGCTTGTAAACTTTCTTACAATGTTACAGAACAGATATATTGGCTTGTAAACTTTCATACAATGTTATAGAACAGATATATTGGCTTATAAACTTTCTTACAATGTTACAGAACAGATATATTGGCTTGTAAACTTTCATACAATGTTACAGAACAGATATATTGGCTTGTAAACTTTCATACAATGTTACAGATCAGATATATTACTACACTAAACTAATATTTTTAACAACTAAAACAAAATTAATGAATTAGTAGAAAAATAAAAAAATTATATTATTTTGTTAAGTCGAAAAAAACTATCCATTTCATAATTGAGAGACTGACAGCAGTATACAATGAAGAGAAATTAATGGAATATACAAGTAAGTCAGATTAATCAAACAAGACGGCGATACAGAAATATAAATATCCAACAGGTACTCTCGTGCTGTCTGCCAGTTTTGCTGACAAAAATGAAGACATAGATAAATGATATATTCCTGCTCTAACAAGGAGATCAGGTTGTCGTGCTGTTTTTTTCCCATCGGTTTCTCATTTATCTTAATGGCAGGCATAGGCGTATAAATATGCCCACACGCGTGACACGTAGCTGTACTTGGAGCCATCAATAGCATGGAGGACAGCTTTTAATAATAAGTAAGGAGACAATGGAGAAGCCGAGAAGCTTCTAAATCATGTCTTCTTCTTTGTTTGCTTTTTTTTTCCATCCACGTAAAGCAAAGGTTCGCCACAACAGCTGGTACGTTTACAGGAAGCCTGTATTCGAGACCTGCACGGGCAGTTTGAATGGCAAGGATTTTACGTGATGAGGTGGCAGCGAAGAGTAATCAGTCTGGTTCGCTCCGTAGAGCCGATGTATTTGCTTGTAAACTTTCTTACAATGTTACAGATCAGATATATTGGCTTGTAAACTTTCATACAATTTTACAGAACAGATATATTGGCTTGTAAACTTTCTTACAATGTTACAGATCAGATATATTGGCTTGTAAACTTTCTTACAATGTTACAGAACAGATATATTGGCTTGTAAACTTTCATACAATGTTACAGATCAGATATAGTATCTTGTAAACTTTCATACAATGTTACAGAACATATATATTGGCTTGTAAACTTTCATACAATGTTACAGAACATATATATTGGCTTGTAAACTTTCTTACAATGTTACAGATCAGATATATTGGCTTTTAAACTTTCTTACAATGTTACAGATCAGATATACTGGCTTGTAAACTTCCATACAATGTTACAGAACAGATATATTGGCTTGTAAACTTTCATACAAGGTTACAGAACAGATATATTGGCTTATAAACTTTCATACAATGTTACAGAACAGATATATTGGCTTGTAAACTTTCATACAATGTTACAGATCAGATATATTATCTTGTAAACTTTTATACAATGTTATAGAACAGATATATTGGCTTGTAAACTGTCATTCAATGTTACAGAACAGATATATTGGCTTGTAAACTTTCTTACAATGTTACGGATCAGATATATTGGCTTGTGAACTTTCTTACAATGTTACAGATCAGATATATTGGCTTGTAAACTTTCTTACAATGTTACAGAACAGATATATTGGCTTGTAAACTTTCTTACAATGTTACAGAACAGATATATTGGCTTGTAAACTTTCATACAATGTTATAGAACAGATATATTGGCTTATAAACTTTCTTACAATGTTACAGAACAGATATATTGGCTTGTAAACTTTCATACAATGTTACAGAACAGATATATTGGCTTGTAAACTTTCATACAATGTTACAGAACATATATATTGGCTTGTAAACTTTCTTACAATGTTACAGATCAGATATATTGGCTTTTAAACTTTCTTACAATGTTACAGATCAGATATACTGGCTTGTAAACTTCCATACAATGTTACAGAACAGATATATTGGCTTGTAAACTTTCATACAAGGTTACAGAACAGATATATTGGCTTATAAACTTTCATACAATGTTACAGAACAGATATATTGGCTTGTAAACTTTCATACAATGTTACAGATCAGATATATTATCTTGTAAACTTTTATACAATGTTATAGAACAGATATATTGGCTTGTAAACTGTCATTCAATGTTACAGAACAGATATATTGGCTTGTAAACTTTCTTACAATGTTACGGATCAGATATATTGGCTTGTGAACTTTCTTACAATGTTACAGATCAGATATATTATCTTGTAAACTTTTATACAATGTTATAGAACAGATATATTGGCTTGTAAACTGTCATTCAATGTTACAGAACAGATATATTGGCTTGTAAACTTTCTTACAATGTTACGGATCAGATATATTGGCTTGTGAACTTTCTTACAATGTTACAGATCAGATATATTGGCTTGTAAACTTTCTTACAATGTTACAGAACAGATATATTGGCTTGTAAACTTTCTTACAATGTTACAGAACAGATATATTGGCTTGTAAACTTTCATACAATGTTATAGAACAGATATATTGGCTTATAAACTTTCTTACAATGTTACAGAACAGATATATTGGCTTGTAAACTTTCATACAATGTTACAGAACAGATATATTGGCTTGTAAACTTTCATACAATGTTACAGATCAGATATATTACTACACTAAACTAATATTTTTAACAACTAAAACAAAATTAATGAATTAGTAGAAAAATAAAAAAATTATATTATTTTGTTAAGTCGAAAAAAACTATCCATTTCATAATTGAGAGACTGACAGCAGTATACAATGAAGAGAAATTAATGGAATATACAAGTAAGTCAGATTAATCAAACAAGACGGCGATACAGAAATATAAATATCCAACAGGTACTCTCGTGCTGTCTGCCAGTTTTGCTGACAAAAATGAAGACATAGATAAATGATATATTCCTGCTCTAACAAGGAGATCAGGTTGTCGTGCTGTTTTTTTCCCATCGGTTTCTCATTTATCTTAATGGCAGGCATAGGCGTATAAATATGCCCACACGCGTGACACGTAGCTGTACTTGGAGCCATCAATAGCATGGAGGACAGCTTTTAATAATAAGTAAGGAGACAATGGAGAAGCCGAGAAGCTTCTAAATCATGTCTTCTTCTTTGTTTGCTTTTTTTTTCCATCCACGTAAAGCAAAGGTTCGCCACAACAGCTGGTACGTTTACAGGAAGCCTGTATTCGAGACCTGCACGGGCAGTTTGAATGGCAAGGATTTTACGTGATGAGGTGGCAGCGAAGAGTAATCAGTCTGGTTCGCTCCGTAGAGCCGATGTATTTGCTTGTAAACTTTCTTACAATGTTACAGATCAGATATATTGGCTTGTAAACTTTCATACAATTTTACAGAACAGATATATTGGCTTGTAAACTTTCTTACAATGTTACAGATCAGATATATTGGCTTGTAAACTTTCTTACAATGTTACAGAACAGATATATTGGCTTGTAAACTTTCATACAATGTTACAGATCAGATATAGTATCTTGTAAACTTTCATACAATGTTACAGAACATATATATTGGCTTGTAAACTTTCATACAATGTTACAGAACATATATATTGGCTTGTAAACTTTCTTACAATGTTACAGATCAGATATATTGGCTTTTAAACTTTCTTACAATGTTACAGATCAGATATACTGGCTTGTAAACTTCCATACAATGTTACAGAACAGATATATTGGCTTGTAAACTTTCATACAAGGTTACAGAACAGATATATTGGCTTATAAACTTTCATACAATGTTACAGAACAGATATATTGGCTTGTAAACTTTCATACAATGTTACAGATCAGATATATTATCTTGTAAACTTTTATACAATGTTATAGAACAGATATATTGGCTTGTAAACTGTCATTCAATGTTACAGAACAGATATATTGGCTTGTAAACTTTCTTACAATGTTACGGATCAGATATATTGGCTTGTAAACTTTCTTACAATGTTACAGAACAGATATATTGGCTTGTAAACTTTCTTACAATGTTACAGATCAGATATATTGGCTTGTAAACTTTCTTACAATGTTACAGAACAGATATATTGGCTTGTAAACTTTCTTACAATGTTACAGAACAGATATATTGGCTTGTAAACTTTCATACAATGTTACAGAACAGATATATTGGCTTATAAACTTTCTTACAATGTTACAGAACAGATATATTGGCTTGTAAACTTTCATACAATGTTACAGAACAGATATATTGGCTTGTAAACTTTCATACAATGTTACAGATCAGATATATTATCTTGTAAACTTTCATACAATGTTACAGAACAGATATATTGGCTTGTAAACTTTCTTACAATGTTACAGATCAGATATATTGGCTTGTAAACTTTCTTACAATGTTACAGAACAGATATATTGGCTTGTAAACTTTCTTACAATGCTACAGAACAGATATATTGGCTTGTAAACTTTCATACAGTGTTACAGAACAGATATATTGGCTTGTAAACTTTCATACCATGTTACAGATCAGATATATTGGCTTGTAAACTTTCTTACAATGCCGTTGATCCGGCAGCTTCTGTAGCTTGCCTTGATCCAAATGTATTGGTGTCACGTTTCCCTTGGAGCAAACAAGGCAGTCAGAGAGAGGGACCATACTGCATATGCAACACATGGTCTCTATATTTCTGCCCGGGCTTTGTGCTGATATCACAATTACTATCGTCTGACACGACGAAAAGAGCCAATTAATCGCTGAAGCACGTATAAAGGTTTATATTTTACTCTCTTCATTTTTAAAAGAGGAGTCTTTAACAGGTGTCTTCTAAACCAGTATAATGACATTGACTAAAGTTAACAGGACGAATGGGTTCTAACTGTCGTGATCTTGTAGACATTTATTTTACATGGTGAAGCTGCTGGTCTTATGTACAATGAGCCATTAAATGTATATGTTAGTCCTACCCCGGAAAAGAAGTTGTGAATATGAAACGGATACTTTTTGTTAATCCAATGAAATAGCCTTCCGTCATGTTATTTCTGTTTATCTGCCCCTTATTCCACACTATGTTAACGGGTACCAAAGCACTCGAGTTCTGTGACTTGTTTATTCAAAGTATTACTGAAATGGATATTGAATCGACTCATATGTTATCTGTACATCCTTGTTTATTTTAGATGTCTGATTTAAATTTACCTATCATATCGAGGTCTTGAAGAAGTGGATATTTACTAGAATGAAGCGCATGATATGAACAGAGACGATTAGTAATAATACTGTTTTGGAGACGTTGCTAGATACAAGAATTGAGAGATCTCAAAGAAGGAGAAGGGAGCAATTGGTGAGGTTTGGAGAAAGGGTTATAAATAAGAATTGAAAACATTTTGAGGAAAGAGAAGAAAACGGGCGAGGTTGTTTTGGAAAAGAGGTTAAATACAAAAATTGAGAGATCCCAATGGAAGAGAAGAAAACAAACGAAGCTTTGGATAAGTGGTTACATAAAAGAACTGAGAGATCTCAAAGAAAGAGAAGAAAACAAATGAGGTTTTGGATAAGTGGTTACGTAAAAGAACTGAGAGATCTCAAAGAAAGAGAAGAAAACAAATGAGGTTTTGGATAAGTGGTTACGTAAAAGAACTGAGAGATCTCAAAGAAAGAGAAGAAAACAAATGAGGTTTTGGATAAGTGGTTACGTAAAAGAACTGAGAGATCTCAAAGAAAGAGAAGAAAACAAATGAGGTTTTGGATAAGTGGTTACGTAAAAGAACTGAGAGATCTCAAAGAAAGATAACAAATGAGAAGATGATGGTGAAGTGGGTTTTTCTGAGAACGGAAAGATCATGTGCAAAGATAATTGAAAAATAAGGAAGTCCCGGAGGAGTGAGTGTAAAGAAAAATAGAGAGATTTCTAAGAAACAGAAGTAAACAGATAAAGACGCCCTCGGTAGGTGGATGTGCAGAAGAATGGAGAGAATATTGCTGTAAGATAAGCATATGGGCATCCTCAAACTGAGATTTGAACATAATCGATTCAAGGGTCATAATTATAGCAAAATGAAGATTAGAAAAAACGACACATGTCCTCATTGGAGCACAATGACCGTGGAACACGTCCTACAAAGCTACATGCTCACAGGGAAAGATAGGTGACAGTGCTGACCTCACAGGACAGATACGAGACAAAAGCTTTAGGAAAAAAAACAGTCGTGCAAATAACGACAGCGGCGCTTGTAGGAGAAACCGGGATCCTGATCCAGGGATAAACGACAAGGCAAAATATATTAGAGCGCTTGAGCAATAAAACAGTCGATATCCAGCCACAAACATATGTTTAGTGCTAGAAGACACTTTGTTCTGGCACAGGATCCAGTCTAGGCATAACACCGGAATACGGTAAACCGAAAAGGCTGTTCGCTTGGAAGTTTTGCCCCACTAATTAAGAATGACGTCACGCATGACTCTCAAGAGACGAAAGAACGAGGCGGTGAGGCGTTGAATCTCACGAACGTCAAGCGTTCCCTAATCTCAAAGGAGGTGGTGACCAGCGCTTAGTCATATTGGAGATTGACGAACAAATTAGGAGATCTCTTATACACACTGGGAACGTAAAAGAACCATTAGCAATTGAAAAGCTATAAGAATAAGCTGTTAGCCGCTACCAGGGGAAGTTTAAAAATGTAATGAAATTCCTACCCAATACGTAATCTAGTCGCACTTTCCATCCGCAGGAAATTAAAATAGCAAAATAAAGAACGTATTTCATATAGCTTTTGCCTTCCTGACAGCAAGTATAACCTACCTTTTTGAATTCAATTGGCTTTTTTTCGTTTTGGTAGGCGAAAGTAAGAAATGCACATCTACAGTCCATGACGATAACGAATGTAACTCACAAGACCAAGAGCTTTTGTTTTAAAAGTGAGCTTCTTGTTCTCACAGACCCTGTTTGTTAGTCTGCTCATTGTTGTTGCTGTCTTGCCTATCCTGATATTAATCTCTTGGTCCAAGAATCGTTTAATGTTGTCTGAGGATCCCAGGTAAGTAAAGTAGGTAAGGTCCTCATCATCAATGGAGATTACTTGTGCCTCGTTAGCTCTCTGCACCATAACTTGTGTTTTCATTTTATTGATTATTAGTTAAAACCCACAAGAGAAATCAGAAAATGTAGACAGTAAAGCTTTGCAGTTGCTTCTTTGAGTGAGACGTAAGTGCGATATCATTCGCAAAGAGCAGATCTCTGATAAGCACTCTTTTAATTCTGGACTTGACTTTTAGCCTATAGACATTGAATATGCCAACATTTGTGATAGAATGAATTAATATACCATCATCCTGATCACGGAAGGCATGCTTTAGAAGAGTGAAAAATATTTTCAAAAGAGGGTTGGGGCAAACACAGTCTTGTTTTACTCCAAACTTGATCGCAAATTACTCTGCAGGCGCACAGTCAAAGTTGATGTTTCCCTCCATGCCAGTGTGGAAAGACTCGATAATAAACAGTCGCTTTGGTTATATCAGGATACATAGGTCAGTGTGTCGATGCAAGTGTGTATCTGTTTGTGTTGTCTGTATGAATGTACACAAATAAGAAAAACAAAGAGCATATTTCGAAAAGCTTATTTGGTAAAAGGAATGAAAGCCACATAGTCCTGCTTACAGATGCTCTGGCCGTAGTCACAACACTAAAAAGCCGGAAAAATACTGAACTTAATGATTTAAGAGCAGTACTCTGTCAACTATGCCAGCAGTCTGCACCAAAAAGGGTAGTGGTGCAGTGGGTTCCATTTCACTGCAACATCCAAGGCAACGAGGAGGCAGACAGACTGGCAAAAGAAGGTGCAAAACTACCACAACCAGATACTAGTATGATATACGAAGAGTCAAAACGGCTTATTAGAGCTAGATACATGACCAAATGGGAAACCGAACATACTGGCTACACCAAAAACGATGCCTATTACCAGTTGAACAGAGGAGAGCAGGTCGTGGTCTTCAGACTTCGCACTGGCCACAATAGACTGAGGTACCACCTATTCAACAAATTGAAGATAGGTGGCACCGACGAATGCCCGTGTGATACCGGGAAAATGACCGCTGAGCATTTGCTTCAAAACTGCCCGACATACGAGGATCAGAGAGAGCAGATGTGACCATCACCAGTGGCAACACTAGACAAGCTCTATGGCAGTGTCGACAGCCTCAGGATGACCGCTGCCTTTTCGAAAAAATAATGGTTACTGTCTGACTGTGTACGATGAAGAAGAAGAAGAAGAAAAGCTTATTTACATGACGATATATTTCAACTCTGTGGAGTCATGGGCTAACTTTTGTATAGCCCGATGTCTAACTCATCAAACACGCGGCCCTTGATCAATTAAAGCCCGTCTAACCGCGTTAGTCAAATGCTAGTTTTATTAAGAGCGCTCCTATCTATCAGGGACAGGCACACGTCAATGCTCCTTAATCCTTGGAGAATAACAGCTGCCATGTTCGATACTAGCCAGGTGCCCAGCCTACATGAATGGTCAGCATTGCTGGAAACAGCTCCACGCTTGAAAGAAGTCTATGGGGAAAAACATGAGATAAATGGCTTGTTACCCTAGCGGAATTCATTAACTCGTCTACGCGATTTCGTCGCCTGGAGGACTACATTCGATTCTGTATAGTTCTAACTACTTGGCTTTATGTTGTGTTGTTTAATGTTTTAGTTTTCAAAATCCGGAGAATATGCTTGTCTTTGTGTTGACGCTGGATTTTTCTCTGATAAATACTTCAATGGTCTTGAAGTCTACGTTTTCTTGCTTATCTTGTTTACTGACTCGTCCGTTCACTAACCGGAACGATTTCAGAAGAATAATGCTATCGCGACAGTAACATGTACAAAACTGTTTCATGGTCCATCATTTTATTCTGAACAATACTTTATGCAGTTTCTGCATGGTAGAACGTCTTCTTCTTCTTCTTCTTCTTCTTCTTCTTCTTCTTCTTCTTCTTCTTCTTCTTCTTCTTCTTCTTCTTCTTCTTCTTCTTCTTCTTCTTCCTCTTCAATTCATCTTCTTCTTCTTCTTCTTCTTCTTCTTCTTCTTCTTCTTCTTCTTCTTCCTCTTCAATTCATCTTCTTCTTCTTCTTCTTCTTCTTCTTCTTCTTCTTCAATTCTTCTTCTTCTTCTTCTTCTTCTTCTTCTTCTTCTAATTCTTCTTCTTCTTCTTCTTCTTCTTCTTCTTCTTCTTCATCTTCTTCTTTTTCTTCTTTACTCTTCTTTTTCTTCTTCTACTTTTTTTCTTCACTTTCTTCTTCTTCTTGTTTTCTTCTTAATCTTCTTCTTCTATTTCTTCTTCTTATTCTTCTTCCTCTTCTTCCTCCTCTTCTTCTTTCTTATTATTCTTCTGCTACTTTTTCTGCTTTCTTATTCTTCTGCTACTTTTTCTTCTACTATTTCTTCTTCTTCAATTTTTTTTCTTCTTTTCTCCTCTTCTTTTTCTTCTTCTTCTTCTTCTACTTATTCTTCTTCTTCAGCTACTTCCTCTCCTCCTTCCTCTTTTTCTCCTTCTTCTTCGTCTTCTTATTCTGCTGCTTCTTCTCCTTCTACTTTCTTCTTCTCCGTCTGCTTTTTCTCCTTCTTCTTTTTCTTCTGCTACTTTTTCTTCTTCTTCATTTTCCTCTTCCTCTTTTCCTACTTCTCGATCTTCTTCTTCTTTACTTCTTCTTAGTCGTCTTCCTTTTTCGTCTTCTTCTTCTGCTACAACTTATTCTTTGTCTCCATTTTCGTCTTCTTCTTCTTCTTCTTCTTCTTCTTCTTCTGCAACTGCTTCTCTTTGTTCTTTCTTCTTCTTTCTTCTTCTGCTTCATCGTCTGCTACTGCTTCTCCTTATTCTTTCTTCTTTCTTCTTCTTTTGCTATTTTTTTTCTTTCTTCTTCCTCTCTTCTTCTGCTAGTGCTTCTACTTGTTCTTTCTTCTTTATTCATCTTCTTCTTCTTCCTTTTCTTCTACTTCTGCAACTTCTTTTTTCTTCTTCTTCTTCCTCTCCTTCTTCCTCTTTTTTTCTTCTTCTTCTAAAAATTCTTCTTTCTTCTTCGTCTCTTCGTCTTCTTCTTCTTCTCCATCTTCTCTTTCTTCTACTTCTTTTTCTTCTTCTTCTTCTTCTTCTTCTTCTTCTTCTTCTGCTACTTCTTCTTCTTCTTCTTCTTCTTCTTCTTCTTCTTCTTCTTCTGCTACTTCTTCTTCTTCTGCTTCTTCTACTTCTTCTACTTCTTCTTCTTCTTCTTCTTCTTCTTCTTCTTCTTCTTCTTTTTCTGCTACTTCTTCTTCGTCTTAAAAGTTTTCTTCTTCTCCTTCTTCTTCTTCTTTTTCTTCTTCTTCTTCGCCTTTTTCTGCTACTGCTTCTCGTTGTTCTTTTTTCTTTCTTTATCTTGTTCTTTTTTTCTTCTCCTTCTTCTTCTCCTTCTTCTTCCTCTTCTTCTTCTTCTTCTGTTACGACTTATTATTCTGCTGCTACTTCTTCTTCTTATTCCTATTCTTCTTCTTCTCCTTTTCCTTCTTATTTTTCTTCTTCTTCTGCTACTTCTTTTTTCATCTGCTACTACTACTACTACTACTACTAATTTTTCTTCTTCGTCTTCGTCGTCATCGTTATATATCTGCAGATCAATGTCTCAGTCTCTCTTAGAACGACCTCCTTTGTTTGTAAGGTTGTTTTTTTTTTTATCTCGGTACAACTTTCATTTCTCATCTGATCTGTCTCCCTAGGACAATTTTGTTCTCTTTCCTCCGTGAGCCTGCACCTCTGTAGAATGTATTCCAAGAATATAAAATTTTCCTTTCAGAGACACTTGTCATCCGTCTCAATTATAATTTTGTTGGCAGAACGTTGCCCTCTACACAACCCCCTTCTTTCCCTTTCTCTCGCTCTCTATGTTTTTCTCTCTCACAGTAAAGGGACCAAGTTCGCGACTCGTTTCAGATTGCCCAGTTGTAAATTGGAACATGGTTTACAGTAAGGAAAAACAGGCAGCGTGGAAGTGCCTGGTTATGCCATCAGTAAAGCATCTGAGACCTCGAACAGTGAAGTCTATGATCTTCAAAAAGTTGCAATGATTTGTGTCTTACCTTGTCATTTTTGACTGACTGACTGATTGCTTGAAAAATTAAATGGCTGACAGATTTACTGACTAACTTATTAACTAGCTGACAGGCTAACTGACTGACTGACTGACTGACTAACTGACTGACTGACAGACTAACTGACTGACTGGTAGACTAACTGACAAACTAACTGATTGACTGACAGACTAACTGACTGACTGACAGACTAACTGACATTACTGGCAGACTAGCTGACTAACTGACTAACTGACATACTAAATGACTGACTGACAGACTTACTGACTGACTGACATACTAACTGACTGACTGACAGACTAACTGACTGACAGACTAGCTAACTCACTAACTGACTAACTGACCCGTTTAATCATCATCTAACTGACTAATAGGCTAACTGATTGGCTGACTCGTTTAATGATAATCTAACTGACTCACTAATTAACTGACTAACTGACTCGTTTAATGATCATATAACTGACTCACTACATCAACTGACTGACTGAGTGACTCGTTTAATGATCATCTAACTGACTCACTAACTAACTGACTGACTGACTGACCAACTGAATGATCAAGTGACTGATTAACTAAGTAATGGACTGAATAATTGACAGCTTGAATAGCTGAAATAATTGAATAGCTGACTGACTAATTGCATGACAAAACTAACTTGCTGACTAACTAACTGACTGCCTGATTTACCAACTGACTCAATCACTAACTAACTGGCCAACTGGCTGAATAATTAACTGACTGATTAACTTACTGATAAGCTAACTATCCAACCGGCTGAATCTCCGACTGACTGACTAACTAACTGATTGACTGAATAACTAATTGACTGACTGACTAACTAACTGACTATCTGACTGATGAACTGACTTTCTGAGTAACTAACTACCTGATTGACTGAGTAACTAATGACAAACTGAATAGCTAACTGACTGACTGACTAAATGACTGACTGACTGACAAACCAATTGACTGACTTAGTAACTAACTGCCTCAGTAACAGACTAAGTGACTGACAGACTGACTGACTAACTGACTGACCAACTGACTGACAGACCAACTAACGTACTGACTAATTAATTGGTTATCTGACTGACTAACAGGGAGGACTAAACAGTGTCGGTTGTTAGAGGTAAGTAGCAGTGAGAACTAGCCCGTCTAAGTTGTTAGAGGTAAGTAGCAGTGAGAACTAGCCCGTCTAAGTTGTTAGAGGTAAGTAGCAGTGAGAACTAGCCCGTCTAAGTTGTTAGAGGTAAGTAGCAGTGAGAACTAGCCCGTCTAAGTTGCTAGAGGTGTATAGCAGTGAGGACTAGACCGTCTAAGCTGCTAGAGGTGTATAGCAGTGAGGACTAGACCGTCTAAGCTGCTAGAGGTGTATAGCAGTGAGGACTAGACCGTCTAAGCTGCTAGAGGTGTATAGCAGTGAGGACTAGACCGTCTAAGCTGCTAGAGGTGTATAGCAGTGAGAAGTCTTTCCAGCTTAGGACAAGCAGAGTGGGAAGCAGCGTTGCGTGTCTTAACGAAAGTTCTACGAACGTATGACAAGGAATAAACTAATTTCCAGCTGTTTTCCGAGGATGTGAAGAAGAAAAAGTAAATATTGCATGTAGCAGTGATATTAGTAGTAGTAGTAACAGTAGAAGTAGTAGTACTAGTGTAGTAGTATTAGATGTAGTGTAGCAGTAGTCGTAGTAATGGTAGTAGTAGTAGTAGTAGTAGAAGTAGTAGTAGTAGTAGTATTCGATGTAATAGCAGTTGTGGTAGTAGTGGTGTGGGTAACAGCAGTAGTAGTATTAGGTGCAGTAGTAGTAGTGGTAGTAGTTGTACGGGTAATAGTAGAAGTAGTAGTAGTGGTAGTAGTCGTAGAAGAGTAGTACTAGTCGTGGTAGTAGTAGTAGTAGTAGTAGTAGTAGTAGTAGTAGTAGTAGTCGCATTAGACATAGGTGTAGTAATATTATTATTATTAGTAGTAGTAGTAGTTGTAGTAGTAGTAGTAGTAGTAGTAGCAATGCAGTAGTAGTAGTGATAGCAGTATTAGAAGTAGCAGTAGTAGAAGTAATATTAGTAGTAGTAGCAGTAGTAGTAGTAGTAGTAGTGATAGTAGTAGTTATAGTAGTAGTGGTAATAGTAGTAGTAGTAGTAGTAGTAGTAGTAGTAGTAGAAGTTATAGTAGTAGTAGTAATAGCAATAGCAGTAGAAGTAATAGTGGTAGTAATAGCAGTAGTAGTAATAGTAGTAGTAGTAGCATCAGTAGTAGTAATAGTAGGTGTATAAATAGTAGTATTAGCAGTAGAAGTAGTTGTGGTAGTATTAGCAGTAGTAGAAATAGTAGCATTAGTAGTAGTAGTAAAAGTAGTAGTAGTTGTTGTTGTTGTTGGTGTTGTTGTAGAAGAAGAAGAACAAGTGGAAAAAGAAGAAGAAGAAGAAGAAGAAGAAGAAGAAGAAGAAGAAGAAGAAGAAGAACAACAACAACAACAACAACAACAACAAAAACAACAACAAATACAGCAACTACAAGAACAAAAACTTTATCGAAAACAAACAAAAAACACGAACAAACAGAATAAGTGTGAGAAGATGCAGTAGAAGAACAAACAGAATAAGTGTGAGAAGATGCAGTAGAAGAACAAACAGAATAAGTGTGAGAAGATGCAGTAGAAGAACAAACAGAATAAGTGTGAGAAGATGCAGTAGAAGAACAAAAAGAAGAAGACAAGAATAATAATTATTAGAATTATCAAAACATATTTTAGGACATTTTTCTAATTTTGGTGTGATTGATTGATTGATTGATTTGAAGACAAGTTTCACGAACTTCCTCCAAAGCCCTGCAAGCCAACTGCAATTTGTGAAATATGTGCAATTTCAAATTTTGGTGAACTTTCTACTTTACATGCAATCAACTTCAGTATTGGTATGTCTTCTCTGAATATCCTTCCAAATTGCACTCACTCGCAGACTGAATGAGTAATACGCAAAAGTGAAAGCGTATCACGACTCTTAGCGCAATTGGCATTTGTCATAAAACTGTCACCAAGAAACTCATTTGGCATCAAGTCCATGCCACCCTGGGTCAGAGTCTCGCCAAAAGGCTTTAATGAATAAAAAGAACTCATAATACACTACATGTAGCCAGGCCATAACCAATTCCTTGAGGTTTAGTCTCTGTGCTCCAAGCGTCTTCTGAAATTCCCCCAGGTGCTCTACAACTAAGAGCCGTCATTGGCAATTCATTGTTACCCACTTGTAGTGCTGATGGAAGGCGTTTTGATACGCTCACGAATTCGGGCAGTTCCAATATAATGCAGAAATGTCTGAACTGTATTTAATACGGTTTGGAGATATACGGGATACTTCGCAATGAGTATGGCGCACTCTAAAAGAAGGATATCACCAAAATGGGAAACATAAAAATGTCTCTATTGTGTCTGTTATTGACGTCTGTAAATAGAGCTTGTTTCTGTTCCATAACCGTCACAAGATGAAAGGCAGATAAGTATGCTTGATGATAGGTCACAAAATTGGGACAGAAAATACGCAGAGAAAATGTAAAGGTTATGAGAATAAATTCAACTAACTGCAATCAATTTTAGCTAGGAAACATTAGTAAGAAATGTGAAATCAATTACATAACTTGGTAGCACTTCAGACAAACTAGGAGGAACAGATAAAGACAGCAACATCAGAATACAAAGGACAAAATGCGCGCTCATCGCATTTGGGGAAGCTTATAAAAAACACGAAATTAAGTCCAACACATAAATATAAATTTGTAGCTACAACGTAAAGGCGGTAATATTTTTATAGATATGAAACTTCGAGAACTACATAAAGAAGCAAAAATATAAATATTTTCACAAATGGGTGTTTGATCAGAATAAGTTGTTTTTGCTCTGATGTATGCAGTTAGCAGTCTTTATTTATGTCTGTAATAAACTGTTTTTATTTTGTGTTCTGCTGTATGCACTCAGTTCGCTTTGTTCTGATGCCTGTACTAAAATGAATGTGTAATGATACAATCAGCTGTCTTGTTCTCATAGAGGGCAATAAACTGCCTTTATTATGATGCTTGCAATCAGTTGTCTTGTTCTGATTCGTGCTATAAACTATATCTGGTTTGATGCTTGCAATCAGCTGTCTTGTTCTGATAGAGGGCAATAAACTGCCTTTATTATCATGCTTGCAATCAGCTGTTTTTGCTACGATATCTGCAATCAGCGGATTTTGGTGTGATACGTGCAAACAGCAGTCTTGTTCTGATTCGTGCTATAAACTGTCTCTGTTCTGATGCTTGCAATCAGCTGTCTTGTTCTGATTCGTGCTATAAACTGTCTCTGTTCTGAGGCTTGCAATCAGCTGTCTTGTTCTGATTCGTGCTATAAACTGTCTCTGTTCTGATGCTTGCAATCAGTTGTCTTGTTCTGACTTGTGCTATAAACTGTCTCTGTTCTGATGCTTGCAATCAGTTGTCTTGTTCTGATTCGTGCTATAAACTGTCTCTGTTCTGATGCTTGCAATCAGCTGTCTTGTTCTGATTCGTGCTATAAACTGTCTCTGTTCTGATGCTTGCAATCAGCTGTCTTGTTCTGATTCATGCTATAAACTGTCTCTGTTCTGATGCTTGCAATCAGCTGTCTTGTTCTGATTCGTGCTATAAACTATCTCTGTTCTGATGCTTGCAATCAGTTGTCTTGTTCTGATTCGTGCTATAAACTATATCTGGTTTGATGCTTGCAATCAGCTGTCTTGTTCTGATTCGTGCTATAAACTGTCTCTGTTCTGATGCTATCCGTGACATTCCTATCGTTCTTCCTTGAAACAACTCTTCACATGTTGTATAAGAGGGTTGTTCTTGAGGACGTGAATCTCTAAAACAAATTCTACAGAAGTCACAGACACAATAATACATAACAACACATTAGTGGTAGAATACTCTACAACTCATATCAATACAGACCATTAGCTTTCTGTGTTTAAAAGAAACCCTAGAACAAAAATATCGAAGAAGGAGGGAACGGAAAAGTACACACCCTGATCTGGTTGAAACAATATGTACGACCCCCATCTCTCTTCCTCGATGTACTCCTGGAAACAGGCTGGGCCCCAGGATTCTAGCCAACGGGTTGAGGATCGACACTGTGATCCCCATAGTGGTGATCTTTTTGAGAACCCTTGCATTTCACTACAGCCATAAGAAACCATGTCTACCTTCTCAAGTTCGTCTCAGGTGGTAAGAAGAGTCACCGAGACCCGCTACCAAAGAAAAGTGGCAATCACAAGAAAAGTGGCGCTAAACAGCAAACAGTGCCAAAAAATAATGGCGAACTTGTTTTCCTGCGCATTAAAAAAAAAGTACTTCAAAAATACATACAACACCAATCCCATTTTTCCTGCAATTCACCTAACTACAATGGTTTATAAGGGGACCACTGTGCCTAGCTACAAGAACAGAATTTGTCCTGTTGAACATCACAGAAAAATATCATTGCTTATGGCCGATTCTTTCTTTGTAGACAACTGAAGGAATATGTCTCTGTTTATTCTCCTTCGTTCGTTCTCAAACTCCCGCCAACAAGCCATTAAAAGGGCTTTGCAAGTAGCAGGATGTAGTCCGGAGAACGGAATGCGATGTGTAGTAGTTTACAGCTTGACTACGATATTTGCACTTTTTTGGTCTAACACATCCGACTTCACCAGACATTTTTGGGTACCATCCTAGCCTTCTCTATTTGGCTTGCCTAATTTTAATGTCTGTCAAAAGTTCTCTAGCTATACTCACGCTCTTCATGACCTCGTTTTTGTTTGTTTCACTTTCCACGAAATGCAACACAATTTTCTGTATAACCACATTTCGACGGCCTCTGTTTTGTTCTCCAGCTGTTTGTTCATTGTCCATCCAGCTTTCTGCAGCATATAATAATGCTGAATCTAATTTGTAATGTATTGGTTCTTTTTCTGGATGTAAATATATTCCTCATCAAATTAAATACGCTTTTGGTCATTCCTGTTCTATTCTTCACTTCCCTCTCACAGAGAAGATGTCGTAAGAGGCGCCTAACTGTGTGTCATGGCCATCGTTAGGTGGTTTGTTTAGAGCAGCATAGATGGCGCCTGACAGGCTGCGGGTCTACTTTTCTCTAGTGTTTAAGTCTATTAAGATGAACTCGCACATCGGTCAACTACGTAACGCAGCGGAATATTAATCTACTCAAGCCTAGCCCGCTAAGCAGGAAATCGTTCTCCCGGCTATATCCAGCTTATACCAGAGCTAGGACATGCACAGGGGCATCTGCTTCTGTAGAAGTACAGGTGGACTAAGACTAAGAACTAAGATACAAGTAGCTGTCTACCTCTTCTAGTTTCAAGCCATTCACACGGATATTAGTTTTAGGCTGTACATTTGCTTTGGTAAATAACATCACTTTTGTTTTACTAATGTAAATGTCTAAAACCATGGTCAGTACTTCTGGTGTTGACTATCTCTACGAGATCTTGCAACTCCTTCTCCCTTTCAGCTAGCGGTAGAGTATCATCAGCATATCTCTGGCTGTTGATTATTTTTTCCGTTGATGATTAGTCCAGGCACTGCTTCACTCTGTCTGAAGATTTTATCTGTGTAAAGGTTAGCACTATGCACGAAAATCAGATTAATGCGTAGACTGGTCCTGTCAATATTCCTCTATGTTTGTGAGACATGGACAGTTACAGCTGACCTTCAGCGAAGGATACAGGCCTTGGAGATGAGATGTTTTCGAAGACTTTTAAACGTCACGTACAAAGATCGAGTTACAAATGAGGAAATACGAGATAGAATTACAACAGCAATAGGGCCTTTTGAAAACCTCTTGGCAACTGTCAAAAGAAAGAAACTCGCTTGGTACGGTCACATATCGAGATCAAATGGTCTTGCAAACACAATCCTCCACGGGAAGGTGCATGGCAGACGACGAAGAGGCCCTCTCAAAAAGAGATGGGAGGACAACATAAAAGAATGGACCAATCTCCGACCAGAAAATTCACAGGCAGCGGCATCTGACAGAGAAGGGTGGTGTGGCGGTGTGAGGATGTCTTCATGTGTGCCCCAATGACCTCACCGGTTACGAGATAACCTGACCTGACTTGAAAGGTTTAAGAAGTGACAACACATGCCTATCTCACACCTTTTTGGATACCATTATGGCCCCGATAGCGAGATGTGAGCCCTTACCTTTGACGGTAAAAGCGAGAACTCTATCACTGAGCTAATTAGACGCTGAGGAACAGTGATGGCGGTAATTAGCCTTTTGTCTCCAGTTGAAGCGAGGAGTCACAGTTAACGCTGGTCATTCTACATTAAGCCTGTACTCTGGACTTTGCAGTGACAATTTCAACGGCATTGGTTTCACATGTTGAAGTGGCTATCCCTATACACAACCCGCATTAGTATTTTTTGTTCCCCAAGTTTGGAAAGTTACAGTGGTTCTAATTATTTTCAACTGTGGTACCATTCTGTGAATGAGCATTCAATCAATCAATCAATTAATCAAAGCCTGCGGCTCCCCTCCCCATTATTCAAGGTCTTGGGCCTTTCGCTCCGCCTCTCTCCAGGTGTAACCATTTAATCGTAGTTCAAACTCACATCCTCTTTTGAATTCATTTTTAGATCAACTCATTTTTCTCTTATTCGGTGGATTCCTAGTAAGGGCCTGTCTGGCTGTGTTTGACGGTGCATTTAGCAACGTATGTCCTATCCAGTCACCTTTTCTGTCCATGAATTGTTGTTCCAGTGGATGTTGTTGATTCATTGAGCAGATGTCCCTGTGCATGTCCTAGCTCTGGTATAAGCTGGATATAGCCGGGAGAAGGATTTCCTGCTTAGCGGACTAGGATTGAGTAGATTAATACTCCCCTGTGTTAGGTAGTTGACCGATGTGCGAGTTCATCTTAATAGACTCAAACACTAGAGAAAAGTAGACCCGCAGCCTGCCAGGCGACATCTATGCTGCTCTAGACAAATCACCTAACCTTGGCCAGTGCTATGCCATGGCACACAGTTAGTCGCCTCTTACGACATCTTCTCTGTGAGAGGGAAGTGAAGAATAGAACAGGAATGACCAAAAGCGTATTTAATTTGATGAGGAATATATTGACATCCAGACAAAGAACCAATACATTACAAATTAGATTCATGTTCTGCTACTTTATGTACATTTTCCGGTCTGATGCCCTACAGGGAGCTTCCAGTTTTTGTCCAGTTGATGTATGATTCTATCTGCTTCCAGCTTTTGTCCGGTTGATGTATGATTCTATCTGCTTCCAGCTTTTGTCCGGTTGATGTTTAATTCCATCTGCTTCCAGCTTTTGTCCGGTTGATGTATAATTCCATCTGCTTCCAGCTTTTGTCCGGTTGATGTATAATTCCATCTGCTTCCAGCTTTTGTCCGGTTGATGTATAATTCCATCTGCTTCCAGCTTTTGTCCGGTTGATGTATAATTCCATCTGCTTCCAGCTTTTGTCCGGTTGATGTATAATTCCATCAGCTTCCAGCTTTTGTCCGGTTGATGTATAATTCCATCTGCTTCCAGCTTTTGTCCGGTTGATGTATAATTCCATCTGTTTCCAGTTTCTGTCCGGTTGATGTATAATCACATCTGCTTCCATCGTCTGATGTGTATTCCAATTGTGATATATATGGCGGGCGGCCAATGGTGGATCATATTTGGATAAGTTTTGTGCACCATATTTTTCATTGTGCTGTGGTTTTCAATTCCATATAATCAAATTCCTATTTTGCCTAATGGTATAAATAACAACCATGCAGTCATTTAAATCAATGTTGTTCTTTCATGATGTTTCAACTCTTAAGCGGGTTCGCACAATATTTTGTGTCATAACGTCAACGAATATCAATTTTGGAAATGGAATCGAGCATCGGAATCGTCCATTGTGTTCATTATTCAGTGTGATATTCATTTCGTACGTTACTTTTCTTTTTTCTGCACGTTCCATGTCATCCACTCAAGCTGGTTTTTGTGGTCTACGTCATTGACTGCTGTAGGCCACTGAGACCTAGTCAACTATCGCCTTGCCGCCAATATTACAAGCATTTTCTCTACACAACTCGTTCTCATGCAGATATGCATGGAATCTGTGAAAATCATCCAGCATCCTCAATAAAACACATCTCAAGGGGCAGCGAATTCCCAAGTAAACAACATAGGGTGGAGGCAGACGGAGTCGTGTGTAGCCGGGAGCGGATCTAGTGAAATCATCGTCCGTGATCAAAACTGGCCGTCTGATCAGGAAAGAGCTGGCCAATGAGAACCCCAGACCATCAGCACAGATCCCTACAGCGCTAGCATGACTGCGCAGGGGTGACTTAGTGAAGAAATGGGCGTAAACAACCCAATCGCCCGCTTGTCAATTTGTGACGAAACTACACGACTGGAATGTGACGAAACTACATGATTGGAATGTGACGAAACTACATGACTGAAATGTGACGAAACTTCATGAATGGAATGTGACGAAACTACACGACTGGAATGGGACGAGAGTACATGACTGGAATGTGACGAGATTACATGACTGGAATGTGACGAGACTACATGACTGGAATGTGACGAGACTACACGAATGGAATATGACAAGACTACACGACTGGAATGTGACGAAACTACACGACTGGAATGTGACGAAACTACATGATTGGAATGGGATGAAACTACATGACTGAAATGTGACGAAACTACATGAATGGAATGTGACGAAACTACACGACTGGAATGGGACGAGACTACATGACTGGAATGGCACACTGGTTGTCTAAAGATTCTGCAGAGTCTTCTGGGATCGCTGGAGTCGAGAGGTGAGCGATGAACAGAAACGGTGAACTATCGAATCCCACAAATGTTAAAACGATCCCTGGTCTCACGGGTGGTGGAACCAGAGGGCCTTCATCCTGATTTGCCTCCAGTCGTCTTGACTAATGTCTTGCCATTGGTTCAAGGTAGCTCGGGACCAGAGTGTGAGGTCGATGACAAGCGCAGTTCTTTCTCACTATAATCCAAATAAAGCGCAAGTTACATTATCAAGACAAAACCTACTGTTGATGTGGCCATCATCGCTTGCGATGGTCAACTAATAAAAGATTATCCATTGTAGGCATCTGTTAACGAAGGACTGGAGTCTTTGTTGTTTGGTCGTGATCGTCTCTTTGTATCCACTCCATGCAGCAGCACCAACTTTACACTAGTGTTGGATATTCTAACTTTCGTATGAATTGTGGTTTCTCTAGATCTCTATATGTTGGTTTAGTGTCAGGATTTCCACTTTTCCTTTACAATTCTGGTTCGTACATCTGCATCTCCTGATGTGCCAATTGTATTGCCCACTATACTTCTTCCTACAGTGCTCTCCCTCTAACATGATTTATTATTTGTTGGTGGGTGATCATTTTAAGGAGCTTGGTTTTCTTCACGCTGATATTCAGTCCCAAATCGGCTGATTATTCTTTCAACCTGTCCAGTTTCTCTTGCAAATTACAATGGCTGAGTAATAAAAGCACCAGATTATCTGCGCAATCCAGGTCCTCCAATTGTAACCAAAGTGTCCATTTGAATACCAACTCTCTTTCCATCGTGTGATGTCTTTATTTTCCAATCTTTTGCAAACTAAAACAGAAATGTTAAGAGAAGACATCCCTGTCTCACCAATTCCTGTAACGCGAAGCTGTCAGTTCGTACTTCTTGGTGAACCGCTCCACTAACTATAAGAGAGTTGTGTACTTCTCTGTTATCCCAAATCTTCTTAATAGCTATCAAAAAACATTAAAGCTCCAGACTGTCGATTGCCTTTTCGTAGTCTATAGAATATGTGTTTAGGGATATTCTACATTCAATAATTTGTTTTATTAGGATGCGTAGAGTAGCTTTATGATATGTACTTGATCTTCCCTGGCGAAATCCTACCTATTCCTCTCTGAGCGGTTTGTTGACTTCCTCTTTTAATTTGTCCAAGATGATTCAGTTGAATACCATGCCTGACACTATCTTTGCTGCAATCTAACAGATGTATCTAATTGTACAGCTTTATCAGATGTCGTTTTTTCAATTATATGGGTACTCTTTCTTCTTCTCATATATTCGTGCAATATTTATATGTGGTCATATATATATCTTCTGCATCTATTCCGTCTGGGTCTGCCGCTTTCCCTTTCTTAGGTTCCAATATGGCATTGTTGATTTCTAACTTACTTGATGGGTTGCAGTCTAAATCCTGGGTACATTCCGATGATAAGATGTTTGGTGTTTCTTGTGGTGGAGGTTTGTTTAGACTTTCTTTGAAATACTCATCCCTTCATTTCTGTTGTTTCTCCGATGAAATCAATATATTTTTTATAGTCTATATTTTATTGATTTATCAATTTTTTTAAATCTATTTATCTATTACGTGTATATATATTTATTTGTCACCTGCCTGCTAATTACTCTGCCTCCTGTGCCGGTGTGTCAATATATACCTTTTTAGTTTTTATTATCAAAGTCTTGGAGGTAGGGGGAATATGGGTGGGGTGGGGGGGGGTGTAGTGGGTGGGGTTAAGGCAGAAGTGTAAAAAACAGTATCTCATGATGAATGACAGCCATATCCATGATGATCAGGGGCATATTTGTGTCCCACACTTGTGTCTAGCTCACAGGTGGCTTCTATAGTCTGTCTGTGTACGGCAGTGCCATCCATCGGGCAATAGCTTTGGTTTCCCGGCTAGACTGTGAGTGGGGGAAAACAGGGGGAGACCACCACCTGACTAGTACAAACATCTTATGTGGAAAGACGGACGACTGGCCAAGTGGACAACAATAACTCTAAAGGCAGCAGTTGGAAAGGCCAGGATTCGGGCTATGGGAACACCAGGGACCAATGGTGGTGTGCTGTCAGAGCAACGTTAAGAAAGCAACTGCAAACTACAGAATGTAAAGTGCTAACAAACCCATGACAGTCGAAAATAACGAAACTTTAACGTCTGATATCGAAGCCTTCAGGTCAGGAAGATCATTGGCGCGAATTGGGGAAGAGGATTATTTCTGAGCCAGTACAAGTAATAGAGATGACGGCCCAAACCCGGGACTGCATTACGGTGCAAATCTCAGAAATAGCACTAAACTAAGAATAGCCACTAGAAACACCCTGAGCTTATACCAGGGGAAATCACTCATGATTGGAGAAGAGATGAAAGAACTAGGGCAGACGTTCTAGGAGTCTCAGAACGCAGATGGGCCGGTCAAGGGCACTGCGTGAGTAGTTCAAGAGAAACCTTTATGTACTCTGGGAAAGACATGGGTGGACAGAGGGCGTTAGGTTATATCCTGTCAAAGAAGACGACACCTTCACTACTTCGTTACAATTCAGTTAACGAGAGCATCGGAGAAGAAGACTAACGTCTGGTCAGGCACAACATTCTGATCAGACATGTTAGTCAGGGTAAGGCACAACATTCTGATCAGACATGTTAGTCAGGGTAAGGCACAACATTCTGATCAGACATGTTAGTCAGGGTAAGGCACAACATACTGATCAGACATGTTAGTCAGGGTCAGTCACAACATACTGATCAGACATGTTAGTCAGGGTAAGGCACAACATTCTGATCAGACATGTTAGTCAGGGTCAGGCACAACATACTGATCAGATATGTTAGTCAGGGTAAGGCACAACATTCTGATCATACATGTTAGTCAGGGTCAGGCACAACATTCTGATCAGACAAGTTAGTCAGGGTCAGGCACAACATACTGATCAGACATGTTAGTCAGGGTAAGGCACAACATTCTGATCAGACAAGTTAGTCAGGGTCAGGCACAACATTCTAATCAGACATGTTAGTCAGTGTCAGGCAAAATATACTGGCCAAGACCCTCACCTCGGCTGCTTCCTCGTAACCTGCCTGAAAACGGGCTGTTTTCATGGCACCTTGGCTAAAGGGATGATGGATCGACGTGATCCCCGTAGTAGTGAGTGACAAGCAGATGAAGCCAATCATAGCATAACCGCCTGGAGGACCCCGGATCACTTTCATCCGCACGCTCGGGATGTGAGGAAAGCCACTACAATCCGCCACTAAACGTCCTTTTCAGGCAGCACAAAAAGCGTAAACTTACTCGTTGTGGCCATTAGAAACAACACTAACAAAGACCACATCGTTATGACTAGACGTAAGAAAAAGAACAGAAACCTAACACTAATACAAGAGTACTACCAACTTCAACATTTGATGATTGCGAAATTTAGGAATTAAAAAACACTTTCGATAGAAGAAACATAAACAAACGCTGGACTGTACTAGAAGACAACGCAGAAGAGTGACAGTTATTAGATAATGTAAGAGTTATGTACCGACCGAGTTAAAGTATAGTCAAAACATCTGGTGGCCCTGCAGATGCATTTGTGATTACCACGGGAGTAAGACAGGGAAAGGTTTTATCACCACTTATGTGACATATCTCTGAATGTCATTTCGGATATAGGTAACTATGTCACGTCAGTCGGTGCACTCACAGGCATAGCTAGTGTATCCTGTCAAGCTCAGGTCAATGTCCTTGTGTAGAGTTTCTTGCAGGAGAGCCACATGAATCCTGTGGCTGTCCAATACCTTGGCAAGCTCAATATTATTATTTCCCATAGGCCACTGGATCAATAACCAACCAACCAATCAACCATCATCACTTCTTGTCATTACATACATGGATAAAATAACATCAGAAGTTGACCATTAAGGCAACTAAACTGAAATAACTTCAGAAGTTGACCATTAAGGCAACTAAATTGAAATAACATCAGAAGTTGACCATTAGGGCAACTAAACTGAAATAACATCAGAAGTTGACCATTAAGGCAACTAAACTGAAATAACATCAGAAGTTGACAATTAAGGCAACTTAACTGAAATAACATCAGAAGTTGACCATTAAAGCAACTAAACTGAAATAACATCAGAAGCTGATCATTAAGGCAACTAAACTGAAATAACATCAGAAGTTGACCATTAAGGCAACTAAACTGAAATAACATCAGAAGTTGACCATTAAGGCAACTAAACTGAAATAACATCAGAAGTTGACCATTAAGGCAACTAAACTGCAGAAAGCGAAGACCATGACATGTCGAGGGAGTTACTATTCGCAGATGACCAATGTCTAATGTGCGAAGATGATAGTGGCTTACAAGATCATACACATATACTCAACACAACTTGTGCGAGATACAACATCAAAATTTGTCAAATAAAACCTGCCGAAGACGGATGTATAGGACCGAAAGTTGCAAATATCGCATTCAAGCTGTAAACCAGCAGCACAACGCATTCCGTTCTTCGAACTACATTCTGCTGCTTACAAAGTCTTTTTTATGACTTGGTAGCGGGAGATTGAGAACGTTCATGACTTGATAGCGGGAGATTGAGAACGTTCATGACTTGGTAGCGGGAGATTGAGAGCGTTCAGGACTTGGTAGCGGGAGATTGAGAACGTTCATGACTGTGTAGCGGGAGATTGAGAACGAACTCAGAAGAAGAAGAAGTAATTAAAAAGAAAGAAACTACGAAAATCAGTAGATCCCTAGGCCCTCTAACCACCCATGCCAACGACAGCTGGCTCACAGGTGCACGAGTTCAAGTACCTGGGAAGCATTTTCACTGAGGACGGACCGTTGGACAAAGAAGTGGAAATCAGATGTCAAAAACCAAGTGCAGTGACCTACTAAATGTTACCACTACTCTAACATCACAACATCAGTATAGAAACAAAACGGTAACTGATAAACACTATTTTCTTATCACCGCTGTGATATCAGGGGAAAACCTGGCTTCTGTCCAAGGAGAGGGGAAAAGAAAATTTCAACTTGTGAAATGAGATGCCTAAGAAAAGTTATCAACGTAGCCAGAATAGACAGTATTAACAATACCGGCATCGGTAAAATTATGGGAACATCTTGCCAAGAATACATGCATAGACAAAATGTTAAGTAAGTTAGTGATCTTATGAGAATGAAACCAGATCGGCTGGCATTAAAAACAAACCAGTACAAGATCGGGGTTTCGAGCCAAATGAAGACCGCGATGCAAAGGGACAGACAACATCAATTACATCCAAAGCCATCATGGGCTCACAACAACCACAGCAACACATCTGGCAATAAAAGAGCGATACTTACAGCTCCCCACCACGCTTCCCTGAATCAGTGGACAGATAAATTAAGTATAATTCTTGACAGGAAACACTGAAAAAAAAAAAGCAGAAAAAAGAGACATTTTGATTATCACTGGAGATTTCAACGGAAAAGTTAGCATGGAAAGTAGAATGGACGAGAGAAATATGCTAGGACCTCTTTATTCCTCTCTATAAGACAGCTTAAACCTGTGCACACATTACCGCACTCTTGTGCTAATACGCCACGCTAGCAAAATCCTCTTGCGGATTATATTGAAAAGGATTAAGCGATCATTTAAATGCGAAATCCAAAAAGTACATGCAAGCTTCAGAAAAGACAGAGGGATCAGAGATCACATATTTAATATGAGGAACATCTATGAAAAATGTAGAGAGCATAACGTTGATATGTTTACATGCTTTATCGATTACACCAAGGCCATTGATTGCGTAAAACATCAGAGATTATAGGACAATCATGATAGATATGGGGGTTTCCAGTACATCTAATCGAATCATTATATCAGGAACATCAAGCTGCTTTCAGAGTGTCTGTTGAAACTTTAGATTGATTCGAAGTACAATAGGGAATGATGTGATGTTCTTTCATCACGTGTGATTTGTTTTGTTTTGCTTTATTTCTTTTTTTTTCTTTTTTTTGCGTTCGACTTATTTCTCTAATCCCCAAGGCGGTGTGCGTTGCACTGTGGTTTTTATTTTGCGCCTGTCGACCCAGTGCATCCGATTTCAGCATGCCTTTTATGTAAGGGTCTGCTTTCTGCTGCATTTTCTAAGGGTTTGCTTCCTCAGAGTAACGCCCGGTGCTGTGATGGGGATCGAACCCAGCTCCTTTGGGTTGTAAGCCGTGGCACTCAACCACTAGGCCACGCCGTCCCCATCACATGTGATAAAAATCACTTTCTTTACTGAACCGTGGGAACAGTCGTCTTTCTTGCTGTGTCTGCTGAAATGGGTGACTTCCTCAGTGATTTGGATTCAAAGGCCGCCGTCCATCGAAGACGATGATGGCAAAATTTATTTTGCTAGCGCTATTTTTAGTAAGGATTAACTGCGCTACTTTTTATCCTCACTCTCTCGTCTCGTACGGCCCGATTCCAGTGGCAAGTCAAGGACAAGACGACTAGGGAGCGACTACGAGATGCAGGGTGCATCAAGCACCCGAGAAAAAGACGGCGGAGTCCGGAGTCGAACCCACACCACCTGATCACGAGGCCGACTGCTTAACTACTTCGCCACGGAATTTGGATTAAAGTGAGGAAACAAACTGCGCCTTTTGTCAATCTCACTCTCTGGTCTACCTTTGAAAAGTGGCAAGATATTATTTGAGACGAATGGAGATATTACGGGATGCAAAATGTTCCTCAGGGTTTGCCCCGGTTCTTTTCCCGTTAACAGGTGTCCCGCAAGACAGCGGAAGGCGGATGATATCTACCGTTGTGTGTCTTGCCTTTCCCATAACAGCAAGAAGTGGTAGGGACATCAACGTGTTAGTGATGTATTGGGCATCTCTCCCGGGCGACGTGTTCTAGCTCAATTTAGTTACGTGTCTACATTTCACAGTCACACCAAAACCGACGCTGTCTGCAGCTAGGGCGAAAGGCACCAGTCTCGTGAAGTTCAGCCATGTGAACTAGACCGTGAAATACGACACATGTTTAACAGTAAAACTAGTTCATTTTAATCCAAGATCCCAGAACTAAGATAGCCATACGATAACGTGATACTATCAAACAGTGCAAAGTTGATAGAGCAGCTAATGGCAGCCGTAAGCAGATGTAGCGAAGATCAAAACCTCTTTGTAAACATAAACAAAACCAAGATAATGACCACCAACAAAACAAGAAGTCAACATAAATTTTAGTTTGGAGGTGTAGAAATAGAACAGGTCACGAAACCGAGTATCTGGGCTCCAGAATTGACATCAATGGCAACTCCTTAAAGGAAATCAGAAGGAAATTGGCAATGGCGATGCAGAAGCTCCACAACCTGAGGAAGTTATGGCAGAATACCAGCAGATCAATAAAAATAACAATTTTGAGAACCTGTGTTTTTTCCATGGCAGCATACGTCTGCAAAACATGGACAGCCACACATACGTAAAGTTTGAGAGGATCATATCCTTCTAGTCAAAATGTTATAGAAAGGTCATTAGAATACCATGGACCGAAAAAAGAAAAACGCAGACATTCGACAAGATTTAGGCAAACAGTAGAACTGGTTAATAAATTCCATCAAGAACAGAAAGTTGAAATATGAGAGAACACATCAAAAGACATCGGTCTTGAGAGAACGGTAATGGAAGGTATGGTGCCATTCAAGAGACGCAGAGGCAAGCCAAGAAAAAGATGGCACCAAGCTATAAAGAAATGCTTGGGCATGACTCTGGTTCAGGCTGGAGATTTGACAGGAAATCGAGTTTATTTCGGACAAGCCGGGATGGGGCGACGTTCTGCAAAGACCAAGCTGCATAATGAATGAATAAATGCACATCTTAGTCTGTAGTAACATATTTTTTTGTGGTTCTACTTTTGTGACTCGGGTTCGGCAATTGTCGGAGTACAGCTTTCTTCTTATCTTCTTCTGTCTTATGTAATACTAACTCTGGATCCGCGTTGTTTAGTTTTTTTGAATCCTGCAGTTTTCTCACATGCCCTTTTTCCACATCTCTTGACACTGTTAATGTCTATCTTCTCGTCCTCATTTAGCTTTTGTAGCACTTGGAATCTGTTATTAAGTTTTATTATGCTATATTCAACCTTCCTTTTCTGATCTTGTAATATGTGTAATATGTGTATCGTTCTCCGTATTCTCCTTTGTGCTTTTTTTTTAGTTTGAGCTGCAAGATCGCTAGCAACATGTGGTAGTCTGATTCTGTGTCTGCGCCTCGCTTTACTCTTACATCTTGTATTGCACTACTGAACGTTTGAATGACACAGAGCTAGTCAATCTGGTTTTCCATTTTGTTCCTCGATGTGGTCTTCTGTACATACGTATGTGCAAATATACGTCCCCCTAACTGTGATTTTTTTTAGCGCACAAATCTCTGCAAACATTTTTCCATTCTCATTCATCTGTTACATTCTTAATTTGTTCTTAACCCAGCTTGTCTGTTCCCAGATTAACATTGAAGTTCCCCATTGGCATTGCACTGTCTACCTTTTTTTTGATGGAAGGGGGGGGGGGGGGGGGGGGGAGGTAGCTTGCAATTAAGAAACGCCATCTGTAAGAAAAGTGTAGACATGTTTGTTTATTAGAAGACCAATGACAACCCCATGCGTTCTTTGAAAGATAAATACAGGACAAATAATTTCATCGGTGAAGGGTATGGTCCAAAATAAGAATCAATTAAGAGCATTTGATGCAGCCTTGTGCTGCAAGAGGAGTATCAACGATTAAATGATTGGACATAGTTATATTATATCTATATATGAGTGTTATGGGCCTGAGCCCGTGATCTGCAAATGGTTGAGAACCACTGCTCTTAGAAATTCGGCAGAATTGCATACAATATCGGTCTCAGATAGCGAAAAATAGAACAAGCCTTAACATGTAACTCTGACAAAAATGTGCAATAATAGGTTACAAAAATGTGCAGACATTGCTGGAATTACGGAAGTGATCATTATTTCTGGAGAGCAAATCCCAGGATACAACTTCAGACGACTTGCAACACAACTAAAACTGAAAATTACAAGGTAAAATATCGACTCTGTAAATTGCTTGGGATCCAGATGTAGGAAAATATATTAAAAGAAAAGAAACAAAAAGGAAGAGAAAGCTGACGATAGGAAGAAAATCGTAGAAAGAATTTGGTCAATAAATGGTACAAGAAGTGCAAGATGGAGGGACATGTTATAACGAAAAAGATAATATCGGTTTAAAAATAATTACATTTATTAGAAATATTAAATCGGTCATCATCATCATCTTGGCCATTATATAGCATGTCTTTCACAGAACGTCGCTCCCACAACAGCCGATCTGAAAGACTTGATATCTGGCCAGAACTCCCACCTCTATCTGCCATCTTGATCATTATATAGCATGTCTTTCACAGAACGTCGCTCTCACAACAGCCGATCTGAAAGACTTGATCTCTGGCCAGAACTCCCACCTCTATCTGCCATCTTGATCATTATATAGCATGTCTTTCACAGAACGTCGCTCTCACAACAGCCGATCTGAAAGACTTGATCTCTGGCCAGAACTCCCACCTCTATCTGCCATCTTGATCATTATATAGCATGTCTTTCACAGAACGTCGCTCTCACAACAGCCGATCTGAAAGACTTGATCTCTGGCCAGAACTCCCACCTCTATCTGCCATCTTGATCATTATATAGCATGTCTTTCACAGAACGTCGCTCTCACAACAGCCGATCTGAAAGACTTGATCTCTGGCCAGAACTCCCACCTCTATCTGCCATCTTGATCATTATATAGCATGTCTTTCACAGAACGTCGCTCTCACAACAGCCGATCTGAAAGACTTGATATCTGGCCAGAACTCCCACCTCTATCTGCCATCTTGATCATTATATAGCATGTCTTTCACAGAACGTCGCTCTCACAACAGCCGATCTGAAAGACTTGATATCTGGCCAGAACTCCCACCTCTATCTGCCATCTTGATCATTATATAGCATGTCTTTCACAGAACGTCGCTCTCACAACAGCCGATCTGAAAGACTTGATATCTGGCCAGAACTCCCACCTCTATCTGCCATCTTGATCATTATATAGCATGTCTTTCACAGAACGTCGCTCTCACAACAGCCGATCTGAAAGACTTGATATCTGGCCAGAACTCCCACCTCTATCTGCCATCTTGATCATTATATAGCATGTCTTTCACAGAACGTCGCTCTCACAACAGCCGATCTGAAAGACTTGATATCTGGCCAGAACTCCCACCTCTATCTGCCATCTTGATCATTATATAGCATGTCTTTCACAGAACGTCGCTCTCACAACAGCCGATCTGAAAGACTTGATATCTGGCCAGAACTCCCACCTCTATCTGCTATCTTGATCATTATATAGCATGTCTTTCACAGAACGTCGCTCTCACAACAGCCGATCTGAAAGACTTGATATCTGGCCAGAACTCCCACCTCTATCTGCCATCTTGATCATTATATAGCATGTCTTTCACAGAACGTCGCTCCCACAACAGCCGATCTGAAAGACTTGATATCTGGCCAGAACTCCCACCTCTATCTGCCATCTTGGCTTGGGTTCATTATCTTCTCGGTCTGCCTTTGCCCCACTTTCCAATTACCATACCCTTCAGTAGCATTCTCTCTAAACCATTATGACGTTTGAAGTGGCCACAATATTTCAGTTTTCTGGACAAGATATTGTTTACTACCCAATTTTCCTCAACAGCCAGTTCTTTTAGGAAATCTATTTTTTTATTTTTTGGTTATACTTGGAGATTCAATCGTTTTCTTAAGTGTTTGTGTGGTAGTCTACGTTTCATATCCGTTCGTTGCCACTAGAAAGATGCACGTTCGCAAGAGTTTTATTTTCGTCATTTTATTACAGTCCTGCAATAATGTTATTGAATTCAATCCCTGCATTGCTAAAGCCATTCTCCGTCTGACTTCCTTCAGGCAATCTCCATTGATGCTTATAAGTGAGCCGAGGTACTCAAAACTTGTGATTTCTTAATCTTCTATTCTTCTTGAATAACTTCAGGTTTGGTTTTTGCCTTTCATGTTTGAAATATATTTGAAATACAATAAATTACAACACATCGCTTTCAGTCAATGAGTCAAAATCGCGTCGCTCCATGTGTTGAAGCAGATGTCAAACTTAGCATTTGGGATCCCCTAACCAGTTGTTATGTAAACCTGAATCCAGTCATTTGAAATTTCCATAGCACTGGTTTTTACAGAATTAAGTTGCCTGTTCCTTATTTAGTCGGGTCTTGCGACATGTAAGAGAGAAATTAGTTATTCTATTTTCTTTGCATCGGGAAGATATAAGGTTCCAAAATATGTGTTGGAGACTTTGAAAAATGTGTGGTAAACTCGAAAAAGAGGAGAAACTCGGAAAAGAGGAGAAACTCGAAAAAAGGGAGGAGAAACTAGAAAAATGTGTGATAAACTCGAAAAAGGGGAGAAACTAAAAAAGACGTGGGAAACTCGAAAAAATATTTGGCAAACTAGAAAAATGTGTGGGAAATTTCGTCCTCCGCCAGGGGGCATCGCTGGTTAAACAAAGCATCTCTAGCCAGATACGGTGCTGAATACGAAGGGAACCAGTCAAAAGGCGCACTCCAGCATCCAGTACGCCACACAAATATGCTGTATGAAAATAAGATTATACCTGGGAAACCTTGTGGCACTCGGCGTTTGACGGACAACGAGTCACGTTCAGTGTGGGGTCCCCCAGTTTTGAAAGGGTCCAGCTTTTAATACTGGAGGTCCTTCTGGGCTGCTCCTTAGAGCCAGGAACCACAAGAATAGAGATACTGCAATAACAAAACTGAGAACAAAGCAAAGAACACTATACAAAGTGCACTGGAATTAGGTTAGTGTCAACAGTAAAATATATAACTTAAGTAACAACATTTGTGCTTGAAAAAATATTCTGAATAAAGAGCAAATCATTGTATGTTGTTAGTAAGAAACACATCTCAAAAACAAACAAAAATAAACCTTCAAAATTAGAGGCTACTAAAGTCAGTAAGTAGGTCACACAATGATATAGGGTATATGATAAATGTAGCTGATAGTTTTTAAAGGTGTCATTAGACGGCAACAACATCCAGCTTTGTGGTTACTGTTGATAGCAGTCGCTAGGCGACGCATGCAGGTGCGCAGCCTCGATACAAAATGGTGTCCGTGATTACAGATTGTACAATCAAAGAACAGCGGGCTGTTGAAGGTTTTTCTTTGGGTAAAATAACTTTCTGCAACTGATGCTGATAAGAAATTAGTTAATGTTTACAAGGAAAAGTGTTTGTCGGGTAAAGCGGTGTATAACGGTCGATATATCCTTAACTACACCTACCCGCGACACAAGCTAGATAGAAATGAAGAAGAAGACGAAGAAGACAAAAAAGAAGAAGAAGAAGCGTGGCAGTTTAAATATAAAATATGTGCTTGAATGTTGATAATTTTGTTCTCCATTCTTGTTATTTATAATTGAAATTTTGATTCTAAGATGACCTTCGATTTTGAGTC
Source organism: Ariolimax columbianus (assembly GCA_036924085.1). Taxonomy (NCBI): domain Eukaryota; kingdom Metazoa; phylum Mollusca; class Gastropoda; order Stylommatophora; family Arionidae; genus Ariolimax; species Ariolimax columbianus. The sequence continues at coordinate 94,241,241 of JAVGWX010000003.1, forward strand.
CAGATCATGTTGGTCTTTGTCGTTGTGAGAGATTAAAAAAGCAGGTTCGTTCTACAATAAAATTGGCTGAACCATTAATAACCCCTGACTCCCCTGATCTCTGGGTAGTGATATCGGACTCTCGTGTTCAGTGTCGAGCACGTTAAAAATACATTGGCAGTTAGAAATCGAAAAGAGTAGGCTTAACGGCCGCTGGCCGGACAAAAATTATATTAAAAAATGTACCCTAATTATTTGTACCTTCCCCCGGGCCCAGTAAGACGCAGGAAGTTGTAAAATACCTTCTACGCATATCCGAAGCATTAGGCTACCTGGCAACAGACATTAACATGCCTGTTAGAATACAGGATTCCAATTATTCCAAGAATTCCATTAATAACCCGTCGGGACCCACATACGGGGTCGCGAACGCAGGGTTGTGTATGTTTTGCGCCTACAAGTTCATAACTAGGATTGCCAATAACCTTCAGTTGGAACGCAGAACATCTTATCCCTCCGATGATTGATTCTTTAAACAATTTTTGAGACAGACTTGTTTCGGTAATTAGAACTTGTGAATATTTCATGAGAGACCAGAGGCGAACAGACAAGAAAATATCTGTGGGTTAAGTCAAGTACCTGAATTTAGTTTCGTTGTCGTGCGACGAGTTTTGAAATAGCCTACGCTATTCGACAAATTAGTGATCTGGCCCAGCCAAATTTGTAACCAATTGGCCAGAAAACAATTTGAGTGATAGGAAAATAATGGTCAGCAAAACAACAGGAGGTAATCTGATAGTCAGAAGAGTTTGTTTCATCCGTCAGAAAAGTATTTAAATAACTTTGGTTATAGGTAGTCAGAGCGATTGAAGTCAGGTGGACGGAGTTCATAGATCGATCCAAATTATTGTTCAATTTAAAAAGAAACATTTTTGGTTGATACATTATGTGTCGACAGTGTCATCATTAACCATAAATTAGCGAGATTAGCATACCACGTGATTGAGTGGGAGATTTGGGGAAAATCGATATAGACACACAAATATGTTATCAAACCAGCTCAAATGATGAACCTTCGGAGCATTCTTGCTACTACAGACAATACAACTCATTACTTAAGCGACGCCGATCACAACTGGGAGAGCAGTTAAAGAGCAAAAACAGGTGTCTTGTTCTTTCTCGTATTTTTCCTGAAAATGACATTTTGTTGCGGTGTGTTGCAGCTTACAGCGAGGCTGTGATATTTGCAATTTTGGTAGACACATCAGATTTTAGCATCATCATCAGGCCCATAACCTAGAAGGTTGTTGAGGCAGCGTTATTGCAGTTTGTAGTTCCAGCTTCCGTCAGACAACAAAGCTGACACTGTCTTCAGCTAGGGTGAACGACATCAATCTATTAAGTTCAGCTGTGTGAACCAGACCGTGAAATATGACACATCTCTAAGCGTAGTGCTATTCATAAAGCCGATGTCCATTCAGGATATTCGGAAGAAAGAAAACACATAAAACGAACGAATTAACCAGTCCAAATGGAAAACAACAACACATCTCTATGAACACAAGTGTAAGTCGTCGACTATTGCGAATTCCCGGCAAATCTATGGTCTGGCAGCATCCATAATGAACTAAAACAGAAGAGCAATATGGACAACCAGCCAGTTATGGCGCCATCTTTGATGATCTTGTTTTAACAACAGAACTGCAAACAAACGAATTCAGCATTTCAAAAAAGCTGGTTAGGATAAACTTCATCTTGTTCTTCTATCAACGGATGCTGTGTTTCTAGTCCGGTTAGGTTCATGGTAAATTTCATTTTGTTCTTCTATCAACGGATGCTGTGTTTCTAGTCCGGTTAGGTTCATGAAGATAGACCGTAAATTCCATGTCTTCGCTGGTTTCAAGCATGGTCTTTCACCCGGCCCAGGCATCCTTTACATGGTCTTCAAGTCCAGCAGAATATGTTCTGGTGTTTGCTTGGGTAATCTATGTGGCAATGTCTCTAATACCCATTCTGTAGATGTGCTAAGGTATACAAAATGCAGAGTTGTACCATATTCTGTTATCTTAAATAACAGGGAAATGATGGTGACGATTATAGTGATGACGATGATGAGGGGGCTAGTTCCATGCACATCCCTCTTTATTTTTCTTATAATTTGCTTGGAGCGTTACAGCTATCTTATTCCTTTCAACGAGTGGGCCACTTGGACACCTTCCAAAACATACCGGAAACAGCGACTTTAAAGTTTAAAGGTGAAGGTGGAAGCGGAATCACGCAAAACAATTCATATTAGTTCATGTGCCATCTCTACAACGAAGGTCAGATGCAATGTATCTCGAGCATGCTCTCTCTCTGGCTCTGATGATACAATGTATCTTCAGCACGCTCTTTCTCTCTCTCTCTGGCTCTGATGATACACTGTATCTTCAGCACGCTCCTTCTCTCTCTCTCTCTCTCTCTCTCTGGCTCTGATGATATAATGTATCTTCAGCACGCTCCTTCTCTCTCTCTCTGGCTCTGATGATACACTGTATCTTCAGCACGCTCCTTCTCTCTCTCTCTCTCTCTCTGGCTCTGATGATATAATGTATCTTAAGCACGCTCCTTCTCTCTCTCTCTCTGGCTCTGATGATACACTGTATCTTCAGCACGCTCCTTCTCTCTCTTTCTCTCTCTGACTGATGATACAATGTATCTTCAGCACGCTCCTTCTCTCTCTCTCTCTCTCTCTCTCTCTCTCTGGCTCTGATGATACAATGTATCTTCAGCACGCTCCTTCTCTCAGTCTCTCTGGCTCTGATTATCCAATGTATCTCCAGCATGCTCTCTCTCTATCTCTGGCTCTGATGTATAATATATCTCGAGCATGCTCTCTCTCTCTCTCTCTCTGGCTCAGATGGTGCAATGTATCTACATCATGCTCTCTCTCTCTCTCCCGCTCTCTCTGGCTCTGATGATGCAATGTATCTCCAGCATGCTGTCTCTTTGGCTCTGATGATCCAATGTATCTCCGGCATGCTCTCTCTCTCTCTTTCTCTCTCTGGCTCTAATGTATAATATATCTCAAGCATGCTCTCTCTCTCTCTCTCTCTGGCTCTGATTATGCAATGTATCTACATCATGCTCTCTCTCTCTGGCTCTGATTATGCAATGTATCTACATCATGCTCTCTCTCTCTCTCTCTCTCTCTCTCTCTCTAGCTCTGAAGGTGCAATGTATCTCCCGCATGTTCTTTCTCTGGCTCTGATTGTGCAATGTATCTCCAGCATTCACTTTCTCTGGCTCTGATTGTGCAATGTATCTCCAGCATTCACTTTCTCTGGCTCTGATTGTGCAATGTATCTCCAGCATTCACTCTCTCTGTCTCTGACTGTGCAATGTATCTCCAGCATTCACTCTCTCTGTCTCTGATTGTGCAATCTGAGAGACTCAAAGCCTGATTTCTAACATCATTTTCTTCCTCATTCACCCCTTTTTCAGTACTGCCGCATTTGTTTTCTTTTATTTCCACGAGACGCGACCAAATCCTTTAAACCTACATCTCGAATGCCCAGATTCTTGTTTCCACCTGTTTATTCAATGTTCATGTCTCAGCGACTTAAAGTAGTTACGCGTATACATAGCACTTGACTTTTCTCATATTCAAATTCTCATTTATCAGCCTGGATGTCAGTATGTGAGACATGTTGTTGAATACGTGAATACGTGAATACGTGAATACCTATCCTCCTTTACAATTATTTTTTCCCTTCTGTCCTCTTTCGTTATAGTATTTCATAAACAAGAAAAACTCTGTACTTATTCTAGTATGAGATCACGTATTCTAATCTGCATTTATCCTGTTTTGCCATGAAACAAAGTTTTTGTTTTCTCAATGATGATGTCGTTTATTTTTGACATTTGCAACTGTAAATTTTGTTCATTTTCTGCCAACAACTCTGTATCATTCGCTTATCTAATTCAGTTGTTTGTTACAGCTGCTGCGAGGAACCTTAACAAATATGTTATCTGTTCGAAAATCTGATCGTTTCACGTTGATAAATGGAGCGTAAAACCTGTCAATGGGACGGCGTGGGCTAGTAGTTAAGTGACAGTGCTCACAACCGACGGTGCTGGATTCGATCCCCAACAAAGCTACCTCGAGGAAGCAAACCTTTAGAAAATGCCAGAGGAAGTAGACCTTTACATAAAATACATGCCGAAGTCGGATGCACTGGGCCGACAGGTGCGAAATAAAAACCGTAGTGCAACGCACACCGCCTTGGGGAATAGATGAATAAGGCGAACACCAAAAACAAAAAAAATCCTGTCAGATCTTGCGGTCACCGTTTGTTTCTAGTGCAAATGCAAACAAACAAAAATATGTTTGGCACATGTTTTCTTTAAGAAAACAATTGCAGTTCGATTACCATGTTTCTACTGGAGCCCAAAATAAATTGTCCATATAGTGTTTAGGAGGTCTCTGTGTGTGACGGAGACAACATTAGGCCCACTGCCACACTTTTTCTTCCTCGTTCGTTCGTTCTCAAAATCCCGTCACCAATTCCTGAAAAAAGGTTTTCCAAGTAGCAAGATGTAGGCCGGCGAACGGAATGCATTATGTCGTAGTTTACATTTGTCTGTGATATTGCACCTATCGGTCCGACACATTCGATTGTGTTTCTGTCAGTTGCAACTGGAAAATACTCAAGCAATTTCAGAGCGGAGGCAGAGGCACTGACGGCTGCAGTAAAAGCAATGCTGACAAGCGAAATAAATGAAACCCAGATAGTCCTGTTTACAGATGCCCTGGCCGTAGTTACAGCACTAAACAGCCAGAAAAATACTGAACTTAATGATTTAAGAGCAGTACTCTGTCAACTATGCCAGCAGTCCGCACCAAAAAGAGTAGTGGTACAGTGGGTTCCATCCCACTGTAACATCCAATGCAACGAGAAGGCAGGCAGACTATCAAAAGAAAGTGCAAGACTACCACAACCAGATTCTAATGTGACCTACGAAGAGTCCAAAAGGTTTATTAGGGCCAGATCCATGACCAAATGGGAAACAGAACATACTGGCTACACAAAAAATTATGACTATTACCAGTTGAACAGAAGAGAGCAGGTCGTGGTCTTCAGACTCCACACAGGCCACAACAGACTGAGGTACCACCTATTCAATAAACTGAAGATAGGTGGCACTGACGAATGCACCTGTGGTACAGGGAAAATGACCGCTGAACATCTGCTGCACAATTGCCGGACATACGAGGACCAGAGAAAGCACATGTGACCATCACCAGTGCCAACACTAGACAAGTTCTATGGCAGTGTCGACAGCCTCATGATGACAGCTGCTTTCTTCGAACAAATACAAATTGACGTCTGACAGCGTATGAAGAAGAAGAAGAAGAAAAAGATTGTGTTTTAGCAAGGCATTTTTGGGTACATGTTAGCCTTCCCTCTTCGATCCCATCTCCTGAGGCATCCTGTCCTGTTGCAGCTTGTTATCCTGGATCACCCCGTGATTGTGGAGAAGGGTCGTGGTAGCTATGGGTCGCTGGCCCTGACGCTAGCAGTCAGTTTTGGGTCGCTGGCCCTGACACTAGCAGTCAGCTTTGGGTCGCTGAGACAGACACTAGCAGTCAGCTTTGGATCGCTGGCCCTGACGCTAGCAGTCAGCTTTGGGTCGCTGGCCCTTAGACTAGCAGTCAGCTTTGAGTGGCTGGCCCTTAGACTAGCAGTCAGCTTTGGGTCGCTGGCCCTTAGACTAGCAGTCAGCCTTCGGTCGCTGGCTCTGACACTAACAGTCAGCTTTGGGTTGCTGGCCCTGACGCTAGAAGTCAGCTTTGGGTCGCTGGTCGCTACAGCTCGTGCACTGCTCAGAATATTGATCCCACTACCACACTCAGAGGGACGATGAGGCTAACGTCTGGTCAGGCAAAACACACTGATCAGAGAACGTCAGCCAGGGTCAGGAGAAATATACAGGCCAAGACCCCCATCTGACCTCCTCATTAGGGGTCCTGGAAACAGGCTGTTGTCGAGGACAATAGTCTGTCTAACAAGGTGAGGTTTGACGTGATCTCCGTAGTAGTAAGCGACTAATTAGGCCATTGCACAACCGCATGGAGGATTCCGGTCCACCTCTATCAGCACGCTCGGGATGTGAGGAAAGCTACTGCAACTCGTCAGTTAACGCCCTTTTCAGGTCGCACATAAGAGTAACCTACTCATTATGAGCAGTCGAAACAACAACAGAAACCACATTCAGATCATGTGACGTCCAACCCATTGCTGCCCAAATGTGTCCGTGAGACGGACTGCCGGGGATATATATTACAACAGGGACTGGTGCTCAATTTATTTATTATTATTCTGTTTTTATCATCTTAAATTTGTATTCAAATTTGGGGGCCGAAAATACACACGACGAATGAGCTGACATCAGCTAGTTACTCTTTGATCGCTGCTGATATTAGGTTCAGCGGACAAAGATTATTCCGCCTCCAAGTGGTGGCGCTGGAATCAGGTTGTACTACTAGAATAGAATGGGCAGTGGGAAGGCAAACTCGGTACCCAAAAACAGTCACCTGAAATCGATAGGCAGTGCAGGTTAACGCAAATATCGCAGCCTCGATATAAACTAAAGCACAACGTGACAATTACCTTTTCAGGAAAACGGAGAAGAAGAGGAGGAGAAGGAGAAAGAAGAAGAGAATCAAATGCAAAATATAATGATTTAAATAAAATTCCCGCAGACACTTTGGTTCACGTACCAGGCTGATAAGCCAATGGCCCGAGGCTACCATGTGGGGGATTACGGCCGAACCCTTGTAAGCCGCAATCCCGCCCAAAATCTCAGCACCACTGCAATGGGAGGCTCCTACATGCTCGGGACCTGGGGTTTGCGCCCCAGCCTATCCGGTAGAGCCGCAGTAAGAGGTCCTTGCCGTCCGCCGATCAAAGCGGGCGGACAACTGCTTGATACTCACCTTATAGGCGATGGGGTGCGAAACCACCAACCAAAGACTTAATACCTGGTCGGGGTGTCGAAAACAGTAGAGCAGCCACCTCACTGTGAACTGTCGAGACTCAACCAATGACCATGAGAGCTGTCCGCACACCAGGCGAACAACATCTCTGTGACATTACCAGGCTTGTCCTCTGGCTAAATGCACTTCGGCTACGATATCTACTTCTGTACGTTATCAGCCATATAACTATCATGCTGGACGCAGAAGAGATGCAGACCAGCGGACATTGCACACCTGCCCCACTGTGTCAACACCCCAGGTGGCGGGGAATGCTAGGCGTACCATCTCTGCATAGAAGCCAAGAAAATAAAGGGAGAAAGAGATACCCCACTCACATGCAAATGCTACGTTTCTGGCAGGACGTGACGATCCTGGGATACAGACACACTGGACTGCCTCTCTTCCGGGTAAACCAGTCCATCTCATATATCATCTCACATATCATCATTGCACCCTATAGACACGAGTAGTCAAGACTCGATAGTCTGGTAAGACAACTTCCATAAGAGAGACAACTCTGATCATAAACAACTGCTGCCTTGCAGATAGGCTGGGGACAGCCAAAGGCTAAGGAGGGCATCCCTACAGAAACGCCTGTTGAAATCGGATGCACGGGGCCGCAAGCCTAACAAAACAGTGCAACGTAAATCGCAGCATGATGACAGTACAACCTATTAGAAAAACGCATGGCGCTCATCCTGCGGAGTCCCGCCAGGCAGCGATAGTGCCGGGCCTCACGCCTCGAAGGGGCCCACCCTTGACTACTGGTGGTCACCCACCCATGTGTCGTGGAGTCAAGGCACATGGCTATGGGGCAACTTCTATTGACCAAAACCTCAAGACCCTCAAAATACTACAGTGGAATGCGGAGGGAGTCATTAACAAAAAAACTTTCCCTAACACATCACCTGCATGAAGGTAAGATTGACGTGGCATGTATCCAGGAAACGCACCTCAACAATAATCATAAATTCTCAATCAGAGGATACCAGACCTTCCGTCTAGATAGAGAAGGCCACAAAGGAGGGGTCCTGATACTGACCAGAAACTGCATACCGAGTAGCGCGGTATCTGTCAATCACACCGGACAAGCAGAAATTGTAGGAGTTGACATAATGGCCCAAGAGACGAAGCTCCGCATTTTCAATCTGTACGGACCACGAAATAGAGACCTATCGCTCTCGAGTATGGAGGTCAGAGACTCCAACTGCATAGTAGTTGGAGATTTCAACAGCCACTCGGAGAGATGGGGATACTCTGACACAGACAGCAGAGGTGACGAAGTGAAAGATTGGGAGATAGATGCAAATCTCTCCCTAATCAATAGGCCGGAGGATAGCCCTAGCTTCTATTCAAGAACATGGCATACCACCTCGACTCCAGATTTGGCCTTCTCCACACAGGACATACACCATAAAATAGACCGCCAGGTGCTAAACCAACTGGCAGGTAGCGACCACAGGCCGATCAGGCTAACCATTGACATGGAAGTAGGCCCACAGGAAACAAAACCGCTCCCACGTTGGAATTACAAACGAGCCGACTGGGACAGATTTGCAATCCTGACAGATGGGCTGTGTGAAACCATCAACACACGAAACACCAAAATGAAGCCCATGGTAGAGAGCCTAAGCAAGGCAATAATGCAAGCCGCCACTGAAACCATCCCAAGAGGAGCTAGGAAAAACTATAAGCCCTACTGGAATGATGAGTTGCAGAAAGTGGAAGATGCAGTAACAAATGCTAGGAACATGGCAGAGCGAGAAAAATCCATGGAGGCAAACATCGCCCTCAAAGCCGCCGCGGCGAAGTACAAACACACTCTCAAGCAAACAGCAAGAGAAAGCTGGAAAAATAAAACGGAAAGTCTAAACCTGGACAAAGACGGGAACAAGCTATGGAAGATAGTCAGAGCCATGAACGACGAAACCCCGTCAAATAAACAAATTACTATCAAGCAGGGCGAGAACTTGATCACAGGTAAGAAAGCCGCAAACGCCTTTGTCGATCACTATGCCAGAGCAAACCACATTGAGGTCCCTGCAGATAAGCATACAGACATTAGCGAAGAGCTAAAGGGGCACGAAAACATGAATACGGCACCTGAAGAGCACATGATGGCCAAATTAACAATGCGCGAAATGGAAGAGGCTATGAGAACACTAAAGAAAAGGAAATCTCCCGGAAAAGACGGGATAACAAACGAAATGCTGATGGGGCTGGGCCAAACAGCGAAGAGGAAACTGCTATCGGTCCTGAACTAAAGCTGGAAAAGGGGAATTGTACCACAGGCATGGAAAGACGCAATACTGGTACCAGTACCAAAAACAGGAAAGGACAAAACAGATCCAAATGGATACAGGCCCATAAGCCTACTGAGCTGTGTCGGCAAGCTGATGGAACGGATGATAAACACCAGACTGATGTGGCATCTGGAAGAAAAACGAATACTAATTCCACAGCAAGCCGGCTTTAGACAGCACAGATCCACTGAGGACCAGGTCATCCTCATAGCCCAGGAGATAGAAGATGCCTACCAGGCACAGAAACACACAGTAGCTGTTTGGGTGGATCTGGAAAAGGCATTTGACAAAGTCTGGAAAGATGGACTTAGAGTCAAGCTAAGAAGAAGTGATGTTTGTGGGAAGATGTACAAGTGGATCAACCACTACCTCAAACAAAGAACGGCCAGAGTCCAAGTACAAGGGCAGATGAGCAAAAAGGTGACACTCGAGCAGGGAGTACCCCAAGGGGGAGTACTGTCACCCACACTCTTCCTGGTATATATAAACGATATTACAGAGAATATACCAAGAAGAGTCCATAGCTCAATGTTTGCAGACGATCTGGCTATGTGGACCTCTGAAAAGAATCTCACCATAGCAAGAAATCGGATGCAGACGGCCCTAACATCGCTGGAAGAGTGGGCGAACTCATGGCTGATCAAAATAAACGAGGAGAAAACCACATGCACAATATTCTCGCTTTCATTAAAACCCCAAAGTACCAAATTAAGTCTAAATGGCAAATTCCTGCAGCCAAACGACAACCAAACCTATCTGGGAGTCACATTTGATCGGCACATGACATGGAAAAGTCAGATTGAGAGAAACCGAATGAAAGCCAGAGAAAGAATGGCAATCATGAGGAAACTTGCTGGCACTAGCTGGGGAGCAGACGAAGGCATACTAAAGAAACTGTACACTGGAAGAGTGAGACCAGTTCTCGAGTATGGCATTGCGGCATGGACAACAGCAGCGAAGGCGAACTTCGATAAAGTTAACAAACTTTAAAACCAAGCCATGAGAATTATAACAGGTGGCATGAAGTCAACGCCAATTGTAGAACTTGAAAAGATTACAAAACTGCAATCCATGACCGATAGAAGAGACTGCAGAGCCCAGCTGCAGTCAGAGAAACTCCGAAGACTGACCGACCATCCAATGCACCAGAGACTAAACAATTTGGGAAATGGGAAACTAAAGCGGAGAAACTTTGCAGAAATAGCCAAAGCAAAGATGCACGAAGATCCCATAAACGCACTAACAACACCAAAACCCATCACTACTGTACGAAAACCTACCTGGAGGCAGGATATATTTCCAGAGGTGGTAGAAAATATACCAGGTATTGCAAACAAAAACTGCCAGACTGAAAAAGAAAGGAGAGATACTACCCTAAGCTTCATAACGAAAAGCTACCCAAGCATGGACTGGACCCATGCATACACCGACGGCTCTGTAACAAACACAACACAGAACGGAGGGGCAGGAGCATTCCTGAACCTACCAAATGGCAGAAAAATAACACTGTCATTCGCTACTGGTAAGTACACAAGCAATTTCAGAGCGGAGGTAGAGGCACTGAGGGCGGCAGTGGAAGAAATGGTGACACACAGTGAAAATCAGAGCCATATAGTCCTGCTGACAGATGCTCTCGCCGTAGTCACAGCGCTAAAAAGCCAGAAAAATACTGAGCTTAATGACTTAAGAGCAGCACTCTGCAAACTGTGCCAGCAGTCCGCACCAAAAAGGGTAGTGGTACAGTGGGTCCCATCACACTGCAACATCGAAGGCAACGAGGAGGCAGACAGACTGGCAAAAGAAGGTGCAAGACTACCACAAACAGATACCAGTATGACGTACGAAGAGTCAAAACGGCTTATCAAAGCCAGATACATGACCAAATGGGAAACCGAACATACTGGTTACACCAAAAACGATGCCTATTACCAGTTGAACCGAAGAGAGCAGGTCGTTGTCTTCAGACTTCGCACTGGCCACAATAGACTGAGGTACCACCTATTCAACAAATTGAAGATATGGTGTACCGACGAATGCCCGTGCGGTACTGGTAAAATGACCACTGAACATCTGCTGCAGAACTGCCCGACATACGAGGATCAGAGAGAGCAGATGTGGCCATTACCAGTGGAACTGCAAGACAAGCTCTATGGCAGTGGCGACAGCCTCAGGATGACCGCCGCTTTTTTCGAAAAAATAATGGTTACTGTCTGACTGCGTACGCAGAAGAAGAAGAAGAAGAAATAAAATTCCACGCGACTAAAGATTTGAAGTTTAATCATTTATGTATCGAAAAAGTTCGATTTGTTTTTTATAGAAAAAATGTGCATGTATCATGTTCAGATCGAGAGATAAGTGTTGTTGAAAGGCCCTTCGAAGCCTAGTCCCAAGCGACAAAAAACGTCAACATTTTGTGTCAAATTTTGTTAGGTATTTTGTAGACCGGCGATTCAGAACTCGTGGATCAGCAATTCATGGCTCTCGGACCGGCTACTTAGGGTTGGCAAGGAGATTGGGTCAGGCCCGCGGACCACCGGTTTGGAACGAACTAGTCTAATCACTCATCAACGCGTGGTTTTGCTCACGTTCCTGTTACCAAGTGCTAAAAGCCTGATGAGTGTGAAGTAGCCTTCTACGTATGTTTGAAATAATGTGTCCATCAACATGTATCACACTATGTCATTGAGTCTGTGTCTACCAACAGGACACAACCCTGTCACAGGATTAGAGTAGCAGGGAACGAGAGAGTGAGACGGACGACAATGCAAAAATCCCAATTTAATTAATCTATTTAGGGCCGAGTTACAGCATCAGATAAAACAGACGAACTGCAAACAAACCTGAGGGGAAAAGAAGGCTTTCATACGCAGTTCTTGGAACGTTTGCACCCGTTTGGACAGGCCGAAAAGATCTGCTTCCCTTAGCGAGACATGATTACCTGGCAAGGGTCGGGTTTAAAGAGGTTTGGAGCGGCTGCACATTCCTCTGGAGTGTCCGTGTCAGCATACAACGACCGGAGTCTTGTGTCTGATTCGGCATCAGAATCCGACTGTCCTGAGAGCTTGCTATGCTACCAAAGGGGGCCATTGAGAGACTAGTGTCTCTTCTGGGTTCATTTGATCATGAGCGATGTGTTACGTCGTCGCTCAGTGCACATCCACCGCCAATGACAAACAACGGGGAGGCAAACAATTACGATTGTTCAATACAAAGTTCATGACCAAGTCTTTCTCAATCGCCTTAATAACAATCTGGAGCCGGATTTACTCCTAGAGAGCAAGTGTGAATTCCAGGTGAATCGTGAAGCAGCCAAAGTGATATTCGCAGCAAAATCAACGTAAATGTTAGGAATAGCAAAGCGCCTTGCGCACATGACCAGGATAGATCTAACTTGATTGAGCAGAAAATATCCGATCCAGCAAGGGAGAAGCGAGCCGCCCGAAAGGTCGTCACGCAGCACGACCTAACTACCAGCGCTGTCCACAAATTTCCCGCGTGCGGTTTAGCGTGCCGATCCAGAATAGCACTGTACAGTCACATACAGACCACAGGCGGCCATTTCTGCTCACACTAATCTGATTTCGCTGTCATTTTCTTTCGGGGTCTGCAAGTACAACTACTGCAACTACAACTACTACAACTACGACTACTACCGCTGCTACTACTAGGAATAATACCACCACTGCTGCTACTACTAATACTACTACTACTACTACCGCTACTGCTTCCACTGTTGCTACTACTAGTACTACTACCACTACTGCTGCTGCTGTTGTTGTGACTACTACGAATACTGCTGCTGCTATTACTGCTAATTCTACTACTGCAGCTACTACTACTACTAATGCTGCTGCTACTACTACTACTACTACCACTTCTGCTGCTGCTACTACTACTACAACTACTGTTACTACTATTTCTACTACCACTACTGTTACAACTACTACTACTACTACTACTGCGACTACAACTACTACTACTACTTCTGCTGCTACTACCACTACTGCTACTACTACTGATACTCCTACTGCTACAACTACTACTACTACTACTACTACTGCTATTTCTACTACTACTAGTACTATTACCACTACTGCTGCTGCTGTTGTGACTACTACGAATACTACTGCTACTATTACTGCTACTGCTACTACCGCTGCTACTACTTCTTCTATTACTACTGCTGCTACTACTACTACTACTACTACTACTACTACTAATACTACTACTGCTAGTACTTCTGCTACTACTAATGCTACTACTACTACTACTACTACTACTCCTGCTGCCGCTACTACTAGTTCTACAACAACACGATTATTGGTCCAAAAAATGGTAGTTCTGAGGGAGATTAAAGTCTTGCTCTATAAACTACACCACCATTTAGGTTGGCTGGGAAGCAGTTAATCCTTAGCAATGAGAAGGCTGACAGACTTGTCAAGAGAAGATGGAGAGCTATCTCAGCCTCATTGAATGTGCCACTATTGAAGATGCCAAGAGGTTTGCCAGTTAAAGATAACAGAGCACCCAGGTCATAAACTGAATGACACGTGTTGCTAGTTCAACAGAATTGATCAGGTGTGCCGCCGAAGACGGATGTGTCCTACCGAAAGGGGCAAATATCGCAGCCAAGCTGTAAACTAGCGATACAACGCATTCCGTTCTCCGGACTTCACCCTACTACTTGCGAAGACATGTACAGGACTTGGTAGCGGGAGATTGCGAACGAACGCAGAAAAAGAAGAAGAAGAAGAAGAAGAAGAAGAAGAGGAAGAGGATCAGGGGTATTATTTTCCTTCCGCACGGGCTCGAAATATGGCAGTGATTGTGAAATACAAGACGCATATATCTCATAGGCTCTATCATAAGTCTACCTATACATTGGTGGTCCCTGTTATACACAGTCATCTTGCCAAATTATGGCTTTCAGCCCCAGCGGGAAATAAGATGGGACAGCAAACGAGGTTAAGATGAAATCAAAGCACTCCCCCCCCCTTCTCCCCCCTCCCAGTCAAAAGGGAGAGGTGGAGAAGCACACTATACCATAGAACAGGACATGGAATCCTGGTATTCAAACAGGCATGTTAATGTCTGCTGTCAGGTAGCGGAACGCTTTGGCTATATGTAATAGATATTGTACAACTTCCTGCCGCTTACTCGACTACTAAGATACAAATCAATTGGGTAGATTTTTAACTAGAATTGGCGTCAGAGCAGCGGCCGTTAAGGCAACTCTTTTCTATTTCTAGCTGCCAATGAATTTTTAACGTGCTCGACACTGCTCAGAGATCAGGGGATTTTAAACCAGAAAATCCACGTGAAAAAAAATCACGTTCTTCACCGTGATTCGAACCAGTGACCTCCGGCACTTCGAGGCGGACACCTTACATAGAGACCATTGATCGCCCAGGAATAGGACTGAAGACAGAAATACTAAATCTTGAGGCAGCTCAGCAACCATGGCACTTTGCAAGCCGCCCAATCTTTTCTACCAGCTTTTTATTTAACGTCACATAACCGCTGTTCATTTGCGTGGACTTCTATTTCTCCTATTTTTTCTAACTTCCCTATAACCTAGAGAGCTAAACAAATTGTTGTTACACAGCCTCTACTAGTGCGACCTGTTAATTTATCAAAATTACGCTCATGTAGTCTAAACAAAAACATGAACTAATGTTAATGAAAGCTTGTATAAAAAATTTTTAAAATTCGCATTCTATGAATATTCACTTAAAAAAGATTGACTTTGCTTAGAATGCAACAGATCAAAACATAATTCAACAAGTTCAGAACGGGAAGTAGCGATGCATTTGTCTGCGGTATTAATAAAATGACTGCTGAGCATCTGCCGGAAACGTGCCCTACTTACGAGAAACAGAGAAAGCACATACAGTCCTCACCATGCTCTTTCCATGGACAAACTTTGTGTAGATATTAATGACCTCATGCTGACCGATGCTTTGCTTTGGTGCGGCTAAGAATTTACACATGTACCAATAATAACTAACACATCAACGGGAGAGATTTGGCCCTGCCTGGTTAGCTACATGCCCAAGACACATCGCTCAATCGTTGAGTGATGCCTTTAATCCTCGCGGCCAACAGTCTCAAAGCAGAGGCGCACTCGGCTCCACCCAAGGAGTACAAAGCTACCTTGGTTTACACTCTTACCATGGAACCACAAGACTCCAGGTCCACGTCCCCTGATATTGGAAGTTTAAAAAGATCTGTAACTTGGAGTGTCATTTTTCTACAGCATGTGGCCAAGGTAGTGTTTAATCGACGCAACGGACAGTTGATGTCTAAGTGAACATTATTATCATTACCCGGTTTAATGTCATCCGTCATGCAGAACCTCAACTCTGATTCATGACTTCAATTTCAGCCTCGATGATTCTTCCACAAGATGGCACAGGTCAGATTCTTTGTCGCCTTCCTTTTTGGTTCCATACGTTTGCAATTCTGGTGATAGTGTTAGCTTCTCTTCTTAGGACATACCCTTTCTTATTCTTCTTCATCGTACGCTGTTTACAGCGATATTTACGTTGCACTGTTTTATTTTGTTAAGCCTGTGGCTCAGTGCATTCGATTTCAACAGGCGTTTCTGTAGGGTTGCCCTCCTTAGCCTTTTGCTGTCCCCAGCCTATCTGCAAGGCAGCAGTTGTTTTTGGTCAGAGTTGTCTCTCTTAGGGAAGTTGTCTTGCAGGACTAACGAGTCTTCCCCACTCGTGTCTATAGGGTTTGGCAATGATATGATATGATGTACTATGTACTAGTTTGTACTATCCCGGAAGAGAGGCAGTCCAGTGTGACTGTGTCTCAGGATCGTCACGTCCTGCCAGAAACGTAGGCAATGCATGTGAGTGAGGTATCTCTTTACTCCCTTTATTTTCTCGGCTCATCTGCAGTGATGGTACGCCTAGCATTCCCCGCCACCTGGGACGTTGTCACAATAGGGCAGAGGTGCAATGTCCGCTGGACTGCATCTCTTCTGGGTCCAATGGGATGACTGATAGCAGACAGAGGTAAAGAGCGAGGCAGGAGTGCATTTGGCCAGGTGCATTTCTGCGGCTCGATCGGGCTGGGCTGAGACGCGAGCCCCAGGTCCCAACCATATCGTGGCCTCTCATCACAGCGGTGCTGAGATTTAGGGCGGGATTCTGGCTTAGAGGCGTTCGGCCGTAGTCCCTCAGGTGGTAGCTTCGCACCATTGGCTTATCAGCCAAGCACGTGGACCAAATGTCAGCGACCTGTGATTCCTCTCGAAGCAGTGCATTTAACCAGGGGATAGGCCTGGTAATGGCACGGAGATGTTGTTCGCCTGGTGTGCAGACATATCTCATGATCAAGGATTGCGTCTCAACAGTTCGCAGTGATGTGGCTGCTCTACTGCTTACGACACCCCGACCGAGAATTAAGTCTTCTACTAGTGGTTTCACACCTTCACGCCGTATGGGGTGAATATCGGGCAGTTTCCCGCCCGCTATGATCGGCGGACGGCAGAGACCTCTTTCTGCGGCTCGACCGGGTCGGGCTGGGACACGAGCCCCAGCTCCCAACCCTATCGTAGCCTCCCATCGCAGTGCTGAGATTTAGGGCGGGATTCCGGCTTAGAGGCGTTCGGCCGTAATCCCTCCTATGGTAGCCTCGCGCCGTTGGCTTATCAGCCTAGCACGTGGACCAAATTTCTGCGATTTACGATTTCTCTCGAGTTGAGCAGGACTACCGTAGCAACGCCCTGTCATTAGTAGGGTAAAACTGACCTATCTTCCGAGGGTCTAATACCAGCACCCGTTCACTATTAGATCCAACGCATCAATAGAGGAGGACATACCCAATTTCAGACTATATCTTCTATGATGCTGCTCTTGGCTTTTTGCTTGATCTGGTAATTCAATTCATGATCGGTTGTAGTGTTCTGTCAGTGAAATATACGAATTATTCTGAGACAAATTCATCATCATCATGTCCCATAACGTAGAAGGTCATTGAGGCACCGTTATTAGAGTTTGTAGTTCCAGATCCCACCGTACAACAACAATGTGTCTTGGGCCGCTACACACCTGGCGGAGCCCATCTCTCTCCAGGTAGCAGTTGATTATAGTCGTATCTAAATTTCATACAACAAAGCTGACACTGTCTTCAGCTAAGGCAACCGACGCCAATCTCGTGAAGTTCAGCCGTGTGAACTAGACCGTGAAATATGACACATGTTTAAGCGTATTGCTATTCATATAGTCGATGTCTATTCCAGGATAATCGGACGGAAGAAAACACACAAAACGAACGAATTAACCAGTCCAAATCGAAAACAACAACACATTTCCGTGAACACAAGTGTAAGTCGTCGACCAGTATGAATTCCCGGCAAATCCATGGTCTGACGGCATCTATAATGAACTAAATCAGAAGAGCAATGTAGATCCGCAGCCAGTTATGGCGTCATCTTTGCTGCTCTCCAAGTTGATCTTAAAATTACAATGTCTTCTTCTTTTTCGTCATTCTTTCTCAAATACTCGCTACCAAGCCCCAAAAATGGTTTTGCTAATAGCAGGATGTGGTCCGGAGAACGGGATGTGTTGTGTCGTAGTTTACAGCTTTACTGCGATATTTGCACCTTTCGATCCAACACATCCGACTTCAGCAGGCAATTTTTTTGTACCGGGGTAGCATTCCCTCTTTGATCCCTTCTCCTTAGCCAGTCTGGCCTGTTGCATACTATTGTCCAGAATCGCCACGTGAAGGTGTAGAAAGAACGTAGCAGGTCTGGTTCACTGACCATGACGCTAGCAGTCAGCTTTGGGTCGCTAAATGCTACAGCTCATGCAGTGCTCAGCATCTTGATCACAATGAAAATTTGAACATTTCTTTTCTGTTTCTCTCCAACACTCGCACTACACAGAAAGTATGCACGTTTTGGGTATTCCTACCTTGGCGTGCGTGCTGTACTGTGATGACCACCAAATGATGTTTAATCAGGAAAAGTTCTTCTGGCTATTCTCATTCTTCGTTTGATGTTTTTGCCGGTTCTGCTGTCTGACGTAATTGGGCTAGTCATGTAATGTTCTTCCATCGTACACATGAGGACCACTTTGTCAACATCCACTATTCGTATGAGTTGTTGTTGTTTTTCTTCTTCTTCTTCTCCTTCTTCTTCGTACGTTTTCAGATGCCATCTAAATGTCTCAAAAGAAAGCAGTGATCCCCAGAAGGTCATCTGTAGCTCCATAGAGCTTGTCTTGGATCGGAACAGGAGATGGCCAAATGTGCCTTTTCTGTAACTTGTATGTTGGACAACATATTATGTGATCCAGGAATGAGAACGAAGATGGCAGAATAAGCCAATCGTAGCCATGAATTATCTGTTGCACGTAGAACAAGGAAACATGACACACCCACCCTCCTTTTCACTGGGGTTGAAGAAGGGTTCACTTAAGCGATTACCTCTGGATAGCCTCATTTGATCTTGATATCTCATGCCTTTGAACACTCTCCGCGAAAGTGCCGCGCCAGTCTTTTTCCCAGTCCCTCCCATATATTCGTATCTGTTTTAGTTTTCTGCTCCATATTTAAATGGTTTGGTAATAATTGCCTTGTGTTTGTCCTTCAGTTTGCTTGCTAGGTATGTCCAGTCCTACTCGCTGACTACGATGTCCAGTCCTACTTGATGGCTACAATGTTAAGAATTACTTGATGGCTGCACTGGTTAGTCCTACTATTTGGGTACAGTATTCAGACCAACTTATTGGCTACAATGACCAGTCCTGCGTGTAGGTTACAATGTCTGGTCCTATTTATTAGCTATTCCAGTCCTACTTAATGGCTACAATGTCCAGTCCTACTTAATGGCTACAATGTCCAGTCCTACTTAATGGCTACAATGTCCGGTCCTACTTATTGGCTACAATGTTCAGTGCTACTTATTTGCCACAATGTCCAGTCCTACTTATTGGCTACAATGTTCAGTGCTACTTGCTGGCTACAATGTCCAGTCCTGCTTATTTGCTACAATGTCTAGTCCTACTTATTGGCTACATTGTCCAGTCCTACTTATTGGCTACAATATCCAGTCCTACTTGCAACATGCAACTTGACTCTCAGTTGCCTCTGGAAACGCAACATCTGGCCATGGTATAATTCATTAAGCTACCAAACATCAAAGTCGTGGTCTCGTGAAACCAGCACACAACAGCCGAGCAGGTCTTCTGTGTCAGGGATTAACTGTGTACACTTGAAAGCCGTATCAGTTTCATTTTGTGCGCCCAGAGAAAATCTCCGTCCGTGGGTGACAAAGCATATGGGACCATGCGATTAGCGATTACAGATAATTTAATTGTTCAAGATCTTTGTATAGCGCGTCATTTTGATTGCCCGCAACCCATTTTTCGCAGATAAAGAAGACCGAGAGATTGGAAAGTTATAAATCAAGAGAAGAGACGGACAGGAGATGAAAAGTGTTGTTAGGCCATTTCGTAGTAACCGTTTTTGCCTTTCTCTGCTTCTGTCTATTTTTGAGTGTAATGTGCATGATCTGTGAGCGTACGATCGACCAGGAGCCGTTGCTTTAGTAAGCTCTTAATGCCGTGAGCAAATAATGATCAAGGTGATATGAGACGGATTCTTGGCCGAGGGAAAGCCTAGAGAGTTGTAACAAAGTTAACGGTAACGTCACGTGTCTTCTACTCTATATCGATAAAAATTGAAACCTGTGTGAGTCTGTTCAGGGTAGGCAAACGTACAGAAACTGTGACTGTGTAGGAACTAGCGACATTTCTATGTTCGTTTTCTTTTCGTTGTTAGTATTAGTAGGGTGTTCTCATTTGTGCGGTAATTTGTCTCTGGCGAAGTCATTTTGGTGGGAACCTGCCACCTTGTAATTTAGATTAGTTAGTTATTTGACCCAGTGGGACCCAGTAAGGCGTTCGCCTGGGATGCTGGACGTCGCGGGTTCAAATCACGGTGGAGAGCGGGATGTTTTCAAGTGGATCATCCGGTAAATATTTGCCCTGATCTTTGAGTAGTGAGATCAGACACCCGTGTGCAGTGGCGCGCACGTTAAAAGTACCTTAGCATTTGGAAATCGAAAAGAGTGGGCTGCTCGGGCAAAAGTCAAGTTAAAAATCTACTCAAATTATTCTAGGAATATTCGCCCCACAGAAAATATGTCGCAAAAAAGAAAACTGTGTTGCCATAACTTCAGGTCTTGGTTATGTGGTTAGCGAAGCAGCTTATATGGCGTCTGGCAGGCTGCGGGTCTACGTTACTCTAATTTACGTTACGCTTCCACCTCCACCAGTCTCAAAAATAGGCGACCGTATATTCCAGGGACTAACAGATGCTAGAATTGACCTGGCAAGTCACCGATGGATTTTCACCTGCCAAAAATATGAAAGAAAGGAGGTCACACGTGTAGACTGAAGATAGAAGATAGATAGTTATTTGACATCTTGGCTTTACAAGCTCCTATTTTGGGCACTTTGGTGATGGATGGGAGTGACATGTTGAAATCAATCCACGACAGTCTGTTGCATGAGGACACCAAAATAGATTCATCAGCAATTCTCAGGCTGCAAAGTTTTTACATCAAACGAGATTTGAGTTGTGTGAGGAGCATCAGACAGCAAAATAGACATCGTTTATTCCAGGGACTATGAACCTAACGGTTGGTAACAGATACTGGGATTGACCTGGCAAGTCACCGGCAGATTTTTACCTGCCAATAAAATTTGA
The DNA here is from genome assembly GCA_036924085.1 of Ariolimax columbianus. Lineage (NCBI taxonomy): Eukaryota > Metazoa > Mollusca > Gastropoda > Stylommatophora > Arionidae > Ariolimax > Ariolimax columbianus. The sequence continues at coordinate 94,262,274 of JAVGWX010000003.1, forward strand.
AACAAAAGAGGTCACGCCTCCCCACGTCGTCCAACGGTATTTTCGGTTTCTGGGCTAGCCTTCCGTATTCGATTCCTTCTCATTAGCCACTATGCCCTGTTGCAGCCTGTTAACCAGGATCACCACGTGGAAGTGTAGAAGGATCTTAACAGTTCGGGGTCGCTGGCACTGACTCTAACAGTCAGGTCTGGGTCGCTGGCACTGACGCTAGCAGTCAGGTTTGGGTCGCTGACCGCTACAGCTCACGCACTGTCATTCGTTAAACCAAAATGACTATATCAAATTGCAGGCCTCTGGGTTAGTTTTGGATATCGGTATGTGCAAAGACTTGTACTATAGGAGGGTTAGACTGTACTATTGACTCTTCTTGTGGCAAACTGTTAGTGTCATGTATTGATTCACCGTTTTGCTCCAAATGAAAACACAAGGACATCTCTACAGTCGCTCTCTTTGCAAGAAGCGGTTTATCCAAACAATTGCAGTGACGGCTTCAACAGTAGTTGTTTTACGTGAAGACGTTTTTATCTTGTGCCCGGCCTTATTACGTGACTTTAACAACATGCTTAACGGAATACAGTGACCCTGTTTGTATCAAGAAGGCTACCACTCCGCCCTAAAGCTTTTCTAGCTTTTCTAAAGTCATACTGTCAGTGTGTCTGAAGTCATATTATATTCTCTGATGTACACATGGACGTCAGATAATCTTTCTTAACGACATGACGATTTAAACAAATCAGTTCCTGTCAGTTCAATTGCCTTCTCCGCATCGGAAGTCGGCTGCAATGTTTCTCCAGTGTACTCTATCTCTTGTCCAGTGTACTCTATCTCTTGTCCAGTGTACTCTATCTCTTGTCCAGTGTACTCTATCTCTTCTCCAGTGTACTCTATCTCTTGTCGTAATGGTGCAATCTGACAGGCTTATTTCCATTCCATCTTCTGATGTTATCCATCTACTTATAACTTATGTGCCTCTTGAAGGGCTGCCTTCTATCATACTTTATAGTATGGTCTTCAACATGGAGGTATGTCAGGTTTTATGGCCATAATAACTGAACTGTCTAATCTTGATTTTCGGTCAATTCTCTTTCAAACCCCTAACTTTTTCAATACCTCTATTTTAGTTTCTTCTCTTTCTAAGAAATGCAACCCAATTTTCTATATACCCACGATTCGAAGGCTTCAATACTCTTTTTCAGTTTGCTTTTCGGTGTCCATGTTTCTGCGCCATAAAGCAGTGATGAGAATACATAACACCTGACAATAATCATTTTCAGTTAATGGTTTATATGGTTGGATGTCAGTTTGTGTCACATGTTGCTGAATACCATTTTAGCCATGCCCATTCTGTTTCTGATTTCTTTTTCACAGCTGCCATCTTTCGTTATTAGATTATATTATATTAGGAGAAACTGCACCTGTTCGAGTAGTTGAACTTTTATTTTTATCTGCATACATGTTTTCTTGTCCTTTTTCCCAAGTATAATAATGTGTGTTTTCTTTATGTTTGTTTAATCCAACCACTTGACTTATTTTGTATATAATTGTCACAAGCTCCTGCAATTTTTGCTCACTTTTTGCCATGAAAACTGTATCATCCGCAAATCTAAGGTTATTCATTGCCACTCCTCCAATGAAAAGCGCTGGCGTCCCCTCTATTTGTTTGAATATTTGTTCTGTGCAGATATTAAAAAGACAATGGGATAATACACATCCTTGTATCACTCCTCCAGACAGAACGATTAAAACAAATCAATACACACAAAAACGATAATGACCATACATACCTGACCCAGACAAGACCCAAGGTCCATGTTGAGGTCTCACATCAGTCTCGCGTGACTGCCCCGCTACGGGGTTTATATATGAGCGTTCTGTATATGTTTCACAACAAGGAGAAATTTGCATTGTTTTGACCGTGTGATTAGTTTAGGGAGATTCTCTGTAATCTCGCATGACAGTGGCAACCAGCCTGGGGTCCATGATCAGAATGGGGTCTGTGAAGTGTCAAATGGGAAGGGGTTGGGGGGGGGGGGGGGGAGGGGGTTCTCGAATATCTGGTGGTTTGTAATGAGTCATGCGGGGCTCACGACATAAGGGGATCTGTGAAGAGAGATGTAGGGAATATTACTCAATAGACATCACTATCGTACCGACTTGGATTACATGTGAGACTTAAAAGACGTTGGAAGGACTTGACTTGAGACTTGACAACCGACGACTTGGAACTCGACGAGACAGATGTACTTGATTTTACGTGATGAATGAAGACTTGAGATTCGACTTCAGATTTCAACTTAAATTACATCGTGACTTAAGTTTTGTTAGGATGACGAGACTTGACTTTAGTCCTGCTGAAGATGGCTTAAGACTTGACTTCTACGAGAACATATGTGGTTGCTATAGGACTATAGTCCGTCTTTTAATTTATAAACAAGGTCTGAAGCAATTTTCTACAAAACTGCATGTCATATCAAAATAATTTTTTTTATGCAGCCTTAGAATATCAATGACGTTTAGTAAATATTTTTTTCTCTAAGAGATGTTATGTATTTTAAAACATTTATGCATTAGTCTATATTAAAAGCAGCCTCACTTAATTGGAAATAATTTTAACACTTATATTTACTGTACACAGTCGTGCTGTTTTAAAAATAGATGTTTTGACATTCAAATAAGCTGAGTTAAAAACAAATTCCTAATTGCACAAATAAGACACTTTGTCGAGCGCGGATAACAACCAATGCCATTCATGTGAAACTCGTTCATCTATAGGTGTATCACGATATTATAGTTCGTGGAGTTGTTTTTGTGACATATAGCTTTTACATTGATCTCAATTTCAAAATGAGTTTTCAGTGTACCTTTATAACAATGCAGAGGGTTATTTATATTGCGATATTCATGACCCAGAGAAACGAACGCAATTGGTGCTCAGTCTGGATAGATTATTCTTTTACCGTTGCATTGGACAGGACTCAGAGTGCATCAAGCAACGTTTAATGGGTCGGCGTGGACTATTGGTTAAGTGACACGGCTCACAACTCGAAGGTGCTGGGTTCACTCCTCATCACATAACCCGCTGTTACCCCTCGGAAACAAACCCTTAGAAATTGCAGGAGGAAGCAGACCCTAACATAGAATGCATGCCAAAGTCGGATGTACTGAGCTGACAAGCGCAAGAATACAAATATAGTGCAACGCACACCGCCTTGTGGAATAGAAAAATAAGCGTCGGAAAAATAAAAAAATGTATATATTTATAAATAGCAAGCCAGGCAGAAAAAAAAAATTGTCGATTTCGACAGAGATGTCATAAAACGAGCGATTTTGAAACTGTTGACGAAAAATCAACTTGTTGCTCTCTGAAAACTAAAATTAACATTCCAATCACTGCAGTTTGAAATTTCCATAAATACTCTTTGGAAAATTGTAAGAACCGGCTGCTTTACATTCAGGAAAATTTCATGCGGCAGGAATATTATATGTGGAAAACCACAATTAATTGCTGCCAGAAGCAAATACATGAGACAAATAAGTGAACGGCCTAGGCAATGCTGTGATATTGTATACTTGGACGAATCCTGGGTCAATGCTTACCACCACGCCTATGGTAAAGAACGGTAATCAGTAATCAGAAAAGACAAATTCCAAGCAGAAACGGGCAGCGTTTTATACTAACGTATGGCGGAAGCAGTGAAAATTGGCTTTTACATGACGTTGAGCTTATTTTCCAATCAAAAAATACCGACGTAATGGATAATGCATCCTATCACAATACAGTATCAGAGGAAGACAGAGTACCAACTGCATCAAATACAAAAGCTCTAATTATGACATGGTTAGTTAAGGAAAAAGTAAATTTTGACGACACGTATTTGAAGCCCATGTTGTCAAGTACGCACTTGTTCTCTTTCACTCTATTAGAGAATCACCACATTCATTTCAACATTTCACTTGATCCTTAATGTTGACTTACCACGTTATCCATAAAGTTGGCTTCCTATCAACACACTGCATTGTCCATAATGTATAGTGGTACCCTGGGAAGAAAGAACAAGTCCACCACAGACCTCCAATCGTGTCGTAAGTGACGATTTTAAAAAGTTGTCCCCGTGGGTTAGTAACCTTAATATGTAAAAAACAGTTGCTACATATGCCGGCTCTGCACACTGTATGGTTTGATCCAGGAACGATGTAAGTGTCAGCTGCAATGTTCTCTCTCTTCCTCTCGTGGGACGCAATGAAAACAACGATTCGTCAAGTAAAATGTCTGCATCTGTTATTTCTTCTATTGCATTTCTAATTTATATATATTTATGTATAGTATGTATTCACACACACACACACAAACACACACACAACCATACTCACACATACATATAAATTTATTCCATTGACTCTTTTCGTCCTGTCAGACGATAGTAATTGTGTTGTGCTATCACAAAGCCCGGGCAATAATATAGAGACCATGTGTTGCTCATGCAGTATGGTCCCTCCCTCGTCTGTCTTGTTTGCTCCAAGTGAAAGGTGATACCAATAAATTTGGAGCAAGGCAAGCTGCAGAAGCTGCCGGATCAGCAGAGCAAGGATCTATCTGTTCGCCTGTTGCAGCTTCACTCAAAGACCAGCAGCCAACCAAGGCTAAGTATATACAGTAAACGATCACCTAATTAACCTAAAAGATCTATGATAGCCAGTGCTCACATAGAACATTAGACAGACTCTCATAAACAAATGCCATATCACATCTGGAGTAAGGCAAGGACGTGTGCTATGCCCGTTGTTGATCCTCACATATATAGACTTCATAAGTAAAACAGCCAACCAAAGTAAAGGTAACAACATTGCTGAACTCTTAAACGAACTTCTTTTTGCGGACGATCAAGAAGGCAAAGCAATTTCAGAAATACAATTGCAACAACATATAAACAAACTAAATACAACATGTCAAGAATATAGCATGAAAATCAACGTGTAAAAAAAAACTGAGATCATGAAAATATCTAGACAGGACAACACAATGTCTTCTTTGTAAAGCATCAAATCAAACAGAGGAAACATTGTAGTTACTTAGGGAGCACGTTATCAGTAGGCGGAAGAATCATAGCGGAAACCGAACAAGGGCGTAATAAGGCCATTCAGATCATTGGGCAGTTAACTCCAATACTTAATTGCATGCACGTGCCAATAACTACCAAAAGAGCTTTATACAACACGATTTTCGTCCCGACACTTTGCTACCAATGTCAAAACTGGACATGAATTGAAAAATGACAAATCGTTACAACAGAAATTAAATGCTTTAGAAAAAAAGTGTATGTAACAACGAGAGAGAGGATCAGAAACGATGATATCAGGAGACTAGTGGGAACACCAGTATTAGACTACATTTAAAGACAGCAACTTTAATGGGTTGGTCACGTAACAAGCCTACCACCACGCCGCATACCTGCTTTCTATTCCAGACGAAATCCCTCCCGCTTCCCCGCGCCCCAGCAAGCAATAATTAATATTTAGATACAACGGATCCAAGGCCACATGTCGAACATTCAAAAATGTGGCTTATGGAAATATATGAGGCCACTGTATATGGGGCACACAGTTTGGATCGTTCTATACATCTCTTCCTAAACTGACAGGCAAAACAGGATAAGCTTCTGGTTCGGCAAAATACACTGATCAGACATGTTAGTCAGGGTCAGGCAAAACATACTGGCTAAGATCCTTACCTCGGCTTTCTAGTAGCCCTCCCTGGAAACGGGCTTTTTATGGCAGCCTGGGTAACGAGGTGAGGGATAGAAGTGATCTTCGTAGTAGTGACTGACACGCAAATGAAGCCAAGCATAACACAACCGCCAGAAGGACCCAGGTCCGCCTTCATGAGCACTCCCGGGATGTGAGGAAATCTACTGCAACCCGCCACGTAACGTACTTATCAGGACGCACAAAAGAGGAACCTGCTCATTGTGGCCATTCGAAAACAACAACTATTTATAGGGAGAGGGGACTAGCGTCTGGTTAGGCACAAAATACTAATCAGGAAATAGATGTGGTCGAGAGGCAATCCACTCGTCTCTCAAAGAAATGAATGGAAACGGTGGGCGATTGAATCCCGCAAGTTTCAAGTAATCCCCTGGGATCAAGCGAAGTGGGACCAGAGTGCATGCATTCTGAGTTACCTCTAGTCGTCTTCACTGATGTCTTGCCACAGGTATAATGTAGGTCGAGACCAGAGAGTGAGGTTGATGACCAGTGAAGTATATTCCTCACTCTAATCCAAATACAGTGAATGTCACATCAGCAGGACAGAACCGTCTGAAGATGTCCCCATCGTCGCTTGCGATTGGCAACTAACTAGCGGATCAAACAATGTTAGTCAGGGTCACGCAAAATATACTAACCCAAACCCCCACCTTCCCCCACCTAGCTGTTTTTTGTGTCGGTTATTTCTTGTCGAATGTCTCTTTGTCTGCCTGGGATGATGGTGATGTTACTCCCATTCCTCTTGGATTCCTCAAATATATTGGCTGCTTGTTTGCCGGTATATAGTTGGTGATGTTACTCCCATTCCTTTTGGCTGCTTGTTTGCCGGTTTATAGTTCACTCGCCTCTTTTAGTACAGTTGTATGTCGCTGAGAGTTATTATCATCACTGCGGCACGGCCTGGGCTAGTGGTTAAGTGACACGGCTCACAGCCCGAATGTGCTGGGTTCGATCCCCGTCACAGTACCGGCCATTACCCTGGGGAAGTAAACCCTTAGAAAATGCAGGAGGAAGCAGACATTTACATAAAATGCATGCTGAAGTCGGACGCACTGGGCGGACAGGCGCAAAACAAAAACCACAGTGCAACGCACACCGATTTGGGGAATAGAGAAACAAAGCGAAAGTACACACACACACAATTTTTTTAATAAAAAAATTTACAAAATTTGCGACCTTAGCCTGAAATATGGATGGTTCAGAAATCTGAAAAATCTTCGACAACACTCTTCACACTCTCAAACAAAAAAAAAGGAGGACAAATACGACTAGGAAATATACAGGTCCAAATAGATGATAAGCCGGTGTATACGGGCATCACATTTCATAAGAGAATGATATGGACACCTCCCTTTGAAAAAACCGAGAGGCCACGGCAAGACAACGAAAAAAACTCGCCTTACTGTAGAAGATAGATGGGTCAAATTGGGTAGGGACGGAGGGGAGAATGAAACAACGCTTAAGAAAGTCAATAGTGAACAATGGATCAGCAGCATGGTCCAAAGCAACCAAATGCCACCTATAAACCTGAGACACAATCAAGCGCTTAGGGTCATCACGGGTGCCAATAAAATCAACTCCAATCTAAGGCATCACACTTCTATCCTATAGACGGGACACTAAGACCATGACATCACACCTATATCCTATAGACGGGACACTGAGACCATGACATCACACCTATATCCTATAGACGGGACACTGAGACCATGACATCACACCTATATCCTATAGACGGGACACTGAGACCATGACATCACACCTATATCCTATAGACGGGACACTAAGACCATGACATCACACCTATATCCTATAGACGGGACACTAAGACCATGACATCACACCTATATCCTATAGACGGGACACTGAGACCATGACATCACACCTATATCCTATAGACGGGACACTGAGACCATGACATCACACCTATAACCTATAGACGGGACACTGAGACCATGACGTCACACCTTTATCCTATAGACGGGACACTAAGACAGAAAAATACAAAAACATGACAGCACACCCAGATGAAAACCAGATTCGAAGATCTTGCTAGTGGAAGACTGAAGAGAAGTGACTTTGTACATCGGTCCACAAAATTAATTAGAACATATAAGGATGAATTGTCAGATATCACCATGGAGATAAATTCAATACCCATTCCATGCCCATAGTAACAATACCAAAACTTCAGCATACAAATATTCATTACTGTCACCTACACCACTGGAGAGCAAAATGCTTTCCAAAAGAAAGCGGCATGTGAAATTATCGATGAACTGTTCCCCAGAGAAGCATGGATTAAGAAATTTACTGATGGATCAGCAACAAGAACAGTGAGAAATGGAGGCGCAGGAATCTATGTTATCTACCAAGATAAAGAAACTGACACCGCCAGTTCATCGGCTGGAAAATTATGTTCAAACTACTCGGCTAAAGCACATACATTAATTATTTCTGCAGAAATGATTAGCAGCACAACAAGTCAATGTCAGCAGGCTGTATTCCTTACAGATACAATGTCAGTTCTGAAAGCGCTAAAAAATGAAAAACTGCTAGAGCTTAAAAGGCTTGGACGAATGAAAAGCCAAGAGAAGGGTAGTGTTACTTTGGATATTATCGCACTGTGGCATACCAGGAAAGGAGGAGACAGGAGACAGGTTGCCAAAGGAGGGAGCAACACGAAAACAAAACGAGCAAATAATCACCTTCCAAGAAAAGAAGACCCTTATCCAAGCTATAAGGAAAGCTGACAAAACGAGAGACAACTATCACTGCCTTGATCGAGCGGAACAAGTGCTCATATGAGAACAGTTTTTAACATATAAAATAACCACGTCTATGGGCTAAAATTGGCTCCATCTCCAGTGTATGTGCGGACATGCAGCACAGACATCATGCAAGACTGTTATATGCTTAGTTATGTTCGTACTGAACACTGGCCCACAGAGACGAATCTCCATACAAAACTGATTGTTCGTACTGAACACTGGCCCACAGAGACGAATCTCCATACAAAACTGATTGTTCGTACTGAACACTGGCCCACAGAGACGAATCTCCATACAAAATTGATTGTTCGTACTGAACACTGGCCCACAGAGACGAATCTCCAAACAAAACTGATTGTTCGTACTGAACACTGGCCCACAGAGACGAATCTCCATACAAAACTGATTGGAAGCTTTCAAGAACTCTCCACTACAGCAACCTTATCCAGAAAACTAGAATTCACGTGCACGTATTAGGAGAATAGATGGCGAACGAGAATAAGAAGAAAAAGGAGGAAGAGACATATTTAATTTAATAAGCATCTATGAAAAATGTATAAGCTGTAAGATACATCTGTTTACATGCTTTATCGATTACACCAAAGCTTTCAATTGAGTAAAATATCAAGAAATGTCGACAATCAGGATATATATATTTTGTTTCCAATACATCTAATTCATCTAATATAATCTTTATATCAGCACCAGCAATTTGTTGTCGGAGTATCTGCTGAAACGTCGAAATAAAAATGTGAGTAAGGCATGTATGTAACTTCTCATCTTATCTATTTAACATTGATACAGGGTGCATAATGAGCAACGTTAGAAAGGATGAGAGTATAGAAAGTTACGTTCCCATTTCTTGCGGCGGATACAAGATCCACAGCACCAAAAAGAGTAGTGGTACAGTGGGTTCCATCCCACTGTAACATCCAAGGCAACGAGGAGGCAGACGGACTGGCAAAAGAAGGTGCAAGACTACCACAACCAGATTCTAGTGTGACTTACGAAGAGTCCAAAAGGCTTATTAGAGCCAGATACATGGCCAAATGGGAAACAGAACATGCTGGCTACACCAAAAATGATGCCTATTACCAATTGAACAGAAGAGAGCAGGTCGTGGTCTTCAGACTCCGCACAGGCCACAACAGACTGAGGTACCACCTATTCAATAAACTGAAGATAGGTGGCACTGACGAATGCAGTTGTGGTACCGGAAAAATGACCGCTGAACATCTGCTGCAAAACTGCCCGAAATACGAGGACCAGAGAAAGCACACGTGGCCATCACCAGTGGCAACACTAGACAAGCTCTATGGCAGTGTCGACAGCCTCAGGATGACCGCTGCTTCTTTCGAAAAAATACAGGTTGACGTCTGACAGCGTACGAAGAAGAAGAAGAAAGACGAAAAATACAAGATCCCAGAGATCAGATACGCAGTCGACACAGTGATACTATCAAACAGTACAAAGGGGTTAGAGCAACTCGTTGCAGCGGTAAGCAGACGCAGCAAAGATCAAAATCTCTTAGCAAAACATAAACGAAATAAAGATAATGCCCACCGACAAAACATGAAGTCAACATAAATTCTAGTTCCGGCGTGTAGAAATTGAACAGGTCACGAACTTCGAGTATCTTGGCTACAGAATTGACAACAATCCCGACTGCTCAAAATAAATCAGGAGATTGGCAATGGCAATGCAGAGGAAACTATGGTAGAATACCGGCAAACTAATAAATATTGAGAACCTGTGCTTTTCCTGTGGCAGTAAATGGCCGCGAAACATGGACAATTACCTAAACCTCAGGGAAGATAATCGAGTTGAAAGATGACATCGTGACCATAAAATTTAAAAACTTTAACTACATCAAACAACACAACGGTCTTGAGAGATCGGTAATAAAAGGTATGGTGACCGACAAACGAAGCAAAGGTAGACCAAGAAGGTGATGGCACCAAGATGTTAAAGAATGCTTGGGCATCTCTGGAGATTTGGTAAGAGATCGAGTTTCTGTCAGACGTGGTGTCATGGCAGCTACGTTCTGCAAAGAACATGCTACATGATGATGACAAGCCACCATCTATTCAGGACGAAGCCATATATTACTTGGCTCACGTTCTTATAATTCAAACACTAAATTAATCTAGGAGATATTTAAAAAAAAGTAATTTGTTAACTTTCTAGTTAAACAGTTCCCGACTGCAGATCAATCTCTGAAGTTGCTTATTTCCCATGTTTATTTTTCTCTTCTTCTTCTTCTCCTTGCTCCTTGTACGCTGTTAGACATCGACTTCAATTCGTTCAAAGAAAGCAGCGGTCATCCTGAAGCTGTCGACACTTTCAAAGAGCTTGTCTAGAGTAGACACTGGTGATGGCCGCATGTGCTTTCTCTGGTCTTTGTATATCGGGCAATTTTGCAGCAGATGTTCAGCTGTCATTTTCTCTGTACCACTGGGGCATTCGTCAGTAGCATCTATCTTCAGTTTATTGAATAGATGATATATCGGTCTGTTGTGGCCTGTGCAGAGTCTGAAGACCACCACCTGCTCTTTTCTGTTCAGCTGGTTATTAGCAACATTTCTTGCCAGTATGATCTGTTTCTCATTTGTCCATGTATCTGGCCCTAATAAACCTGTTGGACTATTTGTAAGCTACACTAGATCTGGTTGCGGTAACCTTCCACCTTATTTCGCCAGTGTCTACCTCCTTGATGTCTTGAATGTTACATTGGGATGGGACCTACTGCACTGCGACTCTTCTGGGTTTGGACCGCTGGCATAGTTGATAGAGTACTAATTTTAGAACATTTAGGTCTGTATTTCTCTTCCCATATTTGATATCGTGACATGAAATGTTTTTTGTATGTCCTTATTCTTGTGGAACCGTACACAGAGCTGCTGTCTGTCGTTGTGTGTTGTTTACCTTCTAAGTGTGTTCTGCATCTTGGCTATCAGATGATGGTGGTCCTATCCCGCGTCGGTTTCTCTACATACTTTTACATCATGCACTGATGATTAGAGCTTTTTGTTTGCAAATATATTTTCAATCTAGTTATTTGTCCTGTGTTCTTGTGACACCCATGTTACTTGCGAGAAAATACGCTGCCATCAATGACCAGTTGTTTTAAAGCAGAGAAGTCCAACAGTAACTCCATTTTTATTTAGGCCTCGACTATGTTTGTCCTATGGGCCAACCCAAAGTGCAGTGACATCGATTCTTGACAGAACATAACAGTTTCAATTGTTTATGTATTTATCCCATACCTTAATTTGAAACGTCGTTATCTTCTTCTTCTACTATTGCTTCTCTTTCTTTCTTCTTCTTCTTTTGCTTCTTACTCTTCGTCTTCTACTACTTGTTCCTTCTTCTTTTTCTTCCTCATCTTCCTGCTCTTCTTCTTTTTCTTCCCTCTAATTCCCTACCTTTTCAACAATTAGTTAATTAGTATAATAGGGTTAACAGAATCATGGACATATGAGGAGATTGCAGATAGTGAACTTGAAATTGAGGGATATACAATGTTAAGGAAAGATAGGATAATTGGAGACAAGACTAAGGGAGGTGGCGTTTTATTATACTGTATAAATTCTGTTAATATAACGATCAAAGATGATTTATCATGTGGTAACAAAAATGAAAGTGTATGGGGAGAAATAGAAAGTGGGGGTGAAAAAAACAGTGATTGGAGTGTGCTATAGATGTCCATCAAGTCAAAAAGAGGAAGATGAGGAGCTGATTAGTAGTATAGCAAAGGCAAGTAAAGGGAAATTATTATTAATGGGAGATTTCAACTATCCAGAAATAAAATGGGATATAGCAGAAGCACTTGTAGAGTCAAAACCTTTTGTTACGTGCATAACTGACAATTTTTTAATTCAACATGTAGAAGCAGCCACCAGAGGCAAAAACATACTCGACCTAGTTTTTACCACTGAGGAAAATATGATTGAAAACGTTACCGTTGGGGAACTGTTTGGCTCAAGTGACCATCAAATCATCCGTTGGGATCTTATTGCAGGGAAAGAAGTAAACATAAAAACGCGAACATACCACTACTCTAAGGCAGATGTTAAGAGGATGAAAGAGGCAGCGAACCACATAATCTGGTAAGATATTATTGTAGGAACAGATGTTGAACAGGAGTGGGAAAGTTTTAAAACAGTTCTAGAAACGCTAAAAGAGGAATGTGTTCCATGTAGGGAGGTAAACCCCAAGCGTAAAAAGTGGATAACTAGATTTGTAGTGAAATGTAGAAGAGCAAAAAATAAAGCATGGCAAAAATATATAGAGGCAGGTAAATCAAAAGAAACATATGTAAAATATTTGGACAAGCAGAACATATCTCAGAAAGCGAATAAAAGAGCAAAAATAGACTTTGAAAAAAAACTTGCTCAGAGGATCAAGACTGACAGTAGAAGCTTCTTTTCTTATGTTAGAAATAAACAAAGAACGAAAGACAAAGTAGGCCCTCTCATAGACAGTACAGGGAAAATAATAAGTGAGAATAGGGAGGCTGCTAATCTGCTCAATCAGTACTTTGGCACAGTCTTCACAAAGGAGGACTGCTCCGAGATCCCAGAGCCTATAGATATTTTTCAAAGAGACATGGATACAGCGGGATTAAGATCAATCTGTATTACAGAGGAAATGGTTTTTAAAAAATTGGAGGGGTTGAAAGTGAATAAATGTCCAGGTCAAGATGGTATTCACCCAAAATTGCTGTTTGAAATTAGAAACCAACTAGCAAAACCATTGGCTATATTATGTTCTCAATCACTTACAAAAGGGATTGTTCCACGGGATTGGAAAGATGCAGGAGTGATCCCCTTATTCAAAAAAGGCAAAAAATCAGATCCGGCAAATTATAGACCGGTGAGTTTAACGAGCATAGTCTGTAAATTATTAGAGTCAATAATCAAAGAAAACATTGTAATGCATTTAGACAAATTTAATCTAATTAGAAATAGTCAGCATGGGTTTACTAGAGGGAGATCATGCTTAACAAATCTATTAGAATTCATGGAGGAGGTTACTAAAATCATAGATAAAGGGGAGCCAGTAGATGTTATTTATCTAGACTTTGCAAAGGCCTTTGATAGAGTACCTCATCAAAGATTATTTCGAACGTTAAAATCACATGGAATAGGTGGCGAAGTTGCCAAATGGATTGAAAATTGGTTAACGGGAAGAAGGCAGAGGGTGGGCATAAATAAGGAGTACTCTGAGTGGAGTGAAGTGAAATGTGGTGTGCCACAGGGCTCGGTTTTGGGACCAATTTTGTTCTTGATATATATAAATGATTTGGACATTGATATGAGATCCATGATTGCAAAATTTGCTGATGACACAAAACTATGCAGTAGTGTCTCATCTAAAGCGGAAGTGGATATATTGATGTCGGATTTAGATAAAATTCGAGAATGGTCTGTAAGCTGGCAAATGGAGTTTAATGTAGATAAATGTACAGTCATCCACATGGGTAGATCCAATATGGAACATAATTACAGAATGGGAGAAAACAATATTAGAAAGATAGATAAGGAAAGGGACCTAGGGGTTATAATAGATCATACAGGAAAGGTGAGTGAACAAGTTAAGGTAGCAGTGAAAAAGGCAAATGCAATGTTAGGTATGATAAAAAGAAATATTAAACATAGGAGCAAGGAAGTGATCGTCAAACTGTATAAAGCTTTAGTTAGACCTAGATTGGAGTACTGTGTACAGGTGTGGAGTCCTTATCATAGAGGGGACATAAACATGCTAGAAAGAATACAAAAAAGAGCGACAAAGATGATAGTGGGATTCCAGAATTACAGTTATGAGGAACGACTCAGAAAAACCGGCCTACAGTGTCTCGAAGAGAGAAGAATTCGTGGTGACTTAATACAGGTTTATAGGATGATCAGAGGAATCGATAAATTAGACTATAACAAGTTTTTTAAAATACAGCCACCTACAATAACACGAGGGCATAGCTACAAGCTGATTAAAGAGAGGTCCAGGTTAGATATTAGGAAATATTTTTTTAGTCAGAGAGTGGTGTCTGCTTGGAATGCATTGCCAGGGGAGGTAGTGGAGGCAGGGACAGTTAATGCATTTAAGAATAAACTGGATGCGCATAGATTTTAGAGCAAGGTGATGTAAATGTAACTGGTTGTATACAGACTCTGCAGGGTCTTCTAAACCAGTTTAAAGATGTTAAGTTATGTTAAGTTAAGTTAAGTTGAGTATGTTTTGTTCTCTCAATCATTCTAATTTTATTCACATTTGCTCCCTTTACATTCAGCAACCCATTTAAGCATGTTTCTTACTCTCTTTTGCTATAAACTTTCAGCAATGGCTCTTCTCTTTACCGTCCAGTAAACGAGCCCAGTAAGTCTCTCTCTCTCCCTTTCTCTGTCTCTCAGCTGTATTCTTTCCCTGGTTCTGTGCTCTCTTCAACAGTCACAAGTCCTTTATTATTCTTATCACCTTCAAGCATTGCAGTGATATCGCGATAGAGTTCTAATCATTCATAGTAAGGTAAACAACATTGATCCCAGTTTTTTTTTTAATTGATCCAGTTGTAAATTGGTACCTCGCTTACTATCAGCGACGGAAATGCAGCTTATTTGATAAAAACCTAACTTAACTTAACGTCATTATACTAGTTTAGAAGGCTCTTCAGAGTCTGTATACAACCAGTTTATTTCACTCCACAGATAGTGAAAATACTGTGAGCATCCAATCTATTTTTTAATGTATAAACTGACTCTGCTTCCACTACATCCTGCGGCAATGCATTCCAAGAATTCACCACTCTCTGACAGAAAACAAATTTCCTGATATCTAATCTGAACCTGTCTTTAAACAATTTATAGCTGTGCCCTCTTGTTCTTGCAGCCGGTCGTAGTTTGACAAAACTTGGTATAATCTAATCTATCCTTTCCATTTATTAATGTATACACTTGTATTTAGTCACCTCGAATTCTTCTTTGTTCAATTGTTCGATTGCTTTTAGTCTATCCTCGTGACTATATTCTGAACCCCCCCCCCCCCTCCCCCCAACCCACCACCCCTCATAATTTTTTTTAGCTCTTTTTGCATACTTTCCAGCAGGTTTGTATCCATTCTATGATATGACTCCACACTTGAACACAGTGCTCCAATTCAGGTCTCACCAATGATTTATATAACTTGACTATTACTTATTTGCTCTTATGTGAAATGTTTATTTTTATCATGCTCAACGTAGTATTAGCCTTTTTTTCACTGCCACCTGGACTTGCTCCCGTACCTTTCCTGTATGATCTATTATAACTCCTAGGTCTCTTTCCTTTTTTATTGTCCTAATATTGTTCTCTTCTATGCTGTAATTATATTCATTATTGGATCTTCTCATGCGGATGACTTTACATTTTTCTACATTAAACTCCATCTGCCAGCTCTTAAACCATTTTATTAAATCGTGTCTAAATCCGACCTCAATAGATCCACCTCTGTCGGATAAGTGGCCCTACCACATAATTGAGTGTCATCCGCCAACTTTCCAATCATGTATCTGATATCAATTTCCAAATCATTGATATACATATATTAAAAACAAAATTAGTCGCAATACCGATCCCTGAGGCACACCACGTATTACATCACACCAGTCAGAGTACTCCCTATTTATGCCCACTCTCTGCCTTCTTCCCGTCAACCAATTCTATGTCTAATTGGCAACCTCACCACCTATTCCATGTGATTTCAACTTTTGAAACAATCGTTGATAAGGTACTCTATCAAAGACATTTGCAAGATACAGATAGATAACAGACACCGGCTCTCCGCCAGCTCTCCACCGGCTCTCCACCGTCTAACATTTTGATAACCTCCTCCATGCATTCTAATAGATTGGTTAGACACGATCTTTCTTCAGTAAACCCATGCTGACTATTTTTAAAATTAAATAAAACTTGTCCAAGTGCTATATTGTCCTTGTCCAAGTGCAGTACTATGTTGTCCTTGTCCAAGTGCAGTACTATGTTGTCCTTATCCAAGTGCAGTACTACGTTGTCCTTGTCCAAGTGCAGTACTATGCTGTCCTTGTCCAAGTGCAGTACTATGTTGTCCTTGTCCAAGTGCAGTATTATGTTGTCCTTGTCCAAGTGCAGTACTATGCTGTCCTTGTCCAAGTGCAGTACTATGTTGTCCTTGTCCAAGCGCAGTACTATGTTGTCCTTGTCCAAGTGCAGTACCATGTTGTCCTTGTCCAAGCGCAGTACTATGTTGTCCTTGTCCAAGTGCAGTACTATGTTGTCCTTGTCCAAGTGCAGTACTATGTTGGCCTTAATAATGGACTGAAATTTTGCAGAGTATGCTCGTCACTGGTCTATAATTGGCTAGATGAGATTTCTTGTCCATTTTGAAGAAGGGAGATTACACCTGCATCTGCTCAATCCTTTGGAACAATCCCCTTGGAACAATCCCCTTCCCAAGAGTGTAAGGATAAAATATCGCTAATGGTTTTGCTAACTGGTCTCAAATAGTGACTTTGGATGAATACCATCTTGACCAGGACATTTATCCCCCTTCAACATATTCAATTTTTGTAAAACAATTTCCTCGGTAATGCAGAATGATAGTAATCTCTGTGTGTGCATGTCCCGTTGGATAATAATTAATGGTTTTGGAATCCGGGAGCAGTCTTCTTTTGTATAGACTGTGCCAAATTACTGATTGAGTTGATTAGCAGCATCCATGTTCTCACTGACTATTTTTCCTGTACTATCTTTAAGTGGGCCAACTGTGTCTTTCGTTCTCTGTTTATGTCGAACATAAGAAAAAAAAGCTTTTCCTATCAGTCTTGATCTAGTTAGAGAGTTTATTTGTTTTCAAAGTCAATTGTTGGTGCTTTATTCACTTTATAGGATTTGATTTGTATGTCCAAATATTTTTAATATGTTTCATTTGATTGTCCAGCCTCTATATATTTTGTCTAAGATTTATTCTTAGCTCTATTTGATTGTCTAGCCTCTATATATTTTGTCTAAGCTTTATTCTTAGCTCTTCTACAACTAACCACGGATCGAAATACTCATCTTTAATTTTGCTTACATTGGACCCCCACCCCCGCTCCCTCCAACACTTCATCCTCGATGGCAGTAACTGCTCACTAGATTACCTTTAGCTTTTCTCGACACAATTATTTCTTTACAACTTCTTTAATCCCTTTAAACCAATTAACATTTACAACAGTGTACATCACCCTCTCTCCTCCCCTACTCTCTCTCCTCCCCTACTCTCTCTCTTCCTTCTCTCTACTTTAATCTATGTACTCTGTACTCTCAACAGTTAGTCCATAATACAAGCTAATTCATGATAAACACAAATTGATGTGATCATTTAGGACATTCAAGGGTTCACCGTCCACTGCTAGTTAAAGGTCAACATAATAGAACAAACGAGCAAAGCTCACGAACTACAGCACGTAACTACCAACCGTAACGACTATCGACTTGACAAACAGCAATTGGTTATATTTTAAATGTAAGCTAAAGAGAAGAGTGTAGGCTTGGTCAACTCGCATTTTCTGTTCATGGATTAATAAAAAATAAAGAAACACTTCAGTCGGGGATGAAGTGGTAGAGACTTCACTGTAAGATCTCTCATCTTTTGTGAGAGGTGAACAGTTATCTTACCCGATATCTTATCTTACATATCACAAAGATGTAAATGTATTACCAACGCAGTCACTGCCGACAGAGATGAGGTACTACAAACATTGTTAGAGACATCAGCGTTTCGGAGAACTACTTCCCATCTGTCACGCTATCCCTAACAGTAAATCAAGTTCCAATTTATAAATGAATTGACTTGAAAATGTCGCGACCGGAGAGCGAATCATGTGCCTTCGCGTGAACAGCAGCCGCTCTAACAATATTACATCCTGCACTATCTATCTACATGAACTGTAGTCTTATAATGATCTACTTCGTTGGTGACGTCCTTTGTGACAGTTAGCTTAAAGATATATTTCATCATTTGCATGTAAGTCCATGATGTTAGTTATAGATACAAGAACTCCAAAGTCTACTTTATGATTTTACAACATAGCAAGGGAAGCAGCTAAATCAATTCTAAAAAAAGGAAAAATTAGAGTTATCCCATCATAAATATTTCGCGTGAGAGATTCTGGCTTGGGCATCTCCCTTCTTTATCCAGGTACAACCTAGAACGAGTGAGCTATGGCCCTACACCAGAACCACATTGGCATCTGTACACTGAAGGCGATAGGTGTTAATTATCCACCCGATCAAATTTCTCACGCTTGTTGTCGTCCTCGTGCACGACATATGGGGAGGAGCAGCTTGCGACCCCGGGCGACGATTGTAACTGCAAAGCCGTGCTGACACAAGAGCTGAACCTTGGACCTTGACCGGCGTCGAAGTCATGGAGCGAACTAGACAAGTAGGTTGTAAATGTGTTTATTATTCATTTTTTCAAATGCAAAACATCTCATGGTTATATTCATTCAAAATGTCCTTTCGCTCTCGTTTTCACTCCAATGTAATAGTTTCAACAACATAAAATGTTTTTTCTTTCTTTTTTATTTTTGTTTTTTATTGGTATTTTTCTTTTTCCAACAAGGATTATACATTATGTACAGTTCAACATGCCATTGAATATATTACAATATATACAAGTTTATATACACACCCATCAACACCCACACACACGCTCATACACACACATACAGTCACACGAAACAACTTGTGTAATGATCAATTTTATAGTTTGTATTTCTGTGCAAATATGTTAGTGAATATTTGTGTAGTGTAGATTCTCTGTTGATATACTGCTTTATTTCTAATTGTCCATATTAAGTGTCTAAAAGTTAATAGTCTATTCTGCAGGTTTCTGTCTGTTTTGGGAATGGTATTTAGCATGATTGCTCTGTACATGTTTACTTTAATTTTTGTGTGTTTGTTTATTGTTTGTCTGAGTGTTGTTAACGTTTCTGATATGATACTGCATTGATAAAATAGATGGTCTTCTGTTTCTTGTATGTTCTGTCTGCATAATTTACACTTTGGCATGCTTGTTTTGGACATGTCTGCTTTTTTTGCACTGAATTGGTGTCATATTGAACAAAAGTCTATGTTACTTCTTTGGTTTTGGGTGATATTTTTAATGTGTGTAAGCTAGTGAAAATATTTGTGTAGTCTGCAATGAAGAAATTATATCCCCTTTTTATTCTATTTTTAAGTGGCGGTTCTTGGGACTGTACTAATTTTTTATAAATAATTTTAGTTTCTTGTTTAATTAAATGTTCATTATTTTGTAAATACCTAATGCATTCTTTATAAAAGGGGGGTAAATTTCCAAAAAAGTGTGGCATATTATTATTTAGTTTACAAATTTTGATAATTTTAAGTCCCACATAGTAATGTGCTAGTGGGTAAAAGGTTGGATTTGCGACTATTTCGCCCATAAATTTAATTCTTAGGGCTTGAATTTTTGTTTTTAAATCTTGTAGAGAAATCCCTCCTCGATTTTTCTCCTGCATTAGTGTTTTAGTTTGAATACTATGTATGGTAAATCTAAATATAAAATTTCTAATCAGGACGTTTATTTCTTTAATGATTTTTATTGGGGGACTGAATATGTTTGATATATATATATTATTTTAGGTATAATAAAGGTGTTTATTATTACACTTCTTCCAAATATTGTTGTTGTTTTAAATTTATATTTTTCTAACCTATTTTGTATCTGTTTTGTTAATTTTTGCCACATTTCTTTCTTTTTATCTGACGGGTTTGCTGAAAAATCAATACCATATATTTTAAGCTTAATTTCCTGTACTAATTGGAAAGGGAAGTCTGTTTTAAGTTTCCATTTGCCTATTCCCATAATTTTAGATTTTAATATATTTATTTTGGTATCACTTTGTCTTCCAAATGTATTTAATATGTTTTGAATTGATTTATAATTTGTTGGGAAAAATGCGGTATCGTCTGCATATGCTATTAGTTTTTTTCTCCTATCCCTGGTATGTGTGTTCCGTTAATTGTTGTGTCTTGTCTGATTTTCTCTAAGATTGGCTCTAACACTAATACGTATAATATCAGGGATAAAAGGACAACCTTGTCTTACTGATCTTGTTAAGTGTATGCTGTCTGTAAGTGTGTGGTTTATTAATAATCTACTTTCTGTATAAGATTTTAACCCAATTTCTAAAATATTTTCCTAAGTTATTTCTCTTTAGTGTTTTATGCATATATTCATGTGACACCCTATCAAATGCTTTTTCCTTGTCTATTGATAAAATTGCTGCCTGCGTGTCCTTTTCATGTGTGTATTGAATGATATCTCTTAAAAAATGTGCATGTTTAATGATATTTCTATTTTGTACACTACACTGTTGATCTTCGTTAATTAGATTTTTCATGAAATGTTTAATTTTTATCGTTAAAGCTTTTGTTAGTATTTTGTAGTCTGTGTTTAAAAGTGATATTGGTCTATAATTTGTTATTTCTGATTTATCTGTGTCTGGTTTATGAATTAAAGTTACATATGATTGGTTTAAACTATTTGGGAGTTCACCTTTCTCAAAGGCCTCGTGTAAGACCTTGAGAAAGAGTGGGCTTAGCACGTTGAAGAACGTGGAATAAAACTCAGCAGTCAGGCCATCAGGGCCAGGACTTTTGTCCTTTTGAAAAGAACTGAGGGCACCTTGTTGATCCTCTGTTGTTAGCGGTTTACTTATAGTTTGTTTATCCTGCTCGTTCAGGCGCTTTGTTAAGGTCTCACAACCTTCACATGTACTTGTTTGAGTGCTCTCTGCTGAGTACAGTTTTGCGTAGAAATGTCTAAACGCTTGACCTATTTCCTTGGTCTCTGTACAAATCTCTCCTTCCTCCCCTTTTATTTCGTGTATCTGTCTACTCCTCTGTATGTTTTGTTCTACTGCTAAATATTGTTTACTTGGTATCTCTTGTGTTATGGAGTTTAATTTTGTCCTTAATTGTGCCCCTTGTATCCTATGATTTTCAATTTTATCTAACTCTTCCTGTAGTACGTGAATTACTGGGGCATTTCTATCCAAAAGTTTGGTTAATCTAATCGCTTCTTCTATAATTCGTTTATTTCTTATTTGTTTGTGAATAATTTTTGATATTATTTGTATTTTTTCTTTAATTGTTCTTTTTAGCAAATCCCAATATTCAGCTAAATTTTCAGTTGGCGCGGTCTGTACATAGTCTTGTATTAAATTGGTTATACTTTTAACAAAATGTTCATTTTTAAGTAAAGAATTATTAAATTTCCAATGTACAGACTCTGTGTGATTAATATTCATGCGTGTTGCGTTTACTACTATCTCTACTGCTTTGTGGTCTGTGAAGGTGTTGGTGTCTAAATGTCGTATTTTATTTATTCTATAGTTTTCATGAATGTAAAATCTATCTAACCTAGCTGATGTCCCGTGAGTGTGTGTTTTGTCTGTGTATGTTGTCTCCTTGCCCTCTGGGTATTTCCATCTGTATGTGTCTAACAGGGCATGTTAATCTAAAATGTATTGTAAGATGTCATTTGTTTTTCTTGTTTTGATTGTACGGTGTGTTACATCTAATTGATTTAGTATACAGTTAAAATCTCCCCCCATTATAATTTTATGTTTTTTATAGTGTTGGCTTAATGTATTAAAAATATTAACGTAAAATGTGTATTGTTGTGTTTTCGTTGCGAGGGCATATATGCTAACTAGTGTATGTGTGTCGTTACTGTTAAATTTACTTTTTACTTGTATTATCTGTACCCTACCCTCTGTGTCTCTGTAGTTGTGTGTTATTTCCAATCTGTCTGATGTCTGTAATATTGCTACCCCTGTCTGTGTACCTAAACTGAACCATGCATGTGCTATTCCTAAATGTGTTGTGAGTAAGCGAGCATGCATGTCATTGTCTATGTGTGTTTCTTGTAAAAATATGAAGTCTGTTTTATGTCTGTGTATTAGAGTTATTATGTGTTGTAGTTTGTGTCTTAGGCCTCTGATGTTTAGCGATATAATGTGTATTTTATTTGTTGAGGCCATGGGATGTGTGTGTGGTGGTGTGTTGTGTGTTCTGTTATAGGGTTATGTTCTTACCCACAAATTGTTACTGTTGATTTATCAAATTGTTTAAAGTTACAATAGAAAACAGAGATATTCATATATATATATATATATATATATATATATATATATATATATATATATATATATATATATATATATATATACATACACGTATGGACCTATATAAGTACGTATACATACAGCCTTCGTGTCACAATATTTATCAAAGGAGATTCTTTGCTTAATTTTATAATAATTCTTTCTTTCAATCCTTCTGAGACACATGGGTAACAAACATTCATACTTGGGGGTTTGCATAAAAAAAACCACCATATTTGCGTAGAGGTGGCAGGGGAATGTTTTCTCTCACTAGCATACAGACACATAGATTCACTTATACATATTTGCATAGAGGGAACAGGGTGATGTTTCTTTTCGCTAGCATACCGACACTTACATTCACTTATACATATTTGCATAGATGGGACATACCGACACTTACATTCACTTATACTTATTTGCATAGATGGGGCAGGATGATATTTCCTTTCGCTAGCATACAGACACTTGCATTCTCTTATTAGTAGCGGCTGGAAAGGAGCGAAGAAGTACGACAACTGGGAAAGAGAAGAGAAAGAGCATATATACAAGCATGCGTGACAAAATTGGAACTGGAGACGTCCAGGTATTAACATTTTTGAAAAAGGTGTACATATTGGCAATTAAAGCAGGGGCAGAAACAGAAGTAACACCCAACATTTAAATTAAGAGAAAAGGAAAAAGTAGAGTATCTCACCGCTTACCGAGCAGGATGGGAAAAAACACATATCTTGATTTACTGGAGATTTCTTTCTTTTGCATCACTGTTCATACTTAAAATAAATAGTCTTCTATTTTAATGCCATCTTCAGACATATCTATGTTTAGCTGTGGGCTGTCTTCCGTTGAACTTGTCATGTCGTGCCAGGCTGGCATGGCAATGACATTGTCTGTAATGTTGCTGTCTGCAGATTTTTCTGGATTTGACTTGGTTGGTGAACTATGTCTAGATGGGTGTGGACTTGTCATGTGTTGCTGTTGGGTCTGCTGCTGTTGATGAATGTGTTTCTTCTCGGGTGTCGACTTGATAGGGCTTTTTTGTGTTTTACTGGGGCTTTTTGGCCTGTGCTTTTGTGGAGTCACATCTTTTCCGTTTTTAGAAATGTTTTTTCGTTTTCTGCCGTGCTCCACCAGGGTGAAACCATCTCCAGTTGGAGTTGGTGGTGGCGGTGGTGGGGTTGGTGATGCTGGTGCTGATGTTGTTGCTGGTGATGGTGTTGGTTTTGTTCTCTAACTCCTCGCGGCTGCTGTCTTCCTTTGTTTTGACATTGACTTGACCAATGTGACACTTCGCAGAAATCACACGGGGTTTTTCTTCCAGTTAGGGTCACTCATAGCTTCCATGTTTGATTGAGCTCGCCTGTCATGTTGACATGGACATAGTGGGGGATTGCCTTTTTCGTGGGCTTATATTTGAAATCCCACTTGTCAAGGTATTTTTTTTGCTGTATCACAATAGCTTCTGAATCACCTGTGGCTGCTTAAACAATCTTTTGGATGGCTTCCTTTTTAGCCATTGGGGGAGCCCAATTTATGACCCCTTTTGACTTGATCTTATCCTCGTGTTCAATGCATACTGAAATCTTGGGATTCTCCCATTCGATGCACATGTTGTGCACTTTGGTAGTGCATAATGTACGCCGATTGGGTTAGGATGGCACAGAAGATTCGGGGATCCGAGAATCTCCCAACTCCTACCACCCCATTTAGACCCAAACCAGCTGGTCCCGCTAATATGCTGTAGATAAGAGAGTACGACGTCTTGAAAGCTTGCTGTCCTGACACAGTAATTATTAGTGTGCCTTGCTTGTAAATGGCTTTGTCGTTGACAAAATCGTCGGTATCGAAATCAAAGTACATATCTGCCATCTTAATCGCACAAAAAAACAATCACAAAGCAAAAAAGGAAATACACAAATCCTCAGTGGAAAACACCGCCTCCACAAAACTACGTCCGCCTAGTCCGAGAACTAGACAAGTAGGTTTTAAATGTGTTTATTATTCATTTTTGCAAATACAAATCATCTCATGGTTATATTCATTCAAAATTTCCTTGCACTCTCGTTTTCACTTTAATGTAAACAACAAACAAAAAAAACTATTAAAAAAAACTAATAAAAACAGTTTCAACAACATAAAATGTTTTTTCTTTCTTTTTTTTGTTGTTTGTTTTCTTTGGTGTTATTTTCTTTTTCCAACAAGGATTATACATTATGTACAGTTCAACATGTCATTGAATATATTACAATAAAAACAAGTTTATATACACACCCATCCACACGCTCATACACACACGCACACACTCATACAGTCACACGAACCAACTTGTGTAATGATCAATTTTATAGTTTGTGTTTCTGTGCAAATATGTTAGTGAATATTTGTGTAGTGTAGATTCTCTGTTAGTATACTGCTTTATTTAAGGCTGGGTCGACCCGGGAGCCATTGCAGTCTGAAAAAACATTACCGCCTCAACTAGGGAATGAACCCAGGACCACTCAGATGCAAAGCCAGTGCACTAACCACTGCACTACACGGCTCTACAAGTCGTAGACATCTGGTTTAAAGAATCAATTACATAATTAACTTGCATCAGATGTAAAACCTGATAAAGACGCATACCTAATTGTTGTAAACATATATATGTACACACTCATATGTGTGTGTGCGTGCGTGTGAATGTGTAAAGCTCTCTAGGAAAAAAGGGGTATCCAACATTTAGTAGTGGAACATGTGTGCATTTCCTACAGCCTTTATAAATAATGCTCCAAATTCAATACCACAACAATGTGTTACAAAAATTTCACACCAAAACAACTCCCTTTTTTTGTAGATAAATGAAGGATGGGGCCCTTTTAAAATAAAGTGAAAGTGTGTAACATTGTATGTTTTTGTATGTAACCATTCTCCCCCCCCCCCCCCCCCCCAAATTAAGGCACTATACAATATCCAGGATCATCTCAAACACTAACTGGAGCCTGTGTTATGACGTCACTGCTGTTTTCTCTATGGCTGCTACAAACCATTATTCAGCAGTGGTTCTCAACCTTTTTAAAGATCTCACAATCCAAGAATACAATGATAATACAACTACAAACCTTTTGGACGTCACCACTATTACCCCTTCCCCCAAACAATGCACCCCTCCCTTATCTGCGTGGCGCTCATTACTATGGGGATCACATCGATCCATATCTTGTCAGCCAGACTGTCTTGAAAACAGCCTGTTTCCAGGGAACGCTACATGAAGAGAGATTGTGATCTTGGTCAGTATATTATAGAGACAGAGGTTGCTCCACTTTCACATTTGGAGCATACTGTTGTAGGCACATTAAAAAGGACGTGCAATGGATCTACAGTACAGTACGTCACATTTCATATATTTGCACACTACACCATTCACACATACCTGAAGGCCAGCTGAGATTGGATTTGTCTACAGCGTTTTAAAGAAAACAGTATAAACAATGTCCCATATGTGAAATGGGAAAACAAAGTGAATTATTTACTTTCCTCGAGATCAGTAGAAGAATAAGATGGTATGTGTAATTCAACACTCACTTATTGTTAGTGATGCTTTTCAGCAGTCAGCTTTCAAATCTCAGGTCCAAGAATATGAGGTAAAGGACAGACTTGTACACTTTGTTTGTTTCTATATGTATAATATGTCTATGTACATGAGCGGATACAAACATGGTTTTACTTACTTAGTCACTCTACTTCTACACTGGGTGTAAGGGTCTTCTTTTCTTTATTCTTGTGGCTTAAATTCCTACAGTCAGCCATTTGCCAAAATCTCCTTACTCAATACTTATGACATACCTGGCAGACAGCAATGTAACCATTCTTTGCACCCTATTCGAACAATACAAAAAAGGAAGTAAACATATTTGCAAATTAAATATTGTTTTCTCCTTGTCAAACATGCACCGCAGGCTTAATCCTGGCATTCAGGCTTGACTTACCTGGCCGTAACACGGTCGCTGTGTCCTGTCCTTGTATTTATTGTCCTTCCTGCAGTCTTTTGGTTAGTATTTTGTATTGTTTTGTTGTAACTGCTGGTCGGAGTTGCTCAAAGAGTTTACTGGATAGCTATGTATGTGATAGGGACCACTGACGGCATGGTGTAAGAAGCGAATGACATTGTGATTCCACCGTTCAGTTTCTGTGTGTTGCAGCCATGAGAATAGTGCTCTTCTGTTCTGCGAAGCAATAAATGACGCAAGTGCACTTCAAGCAAACCCATAAGTGGTACATCTCTTCAACAAACAGCGAAGAGTGTGGGTACTGATGGCTGCAATAGTCTACTGGTTGTACATACTTGTATCTCTGTACTTTCGGTCCTGACCCTCATTTTGTGACCAAAGTACCGACTAACAGTGCTGTCTATCATATATGGGGTTGAAAATGGTGTGTGTGTGTACTGTATGACAGGGCGGAGAATAGTACCACTACCACATCATGTCATAGAAAAGGACTGAGAATACTAAGTGGGGAGAACCACTCTTGTGGGGCAGAGAGGAGAATAGAAAAACTTATCGTGAAAACTTGCCATACAGGAAACCTAATAATGGTGTCTTATCTTTCTAGGACATACAAATCTGTGTGTGTGCGACAAAGACGAGAATAACATCACTGCCACACTGACAACATATCGTATGAAGTGACAGCAATGTTGTATAACACCACCAGGACAGAACGCTCTTTAACTCATGGTTTTTGCACATTCAGACATTTACAAAGGCCAAAAATCTTTTGCGTGTGGATTAGCTCTGTGATAATGAAAGAAAACTTTCGAATTAATACCTAAAATATGATACATCAATACAAGATGAAATAATGTTTTCTCTATGTTTGGACAGGAAGCAACAGATGAAGGTGATTCTACCTGAGCAACAGAAGAAGGTGATTCTACCTGAGCAACAGAAGGTGATTCTACCTGAGCTACAGAAGAAAGTGATTCTACCTGAGCTACAGAAGAAAGTGATTCTACCTGAGCTACAGAAGGTGATTCTACCTGAGTAACAGAAGAAGGTAATTCTACATGAGCTACAGAAGAAGGTGATTCTACCTGAGCAACAAAAGGTGATTCTACCTGAGCAACAGAAGAAGGTGATTCTACCTGAGCAACAGAAGAAGGTGATTCTACCTGAGCTACAGAAGAAGGTGATTCTAAATGAGTAACAAAGGAAGGTGATTCTTCCCGAGCTACAGAAGAAGGTGATTCTAAATGAGTAACAGAAGAAGGTGATTCTACCTGAGCTACAGAAGGTGATTCTACCTGAGCTACAGAAGAAGGTGATTCTACCTGAGCAACAGAAGAAGGTGATTCTACCTGAGTAACAGAAGAAAGTGATTCTACCTGAGTAACAGAAGAAGGTGATTCTACCTGAGTAACAGAAGGTGATTCTACATGAGCTACAGAAGAAGGTGATTCTACCTGAGCAACAAAAGGTGATTCTACCTGAGCAACAGAAGAAGGTTATTCTACCTGAGTAACAGAAGGTGATTCTACCTGAGCAACAGAAGAAGGTGATTCTACCTGAGCAACAGAAGAAGGTGATTCTACCTAAGTAACAGAAGAAGGTGATTCTACCTAAGTAACGGAAGAAGGTGATTCTACCTGAGCAACAGAAGAAGGTGATTCTACCTGAGCAACAGAAGCTGATGCTGTGTACCTGAGCAACACAAGACAATGCTGTCTGCCTGAGCAACAGAAGACAATAATGTCTGCCTAAGCACTCAGCTAGATTTTGGTAAGACTTGATCAAATCATTAGTTTTAATGCAACAGGAGACATATCTCACTTAAAGTGACACAAAGAAAATGTGCAGAAACAAAATGGCAATGTAAATGTGTAAGGAATAACAACTTCCACTTCACGATGTCTTATTCTGTTTGTTCTTACTCTTCTTCTTACTTTTCCTCTTCAGTTTCTTCTGATCCCTATAAAACTGAGCAATTCCCTTGTTTAATTTTGTGTCATAATGCAAAATTGTTTCTTGAGCTTTTTTGAAACTCAGAAAGTTATGTCAAATGATCTTTTGTCTTACTTGTATGAATGGTGGAGTCAGCAATTACCATGAGTTAGAGAGTATTCTACCATAGACGGTTAAACACACTGTCATTCACCATTTATGACAAGTTCTCATTGTGGCAGTAATCTTATTTTTGTCTATGTCTCACAAAGATTACTCTACCCTAGAGAATTTGAATCTCGTTGTTAATCGCTCTGTGTGGCAGTAATCCAAGGTCTTCATGATTATAGTGATGACGTGTTGTAGACGTTACTGTAAGATATCTTCATGATTATAGTGATGACGTGTTGTGGACAGTAGCGAAGCGTGATGATAATTTTAGGGTAAGCTGAGTCATGAACATAAAGGGGCACACTTAATAATCTTGAAAAGTACTTTGTGTTGTGCTGAATGAGGTAGTTAAAAACCATGCTGTCAACGTAGTTCTGCACAGTTGTCTACGTTTTCTTGTAAATCAGTTCTAAGCGTCTGTTTCCTTTCTGAACAAAAAATTTCTATCGCCCTCTCATTCAACACATGATCTGGAGCGCACTTACAACATACTAAGATCAGGTGCTAAAAAGCACATGCAATTATATACCCGCTGTCACCATTAGTGAAACACCCTAACATAAAGATGTCCGTCCACACAAAGAATACTGATCAAAGGTATGCCATTGCTCTGTAACCAGTGCCAAACGGGGACTTTAAGAAACTCTCTAGAGAGAAATATCCCAACATGTGAGATAAGATGCCCCCGAAAAAACATTGTGACAAGGAGAGACAGGATAAGCAAAGAAAGAGACGTAAAACATTGTCGAAGCAAAACCCTGCACTGAATATATATTGATGAGGAGAGAATCAAGTGGATCAGCCATCTAATGAGAATGCAGCCTGGACAACTACCCATGTGGTTCTATAACGCAAGGCGATCAGGTTTTCACATCAGTAGCACACCAAGAACTAAACGGCTGGGAAATGTTGCAGATATTCTTAATTGTAATTAATTGCTGCAGATGATGTATATGTCTTACTGAAAGCGCTCTCGGGTTGTAAGAAAACCTACTGCAATTTGTCACCTAATGTCCTTTTCACGGTACACAAAAAAGTCATCTTACTCATCGTGGGCATTCAATGAATGAAGTTTAAGAGTGCTCTTTACAGAATGTTTATTTGGTGGTTATAAGGTTCTTGACAGGTGTGCAATACGGTAGGTTGCCATTACTTTATATGCACGGAGAAGCGATTGTACAAAGAAATAACCCTGTGTCTACCAAATTGGACAACACAGGATTCGTACCCCGTGCAATTGAGATTGTGAAACGAACGTTTCACCCGTAGATCCCGCTGCCTCCCACTCAACAACATAGACAAATGTTTTGATATTTTTATACAGATGAGGGCGTCATATAAACAAATATTTAAAGACACAAACACAGTTGTATCGAGCACCAAATAAGGGAAGGGTGCCGCATAATGGAATGGTTAATGACAACACAACGTGCATAAGTTCAGATTAAACGAAGTATGTGAAGAAAAACCCATTCAGAAATATGTGCTGAAGTTGAATGCACAGAGCGTAAGGTGCAAAACATAGTACACTGCAAATTGTTCAATTCTTTTCTCTACAAATAAAGGGATCTTTGAATCTACTTGTTAGAGATACTCAATATTAAAATAAGGATTTCCCTATAGAAGATACTGCTGTCGGGGATGAAGTGTTCAAAACATTTGTTTTATTAGGTATCGGCTTGTTCTAAGGCTGAATGTCCAATTCCATTTCTCACCTTCTTGCTATTTCTAAATGTAAATCGGGTACCCATTAATAGCTGGGTAGTCTGGAGCATGTCAAAACCAGAACTAAACTCTGCACTTTTGCTACGAGAAACAAACACACTAACCATAATGCCATTCATATATATACAAGGTTTAATATTATTTATAAAAAAATGACACAGATATAACATACTGATATTTCAAGGAACAAATATGGATGTACCAAACTTCTAATTAATCAACACTCTCGCTCCCATTACGGAAGCTTACCATTTGCATGGGAGATATTTTCAATGTAAAAGATTAATTAATTAATTCATGGACTTTTTAAAACAAAAGCATTATACATATACACACACACACAAGGTAACTTGCATAAAGTTCCAGGAAGTCGACTCATGTTTGAATAAGTGATTATGTCATAGAGATTACAGTTCAGAAAGATGGTAGCTAGCTTGACAAAACAACATTGTTAATTTAACTTTCCCATGCTCTCTCAACCAGAAGCTTGCGTGTTATGTATGTAGGATTGTCAGAGTTAAAAGTGTCCTTGGTTGAAAAATGTCAAATTGTGTGTTTTGCTTCAGATATCAATCTTGGAGACAGTAACCTTGCTTAATAAAGCATATTGTGATATCACGAAAAGGGAATCACACAAGTTTTTAAAAGATGAAATCAGAATGAAACGCCAAGATAAATGGGAAACAGGGAGTTGGATTGTGCTGCATGACATTGCATCAGTACATCAGTCCCTACTAGTGAAGCCGCACCAAGATGGCGCCTAACCATCCGCGGTCTAGTCTTGTTCTGGTGTTTTAGCCCATTTTGCATACAGCTAGGACACGGATTTGACTAGAATTCACACTAGTTGGCAACTTACACCAACACCACAGAAACATGTTGTAGTTTTCCCATTTGGATTAGTTAGTTTGTTCATTTTGTAGTGGTTTTTACTTTCAATTATCCCGGCATAGTCTTTGGCTATTTGCAATAGTATTTTGGTTACCCTGAGTCATCTTTCCACAGTGTACTTGACTGAGCTTTATGAGATCGGCAATCCTATGCCCTGTTTGCTGACAGTGCCGGTTTTGATGTGGCTGGTAAATGTACACACGGACCAATAATAATTGACTAACACATCTGGTCTCAAGGGAGGTGGGACCAGAGTGCCGGCAACCTGAGTTACCTCCAGTCGTCTTCATTTATGTCTTGCCACCGGCCCAAGGTAGCTCATGACCAGAGAGTGAGGTTGATGACCAGCGCATCTGCTTCCTCACTTTAATCCAAATGCAGCGCAAGTTACATCATCAAGACAAAACCATCTGATGAGGTCGCCATCATCGCTTGTGATCGGCAACTAACTAATTGACTGGTGAAGCATTACCTCGCAATGAACAATTTGACAACCCTGTAACATCATTATTATTCTCATGACCTGGCACTCCCTGATTTTGTTTCTTGTTCCCTCACCAAAAATCAGCACTGAAAGGATAACAATTCAAGAATGCTGAGGATATTATCACCAATGTGACAAAGCAGCTAAAAGGTGTCAAAGAATAGGTTCCAGGAATATATCCAACAGTTGTACGGACATTTGCAAATGTGTGTAGTTGCGTAAGAAAACTATTTTTAAAGAAAAGTGAAGTAAATAACTGTATTGTTACTTATTTCTACACAATACGACTACATCCTGGAACTTTTTGAAGCTATCCCTATGTTTAAAATCAAAATAAGGCAAGGCTGCGACAGTACTGTGGATTACATTAAGTGTAAAAAACATAAATAGGCATGGTCAGATATAGAGTTCAGACGAAAACACAAATGAAACTTACATTGCGACCAAAAAGCCTTTATCAAGGACAACAAACAACAATAATTAACTAGCAGATCATAGAAGAATATATAAATTTAGGACATGAACACACAGCCCCTAATAAAGGCCTATTGGTTGCTGTGTAGGTTTTATCTTAGTGTGGTATCTATCCACACAAATTTATGGTTTTCTTTTTTTAACAGTACATTGCATACAAATATTTAAATGCACAAATACATCTGTATATAGCAGTAAATTTATATTTCTTGCATTGGTGAAATATTAAATATAAATGATTTTACTTTATTTATAAATTTTAATAAATAAAAGGATAGCGGCAGAAATTCAATGAAACTATTCAATACAATAACTACTGTATTGAAAGACATGCTGTGGGAACAAATAAAAAAAATGAGCAAGTAATAGTCTGTGTATAGTCACATTAGTAGAGGTTGTGTCATCAGGTTAATATTGAATTCTTGCCATAAGCTGCAATATTATAATCACTGGCACACAAAAACTTTGTATCTAGGCTAGCTGTCACAAGCACACAACCTGCGTACCACAAAGTCTTAAGATGTGGCCTGTAATAAAATCATTATAATGGATAAATGCAATAACAAAATGTCGCAGTTAGAGGAGCATACAACTATATAGTTCAATGTTTCCAAAAGAGAAGCAATTGAGAAAATCCTCTTCTTCTTCTTCTTTGTACACTGTCAAACGTCAACATGTATTTTTTCGAAAAAAGCAGCGGTCATCCTGAGGTTGTCGACACTGCCATAGAGCTTGTCTAGTGTTGCCACTGGTGATGGCCACATGTGCTTTCTCTGGTCCTCGTATGTCGGGCAGTTTTGCAGCAGATGTTCAGCGAATTGAGAAAATAAGAGATTAAATAAGCTTGCAGTAGAAGACACATTGGTTTTAAAAAGCCCTGCCATAATAATAATAACTGCTAAGGCTTTTACCGCCCTTTATTTCGACAGCCAGGTGCAGGATCTGGCAGGCTGGAACATCCTTGAGGATAAGGCCACATTGACAAAGATGAAGAGGCGTAGACGCCCATCATAGAAACAATACTCTCAAGATGTGTTTATCGGACGACCTCTTGATGGTAACCAGTGGATTACAAGGATGTGACTCTGATATCTTTGCAAGATCGTCCAAGTTTAGAAGATACAAAGAAAGTTTGGAATGATGCAGTATTTGGTAAAGGCACAAGTGTAATTTCAAGTCAGAACCTCTGTTGGGACCAAACTCTGTGCAGGGAGTTTAGATGAGTAGATGGGACTGCCATACCGACCCTTCGGACAATGTCAGGACTACTATGTACGGCAGAGGTCTGTTTTCCGCGAGGATAAAAGTTCTCCGTAGAGTCAACTTGGTTGTCAATTATGGTGATTACTGTCGGAGGCGGATCATCACCAAAACTTTGTTGTCTTCGATGATGAAATATGGATACGCAGAAGTGAAGCTGATCGTTCCTAAAGCAAGACCTCACACAATGATGGCTTAGTGGCTACCAGCACTGCTAAAGAAAGAATGCAGTCATATACTGCTGGCTGGAGTAAATGTCAACACAGAAGGGCCTTGACACCCTCAAAGCTGCACCTTTTCCAATCCTAGTAAGCAACAAGAAGAGAACCACCCACAAAGTACTACAAGACAAATGAGTCCAAAAGATAAACCGGAGAAGACATAGGACTGCACCTTCTAAAAGCCAGCAGATGATTTGCAGAACAAAAGGACAGCTTTTGACTACCTGGCATCAGGCACCAATCTGCCTGGTTGACAACTAGGATTTCAGTAAAGAGGAAGGTAAAGATGATCCAATAGCAGACAATACTTCTGGGGATTAAGTGTTCAAGACTTCATTGAACAGGGTTTCAGCTTCATCTGAGGTGGGGTAAACATTTCCCTTTGATAGCTGGGTAGATTGGAACAAGTAATCTAACTCCTCTATCACTAGTGTTGGTGGAAAAACAGTTTGTTCAATCCGGTATCGAGAGCTCTCACCTGGAAAAAAAAACAACCCTGTTTTATGACCATAGTCGAGACCTGACATCCCAACTAGTCGTCACCGGTTTATCAACAATGAACAACCAGGCTGCAATAGAAATTGACACACCACTTCCTTCTTCAGTTTTGAACTGCGAAAAGACTTTTGTGTATCTTCTTGGGGCCAGCCCATTATTGAGAAAGGTGAAGTTAAGTTGTTGCAAAAGATCTTTGTGATGTTGATCTGTTTAGTTTGTTTTTGTATTACAAAGGATTTTTTATTGAGTCACGTTCCCTAATCGGTGAATCTAAAAGTTTGTGCTTTGTTTTATAAATTGTCACCATCTTCTTGTATCTCAGAAACTAACAAACACAATAAAAGCAATACCCAACCAACAAGTTCTTTATTAATTTATTTCTCTATACACACAAACAAAATCATACTTATAGACCATCAAACAAAAAGGTTACAGGAGCTGCTCACAGCGCCATGTATCGTATAGTTGGAAACAAATCTTAAAAAAAAAAAAGCTATTGCATTAAAATGGGATCCTAATTTTTTAAGTACTATATAGAAAATGACCTTTCCTTTTGATATTGTTGTCAAATGATGCAAATATAATAGTAAAAAATTTGTCATGAAATTGTTTACCATGGCAACCAGTGAATGATTCATAAATATTACTCGCACTCCTCGTCTTACAGGCTAGGAAATTGTTTCAGAAGTCTGATAGATTTAGTGACATCGAAGACAGTGATTTTAATGATGATAGAAATGGTAGTAGTAATGAACACGCTTGTTTTTAGTGAAGATGGCCAGCCAACACACTTTGGACCATCAATGCCCTGTAAAGTTACCAAGACATCAGTTAGAGGTACAAATTGTGCAATAGTGCAGCTCAAGAAAGAGAACAGTGGTCTGAAATTACTGAGGGTGTGTGTAACAAGAAATATTCGCTTTGTTCCATCTCATGAACCAGATCTTCATGCAAATCACAATGCATCTTCTTCTGTGCAGGCTTACTTTGTTAACACCTAATGTGTTGCTATATTTAGTCACAGAAATGAATGACTATGCTGCAAATAAGATTACAAACCACACAGTGCCTGAGACAACTGCATTTTCTGATTGGTACCCAATGTATGGGTCACTATGAACGTATCAAATTTCTCGCAGTAATCACAGCGATGGGATTG
The DNA here is from genome assembly GCA_036924085.1 of Ariolimax columbianus. Classification (NCBI taxonomy): domain Eukaryota; kingdom Metazoa; phylum Mollusca; class Gastropoda; order Stylommatophora; family Arionidae; genus Ariolimax; species Ariolimax columbianus. Next base: position 94,297,797 of record JAVGWX010000003.1, read on the forward strand.
GATAAAAATGATTATTGGGCCCAGACACCACATTGTTATACGCCTTGGTACAGTGACATGTTTGCTAGAGACAGGTTGGAAGTTGCATCTGAGTGGTCCTGGGTTCATTTCCCAGTTGAGGCGGAAATGTTTTTTCAGACTGCAGCGGCTCCCAAATCGACTCAAAGCCTTAAATGGGTACCGGTTCAGTGCAGGAAGTAAAAGCGGCAAGGGAGAGGAGATGGCTACCGCTAAGTATGTGAGATCGCTAATATCTCACACCCCTATGGCAGAAACGCTATGGGTTACTTTACTGCTCTAAAAGCTATGCTTTTCCAATCTATTTTTAAATGCATTAATTGTCCCTGCCTCCACTACTTCCTGTGACAATGCATTCCAAGCATTCCCAACTCTCTGACTAAAAAAAAATATATCCCTATATCTAATCTGGACCTTTCTTTAGTTAATTTGTAGCTATGTTTTTTTGTTCTTGTAGGTTGTTGTATTTTGAAAAACTTGTTATAGTCTAATTTATCTGTTCCTGTGATTATCTTATAAACCTGGATTAAGTCACCTCGAATTCTTCTCTTTTCTTGACACTATAGGCTGGTTTTTCATTTTCTAGACACTGTAGGCTGGTTTTTCATAACTCTAATTCCGGAATCCCACCATCAGCTTTGTTTCTCTTTTTTGTATCCTTTCCAGCATGTTTATATCCCTTCTATGATAAGGTATCCACACCTGTACACAGTACGCCAATCTAGTTCTAACTAATAATACAGTTTAACATTCACTTCCTTGCCCCTATATTTGCGGACAAGTACTATACAGTAGACACACTTAATAGGGGTATCCAATACACTGGCACAGTCAACACAAACAGAAAGAATTTCCCTCTTCAACTAAAAACCCAGTGGTCTGCTAGCGTCTTTGTATATGACAAGAATAGCACCACTGCCTCACAGCAAGCATGTTGTAAGAGGCAACTAACTGTGTGACAGGGCATAACACCGGCCGTGGTTTGTTTAGAGCAGCATAGATGGCGCCTAACAGGTTGCCGGTCTACTTTGCTCTAGTGTTTGAGTCTATTAAGATGAACTCACACATCGGCTAATCACCTAACCCAGCGGAGTATTAAGCTTCTCAAGCCTTGCCCGCTAAGCTAGAAATTCTTCTCCCGGCTATATCCAGCTCATACCAGATGCCCCTGTAGAAGTACAGGTCAACTAAGAACTGAAAACCATCTCATTAGAACACAAAGAAGCCAAGTGGTACACAAATGGGGATTGATCACTGTTGCTTGGCGAGACAAAAAAGGCAAAGAAGCCATGTATTGGGGTGTCAACTGACACTTCTGTTGAGATGGTAGAAGTTACAATTGTCACAACTTAGTTGAGAAGCCAGCACGAGTTCACCGCTACATTTTATGCATGAACGGTTACGATCATATTGACCAAATGGTGTCATATTATGGAAATTTTGAAAGAAAGGCCAGAAAATGGTGGAAGAAAATTTGTTACTGGTTTCATGGGCAAATGACCATATATACACGCTTAGTCATCCAGTGGTATTTGTGAGACAACGCAGCATCCACAACGTCTCGAAATAGAGTGCGTTCTCTTATTTCAATATTGTGGATTCGATCTCTGCCAGGAGTATAGGCTTTATGGTATTGAAGCTAGATCAGGGTGCACATGCAAGATAGCAGATGGACATTCAGAAGATGTTTTGGTGGCCATATGATTATACACGATCACGCGGCCGCCCACACAAACGATGGCGAGATGGTCTGCTGAGAGATCTAGGTCTGAAAGAGTACGACATGGCGAAAGATCGGACTGCATACAGGACATTGTTGGCTACCTTGCATACGACACACCCAGCCGGACTGAAGTTGAGGATATTGTATTGTATTAATCATCCTATGGAAGTAGGCCCACAGGAAACAAAACCGCTCCCACGTTGGAATTACAAACGAGCCGACTGGGACAGATTTGCAATCCTGACAGATGGGCTGTGTGAAACCATCAACACACGAAACAACAAAATGAAGAGCATATGATGGCCAAATTAACAATGAGCGAAATGGAAGAGGCTATGAGAACATTAAAGAAAAGGAAATCTCCTGGAAAAGACGAGATAACAAACGAAATGCTGATGGGGCTGGGCCAAACAGCGAAGAGGAAACTGCTATCGGTCCTTAACCAAAGCTGGAAAAGGGGAATTGTACCCCAGGCATGGAAAGACACAGTACTTGTACCAGTACCAAAAACAGGAAAGGACAAAACAGATCCAAATGGATACAGGCCCATCAGCCTACTGAGCTGTGTCGATAAACACCAGACTGATGTGGCATCTGGAAGAAAAACGAATACTAATTCCACAGCAAGCCGGCTTTAGACAGCACAGATCCAATGAGGACCAGGTCATCCTCATAGCCCAGGAAATAGAAGATGCCTACCAGGCACAGAAACACACAGTAGCTGTTTGGATCTGGAAAAGGCATTTGACAAAGTCTGGAAAGATGGACTTAGAGTCAAACTAAGGAGAAGTGAAGTTTGTGGGAAAATGTACAAGTGGATCAACCACTACCTCAAACAAAGAACGGCCAGAGTCCAAGTACAAGGGCAGATGAGCAAAAAGGTGACACTCGAGCAGGGAGTACCCCAAGGGGGAGTACTGTCACCCACACTCTTCCTGGTATATATAAACGACATTACAGAGAATATACCAAGAAGAGTCCATAGCTCAATGTTTGCAGACGATCTGGCTATGTGGACCTCTGAAAAGAATCTCACCATTGCAAGAAATCGGATGCAGCAGGCCCTAACATCGCTGGAAGAGTGGGCGAACTCATGGCTGGTCAAAATAAACGAGGAGAAAACCACATGCACAATATTCTCGCTTTCAATCAAACCCCAAAATACCAAATTAAGTTTAAATGGCAAATTCCTGCAGCCAAACGACAACCCAAACTATCTGGGAGTCACATTTGATCGGCGCATGACATGGAAAAGTCAGATCGAGAGAAACCGAATGAGAGCCAGAGAAAGAATGGCAATCATGAGGAAACTTGCTGGCACAAGCTGGGGAGCAGACGAAGGCATACTAAAGAAACTGTACACTGGAAGAGTGAGACCAGTTCTCGAGTATGGCATTGCGGCATGGACAACAGCAGGAAAGGCGAACTTCGATAAAGTTAGCAAACTTCAAAACCAAGCCATGAGAGTTATAACAGGAGGCATGAAGTCAACGCCAATTGTAGAACTTGAAAAGATTACAAAACTGCAATCCATGACCGATAGAAGAGACTGCAGAGCCCAGCTGCAGTCAGAGAAACTCCGAAAGACTGACTGACCATCCAATGCACCAGAGACTAAACAATTTGAGAAATGGGAAACTAAAGCGGAGAAACTTTGCAGAAATAGCCAAAGCAAAGATGCACGAAGATCCCATAAACGCACTAACAACACCAAAACCCATCACTACTGTACGAAAACCTACCTGGAGGCAGGATATATTTCCAGAGGTGGTAGAAAATATACCAGGTATTGGAAACAAAAACTGCCAGACTGAAAAAGAAAGGAGAGATACTACCCTAAGCTTTATATCGAAAAGCTACCCAAGCATGGACTGGACCCATGCATACACCGACAGTTCTGTAACAAACACTACACAGAACGGAGGGGCAGGAGCATTCCTGAACCTACCAAATGGCAGACAAATAACACTGTCATTCGCTACTGGTAAGTACACAAGCAATTTCAGAGCGGAGGCAGAGGCACTGAGGGCGGCAGTGGAAGAAATGGTGACACACAAAGAAAATGAAAGCCATATAGTCCTGCTTACAGATGCTCTCGCCGTAGTCACAGCGCTAAAAAGCCAGAAAAACACTGAGCTTAATGACTTAAGAGCAGCACTCTGCCAACTGTGCCAGCAGTCCGCACCAAAAAGGGTAGTGGTACAGTGGGTCCCATCACACTGCAACATCCAAGGCAACGAGGAGGCAGACAGACTGGCAAAAGAAGGTGCAAGACTACCACAAACAGATACTAGTATGACGTACGAAGAGTCAAAACGGCTTATCAAAGCCAGATACATGACCAAATGGGAAACCGAACATACTGGTTACACCAAAAACGATGCCTATTACCAGTTGAACCGAAGAGAGCAGGTCGTTGTTTTCAGACTTCGCACTGGCCACAATAGACTGAGGTACCACCTATTCAACAAATTGAAGATAGGTGGTACCGACGAATGCCTGTGCGGTACCGGTAAAATGACCGCTGAACATCTGCTGCAGAACTGCCCGACATACGAGGATCAGAGAGAGCAGATGTGGCCATCACCAGTGGAACTGCAAGACAAGCTCTATGGCAGTGGCGACAGCCTCAGGATGACCGCCGCTTTTTTCAAAAAAATAATGGTTACTGTCTGACTGCGTACGAAGAAGAAGAAGTATTAATCATCCTGGTGATAAACCACTTTCATTAAAACAATTCAAGGAGAAATTGACTCACAGCTTATAGATATGGCGGACTCCATAATCCCTCCTGAGATGGTATCCTCTACAATCAAGCAGCAAGGGAGAAAGAAGAACAAAAGAAATAAACTTGTAAGAATGGAAGGTGCTACACATCTTGTCGAACACACTGACATGGATAAGAACTGCGTTGTGTGTTCAACTCCTCCAAAAAAGAGCACGGACAAACTTGTACTGCCCTGGTTGCCCCGAGAGGCCCCCCCTCCATCCTACACATTGTTTCAGACTCTACCCCACAGAGAACTCTTAAAATTATATTTCTTATATATTGGTGTATATCAGTAAGTTGAAAATAAGATGAATAAACTTTGATTTTTATATATGTATTTCTTTGTTAAAAAATTGGTTTCTACCCAATAAGAAAAGTGGAAGTAGCTAGATAATGAAAATAATTGTAAATTTTAGTATATGTGCATGTTCTTGGATGATTTATACTCATAAATTGATACAGTACATGGGAATTATTGAGAAAAAAGACATTAAATGTCTTAGAACACCAGGATTTGGCCGTAATTAGACTTTTTGTATAATGTCTACACAATCATAAATTTTACAATATATGTTGTATTTACGTGAATAGCGCTGTCATTTATCTTAAATTAGTAAAGTAAATCTTTTTTTTAAATCTGTTAAAAAATTGAAAACAGCTGAAATTATAGACACGCCTCCAGTTGAAAAATGCAAACAAAAATTATCTGGCCCACAGAGTGTTTTTTAACCGGTAGTTAAAGATTCTACACAATGGGATAGCCAGTCCCATGCCCAATACTCCTTTGTCAACTCTTAGAACATGCCAGGCAGGTTACAATTCTTTGCTCGTCTTTCAGGCCCTGGTAACACACTCGGGCAAAACATTTCAATGATGACTGACAAATAAATAATTTTACATTTGCCAAATTACCAAATACATTTTGACCAATCTATATTAAACACAACATATCCAGATTTTTCTGTCACACGACTCTTGGACCATTAATTTGACTTCAGATGGATCCTAGGGTGGTTTGAGATTGAGATTCATGAACCAGGCTATAGTGAAACTTGAACAGCTGCAGGCCGATTCCTGGAAGATGGTCACTTATGTTCAGTGAGATGTTCAGTGAAAGTATATAGCTGTGACTCAGTCAGTGTCAGATGGCTAGTTCCTTCCTACACTTCTCAATGTCAAACCACTCCATTGTGAACAGTACCATCATGGCAGATCAGTTAATCTGAAATCAACAATGGAAACAAATAAGTAAAAAATTGATAAAGTAAAGGACAGTTCCGTGGCAATAACTGTTGGGATGCAGATAACTCGTCGTGGACTAAGCCACAACCTATGTGAGTTTGGGTGCCCAGTTGCCTTCCTCGCTCTTTATACCTTCCCCAACTCGTACGTAAGATACCCATTTACAGCTTGGTTGGCGGAAGGAGTGGTCGTACAAGGAACGAACCACGCCGGGATTAATTTTTGGCCCAGCTCATGGTTTCGAACCCTGGCGTGCTGTAATTCCAGTCTCAGCAATCCAGCTCACTGTCGACTAGGCTTCACGCTCCATAAAAAGTAAGGGATGAGCTGTTATTTATCATCTCATCTATTCACTTAAGCCTTTGACCCTTTGAATCTGTGACACCCCAATACTGGGGTGTGCATCTACCCCATGCCCCGACCCACCCATGATTCTGGGTCGCGGATGAACCATTATTTTAAGACAAATTTTGACCTATACTGCTTGGATTTTGACCAAACTATCATGATGTCTAAACAGTACACACATTCCCAAAAATAACAAATATAGAAACTTAGCATTTTTCACAATGTTTTTGATGATTTTCATGCTGCTAGGTAGTTTTGAAAATTCTGGAAATGGCCGTTCCAAAAGATTAATAACAGAATAAGCCGCTAATAGTGTTCTCAAGGATGTTTAGGACCATAAATTGGATTTCAACGGTGACTATTCTGAAAAGGACAAGTAATTGTTTGAATTACACATGTGTGATTCGGATTATAATCAAGTTAGATTTGTTCCTGTCCCTCTGAGGATCTGACAATATGTGGGGAGGGAGTGGCTCCACGTAAAGTATTAAGTATACAAGCGAAAAGATACACAATGGCTTTCAGTATATATATATATTCAACAATTTTCTGGCATAACAATTTGGAGTTGATCAGCCCCGTCAATCTGTGACAGAATAATTAAATTACAGCACATGGTTTTGTCATAGTAAATAGCTTTCCTATAATGTCTACTGTGCGTTTATCTTCTCGGATGTATGGGGAATTTTATGAAGTGGGTGGCTAGAATTCAAACTTTTTCTTCTTCTTATCCTTTTTTCACTCCAGCAGGAGAAAAGGGCGACCTTCAGAACGCCTGCACCAAAGCATTTTGTTTGCTTCTGAAGTGATATCTGTAGAAATTTGATGTACACCAATGAGGTTGCTAGCTCCACGCATACCTGTCTTAAGTCACCTTCTATGACATGCATTGAGGCTCAGTGGAACTGTTCTTTCCTACCATTTAGAGATGCCTGGACTGGGACAAACCTTATGGGGAGATGCAATCTTCTTTCGTTTGCTATCTATGCAGTTGCTGTTATGTTTCATTCGGCTCTCCGGTCTAAAACTGACTGTATAGTCACACCTGCATATTATAAATTCAGAAAATTAAAGCAATAACTAGCAAGCAAAAATTCCCTCAATACGTAAGTTACCACATCACCTCAATAAGTTACAGCCTCACCCCAATATGTTACCACATCACCTCAATAGGTTAGCACATCACCTCAATAGGTTAGCACATCACCTCAATAGGTTAGCACATCACCTCAATAGGTTAGCACATCACCTCAATAGGTTAGCACATCACCTCAATAGGTTAACGCAACACCTCAATAGGTTAGCGCATCACCTCAATAAGTTACAGCATCACCCCAATATGTTACCACATCACCTCAATAGGTTAACGCAACACCTCAATAGGTTAGCGCATCACCTCAATAAGTTACAGCATCACCCCAATATGTTACCACATCACCTCAATAGGTTAACGCAACACCTCAATAGGTTAGCGCATCACCTCAATAAGTTACAGCATCACCCCAATATGTTACCACATCACCTCAATAGGTTAACGCAACACCTCAATAGGTTAGCGCATCACCTCAATAAGTTACAGCATCACCCCAATATGTTACCACATCACCTCAATAGGTTAACGCATCACCTTAATCAGTTACCACGTTATAAGAGAGGTTCAGCTATGAGAATATTTTTTCGTCTTTTTTTCGCTCATTGATTTTTACACAGCCAGTTCCCTCTGTTGAACTCAACTGGTGCCTGGATCTCCTTTTCAGCTCTGTACACCTTTGAGTTTAGTGTTGAGTCATTTGGCCAGTGAACCTTGCTCAAAGGACTGTAACGGACACAATGATTACCCTCTTTAATAAGCTCCAATCAAAAAGAAAAGTCCTTAATTCGTACCTTCAAAATCGTCGCCTTGATCCCAGGTACTCGCCCATTTTAATTTCTGTTTGACAAACAAAAAATATAAAATAACAACAACGGCGATGATGTAGCTGCAAAGCAGGCAATTAAAATAATGACAATAAGGAAACTACAAAGTAACAAATAACAGAATGGAAATGGGGAAGATACAAACAAAATATTAAATAACAGAGTAAGGAAGCTACAAACAGTTTCATATAACAGAATAAGGAAGCTTCAATGTATCAAATAACAGAATAATGGGAATTAGGAAACTTAAAACAAAGTATCAAATAACAGAATAATGGGATTAAGGAAGCTAAAATACAGCCTATGAAAGTTCTTTTTAGTGATGTAGTGGATGATAATTAAATGAATAAACAAAATTTCACAGAGTACAAAACTGGTTATTTACCTTGACAGATGATACTGCATTTCTCATAGGTCCGTAATGTGTGCCCTAAAGAAACATTATAAATATTCTAGTAAAGATAACAATGCTGTTTGTGGAAGGAAACATAATATGCTTCTGCATCTACACTGAAAAGGAGGGAGTGCCATAGTTAAAAAAAAAATTTTAACAGCTTTTTTTTCTCCACTATTATTCAGAGGTATGTTCGAACTTCAGCCCTTTTCATTGCAAAGTGTTAACTGGCACAACATAAGAATTTGACGGTCCTGGAGCTAATATAACTAAAAACAATGTGCGGTTAAAATTAGAGAACTTTCACAAAACAAGTATAAAACCTTTACAAATAATATGAGGTAACTTCAAAGAGTTCCCAGAATTTGTGTTTTGTGTAGGGATCAAGATGCTGAGTAGTTTATGAGCTACAGCACCCCAAAGCTGACCGTTAGGGTCAGGGCCAGCAGCCCAGATCCTTCTCCGCATCCACGTGGTGATCCTACATAGGCTGCAACAGGGCAGACTGGCTACGGAGAAGGGATCAAAGAGGGAAGACTAACCCGGTACCCAAAAATGTCATGCTGAAATCAAATGTGTAGGATAGAAAGGTGCAAATACTGCAGTCAAGCTGTAAACTATGACACAGCGCATTCCGTTCTCCAGACTACATCCTGCTACCTGCAAAGCCCTTTTCAGGGATTGGTAGCGAGCGTTCGAGAACGAACGACGAAGAAGTATATTGTGTAAAAACAAGTACAGTAACAATACAATTATTTACATAACATTTTCTTCAAAATATGAGTGTTCAAATGAAATCGGACCTAACTGTACCAAATACATACGTATGATGACGTCAATTCTGGTGTAAATAACAGCACATACCAATCATCAAGTTTGCAAAATGTCATTATCCTCCGACTCATAGTTCCCTCAGCAGACCGTTGAAAACATAGCGAGTGTGATACGGAACCCGTCTAGAGTTGATCAGCAAGCAGTGATTTGGTTTATAACAGCTGAAGGATGTCGACCAGTTGACATTCATCGCAGAATGCAGACAGTGTATCATGACAGAAGTGTGTCAAAGACAACATTGAAGAACTAAACGATGTTTAAAGAAGAACGTGAGTAAACGATAGATCTTCTGAGACCAGGTCAGGTGCATATTGTTGCGTCAGAAAAAGCCATCGCCAAAACTGAGGAAGCAATTTTGTCACGGTAATTACTAACTTATCCCATTGTAGCACAGTGGTTAGTGCACTTGCTTTCCAGTTAGGCGATCAGGGTTCAATCGCCAGTTGGGGTAGGATTTTTTTTCTGATAGCAAACCGGCTCCTGTGGTTGACCCAGCCAAAGAAATTGGGTACCAGAAAAAATCTGGGAAGTAAATGCGGCTGGCGTGATGCCGACCACATCATCCACTATGTGCTGTGGGTCACAAAATAATATGGGCCTAACACCATATTTCCTTTGCGCCGTATGGCGTGATGGGATCTTTACTTTAACTACTAACATAAATATGACGGGATCTTTACTTTAACTACTAACATAAATATGACGGGATCTTTACTTTAACTACTAACATAAATATGACGGGATCTTTACTTTAACTACTAACATAAATATGACGGGATCTTTACTTTAACTACTAACATAAATATGACGGGATCTTTACTGTAACTACTAACATAAATATGACGGGATCTTTACTTTAACTACTAACATAAATATGACGGGATCTTTACTTTAACTACTAACATAAATATGACGGGATCTTTACTTTAACTACTAACATAAATATGACGGGATCTTTACTTTAACTACTAACATAAATATGACGGGATCTTTACTTTAACTACTAACATAAATATGACGGGATCTTTACTTTAACTACTAACATAAATATGACGGGATCTTTACTTTAACTACTAACATAAATATGACGGGATCTTTACTTTAACTACTAACATAAATATGACGGGATCTTTACTGTAACTACTAACTTTTAAATATATAATCTCCATGACCCAATCACTACTGTAAACATTAGTTTACCAAATCCCAGGAATAATAGCTACAGAGATTATGCTGCTGGCCATACCTTCAGTGAAGGGCAATAAGAAGTGCGGAAACTAAAGGACAGAGAAGAAGGGTAAACGGGAACCATCTGTATCTACACAGATCGAGTGTGACTATGTCCATTTTTCAAAGAACTGAACAGTTTCTAGAGTTTAACACAGTTACCTCTTATGACATACTGTCTGTGAGACAGTGGTGCTATTCTTGTTATTGTCATACACAAAGACCCTGGTGGACCACTCATATATTTTTTATTCCTGTATCATCAGGACAAAAACAAAACAACACCTACGTTATGACCACAAGGCCTTTGTCAGAGTCAAAGAAAAAACTAAGAAGCCAAAAAACTAACTAACACAACTTACAGATCCTAACAAAAGATAACACATGATGTTGATGTTTCGAATGCCCCCAATGAGTAGGTCCACTCTTTCGTGTGTCCTGAAAAGGGCGTTAATTTACGGGTTCCAGTAGTTTTCCTCACATCCCGAGCGTGCTGATGAAGGTGGACTGGGATCCTCCAGGTGGTTGTGCTGTTTGGCTTTTTCTGCGTGTTGCTCACTACTATGGGGATCAAGTCGCTCCCTCATCCTGTTAGCCAGTCTGCCATGAAAAAAGCATGTTTCCAGGGAGGGCTACTAGGAAACCAAGGTGAGGGTATTCGCCAGTAAATTTTGCCTGGCCCTGACTAACATGTCTGATCAGTATAATTTTCCTGACCAGACGTTAGTCTTCCTCCCCAAGACATGATGTAAATTGAATTACTGGATGTCTTCCTGCCCATTTCCCTTACATTTCTCTTTCTTTATATATAACAGGCTGCGTGTCAACTTTGCTCTAGTGTTTGAGTCTATTAAGATGGACTCGCACATCGGTTAAACACCTTCCGCGTCACTTGTCCCAGCAGTGGAGTAATAAGCTGCTTGAGCCTAGTCTGCTAAGCAGGAAATCTTCCTCCCGACTACATTCAGTTAATATCAGAGCTGGGACCTGCACATGGGCATATGCTCTAGTAGAATTACAGGTCGATTATAAACTACGATTATCCAGGAATACAAGAATAGATATCTGAAAACAGAAGACCATACTGATTGTTGGATCTTATATGATCTCAGCAATACTGAGGTTCTAATCTCATATCTGCAATCCCTACAGTGGCGACTTGCATAGCACTGCAGCTATGAGGATCTTGATCCACCTTCTCAACTATACGTCAGAATCATAAGTGGCAGAATATGCAGCACAGTGAATGAGCTGACAGCAGCCAGCAATTTAGAGCTGATTGCTTGCATCTGGGTCAGCGAACCAGAGTTTATCAAGACCCTATTTTGTCTCCAAGTTGCAACACAGGCTGCACTAGTTTAGTCTGGCTAACATACAATGGATCGCAGTGGGAAGGCAAATCTGGTACCCAAAAAAGTCCGCAGAAACTGGATGTGTCAAGTAAAAACATGCAGATATTGCAGCCTCACTGTAATTCTTTATATCCTTTTTTCAGAACAAACACTAAAGAAGAGCCACATTACCTGCTACCGAAGAAATGTTAAGAATTAACCCAACTTAGCACATACAAGTAGCTTCAAACAAAAACAATCACGCAAGCCAAATTGGTCCACCAAAAAAAAATAACTTTGTCAAAATAAGATTTAACGTGTACTCACATCAACTGCACTATTTTCTTTGTTTTTAAGGCAGGTTGACGATTTCAGAACTCTCATTGGAGGACGGGAAAGTAAAGATGCAGATGTGGGTGTTTTCAGTACTCTTTGAGCTTTCCCGGAAACATGTGTCAGTGGTGTGACAGGCAACTTCTGATAGTTGACAAAATCTCCTGTGACATTTGACATGGAGGTTTTGTCAGCTAAAAACCTGGCTGGTGTAGAACAAAGATAACCTTGTTCTTTCAAAGATGGTGCTGTCTTATGCTGTGGCAATTGTGATGCTGCAGTAGATTGTGAGATGGGCGTACTTTCAAGCACAATGGTACTTGGGGACAAAGTTAATTTGTTTAAACAATTATTTAAGTCTGCAGATGGCGGTAACATCAGCAAAGCTAACTTGTTCATACATCCATTTGAGCATTTAATATTGTCTACTATCACCTGACATGTATTGCATAATCTGGATGTTTTCATCCGATCTGGATTAGATACAAGATTGCTGGTGGATGTTGTATTAAAGTGAAGGGGTCCCTTCACTGGGATGTCTTTTAAAAATGTATACCCAGATTGTAAGTGTGGGTAAATTGCTTTCTGCCGTTCCCATGTAGAGCATTCCAAATTTACACCATTGCTTTGACATAATGGTGATGCTGAGGTCAACCCTGAGGGTTTGATAACATCTGCAGACTTTAAAAGTGGATTGCTAAAAAATGTGGATGCTAATCCACCAGTAGATATAAATTCTTTGCTCCTCTGGACTGTGTTCAGCATTGAAGTATTTCTTGCCGATGAACAAACTTCCACCAAACCTTTACTTTCAGAACTGTTGTAAAAGCCTTTCAGCACTTCATCAGAACAACATGAATTGAGATTTTGTTCTGTTTCTTCGCTTTCAATTAATGACGGTAGCAATGGCCTTTTAACAGCACGTTCCGAATATTGCAATTTCTCCATTCTGGTAGATTGAAACATACTACTAGGTTTTTCACTGACATAAAATCTGCCGCTATTTATTTTAGATGTAGAGTATGCTGCTGGCTGGCTGCCTCTTCCAATGGAAAACCTGTTTTCTTTTGATTCTGTCCATGCTTTTTGAGTATTGTTGTTTCTGGAATTGAATGATGGACAGATTCTTATAGTGTTTCCTAATTGACTTTGTCTTGGTGTGGAGTCACTGAAAACATGATTTCCATGTTTTCTGGGAGTTAGGAAAGCTGAAAAAAAAAAAAAAATGGTTAACAATTATATTGCATGTTTCGAAAACGTTTGGACAGAAAGTACTGTTTCTCTGATGTCAGAGAGCCTCTCGATGTTAGATTGAAAACCAGGGTCCTCCAGGCAGTTGTGCTATGCTTGACTCCATCTGCGTGTCGCTCACTACTATGGGGATCATGTCGAACCTCACCGTGTTAGCCGGACTGTTGTCGATACAACAGCCTGTTTTCAGGACGACCAACGAGGAGGTCAGGTGAGGGCCTTGGCCAGTATATTTCTCCTGACCCTGGCTAACATTGTCTGATTAGTGTGTTTTGTCTGATCAGACATTAGCCTCATCGTCCATTCAGTAGTGATAGGATTGGTTGACTGAAACATTGTTTCAAGGGGATGCCCAGTTGCTATGTTAATTACAATCTACTTGTAGTATCATGTGTCAATCAACACACAAGGAAGGATCCCCAATTCTCCAGCTACAAACTCCATATATCCCAATAAACAAATACCAAAACAGAATACAACCATAACATACTCCAGAGTACCAGCTTTGTACACAATGACACAAAACCATTCATCAAATTTGTGAGTACTAAGCACACAAAGATGCTAGGGAAATGCTTCTTTCTCCAAGGCCTGATAAATGGAATGCTTTGTATGGAACTGATGTGCAGAAACAATCATATGGAATTTGGTAGAAAGGTGAGAGCCCTAGTGGTAAGACCAGCATCGAGTACTGTACTTTGCTGGTTGTCATTCATGCTCCAACCTCCCCCATGCATGATTTCAATCAAAACTTTGCTGTTTGTGGATGTTGGTTCATCAATTGCATTGTCATCCCTATCCACTTTCAATATCCCCCACTTTATGATTCAAGAAGTAGAAATTTTACTCTTTCCTGACCTTCAGCCACTAAAGTGACTCTCTAACGAAACCCTACAGGGCCAACCATTAGCCACTATAGTGGACAAGTTTTTTTTTATTTCGCAGAACAGCAATTCAGGTTTTTATGTAACCCAACACTTTACTGCTGAGGACTAGAATAGTTCTCTAAACTAAATGTTACCAAAAACGTGTGCGTGCGTGTGTGTGTGTGTTGAAAATGCACTGCTTATTTCAATTAAAGTATGTTGTTTACTTCTCCCAATAATGGCCACTTCTACTTTTTTAGATTTTACAACCTATTTATTCTGTGAAATAATCAAATATCAACAATTTACTGATATGTTAATTTTCTGTAACCATTTCCCTTACCAGTGATATATAATATTAATAATGTTTAAATTATGGTGCGAAGTAGTGACATCAAAACTGAAGATTAATTTGGTCCAACACTACAAAATATAAAGTTCTGAAAGAGTTTTATTGACTGCAACAGTATATGACCTATGGTAAGTACAAAACTTGTTGCTAATTTTTAGCTTCTTTTAAAATAGCACGTGTAACAGTTCTCTGTGTAGCAGTGGAGATTGGGGCTGGGGACTTATTCTTTAAGAACCAAAAATTGTCTGAGAAATTATGTAGCAAGGCGAGGTTGGAGAAAGCTAGGATCAAAACAATGCCATAGTCAGATTGGGTTGAAATTGGGTGAGAGGCAACGTGTTAAATAGTGGACCCCCCCCTTCGTTGTCTGAGTGATTGAAAATGACAGACTGACCAGTAGGGTTTTGAGATGGGAGGAGCCAGGGTATGATTGGCGGATGACCGGTCGGCTCAGAGGGAACATTCGCCACCATTTTGGTTCTGACGAGGTAGAGTTGGGTCTTTAAAAGACTGAGCAGAGTGGATATGCTGGATTCCATGTGAGAGCGTATCTAGAAGTCTGTCACACTATGCTCCCCGGGCCATTGCATTTGTGCCTCTTGGATTGAATTGGCCCTTCTCTGATCATTCAAGACACAGAGCTTTTATGGGGAGGTTGTCTAACTATACATCGAGGGCATAGCATTTGTTTGCTCATTAGCGCAGATGGTGAACTCCCTGTAAATAGCAAAGTCTTGTGGTATGAAAAGAGCTCTAGTGAAATCCTGGGATTGCGATCCCAGACACTCGTGGTACAAAAAGGGTTCTGGTGAATTCCTGGGATTACGCCTGTGGTAACCAGGGGGACACGTTCCCAACACTGGAGAACTAGTAATTAGTCCAAGAGTGAGTTTTATCATAAGCCCCCTTCGGGAGCTCAATCTAACCCATGTGAGAAGATCTTGTTTACAGCCTAAGCAGGTCAACCAGAGAGGACAGATTCATCATCAATCCCGACAGCCCGGAAAGTGTGACAGATTCATCATCGATTCCGACAGCCCGGAGTGAATGGTAAAGATAACTAGTTAGCCATTAATTTGTAACAAGTTTGATTAGATCACGTTTAGGATTCGTATTAGTTTAAATAGAAGATTGAGAACCTGGGTAATTTAGTTACAGGGGTTCCATCAATAGCTCATGCTTAAATCCTTTGTGTTAGTTAACATTTGAGATGTTTAGATTAGTTAGTTCTTTTTGATATTGTTGTAACAAATGAATGATCTTGTTTCATGGTTAATGTAAAATTGAGTGTTTACTATGTTGAAGTTGTACCGTCCAGTATTAAATGTTGTAACACTCTATCTCACATTCTTAAGTAGACCTGCTACATATATATAAAAATGTTGCCAGTGACCTAGGATATAGTCTTTTACATGTATCTGTGTAGCTAGGATTAAGGCTGTTTAGTAGTGTATACAATAAGTTAGAGTTTAGAGTAGGTTGTGATTGTAAGTACCATTATGCCAATCAACGACGAAAGACAGGTTGAGTTGACAAAATTTTGCATTCTTTGTGTTCATTACATATGGGTTTGAAAAATATTTCTCAATAATTGTTGTTACTAACTTGACAGCCACTTAAGAAATCCACTTTTACCTGTCAAATTGGGTTACGGTTAGCAGGATAACCGGAAAAGAAAAATGGCCAAAGAACAGTTGACAACGCTAGTAGACACGCTGAGAAGACTTTCTTTAGCCACAGACCAACATAATAACCCCATTTAACGGGAACCTACGGCTATTCAAGAAATGAACAGATATCATAGGCAAATAAAAGAGGTCAAGAAATGCAAGGCAGCATTTCAGTATAAAGCGGGGACGTTCGGGACCATAGGCGAAGGCTTCAACGGGTATCAGGACAGTCATGGGAGGAATTTAAAAAGGACTTAACCAGCAGATATGTGGAGGTCATGGACCCGCAATACGCTTTGTCTGCATTAAGGAAGCTGAAACAAGACAGTGTACAACTCTTTAGTGATCGCCTAATGAGCCTAGCAGAGGATGCGTTCATAGGTCAAGTCATTGAATCAGTTGTATGCCTCGGTCAACCTCTGCCTCCTCTTCCCTGAACAATGCCATTCAGAACTGCTTTTTCCAGTCCGTAATGGCAGTTCATGTCGCCGAAAAACCTCACCGAGAAATAATGTGGTTTATAAGCCAGTTTTCTTCAACACTCAGATCTTGCAGGATGGCTTTTGGAAAGGATTTCTTATGTTTTGTACTTGGACTTGAAGATTCACCCATTAGTGAGAATGGAGAAGTTTTTGCAACAGATTTTTCTGAGATGGATCTATTTAGTTTGTGACAGATATGGCCATTACGGAAAATATTGATAATCTGTTTTTAGTCAATTGTTTTTTTTTCTCAAGTAAGAGACATCGAAAGCAGGTGAGTCTATATGTTTGTGCTGTATTCAACACTATCACCTTCATCTTCTTGTATCTCAGAAACAAACACACACACAATAAAAACAATAACATCAACAAGTTCTTTATTAATATATGTCCCTACACACAACAAAATCATATATATATTTTTTTTAACAGGTTAGAGTATCTCAAAGTCAACGACTATGAATTGATGAAAAATAATGTTGTTTCAGGCAAAATACGCCATTTTTTTGTGCGGTGTCATAAAGGTTAAGCTTTGTGTGGAGCTGAAGTATGTCATTCCTGGCCAAGTGTGTTGTATCAATCATTATAAGTCCATGTTGAAGTATTTATTCTGTCAGCTATCCATCAGCCATGTGGTCTACCTCATGCTCTTGTGATCATATCTTTTAGTGTTATATCCATGCAGTGTAGTTGGATCAGATTGCATAGTCGTGAGATGGCAGAACTGTCATATTTTTTGCTTTGTATTCAATACAAGTAATTATGATGATATTTCTCATTCAATCATCTATATGGGGAAGAAATAACAGGGGTATTGGCCTATCCCTGAACATTTGTGCATTTGCCATTTCTCTCAAAACATATTATAATAAAGTTCGTCAACTATACTGTTCTTAGCTATCCATATGTAAAGTGAAAGCTACTGACAACATATGAATTCATACTGGGCCCTAATGGGGCAAGCAATGATGAATATTTTTAATAGTTTGGTGAATAGGAACATACTGAACAATCCATTGGGGGGGGGGGGGGGGGGGGGGGGGGGGGGGGGTAAAAAAAGATCAAGAACCCTTGACCCAGACAGCAAACACATAATTCAAGCATATGTGCAACCAGCGAGCTACAAGAACAACAAATATATTAACCATTGTCAACATCTGCTAAAAGAAATTGAGCACCTATGAGTATACCTCTTCATACTAATTACTTACTATTATCACTCTGGCGGACCCTCTCCGTGTGCAGTTTCATATTCTCTTCAAATGCGCAAACAGATTCCATCAAAGAGACACGATTTCTAGAAACCAGACTGCAAACTGTCGGCTAATATAACAAAATAAGAAAACAGATGAATCAATATGACAGCAAATAAATGTAGCGAATAGAACAATAAAATAACGATCTAAAAAAATGTGTTAGTTTATATATATATATTTGGAAAGCGTAAGAGAGGCTGACAGAGAAATAGATGGGAAAACAACATATATATATAAAATTATTTTTTTTTAACCCTGTCTCAAGTCGTGTAGTTTTGTCACAAAGTGAAAAGTGGACGATTGGATTGTTCATCCCCGCCAAGTTGGCTCTCACTTGGTCATGCTGGCACTGTAGGAGTCTCGGGGTTGGTATTAGCTGGCACTGTTGGGGTTTGGAGTTGTCAATGTCTTTCCTGATCAGCAGGTCAGGCGTGAGCAGTGTTGTTGGTTTCACTACTTTTGTCCGCCTGCTTCACAGCTCAGCTCACTCTGTCATCCTCTTGTTAACTTGTAATCGACTGCGCTTTGGGTAAGTCTAGAAATTGCACTAATGAGAAATCCGGTAAACAGTATCCTGCATGACATCTCCATGAAAACGAGCTGTGCATACACATTTCTACATTCTAAAATACCAGATTGTAATCAAATTATGTCAATGTTGATTCTTTCACCCATTCACTCCAATGTGAGCATAAGTTTTAACTGCAGCCGGTCCCTCTAGCTTGAAAGCCTGAATCTGAACGTTTGCAATGGCTGATTATAATGGTAATTGTTTGTACATTATGAAGTTGCCATTGCTAAGTACAACGCTCTCTATCTTTCTATGACATGCTTGGAAGGTCATAGCACCCAAGGTGACATGGGCAAAGGAGAGCATCTGTTGTAGTCCTATGTTCCAAGGCGAACTAATAAAAGGGGCAAGTCAACTACTGTATCTTCAGCAGAGTGCAAAACCAAATATAATGGACTGATAGAAAAATTAGAAGTATCACATATGTGCGATAAATGCAATTGTTGGTTGATTACAGATCCAGTGGCCTGTGGGCTTCTGTCCATTGGCCCAATGCCTTATAGTGGTACCTGCAAGTGTTTGTGAGCTATTTTTTAGTTCCGTACAAAGTATTCCATTTGTCTGGCCTAACACCGTCAAGCTCTAAACACTCAAAAGATGGTGTTCAAAAGTTTCATAGGGATGTGTGCACAGCCGGCACCCTGGAGTATGTTCTGGTTTGTTTCTGCTGAAGTGACTGTTAAGTTGTATGTGTTGAGTGTGAAGTCAGAAAATGGTGCTTTTATCTCCTTTTCAGGAGGCTGATGTTGTCTTTTGGATGGCCACATGTTTGTAAATTTGTCTCCCAGAAAGGGGAGGAAGACTAACGCCTGGTCAGGCAAAATATACTGTTTTTATGGCAGCCCAGCTAATAAGGTGAGGTATTGACGTGATCCCTGTAGTGGTGAGTGACACCCTGATGAAGTAAAAGCATAGCAGTCGCCTGTAGGACCACTGTCCATCTACATCAGCACGCTTGGGATGTGCAAAGGCTACTGCAACCCACCACTTGACGTCCTTTTCAGGAGGATGCACTAAAGAGTAAACTACTCGTGTGCATTTGAAACAACAACTCTCCCAGTAAATTCCACACTGTCCATCTATTCGGCCAAGCATCTGTTCGCAGTCTTCAGTAGTTGTTTGACTGTCTGTAGGGTTGTTGATATGTGTTGTTGTTCTTGACTTGATACCTTCTTAACCAGTCTATCTACCTTGACATTGCCAGTTGTATTTGAGTGACAAGGGATCCCTTGCATAATTATTCTGACTTCATGGGATGTGATAAGTTGGTTGGGATCTAGGGATATTTGGGTACGTTCAGGTTTACAATTACCACCATCTTCCAGAGCTTGAGTCTGTGAAGATTATGTATCGAGCTTTTGATGGGAAAGCATCAAATATAAAGTGGAACAGAGCTACTTCCAATGCTGTTATTTCTGCCTCATAGTTTGAACATATCTCACTACGGCTATGAAACAGCTCATCAATATTTTGTGACCAGGTGAAATCTGAAGATTACCAGCTGGAAGCAGGTTTCTTTTTCTTTGGTGGCTTTGCAGACCAGTTATGCATCTATTTCTACTGAACCTCTTGCTATCTTTATAAGTTGTATTTTAAAGCTTTGACAATCACTTACCCGAAGTGACATTTCACTCGCTCTAAAAGCTACCCTAGAACCAATGCCCTTATTGGTTAATATACTCTTTAAGGCTTCAGGGTCCAATTTAAATTGAATACCTGGAACAAAAAAATACATTCACAATTGAAAATATACAAACAAACAACACAGATTCAACTACCAATACAGGTGGAAATTAAGGGGAGAAAGTAGAGATGAAGTGCGGCTATATAGAAGAATGGTGCACATCTCATGGAAAGAGAAGAACACAAATAAGGTAATCATGGAGTTGTTATGTTCTTCTGCGTAGGCAGAATAGGGTATTGGTCATCCATCGGTCACTGACACTAATGTAAGCAACAACAACAATATTTGCTTAGGCGTCTGGGCCCGTTGCGTCGGATGAACACCACCATGTCCAGTTGTAACTGCGTGCTGCCAGGCCTCCTCTAAGGCATATGGGGAAGCCGCTACCTGTTGAAGCACCGTGTTTCGGGTACGACCTCTCTGGTGCTGCCAGTCAGCAGGGTGGAGGCCGTTTGCACTGTTGACTGTCTTTTGAAGAATCTGGTGAGCTGGGACCTCTTTGTCCAGTCTGACAACATGACCGAACAGGGAAATGCGGCGACGTTTCAGAATAACCGAGACAAGGGGGAGATGTGTCTTTGCAGAAGTGGCTACATTCCGGACAAAATCGTACCAACGAATGCCAAGGATGTGTCAGTGATTTCGCATATGAAAAGCCTCAAGTCTCGATGTGTCGCTTTTTTGCGGGGTCCAGGTATCGGAGCCATTAACGAGGACCGGGATCACGCACGACTGGTAATGTAAGCAGCCAGATGGAAAGTAGTTTGGATCAGGCAGTTGAAATATTTCATCACATAAACAGACACACAACACTTTGCCAAAAGAAAAGCAAAAGAACAAAAGTAAGGGAGGAAGACAACACCATAAGTCGGTGGATAACATCAAGAGATGGACACAAAAGAAGCAGATAATTTTCTGTATAGAGACAGCAACTGAATAGATTACAAAAGGGGAAATAGAATTTGATCAATTTTAAATGACAGCACAAAGTGCAGCTAATGTAAATTAGTCTTACGATTTTTCTTTTAGTTGTTAATAATGATCAATCAGTCAATCAATTAATAACCCTGTAACTCCAAAAGGAGCATACGCCCTCAACAAATATTCTCAAAATTTTGTTGTTCTGTTCCACCTTAGCCCACGTCCTCCTTGTGCCCTTTTCAATGTGTGCAGAGTTCTGCTTCTTCTCATGGGGTAACCAGAACAAACACTGTCATGTAATATTAGTAGTACTCCTCAATGTGTGTCCCATCGAACTTCAACATCTACTTCGAATGTTGTGCTCGACTAATGTTTCCTAATGTACCATCTTGATCTCAATATCTCGTGCAGACAGCCATTCCTGAAAGTCTGCACCTTTTTCATACTTTGGTTGTACATCATAAAATAAGATATTCACCAAGAAAACATAATATTCCGGACATAAAGATGAGAAAAGCACATGATCCCTGACATCTGTCAGCAGAAAACCCAAGGTTAATCATACAGGTTTTTTTTGTTTTGTGTTTGCCTTATTTCTCTATTCCCCCAAGGCAGTGTGTGTTGCACTGTGGTTTTTATTTTACGCCTGTTGACTCAGTGCATCAGACTTCAGCATGCATTTTATGTAAGGGTCTGCTTTCTCCTGCATTTTATAAGGGTTTGCTTCTACGGGATAACGGCCGGTGATGTGATGGGGATTGAACCCAGCACCTTCGGTTTGTGAGCCGTGTCACTTAACCACTAGCCCACGTCATCCCCCAATCATACAGTGAATCCCCTCCTACTACAACATCGAAGGCAATGAAACGGCAGCCTGATCTAGCAAATTTTGAAGGGAGCTTCCCCACAAACAGACTTAAACATCGCGTGCAAAGACCATAATTAAAGCCACATTTGGAGGACTATGAGCTGATTAACACTCTGTATAATTTCGAAAAGACAGTTACTATGATTTAACCAGAGAATAGCAAGTCTGACATCTTCTGACCAAGAACTGGGCATAATAGACTCAGAAGTCTCTTTTGTAACAAAATAAGGATTGAGACAGATGACAGGTGTCCGTGTGGGGAGCATACCAAGACTATGGAACGTGTTCTACAAAGCTGCACGCCCACACATGAAGCAAGAAAACAATACTGGCCTCAAGAGATGGATGAAAAAAAAACTGCAGAGAGATTAAACAGTCTTACAAATAACTATGGTATGAGAAATTGATGCCTTGATCTAATTAACGAAGGACACTGGAACTGAAAGTGTTTACTTCTGTGCAGGAACTAATCTTCTTCTTCTGCATTCGTTCTCAATCTCCCGCTACCAAGCCCTGAACAGGGCTTTGCAAGTAGCAGCATGTAGTCAGAATGCGTTGTGTCGCTAGTTTACAGCTTGACTGCGATGTTTGCACCTTTTGGTCCGACACATCAGTCTTCAGCAGCAGGTGCCAAAACAGTGAAATACAAGCTAGAAAGTGAGAAAAAAAAACTAAATCACAGAATATAAACAATGAGATTCAAAGCGAACAGTATTTG
This sequence comes from Ariolimax columbianus, assembly GCA_036924085.1. NCBI lineage: Eukaryota > Metazoa > Mollusca > Gastropoda > Stylommatophora > Arionidae > Ariolimax > Ariolimax columbianus. Next base: position 94,320,573 of record JAVGWX010000003.1, read on the forward strand.
AAAACAAACTGACAACATCAGAATCTACAGTAGTTACAGGTTTATGCCAGCGGTAATGTAAAGGGTTGTAACCATAAAGCAAGTGCCTCAAGGTCGAGACATGGTTGCAATTAAAAAGCGATGTGCATGTAAAGTGTCCAGTCGAGGCATGACTTCTTACATTATAATTTTTTAATCAGAAAAATAGCCACAAGAAGCACCATGAAACACCATACCGTCTTCGTTCTCGAGTTTTTTACTTTTATCTGCAACAGTTACTTCCGAGATATTTCTCAGGCTCAGACAATCTGATTTGTCCAGTTTGGTGGCACTGAAACAGATTTTAAAATGATTGACACATTAGCATGTGTTAATATACCTAGGACTAGCTCCCGTTCAGTTAAGTAGCACTTGTAAGGAAAAAAGCACTCACCTAGACAACTGAGGCTTAATTTGCAGAATGCCCATTTGTTCATTTTTGTTTGTTCAGTATCATCATAATCATCAGGTTAGTCAGTCCGGAGACTGGTGTTGAAGTCTTCTGATCATGTCATGTCACCATCCTCTGTTCCTTGTAAATCTCTTCAGCTCAGTATAAGTCTGCACCCCAATGTTCTTGCACGCATGTGTGATGCCATTGTTTCTTGGGCATCCTTTTCCACTGAATCTTGTCTTCTAGTTTCTTTAATAGTAAGCCTCCACGCCTCATGTTATGACCAAGCCAAACAACCTACCTTTTTATATTTTTGTCATTAGTCAAATACATGTCATTATATGTGACCCTTTATCTTTAAGTACAATCTTTTTTCTGTCCAGCTCACTGTTTGCATCCTGCTATAGCATCTCATCACAAAATCTTCTAACGTCTTTTCATCCTTTTTGTTTAGAGTATATGTTTCAGAGAGATGCAATGCTACGAGCCATGTATCTGTACTGATTATTCTCTTCTGAAGTTCAATATTGTTCAGTATGTATACATATAATCTGAGTGCACAAATATTTAGTTGTAATACTTTGTTCATAAGTAGCATTTCTTAATCATTTTGATTTAGTTATACTTATTTTTGAAGTTCCTAGACCTTGCCAGTTATACTTATTTGTGATGTTCCTAGACCTTGCCAGTTATACTTATTTGTGATGTTCCTAGACCTTGCCAGTTATACTTATTTGTAATGTTCCTAGACCTTGCCAGTTATACTTATTTGTGATGTTCCTAGACTTTGCCAGTTATACTTATTTGTGAAATTCCTAGACCTTGCCAGTTATACTTATTTGTGAAATTCCTAGACCTTGCCAGTTATACTTATTTGTGAAATTCCTAGACCTTGCCAGTTATACTTATTTGAGATATTCCTAGACCTTGCCAAAATCCGATTGGTCATATCATATGTTGCTTTTGTACACTTCTTCTTCGTCCATGTTCAAATCAAGGTCCCAGTTTCTCTTACAAATGACACTGTTGATTGTAAGGCTGTTTTATCTCTGTACAGTTTTTTTCTGGTATCTGTCTCGCAAGGCCAGTATTGTTCTCTCTCTTCCTGCGTGAGCATGCAGCTTTGTAGGATCTTTTCCACTGTCATGGTCTGCTCCCCACATAGACACCTGTCATGGTCTGCTCCCCACATAGACACCTGTCATCTGCCCCAATACTCATGTTGTTGTAAAGATTACTCTTGAGTCTATTAAGACCAGCACCTCGTCTCCACCATAAATTGCATTTTAGCATTCAATTTTTTACTGTAGCTCCTCCAATTTTTGTAAGTGAACCTAAAAAGGATGAATGAAATGCTTATTGTCTTCCAATAATTAAGAAATTCCTGTGGTCTGCAATTTGATTAAAAACTTTGATTTATTTGAGTTGTCTTCATGGCACCCGTGACCACCTGAAGCCGTTTTATCTTAGCTAAGGTTTGTATGTGTGATTTAGCTGCTGTGAACCATGCTGTTCCATAGTCCACTTTTGGTGTCATTACCACTCTGTAGACTTTCTTAACCTTTTCCGTTGTAACGGCGTGAGATTACGCCGATTTGGCTCCGCTCCAATGGCGTTTCACATCCCCCAGCTCTAGGGTCATCGCTTTATCGTATGTAGTTAATGCAATAGAAATAACTGAGCACACTACTCTTTTGATTGTAAAGAGTTTCAACTTCCGTCATGTACGGTTAGACGAAAATGATGGGGATTTTTTTTAATTTTGAAAAGGATCTCTTCAGTTTTTCACTTTGATTTGAAGATTCGCCCATTATTTCTGCAACAGATTTTTCTTAGTTACATATATTTAGTTTGTTTATGTTAATACAGTAATTACGCCTATAGTCGAAGTGACAGACATAGCCATTATGGTAAACATCGATAGTAGTAATAGTACGTTTTCTACAACTTTTCTTTCTAACCAAAGGATGTTGCTAGCGGGTGAGTTTATATGTTTATTCATCACTATCACCTTCATCTTCTTTTATCTCAGAAACTAAAATACATACAATAACAACACATACACCAATTTTTTTTTTTTAAATTATAGGTTCTCAAAATTAACAACCATGATGGGGCATGACATGCTGAAAAAGTATGCAGATAAAAGAAACAGGCGTAATTTTTGTTGTTGGTGAGATTGAAGAAATCAAAAGATAGTGTTATCATTTTGTTCACTACCAAATTTGATCCACCAACTTTCACCCCTCTATATGGTGAGTTTGCTCCTTGCATCGACTTGTTTTTATTTTTTCTGTATGTGACCTCCGTGTCATTTTCTTATCCAATGTGACGCCCAGATATAGCGGTTTATCATCATACCTCCACCTTAACATGTTACAAAGGGATATAAAAACATAAAGAAAAACCCAGATTTACGATGCCAAGACTTGGCAAGCAAACAGCTTTCACAGGGAAAAACCAACAGCTGCAGATCCTAAATTGGTGAAGACTTCTGGTATTTAAATTACAATGTAATTGTGCAAAGTATGTAAAAGAGAAAAAAACACTCACTTTGAATTGGGTATAACATTCTTTGTTTCCACTGGCACTGTTTTTGTCAATGGATTTTTCTTTTGGGTGCCCTGGAAGAGTGGAATTTTGCTCCTGGATTTTGTCAATTAAATATATAGATTAAATATACAAAATAAATATATAGATTTAAATACAGATAAACAACGTAAATCTACAGATTATATATACATATCAAATATACAAAATAAACATAGATTATAAATACAGATTATGTATTAAAATTGAATCTTAGTCTTAGTCGAATTGTACTTCTACGTGGACAGATGCCCATATACATGACCCAGCTCTGGCATGAGCTGGATGTAGCCGGGAGGAGGATCTCCTGTTTAGCGGGCTAGGCCCAAGCAGCTTATTATTCTGCTGTGTTGGGACAAGTGTCACAGAGAGTGGTTAACAGATGTGTGAGTTCATCTTAATAGACTCAAACATTAGAGCAAAGTAGACCCGCACGCAGCCTGTTAAGACACCATCTATGCTGCTCCTAACAAACCACCTAACCGTGGCTGGTGTTATGCCATGTCACACAGCTAGTCGTCTTCTGCAACAAGCTCTCAGTGTGGCAGTGGTGCTATTCTTGTCCTTGTCATGCACAAAGACTCGGCGGACCACTCAAAACAAATATGCAAATTAAATACAGGCATATCCCTCTCTATTTATATATCTCGTTGCAATATAAACAAAGTAGGAGGAACAGATAATGATAACAAAATAAGTATACACAAGTTGAGGAGCTTTCATTGAATTTGGAGAACTTTATGAAATAAAACGTAACTCCACTGTAAAGTCTGTTCTATAGCATGCTCTGAAACATGGGAACAAAAACAACATTCAAAAAGGTACTTTCATAAATGGGTGCCTGTGCAAAATTAGAAGATTAAAATGGTAAGATAAGATCGCTAATGTAGAACTGTTTGAAAGAACCAGACAGATATCAGTGGAACATATGTGAGGAAAAAGTCACTGGCAATGGATATGACACGCATTAAGGAAACCAGATAATGGCATTACAAGGCAGTCTTTATTCTGAAATCCCTATGGCAAGAGAAGTAGAGACATACATGGAGAAGAGAGCTTGAGCCACTTTGAGAAAATTAGCTGATAGTAGTACAAGGCTTCATAAAGAATAAAATTGAGATAAAAAAGAAGCATAGGGCCACAACAATTGGTCTACTTGCAGGAAGAAGCTTGTATTAAAGCATTTATGTGATTTTGTTTAAATTGTGGTACTTTGTTTTGCATGAAGAGATTGCCAACCACAACCCTATTTAGCCCTTTTTTAGTGTTGTCTTATTTTTACATCCACAATAATGAACCCAAGTATCCACACAGGTGATTAAAAGTAAATAGAATACCTGAACGGCTTGTTTGACGTCTCAGACATTGTAAGCTGATAATCAAAATAGGCTGACTATGGAGAATATCCAACTCTTGCGTTTCTGTCAGAGTAAAAGAGAACATCAAACCAATTATGTTTAATGCCAGTTAGATGACAGTTTTTGGGATCAAGATGCTGAGCAGCACATGAGCGACCCATTGCTGACTGCTAGCGTCAAGGCCAGCGAACCAGAGCTGCAAGACCCTTCTACACCTCCACGCGGTGATCCTGGATAACAGGCTGCAGCAGGGCAGACTGGCTAAGGAGAAGGGATCGAAGAGGGAATGCTAACCCGGTACTCAAAAAATGCTTGCTGAAGTCGGACGTGTTGGACCAAAAGGTGCAAATATCGCAGTCAAGCTGTAAACTACAACACAACGCATTCCGTTCTCTGGACTACATTCTGCTACTTAAGCCCTTTCAGGGTTTGGTAGCGGGAGATTGAGAACGAACGAAGAAGAAGAATCCATCATATTATCTTCTTCTTCTTTCTCGTTTGTCGTCAGACCTTGACTTCAATGACTTTAACGAAGGTAGCAGTCGACTCAAGGCTCTATACACTTCCATACAGCTTCTCATGGAAGGACACTGGCATATGTTCTGCTTTCACGGGGGCTGTGTTGCAGACACAAAGGTCCGTAGGGCCAATCTTGAACTTGTACAGATGACATCTCAGTCTGTTGTTACCTGTGCGTAGCTGGAAAATGATCACCTGGTCTCGCCTGTAGAGTTGATGGTAAGCAGCATTTTCTATGTCTCATTGTATGTAATTTCTGTATCCCTCTGTTGCAGTATTCCTCCCTCCTTGGCAAGTCTGTCAGCCTTCTCGTTGCCTGGAATGTCGCAGTGTGCTGGTATCCAAAGGACTATGCTTTATTTAAACATCAGGACAGGCTTTCGGGCGAGTCTAACAGAGCACCAAGCTTATTTTTTGTGCTGGTTCTTGAGCGCCATTAAAACTGCGAAGGCATCTGTGAGAATGACCATTTGCTTTTCTGCCTGTTCCTTATGTTCTATAAGGGTTTTAGCTGTTTGTCTCAGAGTACTGGTTTCGGCACTGAAGTTGCTGCAGCGTTGCCCAGTGGCAAACGCTGCTGAGTAGATTTTGCTTTTTAGTTTTATAGTGATGTCTTCTCCTCCGTTTCCAATCACATCTTTGGCTGAGCCATCCATATAGACGTGTGCCCAGGCTGTTGGTGGAAATTTTTGGTTGATATAATTTGTAACTATGTGTTTTTCTGTTCCTGTTTGTGATTTTTGGTCTTCGATGTTGGGTATATTGAATATAAGATCAGGGAAGGATCTTCCTTTCCAGAGGCAGCGGGTGGAGCATGCCTTAATCGGTTTAATTTTTTTGTTTAAAAGTGCAGTACTGTTTTTAATCCTTTCTTTTGCCTAGAATGTAAAACTTTTCATCTTTAGCCTGCCGTGTCCCAGAACATTTAGTCTGTGGTGCATCGGATGGTCCATGATTCTTTTGAATTTTTCCCACTTGCTGTAGGATTCTGCAGTATTGTCGGTCTTCCATTGGCTGTAGCCCAGTCATGGCTTCCAGGTCTTTTATTTGGTTGGACTTCAGAGCTCCTGTCATGATGCGGACTGCTTGGTTCTGGGTGCGTCCTATTTTGTCGAAGTTTGATTTAGAAGCCGTGGACCAAGCTGCAATGCTGTATTCCAAAACTGATCTCACTCTGCCCGTGTATAATTTCTTTAGAGTGTTTCCATCAGCACTTAATGTAGTACCAGCAAGTCTGTTCATGAATGGACATGCATAGCCTCACCCTCAGCTGTGTCTTTAAAATGTGCGTTTTCCAGGTCAGACGTCGGTCTAAGGAAACTCATAAGAAGGTTGGAGTCTCATCTAGCCGTATTTCTTTTCCATTTGGAGTTTTACTTACTGCCGTATGTTTGACAGGGAGAAGATGGTATGTGTAATATTTTTTTTCATTTATTTTTAGTAACCAGGTCTTGGACCATCTTTCAAGGGCTGCCACAGAGACTTATATTTGTGTTCTGATGAGTTTTTCAGTAGTCCACATGGCCAGGTTGTCAGCGTAAAGAAAATAGTGGGTACTTTTGTAGAGGTTGTTGGCGATATCATTTATGTAAATAAGGAAGAGTGTAGGGGAGAGGACACTACCCCGAGGAACACCTTTTTACTGGTATGCCCTTGGACTTGCACTCTTGCTGTTCTTTTTTCTAAGTAGTTGCTGATCCACTTGTACATTTTCCCGCATACTCCATATTGCGGCATTTTTCCACGTAGCCCGTCTTTCCAAACTTGGTCGAATGCTATTTCCAGGTCTACCCATACAGGCAGAGTGTTTTTTTCTTCCTGGAAAGCATCTACGGTTTTTTAGTGCTATGTGGATTACTTGATCTTTCGTGGACCTGTGCTGCCTGAAGCCTGTGTGTTGTGGTATAATAATTTGTTTTTCTTCAAGGTGTCAGCTGAGTCTGGTATTTATAATTTTTTCCATGAACTTGCCTGTGCAGCTAAGGAGACTGATTGGCCTATAGCTATTTAGGTCAAGTTTATCTATATTTTTCTTCAGGACGGGAACCATCGTGCTTCTTTCCCCACTTGAGGTTCAATGCCACGCTTCCAGCTGCAGTTCATGAGGAGTATTTTCTTTGCAGTGCCACCTAATCGCATAAGCATGTCGCTGGTTACCCCATCTTTTCCAGGTGACTTTCTTGGTTTGAGAGAGTGAATGGCTGCATCAAGTTCCTTCATGTCCAGGTTGGTTGCTCCTCTGGACAGGTTAATGAGTTTTTTTGTAGATCTATCTCTATAGCCATTGCCTGTTTTCTTTCAGGTGTGATTTGAACCTGGCTTGCTTGCGAGAATGTTTTTATGAATGTGTTAGCTGCATGTGTTTTGGTCAGCATTTTCCCACTCAGTTGTACTGTGGTTTCATGGTTCCTGCAGTCCTCATTGTTCAGGGCTTTGGCTAGCCTCCATAATTTTCTGCCATCTTTGTCCAGAATTAAGGCTTCTGTTGTTTTTATCCAGCTGTTTCTCACTCAACTATTTAGTGTCTTTTTGTCTTTGCTGCAATAGCTTTGTAGGAGATGTTAGCCTTACTCGATCTTTCCTTTTCTACTCTTCCTCTGGCTTCTATCAGTTGTAATTCCAGTTCCTGAAGTTTTGGCGTCCAGTAAGGTTTGTAGTCTTTTCTTGCCCCTCTGGATATTGATTCGAGGGCAGCTCTAAGTGTTTATGAAGCTTTCGGCTAATTCCCCGATTCTTATATTGTGGGTGTTAACCTGGCTGCAGTACATGTCTGACAGCGTTGAAAAGAGGTTCCAGTTTGCTTTTTGTAATTCCATCGGGGCAGTGGTTTATGTTCTTGGGCTGTGTGTTCCATATTAATCACCATCTATATTGGTTTGTGATCACTGCTTGCCAATTGGTTAAGCACAACTCTGTTTATCTTGTGACTGATGTCTCCTGTCGAGAATGCAAGGTCGGTTGTTGAGGTAGACTGCCATCTTCTTGAATAAAAACAGGGTGCATCATCTGCTTTGTTGATGAGCTGTAGGTTACAGTCTTCCATTTCGGTGTTGCGTGTATTAGTATCCGTGTATCCCCTTCTTTCAGAGTGGCTGTTGAAGTCTCCGACAACTACGCAGTTTGAGTGTTGTACCTCTATTGATAACAGTAAGAGATCCTTATCTGGGGGGCAGTACAGATTTATCATTCTCATGGTCTGTTCATCTACAGTGACATCAGCCGCAATGATTTCACCTTGGTTGCTTGTGTGGTTTGGGACTTCTCTGCATGCTAGAGAATTTCTAATTTAGTAATTAGCATGATCACTCCACCTGTGCCTATTGTGGCCCTCTCTATCAAGCCGAAGGGTTTTGTATCCTTGTATCAGGAACCTATGCTTTGGGTTAGGGTGGGTCTCTTGGATGCAAGCAATGTCAATATTTTCCTCATGAAATTTGTGAGCGAGTGGCAGCTTCTTGTTTAGAACACCATCTGCATTCCATTGGAGTATATTTAGAGTCCTTTTCTTTGTGTTTTGGTCAGTGGTGGTTTCCCTAGCAGGCCTAGCTGTCCATGCCCTGGTTCCATGAATTGAATATATTAGTATAGTAATATTTCAATCATTCAATCAAACATGATAAGCAAAAACCTAAAACACTAAACAGTGTAATAATGCTGTAGAGTCAATTTGAAAATTCCACTAAAGTACCTAAAATAGTAATGTAAATGAGTAATGGGTGTCAGAGACTAAAGTCAGAGTCAGACTCACCGCTGCAGGTGTATGTCGTGTGTTTACTAAACTAACTTTTTTTTTATTAAACTACTTAGATTAGAAATAGAATGGAAGAACTATTTAAACTATTTTAGTTTTTATCACAATTAAAAAATAAAATGTTTTTGTAAATACAAAAGAAAATGTGATGTACTGACAGTACTCAATACTAATTCAAATAATTGAAATTGCGGCCGAAAACAGCAACATATGGTACAAACGTTTTTCAGCTAACATTGACAAATTACAAAAAGCGGTAATAACAGATTTTAACTTACAATTGAGCGTAAGCTGCGTCACTTGGATCAGCATCAACAAACGAAAAATACTTCAAATGTTGTTTTCCGGCATGACTGACCAATCCGTAGCAAGATATGGCTAAAGTTACGATTCTTCCTATATTTAGATTGTCGTTAAAATAGCCTAAAAGAACTATTAGCACAACAGATATGAAAGCCAAAGTAATCATCAGAGTAAATGGAAAGATACTTGAACAAGTAAACAGTTAATTGTATCTAGGACAGATAATAACAAGTGTTGGTCGATGTCAATGGGAAAAGAGAAAAAGAACAGGAATGGCTAAAAACACAATAACAGGAGAAATATTGACCTCCAAGCAAATATCAAATTAACTATAAAAAAATTTAAGAATCACAAGGAGCTATGATTGTAAATTCATTTCTATACGGTGTGAAAACGTGGATGATCAGCAAACAACTGTGGGGCAAACTAAAGGTCCTTCAAATGTAGATATACAGAATAATCGGTCGCATTTCGTGAAAATAGTATAGTAGCCCACTTTTCAGTCATAATTAACTTAACATCTTTATACTGGTTTAGAAGACTCTGCAGAGACTGTATACTACCAGTTTCTTGAAGGGTAGTTAACCAATGTGCAAGCCCATCTTAAAAGACTCAAACAGTAGAGTAAAGTAGGCCTGCAGCCTGTTAGACGCTATCTATGCTGCTCTTAACAACACATCTAACCATGGCCGGTGTAATGCCATGTCTTACAGTTAGTCGCCTGTTACAACATGCTCTGTGTGGGAGGGTAGTGATATTCTTGTCTTTGTTATACACAAAGACCCCGGCGGATAACTATCGGTTGATGCGGACTTGGAGTAAATTAACTTAACTTAACGTCTTTATACAGGTTTAGAAGACTCTACAGAGTATATTCAACCAGTTTCATTGAGAGTGGTTTTCACCGATGCACCAGTCCATCTTAAAAGACTCAAACGCTAGAGCTAAGTAGACCCGTAGCCAGGTTGCAGGTTGCATCTCAATTTGGATTGGTCTGCAGCTATGCCTTTCCAAAATTTCAGATCCATATCCAGAACCTTCATATCTCACTTACATGAGCCTTTGAACAGCAGCTGTGGTCGGCTAGAAAATAAAAGCAAACAAATCAAGGTCCTAGCGAAAATGAGAAGGGAAATAGTGAAGGACATACAGATTAGATAAATAAAATATTTTGAACACACAAAAAGATCAGATATATGGCTGAAAAGAGCCATGTCAAGGGAGGCGGAGGTTTCCGAAGAGTAGCCAAAACTTGGCAGGTCAAGATGGAGATATCAGACTAAAGACCGACACCTAGAGTGCAATAGGTCGGATCAAGGCCAACCATCTAAAGTGCGACATGCTGAATCAAGGCCAACCACCTAGAGTGCGACATGCTGGATCAAGGCCAACCACATAAAGTGCGACATGCTGGATCAAGGCCAACCACCTAAAGTGTGACATGCTGGATCAAGGCCAACCACATAGAGTGCAATAGGTCGGATCAAGGCCAACCACCTAAAGTGCGACATGCTGGATCAAGGCCAACCATCTAACGTGCGACATGCTGAATCAAGGCCAACCACCTAGAGTGCGACATACTGGATCAAGGCCAGCCACCTAAAGTGCGACATGCTGGATCAAGGCCAACCACCTAAAGTGCGACATCCTGGATCAAGGCCAACCACCTAAAGTGCGACATGCTGGGTCAAGGCCAACAACCTAACGTGCGACATGTTGGATCAAAGCCAACCACCTAAAGTGCGATATGCTGGATCAAGGCCAACCACCTAGAATGCAATAGGTCAGATCAAGTCCAACCACCTATGGTGCGATATGTTGGGTCAAGGCCAACCACCTAGATCCATTAAAAACATAGCTGCTTTCAGAAACATTGACCACGAAACAAAAGTAAGCGGTCTTAATAAAGGAAGGGCATCAGCATATAAAGAGCGTGACGTAGTGCAGTGAATGCCACAGGGAAGCTACACTGTTGACTGGATAGGACACACGCTATGGAAAGCACCCTAAAACGTGGCCAGACATGCCCTGACATGAAATCCCCAGGGGGGGGGGGGGGGGGAGGAAGATATGTAGATCAAGAAACACACTCAGAAGAGACTGAAAATGAACCACATTCACTGGACCTCAACTGGAAAAGACAGCTGAATATCGAACTTGCTTGAGAAGGGTTATAAATGACCTATGCGAGAAAGGAGCACCGGTCATTGATAATGCTGCAAAAGGAAGACAGTACTGTAAATGGGAGGGCAACATCAAGAGATGGAATAATAACAGTCTGTCGGAATGTACCATCAAGGAAAAAAACAGAGGATGTTGGCTGCCCCCCATTGCAGTCAACTTTAGATTCACAGCGACACAATTACATTGAAATGTATTTTGTTCAATTGCCTGTATTTACCATTCGTGTAAATACGAAGTCATTCACATGTGTATATAATGGTGCTGATAGATCAAGTGAATTAGTCCTACTGGGAGCAAGTACAGCGTGCAATATATACATTTCTTCAACTTCTTATTTCGTTCTCAATCTCCCACTGCCAAGATCTAAAAAGGGCTTTGCCAAATAGCAGGATGTTGTCCGGAGAACGGAATGGGTCATGTCGTAGCTTACAGCTTGACTGTGATATTTGCACCTTTCGGTCCAACACATTTGACTTCAGATTACGTTTTTTGGGTACTGGGTTAGTCTTCCCTTTTCGATTCCTTCTACTTAGCCAGTCTGCTCTGTTGCCTGTTAACAGGATCACTGCGTGGAGGTGTAGATGGGTCTTGGCAGCTCTGGTTCGCTGGTCCCGACGCGTGGACTTATCTTTTCAATGTCCCAATCACTTATAATTTATATTTTGTCCCGTAGTACCATGTTCTTAAAGTGACCAGTTCATTTGATCTTTGTCGGCAAAGGAATTATTTTGTCCCTGCAGAAAATAATTTACCGCAAATTAAAACACTGTCTTTCTTTATGCATAGGCGTCTCTCCAATTAGAATGAGATTTTTTACAGTAGTTTCCACATAATATCCTTTTAACTGTAGTTCATGTCTTGTATGTACTGTAAGAAGTAGATGCGCATTTCGTAGAAAGAATATGTGAAGATGTACAAGTACATGATATATAGAACATAGAAAGTACATACTTCAGATGGATTGGTCCAGGTTTATAAATAGATGCTGGACTAACAAAATAAATGCTTTTAATTCAGTTTTGATATACATCTTCTATCTGATTGAGGTGGCACTGAACAGTACCCTTTTGTCAAAGTGATGGAAACTTCTATTTCTAGAAAAAGCAAACATGTAAGTTAATTTCTCATTTAATCAGAGCCGGACGATTCCAAAACATTGATGACTCCTCAAGGAAAGACCATGGTTGAAGTGAGATTAACTGCGTAAACTGTGACCAGTAAAAGTGTCACTGGTAAGTCGCATATTGTACATTCTATGGAGAGTATTCATCCCAACCCTGTTATACGCATGCGAAAGTTTGACTGTATGCGAGACAGGCAAAACGATTGAATCACACTTCCACACAACTAGTCTGAGACGCATAGTCCGCATCCGCTGACAGAACCATGTCCCTGACACTGAAGTCCTGAAAAGAACAGACATGCCAATAATACATGTATCATTGCAGGCGACACAGCTGAGATGGGCTGGGCACCTTGTGCGCATGCCAGACACAAGAAAGTGAAAAAGAAAAGAAAGTGATATAAGCTGGGGGGGGGGGGGGGGGAAGGGGGCATAGATTTAAAGAAAATGTATGGAAGATGTTAATGCCATGTGGTTGGAGGCAACCCATGCTGAAGCTGTCTGATCTCAAGGGCGAATCGATGACGATCGTCAGAGAAGCAAGAAACTAGACCAGTGACACTAACGTCAGCCTTACCCCGGTGCCCAGGACCATTGAAGTGGATGGCAATTGGAGAACCAGGATGGTTGCGGATATCATTGAGGTGTTGTCGGTAACGCTGAACCAGTTCCATACCAGTTTCCCAAATGTATGTCCTACCACAATGGCGGTAGATAATAGAATAGATGAGGTTACTGGAATTACATGTGAATCCCTCTTTGGTTAAGAACTCTGCTTCGGGAAAGGTAATGGAGCGAAAGAGGATGACACGAGAGCAGATAACACAGCCACGTGCATGTTTGCACAGCCTGGTGCCTAGAGTTATCACTGATCACCGCTATTTACTGGAGATCAGCTGGGCAATAAAACAACAACTGATAAACATTATATTTATACTACCTTTGAGTAACCAATATCAAATTTGGTTGTCATCCGTCACTATAATGCAAGTAGTATGTCCTTTACAGAACGTGGCTTCTTACAACTGGCAACACCTGTTTAGAGTTTCTTGGCAGGTAGGTTACCATTACTTTCCGTACGTGGAGGAGCGGTTACATCAGACAAAATTCCTTCCAAACTGGACACAGCGGGATTCGAACACTGGTTGGATTTTAGATTGTGAAACTGAAGTTTGACGACTAGGCCATGCTGCCTAATATCCAAATCACTAGACAGGACAATTACCACTTGTGAAATGAAATGTCATTGGTGCCACTAGGGGAGATAACAAATAAGGAATGACGACATTAGATTAAAGACGAGTACTTCCCCTTTTCACATATATATATAGATAGATAGACAGACAGACAGACAGATAGATAGATAGATAGATAGATAGATGTCCCTTTCAGTCGTGACTGATTACAGGATAATACTTGGAGTTATAAACCAAAAATGATATGCTAAACTTTTGATGTTTTCTTTCTCATTGTGGAATTATCGTTTTACTTGTCTGTATTGCAAGCGCTTCTCTTCACCAAGCGTTAAATGACCCTTCAGGGTACATCTCCACTTAGATCGTCTGCAGCTTCGTCTTCCCATGATGTCAGACTCATGTCCGGAGCCTTCATATCACGCTTACTTACATCTTTGCATTTCAACTGTGGTCGGCGGACTTATATATATATATATATATATATTTCAGACTGACTAACAGTTAATCGTCTTTACAATGTGAAAAATGTGACAGAGGTGAGAATATTTTACTGGTTCATAGAGAACACGTGATCAGAAGAGATGAACAGTACGCTTTAGTGCCGGTTTAGGGTTGTTGCTGTTGAATGCCCACAATGAGTAGTTTTTTCTTTTGTGTCTCCTAAAAAAGATGTAAGTGGCGGGTTGGCGTAGCTTTTCTCACATCCCCAGCGTGCTGCTTAAGGTGAACCGGGGTCCTCCATGGGGGTTGTGCTATGCTTGGCTGCATCTGCGTGTCGCTCACTGCTACGGGGATAACGTCGATCCCCCACCTTGTTAGCCAGGCTGCCATGAAAACAGCCCGTTTCCAGAAAGGGCTTCGAGGAAGCCAAGGAAAGGTCTTGGGCCAGTACATTTTGCCTTATTCTGACTAACATGTCTGATCTGCATATTTTGCCTGACCAGACGTTAGTCTTCCTTCCCCGACATTGGTTAGTACACCCCTCTGTTCACACGAGTAAAAAGCCTGCTGCTTGTAGTGTAGTCACCTCGGACCACCGAAGGTACAACAGAGCGAATAAGCTGGTAGCAGGCAGCGACTTATTTCAAACTTATTGATACAGCAATCAATGAGACAGACCGAATAGTCAGTGCGTGTTCCTAAGACATACACTAACTGGCAACATTTACTCCATAATCGGCGTATCGCCACCAGAGACACGAAGAATTGTCACGTCAGAGATAGAAACAGAAACAGGTAAATGATTCAAGATGACCCTATGTTTGGCCATCAGGTGCAGTGCATAAGACTAAAATCATGTTTCTTACAGTCAACCCAGCTCCTACAGACTAGTCCTGGAAAACGCACAATGGAAAGTTGGAAACAGCTGACACAGGTCCCCTGGATCAAGTTACGAGAGCAAACATGCATCTGCCTTACGCAACATGGAAGTCACTGAATAAACTTTGAACTGGTGTTTCATGATGCAGGAAAAACCTAAAAAGATGGGTATACAGGGATGGGGATACATGGGTGGGGATTCAGGATTGGGGATTCAGGGGTGGGGATACATGGATGGGAATACAGGGATGAGGATACATGGATAAAAATAAATGGATGGTAATTCAGGGATGGGGATACAGGGATAGGGATTCGGGGATGGTGATTCAGAGATGGGGATTCAGGGATGGGGATACAGAGATGGGGATACAGAGATGATACAGAGATGGGGATACAGAGAAGGGGATACAGGGATGGGAATAAATGGATGGGGAGACAGTGATGGGGATACAGGGATGGGGATACAGGACTGGGGATTAAGAGATGGAGATACAGGGATGGGGATTCAGGGATTGGGATATAGGGATGAGGATACAGGGATGGGGATACAGGGATGGGGATTAAGGGATGGGGATACAGGGATAATGAAACATGCAAATGTGGAGCAACACAAGACCAAGACCACCTGATTTTCTGCCAAAAACCTCCCGGAAACTTGCAGTATTGACAACCTGCTGAGTGTCAACGACAGGGCAATCCATATGGCTGAGTACTGGAAGAATGATGTGTGACGTAGTGCCTGGGATACCGGAAGTAAGAAAGCCATCGACTATTCTTTGATTGCTTGCTCCAGGTTCAGTAAACCAGGGCTAGTTAAAACAATATTCCGCTGCCAAGCGGTGGCCTTGGAAACAGGTTGCACTAGTGCAGTCTGGTTAAGAGAATATGGTAGGGGTCGCCATGGAAAGGCAAAACAAAAGTAAACTGAAATTGGATGTGTTTGGCCAAAAGGCGTAGTATCATGGCACCACTGTAAACTACCACACAATGTCACAACGTCCTTAACAGGACGAACGATAAGGAAGAAGAAGAAAAAGAAGAAGTAGAAGAAGAGGAAGAAGAAGAAGAAGAAGAAAGAACAAAAGAAAGCTCTAGAGAAACTCGTTTTCACATGAAATGGTGGGGAGGGGGGGGGGGGGGCGGGAGACAACAGAAGTACGTACTTCACCATCATCATCTTCTATTTGCGAAATGCCGATCAATCTATTGGATCTTGACAATGTAGCCCAGAATCTAGAAATTCCAAGCTCTACAATAGAAAAAACACGAGTAATACAGTATACTCATTTTTTTCCGTGCGTTTCTTCAAGCATATGTCCCTAGGGAAGCCACAGCGCAAATCAAATTCGTTATGCTGTCTGTTAGAAGCATTCAACTTTTTGTGTTTGGAAATGTCTTAAGAAATGTTGGATCATAAAGGGACAACATTCATAATTTTTTGGGAAGATCACGATAGCCGTATTCAATGATCAGTGGGGTCCATTGAGTTAATCACTTCAATTTTGCTATTATGTGTAAGTAAAGTATACGTTGTCCCATAGCAGTTATACTACTGTCGGGGAATGAAGTTGTTAGAGATCTCCGTATACTAAACAACAGTTTGTACGAGATAGAGCGGACAGTTCCTTTCCCCGCAGTATTTTCCATGGCTAGTTAAATGTCAGGTATCCATTTATAGCTGAGTTAATTGGTGCGTGGCTGTTGTGTGAGTTGAGACCCGTACCTTTGTCATGAAACCCGAGCGCGTTTTATAACTTAACTTAATTTAAGTTAGAGAACTTAACTTAAATTAACATCTTTATACTGGCTTAGAAGACTCCGCAGAGTCTGCATACAAGCAGTTTCATTTACATTTCCTTGCTGTAAAAGCTTCCAATCAATTCTTTACATGCATTAATTGTCCTTGCTTCCACTACTTCCTGTGGCAAAACATTCCACTCATTCACCACTCGCTGACTAAACAAATATTTCCTAATATCTAATCTGCACCTTTCTTCAGTTAATTTGTAGCTATGCCCTCTTGTTCTTATAGGTGGTTGTATTTTGAAAATAAAACTTGTTTTACTCTTAAATTATCCGTTCCTTTAAAAAAAATCTTATAAACCTGAATTAAATCATCTCGGGATCAAGACACTGAGCAGCGCATGAGCTGCAGTGGTTAGCGACCCATAGCTGACTGTTAGCGTCAGGGCCAGCGAACCAGAGCTGTCAAGACCCTTTTACACCTCCACGTGGTGATCCTGGATAACAGGCTGCAGCACGGCAGACTGGCTAAGGTGAAGCGATAGAAGAGGGAATGCTAACCCGGTACTAAAAAAATGCTTGCTGAAGTCTGATGTGTTGGACACAGCGCATTCCGTTCTCTGGACTACATTCTGTTACTTAAGTCCTTTCAGGGTTTGGTAGCGGGAGATTGAGAACGAATGAAGCCAAGCCAGATATCATTATCAAGAAATACTTTTTTTAGTCAGATAGTGGTGAATGCGTGGAATGCATTGCCACAAGAAGTAATGGAGGCAGGGACAATTAATGCATTTAAGAATAGATTGAATGTGTATAACTTTTAGAGCAAGGTAATGGAAATGAAACTGGTTGTATACAGACTCTGCAGAGTCTTCCAAACCAGTATAAAGACGTTAAGTTAAGTTAAGTTAAGAAGATCTGGATTCTTCTTCTTCAGCGTTCGTCCAGAAATTAACGTTTGTGACGTAGTGTCGTAAATGCTGCGATATGTGTGCCCTTCGTGCCGACACTCCCGATCTCAGTGCGGCATTTTTGGGACCTGGTTTGCCTTCCCTCTTCGATCCATATTATCTTCGTCAGGCTGCAAGGTTGTAGTCTGTTTCCAGGTCCATCAATTGGAATCGGAAAATGTCATAGTCATTTATACTTTTACTAGGCCACTGATCCTAATGCAAGGAGCCAGCTATGAGTCTCTGCTGCATCTTTAGCTCCTGATCTGGAATCAGAGCACGAGAAAGTCCGAGTTGCGATGGATAGATGACATAAGAGAAATCATATAACAAGACAACCTTATGACAACCACCGAAACATACTTAAAAACTTCCCACGGCGCTTAAAACTGCACAATACAATTTAATGGGAAAATAAGCAAGTTTAGTGCTAAAATAAAACTGGCTGTAGTACGTAGAGTAGGGTTTATTTTAAATATAAATAATCACATAACAATAAACAAAAACACAATCATACAATGACAATAAAACAAGCTATTCAAGGAAGGCGGATTTGAGATTTTTATTGTCGTTATAGCGTCATTGATTTAGCACCTATTCTTAGTTCACGCCGTTCACCACGAGATGTTGAGGTAAATAGACTGCAGCGACAAACATGGCGGCTAACGTCTTGACTACCGTGATGTTCGCCTTACTAGTGGCTGTATGGTGCTTTCTGTGTATCACAGGAACCTTGTCCCGTGAGTATTATATTTGATACATTATACACATATGTTGATACACGTTTGGGAGTTGTTTGTATGCGATTAAGTGTAGTAATAGTAAGTTATGATACTCTGTGTCGAACGGAAACAAGTACACAAGACTTCAACAGATTTTTAGTTAGTTGTTTAGTTTTAAGTTTAGACTTGGAGTTAACTTACTTAATCTATTGGAAGTCTACATTTTTCGGCTCGCGTTATTCAGCGTTACTACATGGCATTGATCTAAGCATTGTTTTGCTTTCGCATACTTTGTCGTTAACAATATATGCATACTTTTAGCTCGCAACCTATTTCAGAAGGATACTAATACTAAATTTATAAATAATAAAATAAAATGCGTAGGTCTGTCCCTTCCAAAATAATAAAATAAACCTATTCAATTATATTCTTACATTTGATCAAATTAATTGTTTTTATGTTGATCTGTTGTGTAACTGTAAGTAAATCAGCTTTCTTTTGTCGATGGTAACTCTCGCTGTGTTAAACACCAGATTACAAGTAACTGTAAAGAATCATTGTTCTTGGATGAGTGAGATCTTATTCTTACATTCAAATTACAATTACTTACTAGACTAATTTAATTAGTCTAGTGTTACTGTTATGTTGGACTGTTGTGTAACTCAAGTAACCAGATTACAAGTAACTGTAATGAAACATTGAATGAGTGCGCTAGCCTTAAGTAAAATGTTGAGCCGTATTTGTTGCTATTAAAACATACGTCACTTAATCAAAACCATTTTATCTCCTCGTGGTCACTGTGGAGCATGTCTTTATCAAATACATGCCAAGTCATCAAATGTTGACTTGTCCATATCTTAAATTTTGTGTGGCATAAGGTTTCTACAGGAGGGGAAAGCCATACTCATGCCAACACCCAGCTGCCTCCTGTCTCCCATTTTTTCAGGCTCCGTTACACACTTCCTTTCACTTTAAACTTAAAATGTATTGTATCTTCTCCTAACATTAACACCATTCAATTGCTTTCTTCTCCTTTTTTGTTATGAACATTAACACCATCCAATTGCTTTCTTCTGCTTTATTGTTGTGGCAAAAATGTAATCTGTTTCTTTAGTTTGAGTTCTCCGTTAATTTCACATACTTACAAGATGGATCTATAATTCTCTACACTCTTCAATAGCTAGGATAAATTTCTATTTGAACATTTGAATTTTTCTCTCATGGAAAATCGATCCAAGCTCAGTCCTTGGTATCAGCATTCTCATGTTTACCCAACTGTAAATCATTACCTGACTTACAGTTAAGGAAAGCAAAGCATCTTTGAAGGGAATTCACAACCCCCACTTTTCAAAAAGCTAAGACCTTGCACAGTGAAGTCAACTAAGTTTTACCAGGAACTGTGAAGGAAGCAAAGAATAGTAACAATGTAATTTTGCCAGGCATTTCATAAGAGATGACTTTAGAGTTGGGCATGGGGCTGTCTACTCCATCCTATAGAAACCTTATGCTACCAAAACTTCAACAGATATAGACTGGTCAATGCTTGATGACTTGACATCTATTTGTTGAAGACTAACGCTCCACAGGAAATTGAAAATGTTTTCATTGATAACACAATGAACAATCTAATACTTCATTCTTGACCGCAGTGTCAGCTGTGATATTGCTGTTATCATTTATAATCGTGGAATGTAGTGAAGCCAACTGTTGATAGTTAATCAAAAGAATTACTAATTGTCTTTATTGTTTCTGGTTTCATCACTTCACTTGTATTTTACTTGATTTGTTTTTCATTTTAACAGTGGAATAGAATGCAGAAATTGTATCGCTCACTAGAGCAGACTATCTGAACCTTTTTTAATCTTTGAGAAACCCTACAAATACATTTTTTGGCAACCCAGGAAACCCTTGCAAAAACATTAAGATATCTACGTTAACATTATCAGTTGCAAATATAATAATATTCTTCTTGGGAAGGAAAACACAGTACCCAAAAAAGCCAGCTGAAATCAGATGTGTCAGACTGAAAGTCGCAAATATCGATCGCAACCTCCCTGTAAACTATGATATGTCCTTTTCAAGACGAACACCGAAGAAGATATAATAATATGGCAATAATTATTTGTGCTATTTTTATTGATATTAAAGATATTTTATGTACGCCGCAAACATTTTGATGGCAATATTAAAGAGACCATATGGTTATTGCTTGATGTTATGAAAATTAGGAAGTAATAGAGTATGTAAATTTCATAATTGCAAGTGTTGAATGATGAAAAGCATGACCTTAACTCATCGCTCTATCTTGTCGCCTGTAAATCCGTTGTTTGAATCCAGGTTGCTTATTACTTCACTTTGTTTTATATTGTTCATTACATATGAATTCTGAGTTTAGGAAAATACTTGTCTTCATGATCATTGTCACTAGCAAACATACTTTGAAATGTAAAGCTCATTAAATCATACGTCAAGCTTGAATGACTATAAAAACCCTTATTAATTGAGCAATATCACATAGGGTTGCTAAGTCATTTCTCACAATGCCAGGGCTATCAGTCACTTCTCACAATGCTAGGGCTACTCAGTCACTTGCCACAATGCTACGGCTACTCAGTCACTTCTCACAGTGCTAGTGCTACTTGTCACTTCCCACAATGCTGCAGGTCTCATGGTCCTACGTTAGCAGACATGGAAATATAACATAATTTTTGTGGTAGAGATAAGTTGGTGGGTGGGAAACTAATATTTGCTAGAAGTTCTGCAAGATTGAGGATAGAAAGGTTAAAGGCGAGGGCTTGACTTCATCGCAGCGGGTTTCCCCATGTGGCTCGGTCTCTCTCCGCAGAATGGAATGCTGCCTGCCGAGAGCATCGCACAAAGTCCGTAGCTCCAGCTATGAACCCAAGGATCTTTGTAAAAAATTGCAATCATGAACTGATGGTCGCAGCTCGAATTCTAACCTGACCATCTGAACATGAGGCAAATGTCATGACCTCTTCGCAGCAGAGAACCCCTCGGGGAATTGAGGATATGAAAACATACTTCATGAGTTGTTGATTTGACTGAATTTCATTGACATTACATGACCTGTGAGAATCGATAGGTCTATGTTTCACGCCACAAATAAATATGAGCCGCCACAAATAAATATGAGCCGCCACAAATAAATATGAGCCGTTCAGTTTTTAAAACAGATGGTATAATGTTTACATTTTGAGCTTCTGTTACTTTATGATACCTTTTAATTTTTTGTATAAACAAAAATACATTTTTTAACGGAAAATTGTGTCATAGCGCCACATACATGATGAACAAAACTGTTACAAATCTGTTGGACTTTTATGCGAATGAACAGTATTGGGGGACCCAGTGGTTTCGAGGTAAGGTTGTTCGCCTCAGGTGATGGAGGTCGCGGGCTCTCGCGGTGCAGACCAGGATTTTTTCACGTGGATCATCCTGTAAATATTTCCTCTGAGTAGTGAGATCAGACACTCGTGTGGGATCAAGATGCTGAGCAGCGCATGAGCTGCAGTGGTCAGCGACCAATAGCTGACTGCTAGCATCAGGGCCAGCGAACCAGAGCTGCCAAGACCCTTCTACACCTCCACGCGGTGATCCTGGATAACAGGCTGCAGCAGGGCAGACTGGCTAAGGAGAAGGGATCAAAGAGGGGATGCTAACCCAATACTAAAAAAATGTTTGCTGAAATTGGGTGTGTTGGACTGAAAGGTGCAAATATCTCAGTTCAGCTGTAAACTACGACACAACGCATTCCGTTCTCTGGACTACATTCTGCTACTTAAGCCCTTTCAGGGTTTGGTAGTGGGAGATTGAGAATGAACTAAGCCAAGTCAAGACACCAGTGTGCAGTGGTGTGTACGTTAAAAATACTGAAGCAGTAGGAAATTGAAAAGAGGATACCTAAGGGCAGGATTCCGTGGTGAAGTTGTCATGCCGTCGATCTCGTGATCAGGTGGTGTGGGTTCAATATCTTTCCCTGTTAATGAGACAACAATCTGATGTTAGTGTAAATGACAGTCTCAGGCTTGCAATTGCAACTACTGAATCACATCCATTCTCCGGACTGCAAAGCCCTTTTTAGGGTTTAGTAGCGGAGATTGAGAGCGAATGAAAAAGATAAAGAAGAATCACCAAAATGGCATTAGCATTTGCCCATTGAATATTTTTTCTTATACTAAACTTAATTTGCATTGATTTTGTGATTTCTTTACTTTCTTTTGTATTATTTAACTGTTTTATTTTTGTGCTTTTACAATCTGTACAGGTCTTGATAAAAGCCATCCTATTTAAAATGTTGAATCTGTTAATTGGTTGCATATAGACCTCCCCTGGCTAGAAGACTTTCCACTTCATTACATTGCACATCTTGTCATTCACACATCTTAAAAAAAAACACACTGCAGAGTGTGGAGCATCTATCTGGATGAAAAATTTAGCTCTAAAAAGCAGTTCCCCAAAAAGCGATACAAGGAATTACAAAAGCGAATAACTCATTTTCTCAGGGATTTGAAAAAGTTCCTGAATAAAAGCTACATACAGCTTTTCTGTTTATCATTCGCCACTCATATGTTCAGTTTTTCTACAGTTCACCCGTACAAAAAATTGTGCAAACATAAATGTTTGTTTTGGAGTTTTACCTTACTTCTTGCAAAGGGGCACCCTTTGCTACCCCAGACGATCTTTTTGGTTATGTCAGGACACATAAGCCATTGTGCTGATGCGTGTGTGTGTGTTGGCTTGTGATCTGGTCCCCTTTCTGCCAGAACACAATTTAAAAAAAAATTAAAATTGTTTTGTTGTTGTAGGTGTTTGGGGAAATGATATCATTCTTAGCCGTGCCAAAGAGTTATGATGACACATGATTTTTGGAAGTGCTGCTTGGTTTCCAGAGGAAGACTCTTCTGGGCCCAGACTCTGTGCAGGGAGTTCATGGATGTAGCTGCAATGCTGATTCACCAAGTAATATCTAGGTTACTGCGTGCAGCAAACGTCTGCCGGCAAGTCACAAATGGCTATTAAAAAAAACTAAACTTAATTTGATTTGAACTTGAAAACCATTTATTATTGCATTTATGAGGCGTGTTCAAATGAAACCGGAACTAACTGCAACAAGTGAACATACGTACGATGCGCATGATGATGTCACTTTTGATGTAAACAGCACATACCAACTGTCAAGTTTGTAAAATTTCATTTTCCTCTGACTCATAGTTTCCTCAGCAAACTGTTGAAAACATGGCGGGTGTGATACGGAATCCGTCCAGAGTTGATCAGCAAGCGGTGATTCAGTTTCCAACAGCTCAAGGATGTTGACCGGTTGACATTCATTGCAGAATGCAGATAGTCTACGGTGACAAATGTGTGTCAAAGACAACAGTGAAGAACTGGATAACAATCTTTAAAAAAGAACGCGAGTTAACGAAAGATCTTCCGAGAACAGGTCAGGCACATATTGTTGTGTCAGAAGATGCCATTGCCAAAATTGATGCAGCAATTCGGGTGGACCGTCGTTGGAGCTTATGTTCACCACACCTTTGTCACCATACACTGCCTGCATTCTGCAATGAATGTCAACTGGTCTGCTGAGGAAAATATGAGTCGGAGGATAATGAAATTTGGCAAACTTGACGGTTGGTATGTGCTGTATACATCAGAATGTACATATGTTCACTTGGTGCAGTTAGGTCCGGTTTCATTTGAACACACCTCGTGTTGTCCCATACTTGTCAACATAATTTCCACCAACAATGATATCTTCCCATCACTTTATCAATGCATTTTGGTCATTTTGTGTTCATTAGTCAGGTGTCTTGATATCCACGGTGAGCAGATTTTCTAGAAATTCAATTGATCACGAATGATGCTGTAGGCTAAATCAGACGAAAACCCTATTGCAGTTGCTACACTGTCTATCATTACTCATCTTGTTAGCCCGAATCATCTCCCCGAACCACCACACAGATGTTTCTGTTGCAATATTAACAAGACAACGAGGTCGGACTTCATCAGCAATTTTTAGCACCTTTGAGAAATTTATCGGCCAAGTTATGAACAGCTTTGCATAACAGACACTTCTCACCGTAAATAGAAAATATCCTTTTGCAGAAAGTCCTTCTAGAAGAAAGTATGCTGTTCTATGTCTGGGTTGCAGCAGGTTTTTTTTTAACTAGTATCTTAGCTTGTTTGTTATTTTGTATTTTTCATTTCGTGAGCAGTTTATGTGCATGCCGTCCTTTCCTGCTCATATTTATATTCCATAATTCTGTCTAGTCCTCATTTATGATCTTTTTAATGATACTCCTAGTTCTGCTAGTTTTAGTCAGCTTTCATATTTTTCCTGCTAGTTCCTCTTTTTTTGACTTCTTCATATGCAAGTTCTGAGGGGGCGGCGTGGCCTAGTGGTTAAGTGGCACGGCTCACAACATGAAGGTACTGGGTTCGATCCCCATCACAGCACCGGCCGTTACCCTGGGGAAGTAAACCCTTAGAAAATGCTGGAGGAAGCAGACCCTTATATAAAATGCTTGCTGAAGTCGGATGCACTGGGCCGACAGGCGTAAAATAAAAACCACAGTGCAACGCACACTGCCTTGAGAAATAAGGTGAACGCAAAAAAAAAAAAAAAAAAAAAAATATGCAAGTTCGTTAGTTTCTATGCCAACTTGTGCTGGTGTCCAAATAATAGTAACCATTCAGCTTTGTTTATATAAAGATATGTTTAGTGTGAATATATCATCGATTATGTTGAGTCTCTAGCGTGTACATGTTTGAACTGATGAAATTGAAGATATAGTCTTGTTATAGTGGCAACTATTGGTGGCCCTGGAAACACACTACAGCCATGCAGCCTGGCTAATGGATTAGGGATCGAAGAGGGAATGAAAACTCTGTCCTGAAAATACAGTGTTGAAATTAGGTCTGTTGGGCCGAAAGGTGCAAATACAGCAGCCTTGCTGTAAAGTAAAAGCTACATCACAGATATCTTTTTCGGGATGAACGCATAAGAAAATGGTGGAGAGCTGTTGGTTTCTTTTGTGTGGTGAGGAAGAAGAGATTAGGGAAACTTTGATGCAGGGAGTTGTAAACAAAGATGTTTGTTAGTGGCAGTCATCATGCAGGTCATCTGGTAACCAGTGAGGTCGTTGGGTCACACATGAAGACATCCTCACAACCCCACGCCACTCTTCTCTGTCATCGGTCACTGCCTGTGCCTCTTCTGGTTGGAGATTGGTCCATTCTTTTATGTTGTTTTTGGGACGGCCTCTTCATTATCTGCCTTGCACCTTTCTGTGCAGGATCGTATTTGCATGACCATTTGATCTCGATATGTGACCCCACCCAGCGAGTTTCTTTCTTTTGGCAGTTGCCAAGAGGTCTTCCAAAGACCCTATTGCTGTTGTAATTCTATCTTGTATTTCCTCATTTGTAACTCAATCTTTATATATTACGTTTAAAAGTCTTCGGAAACATCTTACTCCAAGGCCTGTATCCTTTGCTGAAGGTCACCTGTAACTCTCCATGTCTCACAAGCATAATGGAATATTGACAGGACCAATGTGCGCATGAATCGGATTTTCGTGCATAGGGCTAACTCTTTATCTTGCCAGATTTTGTTAAGCCGTGTAAGCGCCTCTATTGTCTGTGCTATTCTAGCCAACCAACATGCGGTGATGCAACTATTAAAAATACTTATGCGTGCGTATTCAATCTACAATAAAGCAATGAATGTTGCTGGTGATTTATTTCCCTCATAAATAAAGGCTAAGGAAAAGGGATCAAAGAGGGAAGGGTAACCCAGCACTAAAAAAATGCCTAAGACGAATGTGTCAGACTGAAATTTGCAAATATCACAGTCAAGCTGTAAACTAACAACACAAAACATTCCGTTCTTTGAATTTCGATCCTGCTACTTGCAAAACTCTGTAATGGAATGCAGAAGAAGACAACCGGACACCTCAAACAAAAAAAGAAAAATTGGCAACACATTTAGTCATTCAACACTTGTGACAAACGAATATATAGAGAGTTATAGCCAGACATTTATAGACTCCATTACTTCCTAACTTTCCTATCATCAAGCAAATACCATGCTTGGTTTCCTTTTCTATTTTAATTACCTTAGTTATTGCTTGAGATTCCTCTGTAAGAATTGGTGTGTTGTGTAACTGGTCTATTCAGTTATGTACTTTTATAAGGTTAGCCTCACTAGGGTTAGGAGGCTTGCAAACACTTGACTTTGCACACTGCATTAACCTTGCAAGTTCTATTAGATTTGAAGAATAAGAAGCAATACCATAAATATTATACAGGGGAATCAATTTGGAATTAACTGTATTTTCATGAAGAGATATCTGAATGAAAGTCAACCAGCTGTAAATTGGTACCTGGGTAACTGTTGGGGGAAGGAAAGGCAGCATGAAAGGAAATTGGCCACCCCTACTTCATAAATAAGCTGTGAGTTTGTGCAATGAAGTCTCTTAACACTTCATCTTTAACAGCAGGGTGTGCTATGGGATTAACTTTATCTTACATTACAATATTATCATTAATGCCTGTCACTATTTTTGGGGCATATATAATTAACAACCGTCTTGCAGCAAGCTTGGTCTTCTGCAATGCCTTTGTCGTTCTCCAAGTTTTAGATCCATACAGGAGTGTTGACCTGACACTGAAATTGTAACTTGGTATTAGTCTTTGCTTCCCTGAATATGCATATATTATTCAGTAACAGGAATGCTGTCCTTGCCTTTATAATTCTATCCCTTAAATCTGCCTCTGTGCCCCCTGAGGTATCAATGGTGCTGCCCAAATATGTGAAGGTGTCCACCTCAAGGCATGACCATCTCTTTGTTTACAGTTTTGGTTTTAAACAGCTTGGTTTTCTTATGAATGCTTCCTCGCCGTATTTAGTTTTTCTTGCATCTAGCTATAACTGTGTGGCAGCAGTACCAAGTCATCTGTATAGGTCTGGTCCTCTAACTCTGACCAAAATGACCATCGTATACCAGTTTGTTTCCCTTGGTATCTTCTCTAGTATCTTCTGTAGAAGACTTTCATGCCTCATATTGTGGCCAAACCAACTCAATCTTCATTTTCAATATTTATCTCTGTGCGCTCACCCCAGTGAGGACTTTGTCATTGGATCTTCTGTCTGTCCAACTTACGCCTTCCATTCCATGATAGCACCACTTTACAATTGTTCCATGATCTTCTCATCCTATTTTGCTAGGCCAAAATCCCTACAGACTCCTCAGGTGGAGTCCGGTACCCTGCAACCTCGGGATGAGGGCCGCGAGGAGTGTGTGTTGAAACTGTGTTGGCTTTCCTTGTCTGACTCCCCTTTTCTTCTCGTTCCGCCCCGGTGGCCTCTGAATTGTGTCCACCTTCGGGCCAGCGTGACTCTTGCTGTGCTGACAATACGGGATTTGGAGAGGTATGGTGTAACCTCCGGGGGAGGGGGGTAGGAGGAAGTCGGCTTCAGTCCAAACCGGAAGGCACTTGAGTAGTGAAAACCTGCGCTAAATTCTGTGGTGCAGTCAAGCGGAACGTTTAACGCCATCCTGGACTGTTTTCTCACGGTTTAAGCCTGGCACAGCCGCAGCAAGATGCAGCATCATAACAGGATAACCGAGCGAAAGCACATGCATTCCACAGAATAAAGTCCTTGATACCACCGGGTGAAGGAGTCGTGAATTATAATCCGAACAGGAACTAGCAAACAGCAGAAAACGACACAAACACTTGAGCGAGTCGAGTGTGCAGTCAATCAGGCGCGGCCATCTTAGGTTTTTTTTTCTGGGGTGATTTGCCCTAAATATCTAAACCTCAGTACTTGTTTGATTATTTTACTAATGATGATTGTATTCATTTGCCTAAGTTGCTTGGCGATTACCAGTCTCTGTCTTAAATGTGTGAATTGTAACATTAGCAATATTAATGTCACTGATAATATTTCTGTACCAAAATGTTTAGATGCAATAAGGCAAACCAGATCATTAGACAATTAACTCCAATACTTAATTGCAATCACATGACAATAACTACCGAAAAAAACTTTATACAACACGATTTTCGTCCCGACACTGCTAACAATATCAAAACTGGACACATCACATGAAAAACGCTACATCGTAACTATGGTAACAACAGAAATGAAATGCCTGCGAAAGATCGCGGGCGTAACAAGCAGAGGCATGATCAGAAACGATAACATCAGGAGACTAGTGGAACAACACCAGTATTATACTACATTAAAAGACACCAACTAAAATGGTTTGGCCATGTAACAAGACTATCTCCCTACATCACCTCCCAACAAGCAATGCTAATCGCTATTTAGAAACAACGGATTCAAACCCAAAGGAAAACCACGACAAAAGTGGCTTACAGAAAAAAAATCGTCGGCAGCAAATGCTGCTGTGAATGAGGCACACAGGCGGGCTCATGTTAGAGATATCTTCATAACCTGACGCTGAAAGGCATAACAGGATACGCGACGAGAAGGAAATAAAGAATGTTTAGAGATGATATTAATCAACATAACAATAACGTTATATTACTTGTATGTATTAACACATACTTCTTTGCATTTAACCAAACACATTTAATAAGGAACGAATGACTGAGGAGTAAGAGTAGCAAGCTCTTATCCCGTAGACTAATGGTCGATCTCTGGGAAGGTCTTGGTTTCTTTCTATCTGTACTAACATTTAAAATCTGTGCTGCACACTTGGCAATGACTGTTGGAGAAATTCGTTGTTATTCTTTAGCAGTTATTTCTCAGCGCTATAATAAATCTTGGAAGTGGGAATAATCCAGCCTAGTTGTGGGAAAACGCGGAATGAGTTTTTTTTTTCTTCTTGTTGAGTGTAACATGTTCACTCGCACGATTCATAATGGGAATCCCTGCAGGAAATACGACCCAGAATATCTTTTTGATAGTTTGCTAAGGACATCAGATCTAAATATGGAAACTAACACAGTTCTTCTCTTGTGGTAGTTTGACAGGAAATTACTAATAACTGAACTTAACGTCTGTATACTACTTAGACTCTGTAGTCTATATACAACCAGCTTCGTTTACATTCACTTGATTAAAAATACCTATGCGTATTCAATTTAATAATAAAGCGATGCATCTTTCTGGTCATTTATTTCCCTCATGTTGTTGTTGTTGTTATCCCATAGCTGCTGAGCAAGCCTGCTCTTGGCAGCCCAATGCCATTCTAATATATATATACAGGTCTTCTTCAGTTGTGTCACTGCTCCGTGCGGTGTGTTGGTAATTGTCGGCAGTTCTTGTAAGAATCTTTTCCTCATGTCCGCAAACACCTTACACTCAGTGAGTAGATGTCGAACTATTTCTACCCAATGTACCAGAGACTAAACAATTTGGGAAATGGGAAACTAAAGCGGAGAAACTTTGCAGAAATAGCCAAAGCAAAGATGCACGAAGATCCCATAAACGCACAAACAACACCAAAACCCATCACTACTGTACGAAAACCTACCTGGAGGCAGGATATATTTCCAGAGGTGGTAGAAAATATACCAGGTATTGCAAACAAAAACTGCCAGACTGAAAAAGAAAGGAGAGACACTACCCTAAGCTTCATAACGAAAAGCTACCCAAGCATGGACTGGACCCATGCATACACCGACGGTTCTGTAACAAACACTACACAAAACGGAGGGGCAGGAGCATTCCTGAACCTACCAAATGGCAGAAAAATAACGCTGTCATTCGCTACTGGTAAGTACACAAGCAATTTCAGAGCGGAGGCAGAGGCACTGAGGGCGGCAGTGGAAGAAATGGTGACACACAGTGAAAATGAGAGCCATATAGTCCTGCTGACAGATGCTCTCGCCGTAGTCACAGCGCTAAAAAGCCAGAAAACACTGAGCTTAATGACTTAAGAGCAGCACTCTGCAAACTGTGCCAGCAGTCCGCACCAAAAAGGGTAGTGGTACAGTGGGTCCCGGCACCCTGC
The DNA here is from genome assembly GCA_036924085.1 of Ariolimax columbianus. Lineage (NCBI taxonomy): Eukaryota > Metazoa > Mollusca > Gastropoda > Stylommatophora > Arionidae > Ariolimax > Ariolimax columbianus. The sequence continues at coordinate 94,350,754 of JAVGWX010000003.1, forward strand.
AACATCCAAGGCAACGAGGAGGCAGACAGACTGGCAAAAGAAGGTGCAAGACTACCACAAACAGATACCAGTATGACGTACGAAGAGTCAAAACGGCTTATCAAAGCCAGATACATGACCAAATGGGAAACCGAACATACTGGTTACACCAAAAACGATGCCTATTACCAGTTGAACCGAAGAGAGCAGGTAGTTGTCTTCAGACTTCGCACTGGCCACAACAGACTGAGGTACCACCTATTCAACAAATTGAAGATAGGGTGTACCGACGAATGCCCGTGCGGTACTGGTAAAATGACCACTGAACATCTGCTGCAGAACTGCCCGACATACGAGGATCAGAGAGAGCAGATGTGGCCATTACCAGTGGAACTGCAAGACAAGCTCTATGGCAGTGGCGAGAGCCTCATGATGACCGCCGCTTTTTTCGAAAAAATAATGGTTACTGTCTGACTGTGTACGCAGAAGAAGAAGAAGAAGAACTATTTCATCATGATGAGAGCAATGTTTGCACAAGGGCAGGTCCTGGGGATTGATGCGGTTCAAGTGGCTATTGACTCTGGTATGTCCTGTTCGGAACTCAAAGATGAGACTAATCTCTTCTATGTAGTTTATTTATGCCATCGTTACTTTTTGGCTGTGACGTTTCGCTAAATACACTGTTACCTGTTGTTCCCGTCGCCCACCTGTTGCCTCCCTCATAAATGATTAAGATTGAGCATCGAGTGTTGTAGTCCTTTAGTCAGTGATTTTTAACCAGTGGCCCGCGAATGGACGTCTGTTGGTACGCCAATAATTAATTGACTCATTGCTTTCTTTAATTCTCTGTCGAACGTGAGACTGAAATTGTAAATCACTAGGCACTACATCAGGTCAGGTCGTCCCGTAACCAGTGAGGTCGTTGGGGCACACATGAAGACATCCTCACAACCCCACGCCACTCCTCTCTGTCAGATGCTGCTGCCTGTGACTCTTCTGGTTGGAGATTGGTCCATTCTTTTATGTTGTCCTGCCATCTCTTTTTGGGCTGGTCTCTTCGTCGTCTGCCATGCACCTTTCCGTGGGGGATTGTATTTGCAAGACCATTTGATCTCGATATGTGACCGTACCAAGTGAGTTTCCTTCTTTTGACAGTTGCCAAGAGGTCTTCGAAAGGCCCTATTGCTGTTGTAATTCTATCTCGTATTTCCTCATTTGTAACTCGATCTTTTCAAAACATCTCATCTCAAAGGCCTGCATCCTTCGTTGAAGGTCAGCTATAACTGTCCATGTCTCACACGCATAGAGGAATTTGACAGGACCAATGTACGCATTAATCTGATTTTCGTGCTAACCGTTTATCTTGCAAGATTTTGTTCAGCCGTGCAAGCGCCACTATTGTCTGTGCTATTCTGGCCAACACCTCACATTTTGATCCTTCATCAATGACAATCGACCCGAGATATTTAAAACGGTCAACAACTTCGCGTTCCTGACCGTTAGCTTTTATCTTGTTGTTGAAGCCCGTATCGTTGTTGGTCAATAATTTTGTCTTTCCAGCGTTTATCTCCATACCATTAGTCAAGAGCTGTTTCATCGAGCCTTCTGACTCATTCCTGGAGTTCTGCTTCTGAACCCGCCAACCCGTCGATATCATCTGCAAAACGAAGGTTAGTAATCGTTCGGCCCCCTATCTTGACAGTACCAACGTGACCTCCAAGTGCCTCACTCATAATTCCTTCAAGGAGTATTTTGAAAAGAGTTGGAGAGAGTGTACACCCTTGTCTCACACCAACTGATGTGCGAAACCAGTCCCCTCGCCTCCCATTCACAAGAACTGCGCTAGACGCCTTGTCATACAGGCGTTCAAGGACCGTTATAATATTTCCGTTGATATTATACATCCTGATGGTTGCCCAAAGCGCGTTATGCTATACCCTATCAAACGCCTTCTTAAAATCCACAAACACATGATACAGTGTTTGCTGCTGTTTTAGATATTTCTCGCTTAGCAGCCTTAAATTAAATATATGTTCTGTAGTGCTTCTTCCCTGCCTGAACCCTGCTTGCTCCTCGGCAATGATGTTCTCTGCTTGGGGTTTCAATCGATCGAGGATTAGTCTAAGCATGACCTTGCTAGGGTGGCTGATGAGGCTTATTGTTCTGTAATTTTGGCACAGCTTTAGGTTTCCAGACTTATGTAACGGTATAACTATTGATTTCGTCCATAAGTCCGGCCAGTTTCCTGTCTCCAATATTTTGTTGCAGATGTGTGTCAGGCCTTCCACCACTACCTCTCCACCTGCCAGTAAGAGCTCTGCTGGTATATTGTCCACGCCGGCCGCCTTCCCTCTTCTCAATGTCTTTACTGCCGCAATTACCTCTTCCTTCGTTATCAGTTGGTTTTCCTCTATAGTTGTTGGTGTTGGGGGGAATGTTTTCTCAGGTTTGTTTCGCCCTTCATAGTTATATAGCTCGGAACAGTACTCTGTCCATCGTACCAGTACGTCATTTTCCTCAATAAGACACTTGCCGTTTGTATCATGGATCATAAGGTTCCTGCCTTGTCTTGGTGCCACCAGTTCTTTGACAACCTTGTATGCTCCTTTAGCATCATTTCTGTTTAGTCTGTCTTCGATGTTTGCGCATTGCTCACATATCCACTCTTCTTTCGCCTCTCTCATCTTTTGTTGTATGGCTTTCTTGACCTCTTTATAACTGCCGACCTCCTCCGGTGGGTGATTGTGTTTTTTCAGTGACCTTCTTTTATCACAAAAGTCTAGAATGTCTTTGGTCACCCATTTCTTCTTTTGTGTTTGGTTGCATCCCATGATCCCTGTTGCAGTATCTATGAGAGCTGCGTTAAGAGACTCTGTAACTGTATCTGTATCCAGTCCCTCTCTCAGAGCCAACAGTGGCGCAAATCTCCCTCCCACCCTTGCTTGGAACACTTCGGTGATTTTTGGGCCCAATAGTTTGTCCAGGTCAAACTTTAGCCTGGTCACATCCCTCTTTGCGACTCCCTTCAATCGCAGACGCATGGTCATCATAACCAGATCGTGGTCGCTTCCTATATCAGCTCCGGGGAAACTTCTCGTTTTGTCGGTGTTGATGCTCGATCGGAACCTCCTCTGGACCAGTCAGTTTGTAGTCAATCTGGCTGTGCACTTCCTTGCTTGGGTTATGCCATTTCCAACGTCTCGACGGCTTGTTTAACCCAAACGTATTTGCCACCAACAGCTGGTTGCATCTTGCAAATTCTAGGAGTATGAGGCCCCGGTCATTGGTTTCTTTATTTCCGTATGGGCCACATGTTCTCCTCCAGTCGTGGACTGCATCTTCTCCAATTTTTGCATTCCAATCACTCTGGACTACCAATATGTATTTTTTTGGCGTTTCGTGTACTACATCAAGGTCTTTGAAAATTGTAGATTTGAGTAATAGTTTAAAAAATAAATTTAGTTAGAGCGTTCCAAAATAATGTACGACAGTCAATAAATAGGTCACATATTGATATGGTATAGCAGAAAAATGTAGTTGGTAGGTCTGTGTCATCATTTTCAGACGTAGACCCTGGCCAGCCCTCTATTATCAGTGTCGGCGGTGGACCCTGGCCAGCCCCCTATTATCAGTGTCAGTGGTGGACCCTGGCCAGCCCCCTATTATCAGTGTCGGACTTGGCCCTGGCCAGCTCTGAATTATCATTGTTGACCGAGGAACGAGAGCGGAAAATCATAACCTGTTGGGAAAATAAAGGTGATGCTTGAGGAGAGAATAAGAAGAGATACGACGCAAAGTGGCAACACTACCATAGGAAGGCAGATCATTCAGTGGTTTGGCTATATGCCTAGAATGTTTCAACACCTGCCGGCCGTCCATTACACCTGACAGCAGGCATTACGTGTAAGAGGTAGGAGAGGTAGACCAAGACAAATATGGGTTGATCTTTGGTAACGAAACACGATCAAGACATGGATTGGAAATAATAAAGGCCACATAAGTGGAAAGATGACACGGGAAGTACATTACAATGACTGTGAACTCAGTCCACCACAGGCAATGGGTTCAGAGGAAGAAAGAATAGGACCACCGCAGCCTCTCATGCATGCTTTTAGCGGTGACTATAGAGGATTATCAATGGGGCTGATAAACTCATCGCATAAAACAAATTGCTACAGCAACCACCCGTGCTTGAGTACATGAATGGGCTTTGAAACAGGCTTCCTGTAAGAGGATCAGTTGAAGCAGTTGCTATATTATTCATATATAGAGGAAACAAAAGGACAAGAAGATAAAGAAGAATTTAGTTCACGTCAGTCAGATGTAGAAGATGCCTCCAATTAGATATAGATAATACCCTATGTCAGATGAAATACAAAAGGGATATTCTAGCGTTCGTGACCTCGAATCAAATAAAGACACAATTCTACCATTGGTAATATTCCACCATGTACGACCTCAGATCAAATAAAAGACAATATTCTACCATTGATGGCCCCAGATGATGTTAAGAAATTATACAATTGTTGATTTGATTTGGATTCTGCTGGCGATGGCACGCTCATGTCCACCCCAGACCGTAGTCCTTTGGGCGATATCAGGATGTGTGTGTGTGTATCTGTTTGTAATGTGAACCGCCATGTCAGTACTGCAGCACAGTAGTTTTGCCAATCACGAAGTGATTTCGAATCTGTTATATTGGGGCTGCAAACTAATCTTTCGCTCGATTTACACCCCTACACCACTCACCTCCCCATACCATTGAAGGTCCTAGATAATTCATATTTTGAGCCTCTAAGTAACATCGTTGTTGTTGCGTTTGTCAGAAATGACACAGATGATGGTCCAGTTCGTAGCTTAGGCTTGTCTAGCTCGAGTAAACCCTGTAGTATATGAGGGCCTAACTTAAGAGTTAAGGAACACAAATCAACGGTTATTTTGTTACTCCCTTTCGTATATTTCATCTCTTTATTATCTCCCCTTTCATAAGTCCTCTCTTGAATTACCCATTATTTGTCCCGCTCTCTTTCGTTACGTAATTACCGTTCACTCTCTCGCGTTCTCCTCTCATCTTTTCTGTTTTCTCTTCCATTTATTTGGCATTACATGCGCGCGATCTCCATGCCATTTCACTAGATTAACCTGAACGTCTCGTAGAAGCCGCCTTTCTGAGTATCAAACCCCCAGCAGATAACGATTCACTGTGCCTTGGCATAAAGAATGATGTGAGAAAGGTCACAGTTTGGAGAACTTTGCCAAGCCGTCAAACAAGATGCAGTGGCTCTCGATGCCCAGTATGTAAAGGAAAACTCAATGAAAAATCTCAGTGGTTTCCCATTGCCAAAATGCCACAACTTGTTGATACAGAAACTGGCGCAGGGTTTTGTTTTTTTCAATCAATATTGAGCGTACTTATTTTTCTTTAAGGAGCACATGTGGGTAACTACTACATGAAACGTAGCCAACGCATTTATGTGCTTATCCATCTGGATGACCACATCCACTTTCACACAAATAAGTCATACATTGACATCCAACACGAGTCATAAATTAACATCCACCAACATGAATCATATATTAACATTTACCAACATGAGTCATATATTGACATCCACCAACATGAGTCGTATATTGACTTCCATCAAGATGGGTCATATATTAACCTCCATTAAGATGACTCATATATTGACATCCACCAACATGAGTCATATATTGACATCCACCAACATGAGTCATATATTGACATCCACCAACATGAGTCATATATTGACATCCACAAACATGAGTCATATATTGACATCCACCAACATGAGTCATATATTAACTTCCACCAACATGAGTCATATATTATTTTGTTACTCCCCTTCTTATATTTCATCTCTTTATTATCTCCCCTTTCATCCGCCCTCTCTTGAATTACCCATTATTTCACCCGCTCTCTTGCGTTACATGAGTCATATTTTGGCGTCTACCGACACGAGTCACTCACACATCTGTTGCCATCAACGTGAGTCATATATTGACATCCACCAACACGAGTCATATATTGACATCCACCAACACGAGTCATATATTGACATCCAAAGAATTCACTGACAAATGAACAATGAAGGTAAGCAGGTGCATGGCGCGGAACGTGGACAATGAACACACGATTAGAGCAGACAATAAATGCCGGATAGTTAGAAGAATGGGACGTATCTCATGGTAATAAAATCAAACAAGTAATGATATCTTGGAGAAATTCCGGATGCGATGAGAAAAATCAGAGGACGTAATTCGAACCGAGGCACTCTTGTTACCACAGAAAATAGCTAATTGCTCGCTATGAGCTGAGCTAACGCGCCCCCTTAACGTGCCATCCATATTGCATGTTTCCAGAAGGCTTGGAAAGATCACCAGGTGGTCTGGGTCTTGTGTTGCTCCACAATAGCATGTCTCATTATCCCTATATCCCAACCCTTTGAGTTCTTATTGCTTCGTGATACACCAGTTCGGAGTATATTCAGTTACTTCCGTGTTGCGTAAGACAAGTGGTGTCCAGGCAGGCCAAATAGGGGCAGTCTGGCCCAGGGGAGCTCCCATGCTCGAAACGCTGTGTCTGACCGGCGAAGGCCTGAAAGGCAGTCCCTTTCGAGGAACCTCACCGGACAAGAAGCATAGCATCAGTTGATCGAATAAGAAGAAAGTGGAGTTGCCGGTTTACGCTCCATTCTGACCAACTGTAAGTGGGTATTCGACTCATGAAAGGGAAGGGGACTGAGCATCTGATTGTGAAGTCTCTAACACCTCATCCCCGACAATAGTCTACGCAATGAAGGCGACCGTTACCATTTTTCTTATTTAACCCAGTGGTAGTATTATTTCAACAACATTAATGGGATGGAGGCAAACGATCAGTTAACCGTAACCTTCCGTCTTGGAAGTGCATCCAAAAGGAAGCGGTAGTTATTGGATCACTTCTAATATTTAGTTGAGACTTCTTTTTAGGCAAGTAGCTCTCTCTAATCCGTGTACGTCATTACTGTTAATGATTTGTTATCCTTTTTCATTTGGTGTATTTTTGGCCCCTGATGAAGACCTGTTGGTCGTAACGTAAGTTTAGTTTATTTGTGTGTTTTGATGCGGAATCTGAATGATACTTGTCTATGTTATTTTACTTTTCGGTTGTTGGCAGAGGACTAACGTCTGGTATCGCAAAACATACTTCTTCCATTTCTTATTCGTTCGTTCTCAATCTCCAGCTACCGAGCCATTAAGCGGGCTTTGCAAGTAGCAGGATGTAGTCCGGAGAACGGAATGCACTGTGTCGTTAGTTTACAACTTGAATGCGATATTTATAATTTTCGGTCCGGCACATCCATCCTCGGCAGCAATCATTTTTTTAGTACCGGGTTAGCCTTTTCTCTTCGATCCCTACTCAACGGCCAATCTTCTCTGTTGCATCATTTTATCCAGGATCACCGCGTGGTGGTGTAGAAGGGTCTTGGCAGCTGTGGCCCGCTGGTACTGACGCTAGCAGCCAGCAATGGGTCACTGACCGCTGCAGCTCATCACATTGATCCCCTCGCAAAACATACCGACCAGCCATGTTAATCAGGGTCGGGTCAAATATACAAACCAAGACCCTCGCCTCACTTCCACGCAGTCCTCCATGGAAACAAACCTGTTTCCTGACAGTCTGGCTAATGAGGTTGGGATCGACGTGGTCCTGTAGTATTGAGCGACACCCGATGAATCTAAGCATGGCACAACGACGTGAAGAACCCCAGTCCCCCAACATCAGCGCGCTCCGGAAGTGAGGAAAGCTACTGCAATCCACCACCGAACGCCATTTTCTGCGCGCGCAAAATGCCCTAAGTTACTCATCGTAGGCATTCATTAACAACAACATTTGAATTGTAGGTTTCTGCGCCAGTCAGTTGATTGGTTGCTAATGCCCACAATGGGTGGGTAACCTTTTTGTGTGCCCTGAAAAGGACAGAACTCGTGGCATATTGCAGTAGCTTTCCTGACATCCTGAACGTGCTGATAAAGTGGACTGGGGTCTTCCAGGCGGTTGTGCAATGCTTGGCTTCATCTGCGTGTCACTCACTACTACGGGGATCACGTCGAACCTCACCTTTTTAGCCAGATTGTTGTCCTCGACAACAGCTCGTTTCCAGGACGACCAGCGAGGAGGTCAGGTGATGGTTTTGGCCCGTATATTTCTCCAGATCCTGGCTAACATAGTCTGATCAGTGTATTTTGCCTGACCAGACGTTAGCCTCTGCGCCAGTCAATCCATCGCCAGTATTTCTGTCTTCAAGGATGTTCCCGCCCATTTCCGAATATTTGTTTCGTGGTGCATCGTTTTGTCTTCCATTGGCGGGATCACATTTAATCTTGACAGTTTCATTAGAGTTTTTGCACTTTCACAAATGGCGGTAAGTCTTTATATCCGTTGTTCCTTTCGAGGCATATGCCATTGACAGCTCTCCTCCAGCAAGTTTGATCTGGACCTACCCATTTTACCTCAATCCAGTTGAGGTCCAGATGCCGATATTCATTTTCACAGTTTCTTTCCGTTATATTTCTGGGTCTATCCCTCTGTCTCTTGTCATGTGGATTCCATGCCAGGACATGGCTGGTCTCGTTTGATGGTGCTTTCCGTAGCGGGTGTCCTATCCAATCTATTTCTTCACTGGTGATTGTTGGCTCATATCCCATAAGTCTTCGTCACAATATCTTGTCTGGCCAAATACATTGCTCTCCGAAGACAATTTCACTACAATGTCAAATTGTTTTTCGTTTATTGACATTTAATATAGGATGCTTTTGTGTTATTTCAACCTACATTTAACAACACATACATTTTGTTAGTCATTGAAGTATTCCAACCTATATTTAATCCCACACACAATTTGTTAGTCATTGAAATATTCCAACCTATATTTAACACTGCACATATTTTGTTAGTCATTGAAATATTTCAACCTATATTTAACCCCACACACAGTTTGTTAGATATCGATAGAAGTATTCCAATCTACATTTAACCCCGCACCTATTCTTTTTAGTTATTGCTGCAGCAGAGTGATACAGAAATCACATAAAATTAGACTAAAACATCCATCAGGGCAACTTACAATGCAAAATTGACAAAAAGACCAGCCTGGCCACATAGAAAACGATGCCTACCAACAACTCTCCCGGCGAGACTAGGTGATCATTCTCCAGCTACGCACAGGTCACAACAGACTGAGATGCCATCTGAACAATACGTTCAAGATTGGCGCTACGGACCTTTGTGTCTGCGACACAGCCCCCATGACAGCAGAACACATTTTGCAGTCCTGCCCACTGAATACCGACAAAGGAAGTAGCATTTGGCAACAGCCAGTGTCCTTCCGCCAGAACTGCACGGGAGCCTCAAGGACTTCTGCCTTCGTTAAAGTCATTGAAGTCGATGCCTGCAGACGAACGAGGAAGAAGAAGATATTGTTAAACTTCTTTCTGAGGGTGTGTCGTATCTGTTCATACAATTCTCTCACTGGTCTCTAGTTGCATCGGTGGTACCCAGGGAACGAAGAAAATGCCCAATGTAACATGTAACATATCAAGCATCTTTCAAGGGCGACTAGAAAAGACTAGCAACCTAATCAACCAATCAATCAATCAATGTTCTCTACGTGTCAAACACGATGCAGAAGACAGAAACTAGTGCTCTACAATTTGATTGTGTGACGCTACTCTTCTCAGTTCATGTATGTTGTTCAAGCCCATAATGGAGCCCTCTCTGATGATTGTTTCTTTTGGTCTTCCTCTTTTCCTGCTGCCCGATGGTGATCACATAAACCCTTGCTGACGGAGTCTGTTGCTATCCATTAAAAAAAACATGTCCGATGCATGACCACCGTTTTTTTTTCTGGATGATGAACCATATTGTTGGTTGGTGACTTCTCTGTTTTGGTGGTAATGAATTGCTCCCAGCCAATGTTCAACAGTTTTCTAAGACACTTATTTTCGAATGCATTTAGCCTCGTTTCCAATGCCTTTGTTATTTTCCAGTATTCACACCACTCAGGAAGAAAGTTTATTGTTTGAATCATTGTCCTGTAGCATGCAGAAAGTCGCTCTCATCAAAGCCTATCTGTAAGACTGTCGATCTGTGGCCAGTCCTCCAGTCTCTGTGACTGTCATCGTCAGAACGTTTGCGCCTGCCACAGTTACCGAACTCTACAGTATCGATTTTTCGAAACCATTGTGGCGTTTGATGTGGCCAAAGTATTTTAGTTTTCTAGAAGAAATGCTGTTTACCAGCCAATTTTATTTTCTATATTTGGCTCTTTTAGGACGTCTGTGTTTTTCTTTTTCGTTATCCATGGTAATCTCAGAATTTTCTGTAGCATTTTAGCTCGACAGATTCAATTTTCCTCTTTATTGTCTGTGTAATGGCAGTATTTATCGTCGTACATTGCAAAAGGGTAGATGCGTGTCCACTTCTTCTTCTTCTTCTTCGTTCTTAATATCCTGCTACCAAGCCCTGACCATGCAAGTCGCAGGATGTATTCCGGAGAACGGAATGCATCGTGTCTCTAGTTTGCAGTTTGCTGCGATATTTGCATCTCTCCGTCCGACACATCCGTCTTCGGCAGAGCAGAATTTGTGTTTATGTCTGTTCGTTAGAGTTCTTCCGTACGTTTTTCTGCGTTGTCATTCTTCATCTAACGACTCGTCGGCAGTCTCAAATGGAGCCGAGACTTTCCAAACTTGGTGACCTTGTCGGTTTCGTTCTTTCCTATAGTAACTTTGAGTCTTGTCTTTTTTTGTTGTCGATGTTCTGCTTTATCTGTGGTCATTTTCTTGGTTTTTATTAATTTTCTTTTTCAGGTAGAGATTTTGTTTTTTGCTGTGTCATTTAACAGTACAGACGTATGGTCGTTCAAAATCTCAAAGACAACATCAATCTTCCGAATAGGAGAGATCAAAGCACCAGCTTTCGGCATCGCACTAAAATGGACAACAACAGTTATCATCATCAGGTGCCCTGCCGGTTGACGTTGGCGATCATGGACCTCCATCTGCTTCTATCACGTGTGTCGTTTACCAACTCTGTTGTTGATTGTCGTCCGTGCCATTCTGTCAGGCTGTCCAACATCTTCTCTCGCTGTATTCCTCTGTTTCTCTTTCCTGCTATATTTTCCGTTGTTACAACGTGTTCCAAACTGCCTCTTCTCATAACATGCCCGAAAAAGGATGACTCCCTTGTTCTGATCCTTGCAATACAAATCGTAGCAGACCCCACCGTTTGCCCTGGCCGTTATTCTAACTTAGAACATTATCACACTCATCCACATCATTCATGACCATACTCAGTAAATGACATATCATACAGCAAGTGGCATATTTATTATATAATACTCATACCAGAAAAATTAGTAGTGAAATAACAAACACAATACAATACATATCATCTCAACTAAGTATTCTATTATTATATATATGTTAATATACATATTAACTAAAGCGGAAATTTTAAGCATTAGCTCTTGATGGAATTCCCAACTATCTAAAACCCGGTTCTATTGCCTTACTCCCATCACACACACATCTCTTTAACTGCATCCTCAACACACCTTATCAAAAACTTCCTCACTCAAATCCCCTCAGGCGGGCGATCTGGACATACCTCGTTCACAATGTCCCCTGCTCACGTTCAGATTATCTATTAATACAAAATTCACTCACCTATTTGAGTGATCCTATCACTAACATTCGTCCAACAGTCTATCAATCGCTCCTCTATCTAAGTCGGTGAGCTAAACAGACTATCTAAATTCAGTCTCTCTCTCTATCCAGCCTCTTCTCCATCCAGCCTGCTTAGCTAAACTTTGTCTCGAGTTTAATACACTCAAGCAAAGTCAGAGCTTGACCAATGGATCTCAGGGGATGGCTCTATTCAGTCTTATTGGAACGAAATACTTTGCACACCTGTCACTCATCTATCGCAGCAAGCTACGCTGCCAATCCGTCTGTCAATCATTCTCCCTTTATCCAAATTGGAAGGCCAGTGGTCAGCTCCTACCTGTCCACATTCTTTGCCCCAACTCTGTTCTCCTTTGTTGAGACGGTGAGTGATCTTGACAAGCATTCAGGTACCTTTGTTATCAACAACCGCATCACCCCTGTACTAAACTCTCTGTTCCGGCGGAAACTGTTCCAGTTGTCTTTGTGCCTTCTCGAATAGTGTATCATTAGTATTCCCTGCAGCCCATGTGATCCGCAGCATTCTTCTGTAAAATCACATCTCAGTTGCTTCCAAAGATCTATAAATGAGATGGAAGATGCAATTATGAAATACAATTCAGAATAGCCCAGAAAAATCGGTCTTCTAGACTATGAAGGGGATTTTATGCAACAAAACGTTGTCGCTGGAACTGAGAAGGAGATTCCATGAATCTTTGGAAACAACTTAACATTCACTTGAACATAGTCCAACCACATCAATGGTCAGCCAATCAGAGGTGACCGTGCATCTGGGTTATCCAACCAGAGCTGAGTATGCATCGAGGTCAGCCAACCAGAGCTGACCATGCATCAGAGTCAGCCAACCAAAGCTGACCATGCATCGAGGTCAGTCAACCAGAGCTGACCATGCATCAGGACCAGCCAACCAAAGCTGACCATGCATTAGGGTCAGCACACCAGAGCTGACCATGCATCGAGGTCCGCCAACCAGAGCTGACCATGCATCGAGGTCAGCCAACCAGAGCTGACCATGCATCAGGACCAGTCAACCAAAGCTGACCATGCATCGAGGTCAGCCAACCAGAGCTGACCATGTATCAGGACCAGCCAACCAGAGCTGACCATGCTTCAGGACCAGTCAATTAAAGCTGACCATGTATTAGGGTCAGCACACCAGAGCTGACCAAGACCATACACTTCAAGCGGCCTCCTCCGGAAACAGTCCGCATTAGTGAAGTCTGATTAAGATAATCGGGATCACAACGGGAGGGCAAGCTCTGTACCCCAGACAACACAGCAGAAAGATGCAAATATCGCAGCCTCGCTGTAAACTACGACGCAGTGTCACAGCATCCTGTTCACGTTGATCGCTGAAAAAGAAGATCTATTCATTCCCTTCTTCTGTACATCGCCAAACAGCTCATTCATTCCTCTCCTCTACACCCCGTTTTCTCGCGAAGGCCTAATTCCGTGTTTGAGAAGTTGCGTCATAATGCCATTAGCTCAATAGAGAAATAACGATTTAAAAAAATAACCACATAAACGAAAACGCATTCATGCAATAAAGTAGGGGTTTTGTTGCTGGCGCTGTTTACAAAGTAAGACACCTTTTCTCTATACGTTCAGAATGTATTGATTGAATAGATAGAACGAATGTGACATGGCAAACAAAGGAGCCCCTTAAAGACAGCGGAGAAGAAATGGGTGTGTGGCTGGCAGGCTAATTCTGTAATAACAAATTGTTACACATAATGGCCACTGAGAGAGCACATAAAGTGCTTGTGGTACAGGTTTTCTTCAGAGTTAGTCCACCCAGATGTATATGGGAACCTGACGTATGAGTTAGGAAAGATAAAAGGAAGGAAACAAGTTTTCTTCCAGAGTGGTCTGCCGGGGGTCTTTGTATATGACAAAGACAAGAATAGCACCACTGTCCCACCGAGAGCATGTCGTCAGAGGCGACTAACTGTGTGACACCGACCATGAATAGGTAGTTTGGTAAGGGCAACATATATAGCGCCTAACAGGCTGCGGGTCTACTTTGCTATAATGTGTGTCAGTCTATTAAGATGGACTCGCACATCGGTTAACCACCCTCCAAGAAACGTGTTGTATACATATTCTTCTGAACCAGTATAAAAGACGTTATCTTCATCTCCAGGGGACCGCGTGGGCTAGTGGTTCGCAACCCAAAGGTGCTGGGTTCGATCACAGCATCAGCCGTTACCCCTGGGAAGCTAACCCTTAGAAAATGCAGGATGAAGAAGACATTCGCATAAAATGCATGCCGAAAGTCGGATACACTGGGCCGACAGGCGCAAGATAAAAACATAGTGCAACGCACACCGCTTGAAGAATAGAAAAATTAGGTGAAAGCAACAACAACAAAAAAAAAAACCACTTCATCCCCGACGACAGTTGTTGCCATGGGACTGAACCTTTCCTCAACGGGGATATCACACATGACCTTATACGTTGTACGGAGCTAATTAGGGACATGGGGTTTTCCTTTGGCGCAAGATTCCTCCAAGAGCAATACACTAGCGGTTTTATGCTTCGTCTTTCTCTCAGCCGCTTCTCTTCTACCCTTTGTGGTGTAGGAGTATTTTATTTTATCTAAAAAATATGCTTGCAAAAGCGTATGCAGACAAATATGTGATTGACTTTGTCGTCTTTACAAGGCGGAGGTGTCTCCTGCTTTTGATCTTGAGTTAGGCCGTTATTGGGTATCCGTTTAATTACCTTTAAAATGTGTGCCTGATCAGCGGCTGTTGTTTTTGTTGTTGTGAATGCCCACAATGAGTAAGTTAACTGTTTTGTGCGCCTTGAAGGACGTTTAGTGGCGACTTGCAGAAGCTTTTCTCACATCCTGAGCGTACCGAAGAAGGTGGGCTGGGGTACTTTAGGCGGTTGTGTTGTGCTTGGCTTCCTTTGCGTGTCGTTCACTACTACGGGGATCGCTTCGATCCCATTCCTCGTTAGCCAGACTGCCAAGAAGAACGGTCCGTTTCCAGGGAGGACTGCGGGGAAGTCGAGGTCGGGGGTCTTGGCCAATACATTTTGCCTTACCCGGACTAACATGTCTGATCAGTATGTTTTGCCTGGCCAGACGTTAGTCTTCTCCCCTCGTCAGCGGTTAACAACCTGCTTTTTTAGATTTTCTCCTGCCAATGGTTCTTTTCCGTGCAAAATCAGAACATGGACCTCCAAGTTTATTGTTCACTTCCGATAGGACTAGACGCAAGGATTTCGTCTCCATTAAGACCAGGATACACTTTAAACATGCCGGATTCGAACACTTAACCATTCGCGTTTTCATTTCTTTAGAAGAGAGCTCCTTTCCTCTGAGCCATAGCGATTCCCTAATGCTTCAAAAGGAGAAAATATAGGGACAAAAAGTTTTGCTTTGGCACAGGATTCCTTCAAAAGACGGTATGCTAGCTGTATTATGCAACACAAAGAGCAAACATAAAACAAGGACTGTTGTATCGGTGCAGTATTCAAAGAAGATATACTAGCGGCATTATGCTTCAGAAATGGCAAAATAGTAACAAGAAAGCGAGCTGCATACAGATTGTGTAAGTAGCCAGGTATTTCAGGTCATCCATCATTGACTCTTTCCGTTTTGTCAGACGATAGTAAGTTGTTCTTTGAGAGAGAGAAATGACGTAACTACAGTCCATGACGGTAACGAATGTGACTCGTAAGACTTAATCTGAGCAGAGAAACGGCGTCCACAGTGTGTGCAAGGACAATCAGGACTGTTTGCGTCAGCGCACGGTGTGGCGTGTCTTCTCAAACGCCCAGTCCTTAGCCTACCAGCAATCAGTATCTCATGTGTCTGTATTCCCTGCTTAATCCTGCCCTCCATGCATCACGATCCACGGCGTCCAGTTCCCCTAATTCCATGCATCATTGAAATCCCGCTTGCACACAACTTTGTACCGAAGTAGTGGCCGGCACCGAGACCATTTCCGCTTTCCATGTACATCTTTGTTAACGTGTCTTTAACCACTGACGCTACCGATAAAGAAAGAGATAGTAATATCCATAACCAAGTGTCCGATGCTACAACTAGACTAGTAATGACATTCAGCACTTGAGATTTATACAGGGCCTCGGTGTACATCAGCCGTTGGCGACCGTCTGCCATCCCATGGCCGGAGGTCATGCCACTGAGTGTACGCCGGGCCACGTTTATTAGTGTAGCTATCAATTTGAGGTCTGTAATAAAACAGTGCGCTGTGCCACGCGGTTAGTTAGTGTCACGACTCATAACACAAACTTGCGTGTGTATGGATCCACCAAACATAGAAAGCCGTACCTCGGAGTTTCAAGCAAAATGTAAACCATGTTTTCGGTGCATGACAACTTTGAAATATCAAGTAAATCGCTTGCTAACAGGATAATTTGCTAGTAATCACGCACATTTGAAGTTCTGAAATGCTCAAAGGCCAGATGGTTGTTAAGGAAATTGGTCTTCTCGCCGCTCGACATGATATTTGATCATGATGATAATGCTAATAGATCACATGTGAGTTCAGAAGTGCTTCACGTATTTGGAAATGTAAAGAAACAAGTGGGTTTTATTTTAGTAAATGAAGAAAATATCTCTAGCACGTTGTCAGCTGTGTATCGTTGTACATTGACTGTCATAATATGTGAGACAGGGTCGTTCCCCAGAGGAGTGGTGCATACTTGACAAAAACGTCCAGTTTCAGAATGAAAATCGATGCAGTGATTTCTGCTCTAAGGTGGCGATTTGGGACAATGAAGGCCGTAATCGTATCTAGCTATCGATGCTTCTTTCAGAAGAAGCAGAAGGACTGGCTGTCACATCAGTGGATATATGACATAGATCCTCGAACTGTCTGCAACTTGTATGGATCTTCTGTCACGGCCATGCTTACGTTTAAGGGAAGGATAGTGCTGACATTGTGGCGTCAGGGGCTCCCGCAGTGGGGGCATTGGCAATCGAAAGAGGTGACATTTTGAAATCAACGACCGCCTTCTGGATGACGACACTGCAGTCGGCAAGCCAGCAATCCTCACATTGCAGGGGTTTGAAATCCTACGCGATCCCAGCAGAGAGGAGCTCCTGCGAAGATGAAGCAGGAGTGTGTACAACCAGTGAGCTACAGGAACCATCGGAATCTACACCATTTGCTGAGACGGATTATCGATGTCCTGCCCAGAGTTTAACAACGCCCATTCTTCTTAACAGAACAGACTACTTTCGCACATTCGTCTATCGTGTGAAATGTTTTTACCTCAGTTGCTTATGTCAGTCACAACTCTCTGCCATAGAATGTATCAATGTTTATATCATCTCCTTGTGGCTTTTATTGAGATGAAAAAAGTGTACCAGAATTAGTTTTGCGAGTTTTTCAAACCTATTAGATGAATTGGCCGGTTACTTTGACTGAAGCAGGGTTTCTAAACCCTAAGGATTCACGAAAGATCTCTAGACGTTCCACAAAAGGTCTTTAGAGGTTCCACAAATTGTCTCTAGAAGTTCCTCAAAATGTCGTTAGAGGCTCCTCAAAATGTCTCTAGAAGGTCCACAATATGTCTCTAGAGGTTCCTGAAAATGTCTCTAGAAGGTCCACAAAATGTATGTAGAGGTTCCTGAAAATGTCTCTAGAAGGTCCACAGTATGTCTCTAGAAGTTCCACAAATTGTCTCTAGAGATTCAACGAAATGTCTCTAGAAGTTCCACAAAGTGTCTCTAGAGCTTCCACAAAGTATATCTAGAGGTTCCATAAAAAGTCTGTAGAGGTACCATGAAACATCACTAGATGTTCTATGAAATATCTGTAGAGGCTCCAAGAAAGGTTTCTTGAGTTTCTGCTAAAGGTTCTGCTGCAAGTCTGTTTAGGTTCTACAAGAGATCGCTTGAATAAAAAAAACACAAAAAACTATTTAAATACACCGCTGCTAGTTATGTGCAGAAGCCGAGTATGCCAGCACCAGTAATTTGTTATTAAACAGTATCAACACAAAGTTATGATGTCTCTATGACTGAATTGCCCTGTGTTACCGGGGTCCAAAAAAAAGGAGCACAGAAAAGAATAGTAATACTGCGACCTGCTAGACTCGCCGTAAGAGGCGACTAAGTAGTTTTGGAGTGAAAGACACATTCACAAAAACATTAATAGATATTGGAGCGTTTACATTTGATGACTTGGTGTGTATTTGATGAAGACATGTGCTTCGCATGGATCTTTACCCTTAACACCCTACGCCTTGAAACAGGAAATATATATTCATTAAAACAACAAGATGCATTTCCCTTTCACTCATGTACTATTTCTTTAGATATGAGATTGATTTGTTATTTCAGTCAAAAATAAAAGCGAAAGAAAACATTAAGGAACATAATAAGAATGGTTTCCTGACAAAACATTATTGGACATGTTAGGGTGTAATCGGGCAAATGGTTTTTATTTGATTGATTATTGATCATCGACAAAAGTTACTGTATTGGTGTATTCACAACTGACTGGTCACTCTAGCTAGAACAGTAGATATGTTACGTGCATACCGTGTTACATGATATCTGCAAATACAGATTGATTAAAAACAATGTTTGACACTTATATGGCAAACGAACGTGTTTATTACTACCAAGCCGCGAGATATTCAAGATCTCGGGGAGAGCATTGCAGATGTCATGGCAACAATACCGCCAGAAATGTGCTTTCGAGCTCTGCGGAGCAGACGAGAGGTTCAAGAAATGTGCTGATGACGATGGCGAACAAGTGGTTGAGATAATCTGCAACGGAGAGTATGGTTTCTATTACTACAGCGGGGTAAATTGGGGAAGTGACATGAACGGATCACAAATCTGATCCCTTTAGTTCTGACAACTTGATTGGATTTCGTACAATCTGACAACTTGATTGGATTTCGTACAATCTGACAACTTGATTGGATTTCGTACAATCTGACAACTTGATTGGATTTCGTACAATCTGACACCTTGATTGGATTTCGTACAATCTGACAACTTGATTGGATTTCGTACAATCTGACAACTTGATTGGATTTCGTACAATCTGACAACTTGATTGGATTTGGGATCAATATGCTGCATTGGTCAGCTACCCATAACGGACTGCTAGCAAACCAGAGCTACCAAGATCCTTCTAGTCCTCCAAGACATGATCCTGGTTAACAGGCTGCAACAGAGCAGGCTGGCTAAGGAGAAGGGATCGAAGAGGGAAGGCTAACCCGGTACTCAAAAATGCCTGCGAAAGTCGGATGTGTCGAAACGAAAGGTGCAAATATCGTAGTCAAGCTGTAAACTACGACACAACGCATTCCGTTCTTCAGACAACATCCTGCTACTTGCAAATTCTTTGTCAGGGTTTGGTAGCGGGAGATTGCGAACATAAGAAGAAGACGAATGAATTTCACACAATCTGATAACTTGAATGGAGTTCACACAATCTGACAACTTGAATGGAGTTCACACAATCTGACAACTTGAATGGAGTTCACACATTCTGACAACTTGAATGGAGGTCACACAATTTAAGAACTTGAATGGAGTTCACACAATCTGACAACTTGATTGGATTTCACACAATTTGACAACTGGAATGGATTTTACACAATCTGACAACTTGAATCGATTCGCACAATATTCAACTTCTCTGCACTGAGTTCAAAAAAAATATCGGTAGAATTAATTCATGCTGTCAAATGGTGCAAAAATTGTTAATTTAAAACAAAATTGTGCATGGACTTGGTCATCATCACCACCAGCGACAAGAACTGATGGCAATTTCTCAAACATTGCATCATTTTTTTTATCTCCACCTTTCTCTTCAAATTCTTCAGTTTTCTCATGAAAACGTTCAAGTATTCAATGAATTGTGTGATGTTTGTATTCCGTCCTAGCATCTAGACATTAAGTTTATTGAGCAGCTCAAGAATCTCAACCAAATACGCAAGGAGCACGATTCATTCATCATCAACCAACCAGACAATGAGGAATGTAATCTTACCTTGAACTTTAATAATTTGAGCTCATTTGTAAACTAAAATACTCGCTCAGTTATATTTCCTTTAAAAACGATCGAACATTTGAGTGGAAAAGAAGGAAATGATGACCCACATCCATGTTAATACATAACTGTTTGAAAAGTTGTGGAATTGAGAGCAGATCCTATAACCAAATTGACAATTTGAATGGGTTGATCCTAAATCTGACTAACGCATGTTAAGTCTTCCGCGCAGTCTCTTTTTACCTCGGGGGTACCCGCTTACTTTCGCCTTACTCCATCGACAACCGTTTCGTTGCAAAATGTGAGCTGCCTATGTTTTGCCTTGTCTGCATAGATTACAGCATAGTTCACCAAGGACAATCGTCGTATGTCAGAATTGTGGTGCTTTTGCGCACGTTTGTTCCGGAAATAGATTCCGACCAAGCGTCTCTTATGAGAGGCCTGGGTCACTCTCAATTTGTCCTAGAGTGATTTTGATGTGTCCATGTCTCAGCACTGTAGCACATCGCAGGAAGCACAGCGATTGAAAAAAGGCAGGTTAAAAAGATACCTTGGGGAAGACCTCCAATGCTTTGGTCAGACTCCCTTGCTGTACAAAGCAACACCCGATACGCCTCTTAGGAAGGGCTTACCATGTACTGTACTTACGTGTTCCAAGACATGGTCCGCTGGAGTTGAAGTTGGGATTCACAGCTGCGCTGAAGAACAGGTCATCAAGATCATGACGCTCTGAAATCTTCCCTAGTGAACCGGGAAGTGTTTTTAAGGCCAGTGTCTGGCGATGGAGCATACAGTAGATGTCCTTATAGCCAAATGGTGCTTTAGTCGCAGGAGGTTGATGTTGTCTTTGGGATGGGTAGAAACATATGTTTGTAGATTTGTCTCCAGTGTATTTTCCATTGCCCATCTATTCAGCCAGGCGTCTTTGTTCGCAGTCTTCAGTAGTTGTTTCTTCTTCTTCTTCGTATGCAGTCAGACAGTAACCATTATTTTTTCGAAAAAAAGCAGCCGTCATCCTGAGGCTGTCGACACTGCCATAGAGCTTGTCTAGTGTTGCCACTGGTGATGGCCACATCTGCTCTCTCTGATCCTCGTATGTCGGGCAGTTTTGCAGCAAATGCTCAGCGGTCATTTTGCCGGTACCACACGGGCATTCGTCGGTGCCACCTATCTTCAATTTGTTGAATAGGTGGTACCTTTCAGTAGTTGTTTAACTTGCTACAGTATAACCCAGTAGATGATGTACTATATAGTCAGGTTATTATTCTTAAAAACCTTTACCAGTAACCCATCTGTACAAATGAGTCTCCTATTGGACATGGATGCATGCACCCTCTGTGGTTGGAAAGGAACTAGTTGTACTGCACAGCGCTGGAGACGAGGAGGCAAATTGATTCTTGTGTTTGAAATCCATCATAAAGATACACGGGACGCGCCCTTTGCGTTGATCATTTGGTTCTATACTTAGAGCTTCAGAGGAGTTCGGCATAACCAGCGGGCAATTTTTGGCGGGGAATGAGAGCAGTGAACCCTATCTTGGCTACAGTATCTCGGAGCCAAGCATAGTCGTTAACTTATGTCCCTCACTGATATGACAGTCCATTTCTGGCTTCAGACCTGCATGGGTAGAAAATCCACAGACATACCAGCAACATGATGCCATCACAACTGGTTTGGTTAGAGTGTAAGGGGTTAAGTGAGCCAAGATTCTTGTCAACACCAGAAACTTGGTGCACGTTGCCACATCATCGGTTCATCAAGTTGAATTTAAAATATACCAGATGCTACAGACTTGACCTCCTGTACCTGCACAACTCCTTCATTTATGTACCGGTAAAAAAAAAAGTACGAATTGGCAATACCTGTACCCTTCCACGAGAAGCTGCGCGGAAGTGCACGGAGCATCACGTCGACTGCTGACTTCATTAGAGTCATTGAAGTTGAGGTATGAAGACGAACGAGGAAGAAGAAAGATGATGTGAATATCCGTATCGCTGGTTAACCTTTGAACAGTACTTAACTTAACTTTTTTAAATACTGGTTTAGAAGACTCTGCAGAGTCGGTATACTAGTTTCATTTAGTTTTCCTTGCTCTAAAAACTATGAGCATCCAATCTATTATTGAATGGATTAATTGTCCCTGCCTCCACTATTCCATGTGGCAATGTATTCCAAGCATTCACCACTCTCAGACTAAACACATATTTCCTAACATCCAATCTAGACCTTTCATTTAGTTAATTTGTGGCGATGCCCTCGTGTTCTTGTAGGTGGTTGTATTTTGAAGAAAAAAAACAACTTGTTATAGTCTATTTATCCTTTTCGTTGATTATATTAATCTTAGTCAACCCGTACTATTACAGGGGCATAAGCGCCTGTACATGTCACAGATCTGATGTGAGCTGGGTATATCCAGGAGGAGCATTTCCTGCTTAGCGGGCTAAGCTCGAGCAGCTTATTACTCCACCACGGAGGGTGGTTAACCGATGTGTGAGTCGATCTTAATAGACTCAAGCACTAGCGCAAAGTAGACATACAGCCTGTTAGGCGCCATCTATACTGCTTTTAACAAACCACCTAACCATGGCCGGTGTTATGTCATGTCACACAGTTAGTCGTCTCTTACGACATGCTCTCTGTGGGACAGTGTTGCTATTCTTGCCCTTGTCATACACATAGACCCCTGTAAACCACTCTGACATTATCATCTTATAAACCTGTATAGTCACCTTGACTTATTCTCTTTTCTAGACACTGTAGGCCGGTGAGTCTGAAATGCCATTATCAGTTATGTCACTCTTTTTTGTATTCTTTCCAGCATGTTTATATCCCCTCTACGATAAGGACTTCACACCTGTACACAGTACTTCAATCTAGGTCGAACTAATGATTTACAGATGTTGACTTTCACTGCCTTGCTCCTGTGTTTAATATTTCTTTTTATAATTCCAAACATTACATTTGCTTTTTTTCACTGCTTTCTGGACTTGCTCACTCACATTAACTGTATGATCTATCATAATCCATAGGTACCTTTACTTTTCTATCTTTCTAATATTGTTCACTCATTGTGTATTTGTGTTCCATATTGGATCTACCCCAGGTGGATGACTGTACATTTATCGACATTAAACTCTTTTGCCAGCTCTCCTTCCATTCTCGGATTTGATATACAACTGTGTGATAGTGCTGCACGTTTTTATTTCTCTGAACTATTTCCGAATACAGTTTCCACAATATTGACAGCTCAAGGTTTGATTCGTTTCTCCAATTGTAGATGGCAATCTAAGGTTGTTTCGGACCCTAACAAAACAGACTGACAGGCGGGCGTGAAAGTGTAAGGATATGTCGTAACAATACAGTAACAATACAGTAACAATACAACAAACTGGGATGCACTCTAGTTTATATACACAGTCTATAGAATTGTGGTTGGTAGGCAGAAAGATCAATATTCCATTTGAGTCTGTTGTCACATTTCCAGATAACTAATCACACATGTCAATGACAACAGGTTCAAATAGGTGCAAGAGTGCAAGTACATGGTAAGAATTTTTACTGAGGACGGACGATTGGACAGAAAAATTGAAACTAGATGTCAAAAAGCAAGTGCAGTGACCTACCAACTGTCACCACTACTCTAACATCGGAACATGCAGTATAGAAATAAAACGGCAACTGATAAACACTATTTTCTTACCAAAACTCTGTGATATCAGTGTCAAACATGGTCTCTGTTCAAGTCACAGGAAAAAAAATCGCGTCCTGTGAAGGAGAAAAGTAGGTACCGGGTACATTTTGTTCTAGTTCTACCTGAATGGGTTATAGCATGCTGGAACTACTATAATTAGTTAGGGGTACTTGTGTCATATTAATTCTTGGTGGCCCACTTGCCATGGGCCAGTCACGTTACAGATAAATACAAATGGCGGACAACGCTGTCATTTGTTGCATAAAACAGCGTGTCGTGATGATGTTTCTTGTGAAAGGCGGCGTGAATCTGCGTAAATTTACAGAAGACTAGCATCAGAATACGGTGATGAGACACTCAGCCGCAGTAAGACATTTGAATGGTGTAAACGTTTTAGAGAAGACCGTATATCCGTGAGTGATGATCCCACCAGTGGTGGCTCTCAATCCCCTAAAAAAATGATGGCATCATTCATGTTTATCTTTTTATCCCGTGGTGTTACTATCAACAGAGAATAGTACATACACATTTTGAGTGATGTGCATAACCGTATGCGAAAAAACGGTCTGGTTTGAGCGCAAGATCCTGTAAGATAAAGCTCGACCTCATACGGCTCACCGCAACTCGGCTGGGAGGTATTGCCACATCCACCTTGCAGCTCAGACCTCATTTCTAGCGATTTTCACCTGTTTGTACCCCTACAAGAATTCCTAGGAGGTCAGCATTTCAGCACTGGTAACGAAGTGAAGCAGGCTATCCTGGATTGGTTCAGACATACTGACAGATCTCTCTCTCTCTCTCTCTCTCTATATATATATATATATATATATATATATATATATATATATGGGGAGAGGAGACTAACATCTAGTCAAACATAATATACTGATCAGATCAGACTATGTTAATCTGGGTCACATGAGATGAGGCAAGGCCACTGCTCAAGGCCACCACCTTACTTCCATGCAGTTCGTTATGGATACATGCTGTTTCAATGCAGTCTGGCTAACGAGCTGTTGTTGGGATTGTCAGTGTGATCATCATAGTTCTGAGCTTACCGAGGAGCCTCGAGTTGCACTACAGTCATGAGGACCTCGGTTTATCTTCTCACTTATGCCCCAGGAATTGTAACACGCCATCAAAGTCGTCACGAGTTCCTAATTCAAGTACAAGGGACAACACATATAAATATATTACATTTGTTTATATATGTGTTTATATATATATATATATATATATATATATATATATATATATATATATATATATATATATATATATATATATATATATATATATATATACGAGGCGTGTTCAAATGAAACAGGACTAAGTGAACATGCGTACGATTTTTATGATGACGTCACTTAAGGTGTAAGCAGCACATACCAACAAAACGTGTGTCGAAGACAACAGTGAAGAACTGAACAACAATTTTTAAAGAAGGAAGCGAGTTAACGCAACAATATGCGCCTGGCCTGGTCTCGGAAGATCTTTCATCAACTCACGTCCTTCTGTAAATATCGGTGTCCAGTTCTTCACTGTTGTCTTCAACACACTTTTATCACCATAGACTATCTGCATTCTGCGATGAATGTCATCTGGTTGACATCTTTCAGCTGTTAGAAACAAAATCACCGCTCGCTGATCAACTCAGGACGGATTCCGTATCACACCCGCCATGTTTTCAACAGTCTGCTGAGAAAACTGAGTCGGAGGATAATGAAATTTTGCAAACTTGAGGGCTGGTATCTGCTGTTTATCCCAGAAGTGACGTCATTATACGCATTGTACGTATTTTCACTTGTTGAAGTTTGGTCCTGTTTCATTTGAACACGCCTCCTGTGTGCGTGTATGTTGTGTGTGTGTATATATATATATATAAATAATGTGTTTAAAGCGGGAGTCCTACACGAGAGTGCCTGTTAAAAATAAATCCGACATAATAGGGTAATTACTGCCACGTCAGCTTTCATTACCATTTCCCGTTTTGTTGGCTCTCAATCCCACTTTTTTAAATTCCGGACGCAGTGCAGTTAGCTCGTCTGTCCGTCTGTGGTCCTCTCAAGTAGCCGTTACACGCCACGCCGATCATAATGCCATCCGCAAATAGAGCGATCTGTGAACATCAGAAGGGTTTGCAACATGGGGGAATAAATGAGTTTCTCTTTTGCCCTTGGCTGAGATCTTCTCTCAGTCCTTCATTTATACAGTAATCATTGGTTTTTATTTTCTGAGTTTCTGTCCGAAAGAAGCCATTGTTCGAGGTACATAGAGCAAGCATACAACCAAGCACTAAGTTGTCTGACTCTTTTGTGCCTTATGACTCTATTGTGCACTCTAATTCTTCTGTTCGCCCTGACTATTTTGTGCAAGTAAGTTTACTCTTGTGTGCGCCCTGACTATTTTGTGCAAGTAAGTTTACTCTTTTGTGCGCCCTGACTCTTGTGTGAGCCCTGACTATTTTGTGCAAGTACGTTTACTCTTTTGTGCGTCCTGACTATTTTGTGCATGTAAGTTTACTCTTTTGTGCGCCCTGATTATTTTGTGCAAGTAAGTTTACTCTATTGTGCACCCTGACAATTTTGTGCAAGTGCGTTTACTCTTTTGTGCGCCCTGACTATTTTGTGCAAGTACGTTTACTCTTTTGTGCGTCCTGACTATTTTGTGCATGTAAGTTTACTCTTTTGTGCGCCCTGACTCTTGTGTGCGGCCTGACTATTTTGTG
This sequence comes from Ariolimax columbianus, assembly GCA_036924085.1. Lineage (NCBI taxonomy): Eukaryota > Metazoa > Mollusca > Gastropoda > Stylommatophora > Arionidae > Ariolimax > Ariolimax columbianus. The sequence continues at coordinate 94,376,894 of JAVGWX010000003.1, forward strand.
CAAGTAAATTCACTCTTTTGTGCGCCCTGACTCTTGTGTGCGCCCTGACTATTTTGTGCAAGTACGTTTACTCTTTTGTTCGCCCTGACTCTTGCTCTTGTATGCGCCCTAACTATTGTGCGCGCCCTGACTTGTGTGCGGCTTGACTATTTCGTGCAAGTAAGTTTACTCTTTTGTGCGCCCTGACTCTTGAAGGCGCCCTGACTCTTGTGTGCACCCTGACTATTTTGTGCAAGCAAGTTTACTGTTTTGTGCCCCCTGACTCGTGTGTGCGCTCTGACTATTTTGTGCAGGTAAGTTTACTCTTTTGTGTGCTCTGACTCTTGTGTGCGCCCTGACTATTTTGTGCAAGTAAGTTTACTCTTTTGTGCGCCCTGACTCTTGTGTGCGCTCTGACTACTTTGTGCAAGTAAGTTTACTCTTTTGTTCGCCCTGACTCTTGTATGCGCCCTGACTCTTGTGTGCTCAAAAAGTTCGATCAGTATGTTTTGCCGGACCCTCAAAAAGTCTGATCAGTGTGATTTGCCATACCCTCAACAAGTCCAATCAGTATGTTTTGCCGGACCCTCAAAAAGTCCAATCAGTATGATTTGCCGGACCCTCAAAAAGTCCGATCAGTATGTTTTGCCGGACCCTCAGAAAGTCCGATCAGTGTGATTTGCCAGACCCTCACCATCATGTACGATCAGTATGTTTTGCCGGACCCTCAAAAAGTCCGATCAGTATGTTTTGCCGGACCCTCAAAAAGTCCGATAAGTATGTTTTGCCGGACCCTCAAAAAGTCCGATCAGTATGTTTTGCCGGACCCTCAAAATGTCCGATCAGTATGTTTTGCCGGACCCTCAAAAAGTCCGATCGGTATGTTTTGCAGGAACCTCAAAAAGTCCGATCAGTATGTTTTGCCGGACCCTCAAAAAGTCCGATCAGTATGATTTGCCGGACCCTCAAAAAGTACGATCAGTATGATTTGCCGGACCCTCAAAAAGTCTGATTAGTATGATTTGCCGGACCCTCAAAAAGTCCGATCAGTGTGATTCGCCGGACCCTCACCATCAAGTAGGATCAGTATGATTTGCCAGACCCTCAAAAAGTCCGATCAGTGTGATTCGCCGGACCCTCACCATCATGTACGATCAGTATGTTTTGTCTAACCAGACGTTAATCTCTTTCCCAATCACTAGTGGTGCTCTTGTCCTTGTGTTTTGTGTAATAACACGTTTGTCGTGGTGATGTTGTTGGTCCCACACACACCCCTCTTTACTTGCTTTTTACGGTAAACATGGCGGCTGTAGTGGGGCTGTTACCTGATCACTATAAAGGGTCCTAGGATTCACGATGAAGATGTATTGCCTTCATCTCTCACTCTCTCTGTCTGTTTTCTTCTTTCTTCGGTCAGACGCTCTCTGTCTGCCTTTCCACGCTTCTCTTCTCTCAATCTCTCGGTCTGCCTCTCTCTTCCGTACTTCTCTCTCAATCTCTCTGTTTTTCCACCTCCTCTCTCAATCTCTCGATCTGCCTTTCCACACTTCTCATCTCTTAATCTCTCGGCCTGCCTCTCTTTCCACTCTTCTCTCAATCTTTCTGTGTGCTTCTCTGCCTGTCTCTAGCTCACTTACTCTCTCAATCTCTCGGTCTGTCTATTTTTCCACCTCTCTTCTCTCTCTCTCTCTCTTTCTCTGACTGTCTCTCGGTCTCTTACTATCTCATTCTCTTTCTGGGTGTCTCTCTATCTCAATCTCGCTGCATCTTGTTTAACCTCTCTCCTCTGCCACTCTCCATCTCCGTCTGTCTCTTTCTCACTCTCCTCATAATGTCTGTCTCACTCCACTCGCTGTCTGCCTATCTCCTATCTCTCTTTCACCTCTATGTCTACCTCTTTCTCCACCTCTCTTTCCTCAATCTCTCTGCCCTTCTCTCTCCTTACCCACATCTGTTCTCTCTCTGCCTTTCTCACTTCATCTTTTTTTTTTTTACTCTCGCTCTCCTCTCTGTCTGTCTGCCTCACTCTTCTCGCTGTCTTCTCTCCCCTCTCACTCTCTCTCTGTTTCACTTTCTCCTCCTCTCTCTGACCATCTCTTTGCCCATCTCACTCTCTATTCCGATTAATTCTATCATACAGCCATTAACATAATCTGCCTATCGACAAAACTAACCGTAAAGGTAGTCTCATAGCGGAGACTGCTGTTGGGGATGAAGTGTTAAAGTATTCATTGTGCAGGACCAAAGTTTGTTTGTGAGGTAGGGTGGCCAGTTTCCTTACTCGTTGTCTTTCCTTACCTAACAGTAAGCCAGGTACCAATTTAGGACTGGGGCGCTCCCGTACCGGGTATTACACCCGTACCTTTTGTAGTGAAAAGCGAGTGCCCTACCACTATGCGACACAAAATACTAGGGTTTTCTAATTTTGATTTTTTTTAAAGTACAGATGGGTCAACTGGAGCGTGCCGATAACAAGAATTGAACACTGTACCTTTTGCCGCGAGTGCTCTAGCACTAGCTAATGAGACGCAAAACTTTAAGTCTTTCTCATTTTGTGTAGTTTCACCTTTCTAATGTCATATAATAACCGAAGAAGGTAGATGTTAAAAAAAATCAGAAAGAGAATGGGTATGGCCAAGATAGTATTCAATAGCATGCGACACATACTGACAGACAGACAGATAAATCATACATTGAAAATGAGAATTGTCAGGTGTTATGTATACTCGTCACTGCGTTATGGCGCAGAAACATGGACACTGAATAGCAAGTTGGAAAAAGGGTATCGACGCCTTCGAAATGTGCGCATATAGAAGATTGGGTCGCATTTCTTGGAAACGAAGAAAACAAATATGGAGGTGCTGAAAAAAGTTGGGTGTGAAATCAGAGCTAGACAGCTAAGATATTTTGGCCATATAACAAGACACCTCCTTGTTGAAGACCACACTAGAGGGTAGGGTGGACGGCCGTCGTCCAAAAAGCAGACAACGTTTTAAGTGGGTGAATAACATCGGGAGATGAACTGGAAAAATGTCTGTCAGATTGCACCATTACGGCAAGAGATAGAGTACACTGGAGACCCATTGCAGCCCACCTTCGATGTGAAGATGGCACTTGAACTGAACTGAACCACGCGAAGGTATCAAGACGATTGACAATTCATTTTCTCAGCCTGCATATTCAAACTGGCTAACGAAACCAGTGCAAAGGATACAGTTTTACTAGAATTTGACTTTATTTGTTATAGAGTTGCAAATGAGGTAGCGAATATGTGCTTAAAAATGTTTAGAGCACAGGTTTCCCAAACTGGAGGCCGCTTTCTGAAACATGAAACTAACAAAAACGTTATTGATTTTGAAACAGTTTTAATTTGTAATCGGTGTCTTAAAGTTAGAATAATATCATAATTTGTAAATATCGATTATAACCCATACACATATGAGTAGCTTTATATTTTGTGTTCCCAGTGGATACACTGAAGCGACCCAAAGCCACATACATCACGCGTGAATCACAGAGAGTTTACATTAGCAGTTTTTTTGAGAGAATAAAAAACACGTCATCGCGTCCTACACAGAGATTTGTTTACGTATACGAACGAATCCCGCAAAATATATGAAATCGTTTGTTTCTGCCACCATTCAGATGAGTGGATTGGGTAATCCAGAAATATGTCGCCAGTTCAAATTATAGTGGATTATATTATACTGAAAAATCTATTTTCGATGTGTTCTCTTTTACCCTATTAAAAAGCCATTTTTTTTAAATGTATCGAAATTCGTGTGTCACTTTGCTTCTATTAAATGGGGTTGCGGCTCAATAAAGGCTGGGGAACCTGTAGTTTAGAGAATATTAGCTCAATTGAAAGTACACACAAGAACAGCATTACTGTATTATATCTGGTCGTCTAAGTCTCTATTCTGTTCTATTCCTAGCAATCGATTTCACAGCACTCCGTGTATACCCAGAATTGTTCTGTCTCTCTCAGGATATGGCGATGGGTGTGAACACTGCTGGTTCTTGTACGCCGCTGGTTGTACACACTCCTGCTCTGTTCTCACAACCCCACTCCGCTCCATACTCGTTTGGTTGCAAAGTTCTTCGGTCTGTTTCTTGCTACTGGAGTACTATTAGCGCAGTAGTAGAGCACTCGCTTTTTATTGGCAAAGGTACGGGGTGCGAATCCCGCTATCGGTACTCTCCAGTCGACCCAATTGTAAATTGGTCCCTGTCATACAACTAGGGAAGTAAAAGGTAGAGAAGAAAGTAACTTCACCTTACTCTTCATATAAGACGTGGCTTAGTATACTCAAGTCTCTAACAACTTCATTCCCCGACAGTAGTGTAACGACTATGGGACACGCCTTGTCGAAGAAGTATAAGGACATTTACATTGAGGGAAACTTTGTATTCAGAAAATACAAGGGTAAGTCAATGAGTAGATCACAAACTGAAAATGAGATAGCTGAAAAATGTAATTGGTTGTTTCTATACGTGTCATTGGGTGGCATCAACATCCATCTTTGTGATTACTGAAAGTAGCAGACTGTAGGTGTCGCATGCACGCGCGTAGATCAGATACAAAATTGTGTCTTTGTCCACAGAACGTACAATCAAGGAACAGCGTTGGGTTTTTGTTGGGGGAGGGGGGAGGGAAGAGGGGGTTGGATTAAAAATAACTTTTTATAACGGACATGCAAAATGTTTTTCGGTGAAAAATGTTTGTTGCATGAAGCGGTGCTTAACTGGGTACATTTTCAATACATTTACTCCCGACCTGGTCGTCCAGTTCAGATTATAAAGGAAGCATCTATGCGGTGCGTGGGTATAATGATTAAAATAGACGAGTGACGGTAGACAGTGCAGCAACTGCATTAGGGTGTTCGCATGGTTTAACCTACAGGTCAATGCATGTTCTCACCTTGGCGGGAAACTTTTCACGAATGACGAAGTGGTTGAGTGAAGTACAAATGAGGTTTGAGACAACAGACCAACGAGTTCTCTGTAGCTAGTTTTGAAGTACTGATAGATCGATGGGATAAGTGTTTCAATGTTGGTGGAAATTATGTTGAGGAATAATGAACAATACAAATGCAAAAATAAATGGTTTGCAAGCACTTCTCTCATTTATCTGGTTATGAAATATCCATTTGTGACCTATTTGTTGACAGATGTATGTCATTGTAAGAAATATATCGGTTCTACGAAGTGAATAAGTGAATATTCGCATAAGTTAAGACCTTGTCAACTATTATTTCAGCAAGTCATCCCCGACAACAGCATCTCTCAGAGAACCACGTTTCATCTTACTTGCTACTTACTTGCTTTCCGTTTCCTAGGCACTACGTTACAATTCATTCTTCCAGTATTCAGCCACGTGGATTGTCCTGTCATTCAGCAGGTCATCCATGCTACAGGTCTCCAGGAGGTTTGGGCAGATCATCAGATGGTCCTGGTCTTGTGTTACTCCACTTTCGCATGTTTCATCATCCCTGAATCCCCATCTTTTCAGGTTTTTCCTGCATTGTGATACACCAGTTCGAAGGACAGGAGATGTCCAGGCGCAGGTTCCTCCCGTAACTCGATCAAGATGACCTGTGTCAGCTGTTTCCAACTTTCGATGTGTCGTTTTCCTGGACTAGTCTGTAGGGCCTGGGTTGACTGTAAGAAACTTCGTCTTGAATTTAAGTCTTGTGAGCTGTACCTGTTGTCTGAACATAGAGGATCTTTGGTCATTTATCTGTTTATATCTCTGACGTGGCTGTTTCATATCTCAGGTGGCGCTATACCGATTATGGGGTATATTTTATTCAGTTGGTGTAAGCTTTAGGCATCCAGTAACTATACAGCCTGTTTGATTTATTACTGTATCTATATGTGTGACACGTGCAGAGTTCTTCCAGACTGGTGTGGCGTACAAAACCGCCCACAAACTTTCTGCTAATAGCATAATCAAAGGCAAATGGCGAAAGACATGGAACCGCACATCCTAATGACCAAACTAGATGGATTTGCAGAACAAAAGAATAGATTTTGGCTACCTTTAGGTGCGGATCTGTCTGATTGAATACGATGATTTCGGTGTGTTCCAGTGTTCTTGTCCGAGTTTTTCTAGTGGTTTCCTGAGATGTACTTTTAAGCAAGAGAACTTAACTTAACTTAACATCTTTATACTGGTTTAGAAGACCCTGCAGAGTCTGTATACAACCAGTTACATTTACATCACCTTGCTCTAAAATTTATGCGCATCCAGTTTATTCTTAAATGCATTAACTGTCCCTGCCTCCACTACCTCCCCTGGCAATGCATTCCAAGCAGACACCACTCTCTGACTAAAAAAATATTTCCTAATATCTAACCTGGACCTCTCTTTAATCAGCTTGTAGCTATGCCCTCGTGTTATTGTAGGTGGCTGTATTTTAAAAAAACTTGTTATAGTCTAATTTATCGATTCCTCTGATCATCTTATAAACCTGTATTAAGTCACCACGAATTCTTCTCTCTTCGAGACACTGTAGGCCGGTTTTTCTGAGTCGTTCCTCGTAACTGTAATTCTGGAATCCCACTATCATCTTTGTCGCTCTTTTTTGTATTCTTTCTAGCATGTTTATGTCCCCTCTATGATAAGGACTCCACACCTGTACACAGTACTCCAATCTAGGTCTAACTAAAGCTTTATACAGTTTGGCGATCACTTCCTTGCTCCTATGTTTAATATTTCTTTTTATCATACCTAACATTGCATTTGCCTTTTTCACTGCTACCTTAACTTGCTCACTCACCTTTCCTGTATGATCTATTATAACCCCTAGGTCCCTTTCCTTATCTATCTTTCTAATATTGTTTTCTCCCATTCTGTAATAATGTTCCATATTGGATCTACCCATGTGGATGACTGTACATTTATCTACATTAAACTCCATTTGCCAGCTTACAGACCATTCTCGAATTTCATCTAAATCCGACATCAATATATCCACTTCCGCTTTAGATGAGACACTACTGCATAGTTTTGTGTCATCAGCAAATTTTGCAATCATGGATCTCATATCAATGTCCAAATCATTTATATATATCAAGAACAAAATTGGTCCCAAAACCGAGCCCTGTGGCACACCACTTTTCACTTCACTCCACTCAGAGTACTCCTTATTTATGCCCACCCTCTGCCTTCTTCCGTTAACCAATTGTCAATCCATTTGGCAACTTCGCCACCTATTCCATGTGATTTTAACTTTCAAAATAATCTTTGATGAGGTACTCTATCAAAGGCCTTTGCAAAGTCTAGATAAATAACACCTACTGGCTCCCCTTTATCTATGATTTTAGTAACCTCCTCCATGAATTCTAATAGATTTGTTAAGCATGATCTCCCTCTAGTAAACCCATGCTGACTATTTCTAATTAGATTAAATTTTTCTAAATGCATTACAATGTTTTCTTTGATTATTGACTCTAACAATTTACAGACTATGAACGACGATGCTCAGTAGTTATCTAGCGTTACAGAAGCTAAGACCTGCTCAATGTCCTTTAATTCCTTAATCTGTACGATAGCATGTGTATTTGGGTCGGACCGTGGTTATGAGAGCATAAAGTGATTATGGGTGTAATTAAGTAGTCATGTGGGTGTAACGTGATTATGGTGTCAAATGCTGATTATGTAGGTGTAAAGTGATTGTGGGCGTCATAAAGTAGTCATGTGGGTGGAACGTGATTATGGGTGTAAAGTGATTGTGGGTGCCATAAAGTAGTTATGGGGGTGGAACGTGATTATGGGTGTAAAGTGATTGTGCGTGCCATAAAGTAGTTATGTGGGTGGAACGTGATTATGGGTGTAAAGTGATTGTGGGCGTCATAAGGTAATTATGTGAGTGTAAAGTGATTACGGGTGTCATAAACTAGTTATGTGGGTGTAACGTGATTATGGTGTCAAATGCTGGTTATGTGGGTGTAAAGTGATTGTGGGCGTCATAAAGTAGTTATGTGGGTGTAAAGCGATTACGGGTGTCATAAATTTCATTATCCCCCGACTCATAGTTTCCTCAGCAAACTGTTGAAAAAATTACGGGTTTGATACGGAATCCGTCCAGAGTTGATCAGCGAGCGGTGATAGTTAGTTTAGTTAGTTTTCTTTCCACTTGTTCCGTTTAGCGTCATGGGGAGCTTGAGTCGTCTATCCTGCGCCAAGTGCGTTACGTCGGTTAATGTGAGCCCTTGTCGTTGCACAATCACTCTAATGTCATCTATACACCTACCTCGCGGCCGCCCCCTTGCCCTGTAGCCAGATCTACCAACATTGTAAGCCACCAGGGGAAGATGAGGAGGGTGCATTCTCACGCGATGACCAAACCAACTTATTTTCTGCCTGGAAATGTATTCGGCACAAGACGTAGTGCCGACCATACTTCGAATGTCGTCATTCCGCATTCTGTCTCTTCTTTCACAAGTCGAAATTCTGCTCTCGCACGCCCTTGACAGAGGCCATGTTTGGCACTGGTAGTACAAAATCGAGCGAGCGATGATTCGGTTTATAAAAGCTGAAGGTCGTCGACCGAGGAGTGTTCACCTTCCACTATGTCCGAAAGAAACGAATAACCTTCCTCTTCGTATCGCAGCAAGTGGTTCAAACTCCATCCTATGCGGTCTTCCTTATGGTGATTGATCAGGAACCGTAGTACCCATTGTGAACACACCTTCCAATACTTCAGTTTCTTGCTAACCACCATTTGAACTGCCCCTAGCGACACAGCGAATTCCTCTGCTAGCGAACGTAAGCTCCGGCGACGAATCGATGCATCAATTTTGGCCATGTCGCTTCTGACGCAACAATATGCGCCTGACCTGGTCTCGGAAGATCTTTCGTTAACTCACGTCCTTCTTTAAACATCGTTGTCCAGTTCTTCACTGTTGTCTTCGGCACACTTTTTTTTATCACACACTGCCTGCATTCTGCGATGAATGTCAACTGGTCGACATCCTTCAGCTGTTTCGTCTTCTTCTTCTTCTTCTTCTTCTTCTTCTTCTTCGTCTTCTTCTTCTTCTTCTTCTTCTTCTTCTTCTGCGTTCGTTCTCAGTCTCCCGCTACCAAACCCTGAAAAGGCTTAAGTAGCAGAATGTAGTCCAGAAAACGCAATGCATTGTGTCGTAATTTACAGCTTGTCTGCGATATTTGCACCTTCGGTCCAACACATCCGACTTCAGCAAGCATTTTTTTAGTACCGGGTTAGCATTCCCTCTTCGATCCCTTCTCCTTAGCCAGTCTGCCCTGCTACAGCCTGTTATCCAGGATCACCACGTGGAGGTATAGAAGGGTCTTGGCAGCTCTATCAGTCAGCTATGGGTCGCTGACCACTGCAGCTCATGCGCTGCTCAGCGTCTTGATCCTCTTCAGCTGTTTGAAACCGAATCATCGCTTGCTGATCAGCTCTGGGCGGATTCCGTATAACACCCGCCATGTTTTCAACGGTCTTCTGAGGAAACTATGAGTCGGAGGATAATGAAATTTTGCAAACTTGACGGTTGGTATGGGCTGTATACACCAGAAGTGACGTCATCAAACGCATAGTACCTATGTTTGCATGTTGCATTTAGGTCCAGTTTGATTTGAAACGCGCCTGTCTGTATCACAGACGACAGTATCTTTGTACCTTTTCTTTTTTTGCTATCTCATATCGCGTATGGGTTATAAGTTTGCTATTTGGGATAGCCAGTTGAAATGTTGTACACACCGCCCTGTCACATCTTTAGCAGCTTAATATGCTTAAGAAGGTTTCGGAGATATTTCCCCACGGAAAAGCAATAAGGAAGAGAACTCGCGAGCCAAGGTCACAGAAGCTATGTACTCGCACAACAATGCCACTGGTCACTCCACACTCCATTTCCTACTATTAGAACACGTAGGAGAAAATGTTAAGTGGTGAGTTGTAAGAGGGAGGAGGAGGCGTAAAACTATGAGAGTATTTGCTTAACTCAGGGGTTTTCAACCTTTGTTGTTGCCCTCCCTATGCACGCTTTGCACCATGTGTCCGAAAATCATACGTGTGTATGTATGTATAAATATATATATATATATATATATATATATATATATATATATATATATATATATATATATTTATATAATAATAATAGCTGTCCATCGTTGTCGATGAGGACCGCCGACATCATCCTTGTCACAGATTTCCCTGTTGCGTGTGGGTGCGCATGTGGCTGAGCAGACCAATGCGAGCACGTAAACATCTGCTACATATCGGGCACACGAGGTTTGTAGAAGGGGATGGTGTTCCCGTTGCTCAGGATTTCCGCGTCTCGCGTCTGTTCTGGGCTTTTACAACACGGTCATCTTCACCGGCAGCTACACCCGATTTGACTGCGCTTCTCCAGTCAGATCTATTTTGCGCAAGACATTCCCAGGTGTCGATGTCTATCTGGCAACTTTTTAGTGAGTCCTTCAGACCGTCTTTAAAACGTTTCTTTGGGCGCCCCCTCTCGCGCCATCCCTCTCTCAGCTCGCCGTAGAGAAGCTTCTTTGGGAGCCGCTCGTCTGACATACGGACAAGGTGTCCGGCCCATCCTAGTCGTGCTTTTTCTAGCAGTGCATGGATGCTGGGCATGTTAGCCCTCGAGAGAACCTCGATGTCAGTGACACGATCTTGCCATCGGATGTGGAATAATATATATACACACACATATATATATATATATATATATATATATATATATATATATATATATATATATATATATATATATATATATATATATATATATATATATGTATTATTGGACGACCCGTTCCTCAGAGTCAGTAACGCCGCTGCAGGTTCCAACTTCGTTTCTATTGTTTTCTGTCTCGGGCCTGATACGCTTCCCGTCTGTAGCATCGTAGATGGTCTTCCCCATGATAGTCTCTGTCTCGTGGGTACCAGACTGCTGTCGCTGTGCTCTCTGTCTCGTGGGTACCAGATTGCTGTCGCTGTTCTTCAACGGCCATCTGTTCTCCGAAGCAGGTGACCAGCCCAGCAATGCTTTGCATTGTCTGCGTGGGTAACTGCATCCTTCACAATTGTCATTTGCCGCCACACGCCATTGTTGTAAAGACCTTTCAAACATTGGTTCTGGAGCGAGAGGCCGATCATACGTCTCTTGAGGGAGGCTTGAGTCACTCTGAGTTTGGACTCCATTTCTTTTCTAAAAGCCCATGTTTCTGCGGCATATAACACATTGCAGGTAAAACTGTGAAGTTGAATAGGTCGGCACGCAGACTCTTGTCGTGGGTATGGTCTAGGGACGTATTTATGGACGAAAAAGCCGCCCAGCTTATGCGATGAAGTGTTGTTAGTTCTAGGTAATTATGTATGTAAATATATTAAGAGATGGGGAGAGAGGGAGGGAGAGAAATGGGAACACACACACACACACACACAGGAGCAGGTCAGTATTTAGGTCACTAATGACTTAGCAAACAATTTCTTGAGATACGATCTTGAATATAATTTATTATTGCACTTACATTGTCTCTTATTTCTCAACGCAATTAATACCATACTGGATACACTTATACCACCGCTTTATCCGTGCACTAATCCTGCAGCATAGAAGTCTTTGGTCTACTGGCTCATCCACGTTTATACTCCACGTTCCACCTCTACGTCATTCGCGAAACGTCTCCCGCCAAGGTGTGATCGTGCGTTCTGCTGTAGGCTAAACCATGCGAACACCCTGTTGGAGTTGCTAGACTGTCTATCATTACTTGCCTGTCTACTGAAATAATTTCGCTCACCCACCCCACAGATGCCTTTGTTGGAATCTGAGCATGACGACCTGGTCGGACCTCATCAACAACTTGTGAGCGCCCTTGAGAAAATGTAGGGACCAAGTTATACATCACTTTACGCAGCCATCATGTCTCATCCTAACCGGAAGCAACTTCCTCCCTATGAATATCTTTTTGTAGAAAGTCTTCTCGTCACTTCCTATCACACCCCTCCCCTCTTTCCACACCCACAAAGGCAAAGCACAACAAAAACCAAACCGTACAACATTTGATTGTACAATCTGTGAGCATGAATTGTATGTATTATCTGGACATGTGCATGCGTAACCGAAATCTGCCACAACGCTGATTGCTGCTGCCACAACGCTGATTGCTGCTGCCACGTAATGTCATCTTTAGATACTACCAAATACATTTTCTAGCTACCCGATATCGGCATCTACTTGCTGTAAGCAAGTGAAATAATATATCTGATATATTTACATATTTGAATTGACATTCTTGTGGTCATCATCACACCGGCCGCCTTCCCCAGATTATTCTGTTACATTGTGGGCTGGATCGACCACAGGCGACTTTTTGCGAAGATCAGTAAAATCCCTTACTAACTTAGGGTAGAATCCAGATTGCTCGGATGTGAAGCCAGGGCACTAGTCACTGCGCTACCTCGGCTCCCCGCTTTGTTAATTCTGATTTCTTAGTTGACCTGTTCTTCTTCCGGGGGGGGGGGGGGGGCGCAGATGCCCACTGTGAATTTCCCAGCTCTGGTATGAGCTGGATATAGCCGGAAGAAGGATTTCCTGCTTAGCGGGCTAGTCTTGAGCAGCCTAGTACTCCGCTGCGTTAAGTGGTTAACCGATGTGGGAGTTCATCTTAATAGACTCAAACACTAGAGCAAAGTAGACCTGCAGCCTGTTAGGCGGCATCTATGCTGCTATAAACAAACCACCTAGCCATGGCCGGTGTTCTGCCATGTCACACAGTTAGTCGCCTCTTACGACATGCTCTCTGTGGAGCAGTGGTGCTATTCTTGTCCTTGTCATACACAAAGACCCCGGCAGATCACTCATTAGTTACTAGCACTCGTATTATTGAAGAAAACAAAAGTTCGTTAATAGTACATACCTATTTATTTTATTGTTCTATTTCAGATGTAATAACAATATAAAATGGCAATGTATACAATTGAGTAATAGTATTTACAAGTTATGTCGAATTACTTAAATATATTAAATCGACGCATGCTTGCTCTCATGTGATATATAATTCCCCACTCCCTGCTGAGGGATGCCCCATTACTTTAGGACCCCTGGTTTAACTAACTCATTCTCGGCTTCCTGGTGTAATTAGCTTCCTGGTGTCATTAAAAAGGTGTTCTAATATGTGTGGTTAAGGAATTAAACTAGCCTGTTAGGCGGATTACCGACGTGTTTGTCCGCGTGAATAAACTTGTGAAACCCTGTTTGATCAGGTGATGCCGCGCCGGTACGGGCATATTGGTCCACCTCGTTTACCGTACTGTTAAGCCTGTACGGATTGTTCTGGTCTTGTTTGAAGCGCTGTAACGCTTGTCCGTCCCAACAGGTGTAAATGATGAGAAATCAATAGGGGCATACTCCATTAATGGTAGTCTCGCTTATCCACTCTTGGAGTATCCATTCAGTAATAACCGTATTCCACGCGATAGATCGTTTGATTAACCGGCCTATTGAGTACTGTTTCGACAACCAACCGCTCCCATCTTATTTTAATCGACGCCATTTCATTTCGGTGTCTGTTTATTTACGAGGCGTGTTCAAATGAAACCGGACCTAACTGCACCAAGGAAACATACGTACGATGCGCATGATCATGTCACTTCTGATGTAAACAGCATATACCAACGGTCAAGTTTGCAAACTTTCATTATCCTGCGACTCATAGTTTCCTCAGTAGACCGTTGAAAACATGGCGGGTGTGGTATGGAATCCGTCCAGAGTTGATCAGTGAGCGGTGATTAAGTTTTTAACAGCTGTAGGATGTCGACCAGTTGACATTTATCGCAAAATGCAGGAAGTGTTTGGTGACAAAAGTCTGTCGAAGACAACAATGAAGAACTGGACAACGATGTTTAAAGAAGGAAGTGAGTTAACGAAAGATCTTCCGAGACCACGTAAGGCGCAAATTGTTGTACCAGAAGATGCCATCGCCAAAATTGATGCAGCAATTCGGATGGACATTCGCCAGAGCTTACGTTCGCCACACTCTTGTCACCATACAGCGGCCTATAGGCTCCTGCCTTTTGGCCCATTGCCATATAGTGGTATCCGCAATAGTTTGAACGCTGTTGTTTACTTCCGTACAAAGTGTTCCATTGGCCTGGGCTCGGAGGAGGAAGCGTTTTCCTAACACTGGCAAGCGCCAGACATTACAAAATATGATGTTCAACAGTTTAATAGGGTTTTGTGCACAGCCGGCACTCCGGAGTATGTTCTTGTTGGATTCTGTTCAAGGGACTGTTAAAAGTTGCATGTGTTGAGTGCAAAGTCGGAAAATGGTGCTCTTCAGGACGTTGGTATTGTCTTTGGAATTTTGATTGGCCATTTGTTTGTTGATTTCTTTCCCAATATTTTCCATTGTCCATCTATTCAGCCAGGTCTCTTTGTTCACAGTCTTCAGTAGTTGTTTGACTGTCTTTTGTGTTGTTGGTGTGTATTGTTGTTCTTGACTTGACCCCTTCTTAACCAGTTTGTCTGCCTGGTCATTGGCAGGTGTATTTGAGTGACCAGAGGTCCATTGTATAATTATCCATTTGCAAGAAAAGCTGGACCTAATTAAGCCTAGCGAGCAAGGCATATGCAACTGATATATTCCGCAAGCTAGGCGTAACTACATCGCTCAATAACGTTAAAGACAAAACGAAAGAGGAAATTCAGAACGTTACGCCAGCAGCGCAGTGCATACTAAACACAACGAGACAGTTTAATTGCCGGTATGGAAAAACTTGTTAAATGTGTGGATTCAAGAGCACATTAAGCGCATATCATGTAACTAGTGTGTTATTTATTTAGTCATCGCCCGCATTCGCAAGTGAAATTAGTACATAGTAGCCAACGTTAGTTGTTTGTATGGTGTGTAAAATATGCAGATGCTGATATGTTAGGAAGAGCGTGGGTATTGACGAGAGAGAAAGATATATATATATATATATATATATATATATATATATATATATATATATATATATATATATATATATATATATATATATATAGAGAGAGAGAGAGAGAGAGAGAGAGACAGAGAAATTGGGTGTTCATTTGTCGCTCTTTCATACGAGGGGTGTTCAAATGAAACCGGACCTAACTACACCAGGTGAACATACGTACGATGCGCATGATGACGTCACTTCTGATGTAAACAACACATACCAACCGTCAAGTTTGCAAAATTTCGTTTTCCTCCGACTCATAGTTTCTTTAGCAGACCGTTGAAAACATGGTTTCTAACAACTGAAGAATGTTGAACATTTGACATACATCGCAGAATGCAAGCATGGTATGGGGACAAGAGTGTGACGAACGTAAGCTC
Organism: Ariolimax columbianus; assembly: GCA_036924085.1. Taxonomy (NCBI): domain Eukaryota; kingdom Metazoa; phylum Mollusca; class Gastropoda; order Stylommatophora; family Arionidae; genus Ariolimax; species Ariolimax columbianus. The sequence continues at coordinate 94,392,222 of JAVGWX010000003.1, forward strand.
AAGCGACGGTCCACCCGAATTGCTGCATCAATTTAGGCGATGGCATCTTTCTACGCAACAATTTGCGCCTGACCGGATCTCGGGAGACTTGTGGTTAACTCATGTCTTTCTTTAAACATCGTTGTCCAGTTCCTCACTGTTGTCTTCGACACACTTTTGTCACCTTGTACTGCCTGCATTATGCGATGAATGTCAACTGGTCGAGATCCTTCAACTGTTAGAACGAAATTACCGCTTAATGATCAACTCTGGGCGGATTCCATATCACACCCGCCATGTTTTCAACTGTCTTCTGAGGAAACCATGAGTCGGAAGATAATGACATTTTGCAAACTGGACGGTTAGTATGTGCTGTTTACATCAGAATTGACGTCGTCATACGCATTGTACGTATGTTCACCTGGTGTAGTTAGGTCCGGTTTCATTTGAACACGTCTCGTATTTAATCAAATATGTCCAAATATCGATCACTGCCCTTTGCTTCTTTGAATTGATCACATTTCCAATCATCTAATCTGTCTTCAACTTTCTCAATCTGTTTTTGTTCATTTTAGCGATACGCACATCATATTGATTGTGTATAGGAGCCCCATTAGTAAATGGAAACCTGGCCTATGGTTAGTGAAAGAAAGACAGCGATGAAGGGGACTGGTCACCTCACCTCATACAAGATTTTGCTTAGAACGTTGAAGTCCCTAACGCTTGATCCCCTACGGTAGTTTTTCCAATGGGACTCGATTTTTTTTTTCTTTCTGTCTGACACTTTGTTAATCAGTTTTTTCTTCTTCATGTATAGACATCCACACAGACCAAGGCTATTGATTTTGTTACAATATCTCCCCTCCATCTTATTTTGTTTATCTTCTCTTCTGTCCCCAATCTATTTGTTTTTCTTCAGGTATGCACACACCATATCCATCGGATTTGTCACAATATCTCCACTCACGTTTTTTCCTTTATCCATCTCTTCAGTCGGCTACATTCGGAATTCGTCTTGAAGTACATCTATGTTTGTTAGTATATTTGTTTTCCTCGCTTTGTTAAGAAACAGTGTGAGTGGTACTGTGTTTTGTGTAATTAAGAGACACGAAATTCGAACTCATTGCAAGGCATCAGCATTTTAGGGTAAAAGACATACATACCTTGCTTGCTCAATGACTGTTGGCGATAGTGGCTTTAATTCCTCATTGATGTAACGCGGCGATAGTGGCTTTAATTCCTCATTGATGTAACGCACATACCTTGCTTTTTGCAATGACTGTAGGAGCAAGTCATTTATCCATCTAACACACATTCCTAGCCTCCTGCTATGACTGGGTAAGTGACTTATCCATGTAACACATACATACCTAGCCTCCTTGTGTAGCAGAGTCCAGGTTTTCACTGGAGTTTTTCTATCTAGAATGTTACCACATGTATCCGCATCATTCACGACCACACACAGCAAATAACATAGCACGCAGCAGGTGGCATATTTATTACATCATACTCATACAACAACTATTAAAGTGAGTGCAATGAGATTACAAACAACACAAGAAATACATCTGATTTAAATAGATACTCGGAGTTTATAAGCATGCTATTGAATATTGCTCAAGACTACCCTAACCTAGTTCTAGCCGCACACTCCCCTCCCCTTATCTGCACCCCCAACACACTCTCAAAAGCTCGTCTTCACGATCGTATTCTGTGCATTCACTCACACTCAGATCCCATCAGGCGGATGGTCTTTACATAATACATTCAATCTATTCAACGAATAGTCACATGTGATCACATACTCAATGGATCTGCGTATACACACATTCTGGAACATACATCGTCCCCTAGGTGTCCTGCACGTACAACACACATTCAGATTTCTTCTAGACACAGGACGCCCAACACACACCTTATAAAGCGACTGGCCAAGACTCAAAGGCATATGCTCGTTGAGCCACCCTGTATTCCATGCTATCTGACCAACATTCGTCAAACAGCCTATCAATCGCTCTTCGGCGAGCTAAACAGACTCCTAGCTAAATTCTCTCTCTCTCTTTCTCTCTCTCTCTCTCTCTCTCTCCATTGCCAGTCTGCTTGAGTTAAACTTTGTCTAATATTATATAGTCTCAAGCAGTATCAGCGCTGTCCAATCGTCCTCTGGCGGATGTCTGCTCCAGCCACCACCAAGATTGGATCTACGTCCATTTAGTTGTTTTTCAAACGAATCACTCTGAATTCCTGTCACTCAAAATGTCGCAGCAAGCTCTGCTGGCCTCTGTCTGTCACTAATCCCACACTACCCTAATCGGAACGCCAGTGGTCAGCACCTAGCCCCTACCTGTACTAGACACATTATCCTCCCCCCCCCGCCCCCCCCCCCCGTTTTCCTTTGTCGACTTTGTGTCGAGACGGAGAGTGACCTTGGCATAGTGTCGAGACGGAGAGTGACCTTGGCATAGTGTCGAGACGGAGAGTGACCTTGGCGTAGTGTCGAGACGGAGAGTGACCTTGGCACATATTCAGGTACCGTTGTTCTCAGAGTCGTCGACCACATACCCCTGTCCTAAACGCTCATGCTCCGGCTGGAACTGTTACACCTGCGATGACTGAGTAAGTGACTTATTCATGTAACACGTACATACGTAGCCCCCTACGATGACTGAGTGACTTATTCATGTAACACATACATACCTAGCCTCCTGCGATGACTGAGTAAGTGACTTATCCAACACATACATACCTAGCCTCCTGCGATGACTCAGTAAGTGACTTATACATCTAACACATACATACCTTCCCTCCTGCAATGACTGCCTGAGTAAGTGACGTATCCATGTAAAGCATGCATACCTGCCCTCCTGCTATGACTGTCCGAGTAAGTGACTTATCCATCTAGCGCATGCATACCTAGCCTCCTGCGATGACTGCAGTAGCAAGTGACCTTAATTCCTTATCCATGTAACGCATCCACCCCCCTCCAGGAGTATGGCAGGAGCAAGATTAAACCTTCACCTATTACATTTCCCCCTGTCGGTGTATGTGGAGCATAGTTCCACCACTGCAGCTCGACCCCACCCCCTTTCTTTTTTACCTGAAGTCAGTATCAGAACACTTGCAAAGGCGTTTCTGTAGCGAACAAGTTTGCATGATGAGATTGCTAGCCGCAAGGTCAGCCTTTATTAGTCGCCATTTACGATATGCTTAGAATATACGAGTGTGCCTAATCCTTTCCTCACAGGGACGATGCCACTATGGTTAATGGAGATAACTCGTCAGATGAATAAGTGGAAGATGAACATCAAACGTAGCACATAAATAGCGTTAACAGTGTTAATTTGACAATATACTCATTGTGCCTGTTCATTAACCCTTTCAGTGGCATCATCTTTGACGTCGGTACGCCTCCACTTAGAGCCTTGCCGCTCTTAAGTGCAGTATTACCCAACATTGTTGACATTTGCTGGTCATTTGCATGACGGTTTTCGCCCTGACTAACTGAACCGTTGACTCGCAGAGACGCGGTTAGCGGTCCGGGAGGTATTTTGAAAATAAATCGAATTTTACAATGATTCATAATTGCCCAAAAATGAGAATGAAAAGAAATTGTTCTCTCTCTTTCTCTCTCTCTCTCTCTATATATATATATATATATATATATATATATATATATATATATATATATTATGTGTGTGTGCATCCCGTGTGGTCAGCCGGGGTCTTTGTGCAGAGATCATGTCATAAGAAGCGACTAACTGAATGACACCAGCCATGGTTAGGTGTTTTTTAAGAACAGCAAGAATGGAGCCTAACAGGATGCGGGTCTATTATGCTCTTGTGTTTGAGTCTATTTAGATGGACACGCACATCGGTTAAACACCCTCCGCGACACTTGTCCCAACGCAGCGGAGTAATAAGCTGCTCGAGTCTTGCCCGCTAAGAATGAAATCCTCATCCCGGCTACATCCAGCTCATGCCAGAGCTGGGACCTGCACAGCGATATCCACTCCTGTAGAAAGAAATACAGCTCGACTAAGAACTAAGAATATATATCCATTCTTTAAAATATACTGATTAAAATATTCTGATCAGACATGTAAGTCAGGGTCAGGCAAAATATACTGACCAAGATCCTCATCAGGGCTTTCTCGTAGTCCTCCTTTGAAACGGGCTGTTTTCATAGCAGCCTGGCTAACGAGGTGAAAGATCGACGTGATCCCCATAATAGTGATCGACACGCAGGTGAAGCCAAGCATAGCACAGCCGCCTGTAGGACCCAGTCTACCTTCATCAGCACGCTCAGAATGTAAGGAAAGCTACTGCAACCCGTCACAACGTCCTTTTCAGGGCGTACAAAAGAGTAAACTTACTCATTATGGGCATTCGAAACAACATCAACAACGACAATATCTACCGATAATTGTGCATGTGGTAATAATAGAACAACTGATAGAACTCTGCTATAGATGTGCTCAACATATGTGGGTATGAAACAGCCCTTTTGACCGTAACCATTAACACTCCTGGACAACGATTATCGAGATACTGATAACCTTAGACTGACCGATGGGTTCAAGTTATATTTAAGTTGACATATGTTGTCTTCTTCTTCGTTCGTTCTCAAACTACAGCTACCAAGCACTGAAAAGGACTTTGAAAATAGCAGGATGTTGTGCAGATAACGGAATGCGTTGTGTCGTAGTTTACAGCTTGACTGATATCTGCACCTTTCGATCCGACACATCCGACTTCAGCAGGGAGTTGACATATGAAAGCGTGTACAGAATAATAAATTAAGAAGTAGCATGCGGTGAGGTAGTCCCATAGCAGAGATTGCTGGGGAGGATGAAGTGTTAGAGAGTGACTTCGTTGTACTAGCCATCATCTTTTCATCCGGATTTTGCCCACTTCTTACACCTCCCTGGCATGTCACTTCCGCTCGATTTGTTCTCCCACTTGCTATCTGGCAATGGCATGACCACAGGCGAGCAGACCCGCCACGATATCGTATGTGGTTTTCAGCTAAGTACCATTTGATTAAAAACGTCTTTAAATGTTCATATCTTTATTTTATGTATTCATCCCTTCTTCAATGATTCACTAGCTCATAGTTTGGTTGCTCATTTATCACGGATGATGACCTTTTTGCTCGTAACGTAGCCTTCGTTTTTATTTTCGTATTAACGCGGTATCTGATCATATCTAAAAGTGTTTTTGTAAACTTTTAAAAAAATCCACAGTGCCGCCGTAACCACACCTTATTTTAAATTTAATTTTCACCATCAGCATAGGGCATAACGCTCCTCGCCATTTAGATATGGCATGTGCCTGCTTGTTGAGTGCGCATTAACCATCTGAGTAATGGTGGCGCGTGGATTTGATTCTGGAGGGACTTAATACATCAATTATTTTTGACAGATTACCCAGATATTTTTGGCACTAAATCATCGTGAACATGAACGGATTTTTGTGCAAGCACTGCTCAAACTTTCAGCGATGTTACATTTTCCGAGACGTTGAAAAACTGACGAGATTGTGTTCATGTTTTGTTGATTTCTCATGCTCTGTTATTTTTCTCGTGAAGATGTTTTTGATGACATACGCCCCTTTCGTTTGTCCAACGATCATTATCTACAAACAGTAAACATGCAAAACAGAAGGGAGCATATTTCTAGTCGCAGACACTCAGCCAGGAAATCATTTCATACATAAATGCAGTCAATCTATGTGGGAATGTATTTCGACTCTTTAATATGTGGATTGTTTTTGTTCAATGTCAAATTTAAGCACTTTGCGACCACTGTCTTTTCATTTACTTTTCTCTGGTAAGCTCAGAGAACTAAACACACCTTGTTTTAATTCAAAACGAAAAATACACGTCTGGACAACAACGCAACAGGCCATGGCTCTCGCTCGGGATCGTGAGTCCAGTGTGGCCACGGCGCCCGGGAGTTTAGTGGGAGTAGTGTAGCTCTCGTTACCACGTCAGCAGATTCAATATGAGCGCAAGTGTGAACTGAGCCATGGCCTGTTTGTAATGCAGGAACAGATACTTTGATAGTTTTTATGGATTCGCCCAAGAAAGGGGCGTCAATTCCAAGTATTAGTTACAGTTACAAATTATTATTACTTCAGATTTCAAAAACACATCTGTTATGAAAAAACAACGGTGGTGGTGGGGGTGGGGGAGAGATGCGAGCCAGGGCATCTAGGTGTGAAAGATAACCAAAGAAATAATGCTCTAAATAAAGCCCAAAAGTTACCTTAATATAGCGTATACTGTCAATTTAAAAATTGTTAAGGTTACCCTCTCTCTCTCACACGCACGCACGCAACCACGCATGCACAGGCACACACAGAGACACACAGACACAAACCACCTCCCCCCCCCCCCGCCCTCTCCTTCCCTCATCTGTGTTATTGATTTTCCGTTCCGCGCCACTGCAACTGGTTCCTTTACCCTATTTAGTCTGGATATTTTAGCCGCTAGACACTTTTTTTTAATGCAATGTGAAACTGTGGAAAGAAGGGACAGACACATGTTTCCAATCAGAAAAGAAACGTGGTATTGAGAAACTTTGATATACATGTATGATAATTGTTCAAGTCAGCATATCAGCTATATGGCATTCTAAGACATTTTGTGAGCCGGTATATCGGCTCTGCGGAGGGAATCATCTAATAGGGTGGTGGTATCCGAGCAATTCCAGTAACGGGATATTCATCTTTTTTGTCTTCGATTGTTCTCAAACTTCCGCTACCAAGGCCAGAAAATGGCTTTGTAAGTATTAGGAGGTAGTCCGGAGAACGGAATGTGTTCTGCCGTAGTTTACAGCTTGACTGAAATATTTGCACTTTTTGATCTGACACATCCGACTTCAGCATGGTATGTTTGGGTACCGGGCTAGCCGTCCCTGTTCGATTCCTTCTCCTTATCCAGTCTGCCCTGCTGCAACCTCTTATCCAGGATCACCCCGTAGAGATGCAGAATGGTCTTGGCAGCTCTGGGTCGCTGGCTCTGACGCTGCTTTGGGCAGCTGACCGCTGCAGTACGTGCACTACTCAACATTTTGATCCCAGTGACGTTTAAATAGCTATGATTTTGCGTAATAAGGTTGCTAGCCCCATATGCAGTCCTCTTTAGTCATCGTCTGTTACGACAATCTTGTCAGGTAAATAAGCCTTTTCTGCTCAGCCCAGCTGTCACTCCGTGCTAGATGGCCAGAGGTAATGTTAAATACAGGTTTGTTGGAAAGAACACGACAAGAACCAATGCAATACAAAATTGGCAGATATAAAGTGCGGATGGGCAGCATAACCAGAGATGTGTGGGGTTGGGGCTCACGGGAAAAGAGACGAATGTGAAGGCCATGGAACACACTGGGTCGCAAACGGTTGAGGAGGAGGTCAGTCTCGTGGACGGAACTAAAAAGACGGCACAAAATATGAATATAGAGCATCTGTTATGACCTTATGTTCTAAAGGCAACCAAACAGATGAACGATGACCGTTCGAGTTGCTATTAATATGCATTTCCATACCAAAAAGTAAGATGGCCACGCCTTAATGGCTGCACTCTCGACTCGCTCCGGTGTTTGTTTCGTTTTCAGATGTTTGGTGGTTACTGTTTGGATTATACTTCACAACTCCTTCACCAGGTGGTATCAAAGACTTTATTCTGTGGAATTGATGTGCTTTCGATCGGTTATCCTGTTTGTTATGCTGCATTTCGCTGCATTTCATGCCTGACTTAAACCGTGGGAACCTAGTTCACCATGGAGTTCAACGTTTCGCTTAACTGCACACCAGAATTCAGTCCAGGTTATCACTACTTAAGGACCTTCTTGCGGACTGAAGCCGCCTTCCTCTTGGCTGCCCCTCCCTCCACCGGAGGTTACACGATACCTCTCTCAACCTTGTATTCTCAGCACAGCAAGGGTCCCGCTGACCAAAGGGTGGACACAATCAGAAGCCTCTGCGGCGGGTCACGGAAAAAAAGAGGGAGATTGACATGGACAGACACGGAAAGCCTGACACTACAGTGGTCTAACACACTCTTCGCGGCCCTCATCCCAAGGTAGCGGAGTACTCGGCTCCACCTAGGGAGTCTGTAGAGATTACGGTCGACACGCTACGCATGAACACACCCTCAGCAGCTGGACATGCTAGTGGTCGATCGACGCAACGGGCCTTTGACGTCTACGTGAACATTATTATTATTATTAATAGAAAGTGAAAACGCCAGGTGATCCATAGTAGACATTTCCGTGCGGTTGAAGTGTTTCAGCCTTCAATTGACTAGATAACATCTAGTTTTGTGTGGATAACCAATGCACTTTCCAGCTACCTAGTCTTCCCCAACTATAAGTCAGACATACGCTTATAATTGAGTAGACATGAGTGTGTTAAGGTTTAGTATCGAGCGAGGTCTCTTTCCCGCTTTAGACAAGGGCGTCCCGAGTGGTCCGCATGGGTCTTTGTGTAGGACATGGACAAGAATAGCACCACTGTCCCAAAGGGAGCATGTCGTAAGAGGCGACTAACTGTATGACATCGTATAACACCGGCCATGGTGGTTTGCCAAGAGCAGCATAGATGGCGCCTAATAGGCTTCGGATCTACTTTGTCTAGTGTTTCAGTTTATTAAGATCGACTCACACATAACCACCTTCCGCGGCGCTTGTCCTAACGCAGCGGAGTAATAAGCTGCTCGTACCTAGCCCGCTAAGCAGGAAATCCTCCTGCCAGCTACACCCAGCTCACGACAGAACTGGGACCTGCACAAGGACACCTGCCCCTGTAGAAGTACAGATAGACTAAGACAACCACAAATTATACAAGCACACTATTTGCTTTGTCACTCAGGCGACAATGATTTTTGTTATTGCTCTCACAAAGATTTCCACCGTGTAACTCACCAAAGGAATCTAGTTTAGACAGTCCTCGGGATGTAAGAAGAGCCACTGTTACCTGCCACACACAAAACAATACGTCGAGATATATTAATTCAGTACGAGTAGCTTTGGTAACAATCCCAGCATTCCTCAAATGGTGTCTGCGAATGTAAAAAAAAAAAACACCGTAGAAAACATGACACCAGGATACAGCATTGTCATTCTTATTTAGTGTTTATATCCGGGGTGGTTTGATATAATTTGGTTTCAATGTACATAGTGTCCCGCTCGCTACTGACCCCAGGCTTTACCTTAAAATTTTTAAACCAAAGAACGTAAATCAGTATAATTTGACATGCACATTCGCGAAGGAAGACTAACGTCTGGTCAGACAAAACACACAGATCAGACATGTTAGTCGGGGTCAGGCAAAACATACTGGCCAAGACCCTCGCCTTGGCTTCATCGTAGCCCTTGCTGGAAGGAACTACGTACTGGTTTTTTTCCACCAGGATGGAGCTATATAAAAGTAAAGTATCCCATAGCATTACTGCCGAAGGGGTGTGAGGTGTTGGCGATCTCACATTTCAAAGGCTCGGCTATATGAGGGCGGTAGCCATCTCCTCTCCCTCGCCGCTTTTACTTCCTGGACTGAACCGGTACCCATTTAAGGCTGGGTCGACCGGGAAGCCATTGCGGTCTGAAAAAAACAACCATTACCGCCTCAACTGGGGAATGAACCCAGGACCACTCAGATGCGAAACCACTGCGCTACGCGGCTCCCTATTGGAGCTATATGCCCCACCTTAAATGTCATTTTAAAGCTAATTTAACCAACATGGTCGCCCGCCCTTACCCTACCTGATTTCTTCCCAAATGGGCATGTTGAAAGGGATAGTGTTTCACAGCAGGCCAGGGACACTCATGAAACTTGAGGCTGTAATTCCTGAGTGTGTGAATACCTTCTGTAACACGAAGAGACGTGTACATGCATGCCTTAACGCTAATGGTAGCCACTTGCAATATTTAATATCAGCTCATTATGTTTCTCACACACCAATGTATGTCTCCATGTCAAATTGTATTGAACTCCGTTTATTGGTTAAACAGTTATAAGGGTCCACGGGCCGGTAGCGAAAGGGACACCTTGTATACAATAAATGCCTAATGTACGTGTAATATTTGCTGGATTTTTATTACCAATATAGTCGAGCCATTATGTCTTACATTTGTTTGTGTGCGTGTCCGTTATTGGCCAATGCGGTGAACGAGAAAGGTATCACATGCCTAAACAAGGAAGTATTAAACACGCAAGACATGCATGTAGACTAGGTTGGGATATAACCCAAAGTAGTCTGTTGCTACGTATTTGTACTGTTATCACTTATCTTTATCCCAAATGATGTATGCAACTGAGACATCTGTTGGTGAATGTCTGCACTGTCTGTACCGTATCTTGGTAGACTATGTTTCACATGGGAAGGGTAGGACACATTTTACATTGAGAATCAATATGGGGGGGGGGGGGGGGGGGGCTTTTTTCACCGATACCCTGTATCCTGCGTTATATCTTCCACCTTGTGGATTCCACTACAGAGACTGTGGCGTAATTTTTGCAGATGAATATCTTAATGTGTCCTATTTACTTGTATATATATATATATATATATATATATATATATATATATATATATATATATATATATATATAGAGAGAGAGAGAGAGAGAGAGAGAGAGAGAGAGGAACTGTGGAGCGCGTAGCCTAGTTGACAGTGAGCTGGCTTGCTAAGACTGGGATTAAAGTGTGCCAGAGTTGGAAACCACATACGGGCAGAACACAATCCGGGTGTGATTCGTTCCTGGTACGACCGCCGCTCCAGTTGACCCACCTGTAAATGGGTACCTGCCGTATGAGTTGGGGAAGGTATAAGCAGCAAGGAAGGGAACTGACCACCTCAAATCGGCTGTGGTTTAGTCCATGAAGATGTTATCTTCATCCCCGACGGCATTTGTTGCCGTAGGACCCACTTTTTTATAGAGGAACTGAGACTCTAGTCCGCTCAGGCACAACATACTGACCAGGACGTCACGCCAGGGTAAGGCACAACATACTGACCAGAACGTCACGTTAGGGTAAGGCACAACATACTGATCATGACGTCACTTCAGGGTAAGGCACAACATACTGACCAGAACGTCACGTTAGGGTAAGGCACAACATACTGATCAGGACGTCACTTCAGGGTAAGCCACAACATACTGATCAGGACGTCACGTAATGGTAAAGCACAACATACTGATCAGGACGTCACGTCAGGGTAAGGCATACCATATTGATCAGGACGTCACTTCATGGTAAGACACAACATACTGATCAGGACGTCACGTTAGGGTAAGGCACAACATACTGATCATGACGTCACTTCAGGGTAAGGCACAACATACTGACCAGAACGTCACGTTAGGGTAAGGCACAACATACTGATCAGGACGTCACTTCAGGGTAAGCCACAACATACTGATCAGGACGTCACGTAAGGGTAAAGCACAACATACTGATCAGGACGTCACGTCAGGGTAAGGCATACCATATTGATCAGGACGTCACTTCATGGTCAGGCACAACATACTGATCAGGACGTCACGTTAAGATAAGGCACAGCATACTGATCAGGTCGTCACGTCAGAGTAAAGCACAACATACTGATCAGGACGTCACGTCAGGGTAAGGCACAGCATACTGATCAGGACGTCACTTCAGGGTAAGGCAGAACATACTGATCAGGACGTCACGTCAGGGTAAGGCACAACATACTGATCAGGACGTCACGTCAGGGTAAGGCACAACATACTGATCAGGACGTCACTTCAGGGTAAGGCACAACATACTGATCAGGACGTTACGTCAGAGTAAGGCACAATATACTGACCAAGAAAAATATCTCTCTTCCATGTAGCGTTCTCTGGAAACAGGGTGTTGTCAAGGTAGTCTTGCTGACTAGATGTGGATCGACGTGATCACTGCACTAGTTCGCGTCATACAGATGAAACTAAGCATAGCACAACCTCCTGGACGACCAAGGTCGCCTTCATCAGCACACTCGGCATGTAAGAAAAGCTGCTACAACTCACTTCCCGAACGTGCTGATGAAGGTGGAGCAGGGTCCTCCAGGCGGTTGTGCTATGCTTGGCTTCGTCTGCTTATCGTTCGCTACTACGGGGATTACGTCGATCCATGAACTAGTTAGCCAGGCTGCCTTGAAAACAGCCCGTTTCCATGAATGACTACGAGAAAGCCAAGATGAGCGTCTTCTCCAATATATTTTTTGCCTGACCTTGACTAACATGTCTGATCAGTATGTTGTGCCTAACCAGGTGTTAGTCTTCCTCCCCACACAAAAGTGTAATACATATACACACGCGCTCGCTCGCACACAGACAGACAGACATACCCTGTTCTTTGGTGTGTCACCTATCGGGAAGTCTGTCCAGATCCTTCTCTCCCTTTGACTAAAGCACATTGTAATGTTCTCTCGACAGGAATAATAAGAAATCTTCTTGTGTTCTTTCTTACCATTTTTACTGGTTCAATATCTCCAGAATAGCGAGTTTACTGATTTATTTCCCAGCTGCTTGGCAGATTTATTTGAGGCGAAATCTCTCAGCAACCATATTTTAAATCTTAACCAGCAACCGCCTGTAACGCTAACCGTCTTCTGTTATTGCCATGAACGTAAATCCTTGTTTGTTTTGTTTTTGATGTGACAGAATGGCCTATTTTTCCTCCCTTCTCCGTGTTATCTATATTGCTCCTTGTTTCTGGAATGTCAGGTGTTATGTATTATTCTTTTTGCTTTCATTGGAACTGAGTTTTCTACATCGACTGACTCTCTCTCTCTCCCTTTTTCTCTCTCTCTTTTCTCTCTCTCTCTCTCTCTCTCTTTCTGTCTCTCTCATGCTAACATTTTCCTCAACAGTCTCAGATTAACTGTTAAAGATAGCACCATAGAAGACACTGCTGTCGGGGATGGAGTGTTACAGCAGGGGTGGGAAACCTGCGGAACTAGACCATTAAATGCGGCCTTTTGAATCCTTATTTTGCAGAATAAATCCTTTTATTTTTAAACATTAATATGCGATGGTTGTAACACTGCGGTATCTCTTCATGTAGTTTTTTTTGGTAGCGTTTTGGTCCAGTGTGGTCTATGTTTCTTTCTTGTTTCTCTTTGTATTTTCTTTTTTTTTTGGTGCTGTTTTGAACACTCTTATTAAACTGCCTGCTGACACTGCTAATGTCTCTGTTCAAGCTACTCGGCTGAAGTACATGCACTAATTATTGCTGCAGAAATTATTAGCAACACATCAAGCCAATGCCAGCAGAATGGATTCCTTACAGATGCAACGGCAGTTCTGCGATTCCCCAAGAATGATAAATTGCCAGAGCTTAAAAAAGTCTAGTTCGAACTAATCGTTAAGACAACGGTATTGCTACAGTGGGTATCAACACACCGTGGCATATCAGGCAATTAGACAGCAGACAGGTTAGCAAAGCAGGGAGCACGACCAGAACAAAAAGAACAAACAATCACGCTCCAAGAAATGAAACCATATTGAAGGTCGACCAAACGAGAGACAACAATCACTATCTTGTTCCGCATGAAAACGAGACATAACATATTGAATGGTCGCTTACACGGGCTAAAACTGGCTCCACCATCCGTGTGTGTGTGTGTGTGTGTTGTGTGTGTGTGGTGTGTGTGTGTGTGTGTTGTGTGTGAGTGTATGTTGTGTGTGTGTTGTGTGTGAGTGTGTGTGTGTGTGGTGGTGGAGGGTGGAAGTAGCGCTGACAGTCGAACATACCATGCAAGACTACTATATGCTTAACCAATTGGGTACTGAGCACTGGTCGACGTAGATAAACCTACACACAAAGCTGTTAGTAAGAGTTAAAGAACCACAACAGCAACCTTCATCAGACAACTGGACTTCGAAAGTAATGCCTCCTATTTTATTCCATGAAAACCATAACAGATAAAAAGAGCACAATAACACTATTTGGTAGAGCAATGGCTTGCCTTCAAGAAACTATTTTTCAACATAGCCCCCACCCTTGGCTATACATTGTCATTTACACATGCATGTGGAGGGATGTATTACAGATTAAGGAACGGTGAAGAAAAACTCTAGTACTAAAATCTGGAACATACCCCAATAACGTCCATGCAGAAGTAGAGAGAAGGTCGCTACCGAACTTGCAATCGAAGATAAAGATATTCACCAAGGAAACAAAGTATTCCTGGCTGAGGCCTCGCCAATTTTAGCAGCTCTAAAACAACATAAAGATGATGATCTCGAGCAGCGTATGTACTCTCTGACACAGCTCTCAGCAGAACACCCAAGGTTGGTCATTCAGTGGATCCCATCCTGCTGCAATATTGAAGGCAATGAAGTTGCAGACAAACTAGCATAGAGTGGAGTAGCTTCCCCACAAACAGACTTGGACAGTACGTATAATGAGGCCTTGACTATAGTTAAAACCAAATTCAGGAATAAAATGGGCTGATCAACACCCCGACTTCTGAAAAGAAGATAACTACTGTGATTTAGCTAGAGAGGAAATATGTCGTCAACTTCACACTGGGAATTGAACATAATAGACTCAAGGGTATCTTCACAACAAATCGAGGATTAGAACAGATCTCAGGTATCCTTGTCGTGAGCATACAAAGACCACAGAGCACATGCTACAAAACTGCACGCTCAAACAGGAATGAGAGAACAATACTGGCCTCGCGAGACAAATATGTGACAAACACTGTACTGATATCAAACAGCCTTACAAACAACCGTGTCCATTTTAAAGTAATCGCGTGCACTGATCTGAGGAAGAACATGTAAGAAGAACAATGTGATCAAGTAAAGGCATTCTAACTTTTTTGTATACTTTTCATTAATTGTCTATGTGTCCCTACATCATTAAGCACTATTTCGTTTGACCTTTTGTCTGTCCAACTCCCTTGCTGCGTCCTACGATAGCTCTATATCTCTAAAGCTTCTAAGGTCTTTCACCCTTTAACAAATCTGACACTAATAAGAATAGGAAATCCGCAGGCGGCAATCCTACAATTGAAGAACTAAATACTACTACTGCCATAAGGTAATTACACTAGGTCTATAAATATGTCCGATATAATCGTTCAGCTAAGTTATGTTTTTCTTTTGAGCATTCTTTGTTATTCATTCTTCCACGTCGTAACTGTCGTTTTGGCGATGGAACACGCCTTCCAAGCACAGAGTTTGACATAGGGCTACATCGTTGTGTAGACTCGTGACTTTGGTTCCGTCCCACCAATGGCTGGTTGTGTTGTTGTTGACAGAGAGAGAGAGAGAGAGGGGGGGGGGGGTTGTGGGGTGTCTTTATGTGTGCCCCCAACAACCTCACCGATTTCGAAATGACGACTTAAACGTGTGTGCAAAGTTCAAATACGAAACGCAAGTTCCTTGGTGTCGCTGCCGATACAAGTAGATGTTAAGGGAAACGACGTTTTTCGATATAAGCTGTTGTGTGACCTGTCCATGGTCTGTCACAATTTGATAGATTAGAAGATCGTGCTAGTGGAGGCTGTGTACCCAATTTCAGCTCTCTAGGTTTAGGGGAAGCTGATATTTGTTGAATGCCCACAATGAGTCGATTTACTCTTTTGTGCGCCCTGAAAAGTACCTTCAATGGCGGTGTGCTGTAGCTTTCCTCACATCCCGAGCGTGCTGATGAAGATGGATCGGGATCCTCCAGACGGTTGTACGATGCTTGGCTTCATCTGGGTGTCGCTTACTACTACGAGGATCACGTCGTTCACTCGTCTCGCCAGCCAGGCTGTCACGATACCAGCCTGTTTCCAGGAAGGATTACGGGGGAAGTCAAGGTGATGGGCTTGGCCAGTATGTTTTGCCTGGTGAGCCTGTTCGCGTGCTCTTTACTGCGTCTGTTGTCGTCGGGTTTCGGTAAAGCCTCAACAGCTTTTGTTATTCAGACTTTGATAAAGGCGTCTACGGGTCGAAGCGTCTGTACACACCCGTTACTTCTTCTTGTCAGTTGTTGCACCCCAGCCAGAGTGTAGGGCCACCACTACAGCTGACTTCTTTTCAGAGGCCTGTACCAGAGCACTTTCCGTGCTTATATAGTGGGCGGTCTCTGCAGAAATTGGGATACGTGCGACGTAATTCGCCCCAAACAAAAGAAATACATATTTTTAGCACACAGTTTCTTCTTCTTCTTCTTCTTCTTCTTCTTCTTCATCTTCTTCTTCTTCATCTTCTTCTTTTTCTTCGCTCGTTCGTTAGTTCCCTCCTTCCTTCCTTCCTTCCTTTGTTCGTTCGTTCGTTCGTTCTCAATCTCCCGCTACCAATCCCTGAAAAAAGCTTTGCAAATGGCAGGATGTAGTCCAGAGGACGTAATGTGTTGTGTCGTAGTTTACAGCTTGACTGCGATATTTGTTCTTTTCGGTCCGACACATCCGACTTCAGCAGGCATTTGTGAGTACTGGGTTGTCTTCCCTCTTCGATCCCCCATCCCTAGCCAGTCTGCTCTATTGCAGCCTGTTAACCAGGATCACGACCTGGAGGTGTAGAAGGGTCTTGGCAGCTCTGGTTCGCAGGCCCTGATGCTAGCAGTCAGCTATGGGTCGCTAACCGCTGCGGCTCATGCGCTGCTCAGCGTCTTGATGCCAGCATCGAAATTGAGCCAGTAACGTCACAGAATGGTCCACTTTTTAACTGTTGGGGGTGTCAAACATTCTGCGAGAAAAGACGAGAACTTTCGCTCCTGCATCCGCTTATTCCTGCCGCCTAAGCAACGAATTGATTGAATCTGTCAACGTTGGTCCATGATAAGAATAGTAGCATCTAGTTTGCACAGCACCATGCTGTCAGATGATGTAATAATGTAACAACCATGTTTTCTAACCTTAACCATAACTCTAATTCTAACCCAATTCTGAACCTAACCATAGTCCTAAACTAAAACCTTAACTGTAAACCTAAACCTAACCCCAAACCTAACCTAAAACCTAAACCTAACCCTAAACCTAACCATAGTCCTAAACCAAACCTTAACTTTGAACCTAACCATAGTCCTAAACCAAACCTTCTCTAAACCTAAACCTAACCTTGAACCTAACCCTAAACCTAACCTTAAACCAAACCACAAACCTAACCCTAAACCTAACCATAACCCTAAACCTAACCATAACCTTAACCCTAAACCTAAGCCTAACCCTGCACCTAACCCTAACCAGTCGCAAAACTAAATATACCTATCTTTTCCACACTTCTATATTTAGCTAAACCTGTATTATCTATTTAAAAAGCAACAATTATATCGACCTGTCCTCCTTATAACCGGAAATAGAATGTCCCGTTACGAACGATGGGAACCCATGGAACTGTTTGGGATGAATTAAGACGCAAGTACCGAAATTAGTTTGACTCGACGATATTGCTAGCTTCACGCACACAAACGCTTTAGTCAAGTTTTATGTACATCTGATTTTTAAGATATTTGCACTTATCTGTGCTGTTTCTGATTTTCTTTTAGTTCAGATTGGTATTCACGCGAGATTGGTTGATAAGAAGACTGGGACTTGGGCTTACAAGAAGAATGGGACCTGGGTTGAAAAGATGGGTTGAGCCCGGGTGGAAAAGAAGAATAGGACCTGGGCTGAAAAGAAGATTGGTACTCGGATTGAAAAGAAGAGAGACAATGTAACAATTCAAGTATGTTGTTAACGGCTACAAAGCAGGGCTGTTCGTGGGGTTTGTAATTGTGTAATGTAAGAACTGTTTATATGAAACCACAGCAGAAAGTTCTCGTAAACAGGCTTTCTGTAAAGGGGCCAGCTCAAGTGGAGACATTATGCTTCACATGAAACCTAAAGGGGAATCAATGATTTATATTTCAATTTTCCTACGTCCGTCTCATATGTGTGGTTCTTCCTAAAGCAATCACCTATAGCATACCCCTGCCAGGATAGAACACTCTTGTTGTCTCCGTCATTGACCAACCATCTTACCAATAGCTCATTCTCCCAGGTATTTAGGTCCTCTGGTCGTATTTATTTTTACAATGGGAAAAATTCCAGTAGAAAGTACATATACATTAATAAATATAGAGAAACTTGGTATGGAAAAACGTGTGTATATTTGTATGACCGTAATTCAAACCTAATTACCAATGTTGTCACATGAACTTGTGAAATAAAGAACAGAATAGCCAAGGCAAAATCAGTCTTCAGGAGTATGAGGGGAATCTTATGAAATAAAATCATATCACTGGATTTCAGGAAGAGAGTTCTTGGATGCTACATGAAACCGGGGGACGGCGTGGCCTAGTGGGTAAGTGGCACGGCTCACAACCAGAAGGTGCTGGGTTCGATCCCCATCACAGTACCGGCCGTTACCCCGGGGAAGCAAACCCTTAGAAAATGCAGGAGGAAGCAGATCCTTACATAAAATGCATGCTGAAGTCGGATGCACTGGGCCGACAGGCGCAAAATAAAAACCACAGTGTAACGCACACACGCTTTGGGGAATAGATAAATAAGGCGAACGCAAAAAAAATAAAAAAATATCACTGGATTTCAGGAAGAGAGTTCTTGGATGCTACGTGAAACCAGTACATGCATTCGGCAACTAGTCATGGACAATCATCAGGCAAGTACATGGATCATTGGAGGCAACGCAGATGTGGTTTACAGAAGATTGTCGGAAATCATGGAAAGAAAGCTAATAATATAGTTCTTGAGGTGGTACAGACACAAAGACAGCTTATGACCAAAACCAGGACAAGGCAGTCAGCCTTTTTCGGGCATGTCATGAGAAGAGATGGGTTGGAACACATTTTCACAACCAGCAGAATCGCACGGAAAAGGGACAGGGAGGAGCATAGAAGACACCAAAATATTGGACATCTTGAAGGCATGGGAGGCGATCAATGGCGGAATTAATAAACGACAGAACGAGATAAGAAGAAATGGAGGTCCATGATCGCCAGCGCCAACCGACAGGACACTTGATGATGATACCAATTGATGAACGTTTGCGAGGTAATATATCGACTCCAGGGAACGAATCAATTAACACACGCACCTGTCAATGTAGAGTAGATGTCAAGGTTTGAAATACAGCGCTGAGAATAACACCCCACATATGAGGTGCGTATTCCAGGAAATTACACCAGAATGAAACGAATGACAAACTCGTCATGCCTTGGGATAGGAAGAAATAGACACTTCAATGGCGTCGAAAGGAAACAGAATCCAACTGTAAACTGTAATTGATTTTTTGTGTGGAAAGGGCTGAGCGGTAACATTAATTTTGCTTTAAAGAAAATCTAATCACATTCGATCAAATGTGACGAGAGAAATGCCTCTTCATTCGTGTTAGTTCACTTCGGAATACGACCGGTAGGAGGAGCTTTCATCTCGTTAGAAACGTATGGAAATCAAAGTAGATGAAATATAATAATAATAATAATGTTCGCTTATGCGTCTGACCCACAGCTGTGACGTGGCTCTAGGCCTCGTCCAGAGCGGAGGGGAAGGTTGCTATCTGCTGGAGCCATACTGTGCTGGGAGCGCCTCCAGCCGGTCGGGTTGGGGACTTTTGGCGGCGATGAACGACGACTTGTGTAGTATCTTGTGGGCCGGGGTTTCCTGGCCAAGCCGTACAAGACCGATCAAAGAAGCTCGGCGTCGGTCAAGTGTTTCTGAAATTAGGATGAGGTCTGTTCTAGCAGAGGCCTGTTCTAGCCATCTGATGCCCAGGATACGCCATTGGTTGCGCGGGTGGAAGGCCTCCAGTCTTGACATGTCATGTTTGAGTAGTGTCCATGTTTCGGAGCCGTACAGCAGGACTCACAGATGCGGATTAAATAGATCAAATGTAACACACAAAAAAAACAACAAATCTTCACCTCTACTGTAATGTAAGTCCTATTGTATAGCTCTGGACTAATCAGAGCGACACGAATAGGGAAAACACAATTAAAAAAAACAAGGAAGGTGAAAAAGCTACTACAACCCACCACTTAACGCCCATTCAGGTCGCACAAAATAAGGAACATACTCATTATGGGCATTAAACAACAACAACCACTTGTGGGATGGACTGACAGCCCACCAGGCGTGTCAGTGGGACGCCTTCATTTAGGAGGTTAGCTGTCAATACCCAATACACGGTTGGGAACTAGAAAGCTGGCCCGATGGAGAACACAAGGAGGCAGTCCCTCCACCATGCAAAGACGTAACATTAAGACAATACCATGTTTGTCTTAAAACATGATTGAAAGGAATTATCGAGAGAAAGCCGGGCCGATCCTAGCCCTGATGGACCGGATGAGCTGGAACCATGCCAAACGAAATACTGTCGATATAGCAGTCTGCCGCTCTCCCTGAAAAAAACATCTTCATCCCTAAGTAGAAGCGGATCGACTAAGTGAAAGGCTAAATAATACGATCACCGATGGTAACTATTGAAAACAACCAGACAACCAACAGGGGAACGGTAGGTGTGGGTAAAACTCTGACGTTGGATAAAACATGCAATAAGAAAAGGACACGATAGTTACAAGACAGTACATGATCTGGGTTCCTCGGAGTAAGATAATTATTCGTATTCTAAATTGAATTTAGGTTCATTTTAGTTGTAGAATCAACGTAATTGCCCATGGTTAAACCATGACCTACTTTAGATATGCCGCCTGACGCACTGGGAAAATCCCTTGAAACGTGACATCCAGCCGCCGACTAAATAACGGAACTCATTGTGCCAAGGTTTATAATCCATCCATGCTCCACACAGAAATAAAACAAATGCATGGTACAAACACAACAAATCATTGTTGAGAGTGATCCTTTCGCAGAATCCTGCCCTGAAACCAACTGCATATCCATCTTTTTTTTCCCGAACACGCTATTGTAGTTGCACTAATAGTTGGCACATGTACGTTCCGTTATTTAGTTAGCCTTGGGATGTGACGTTTCAAAGAGATTTCTCCGAGAGTCAGCCCTACAGTAGGATGTGGTTTAACCCATAAGTACTCTGATCTTCTCCATATTTTTGGAGAATCTCCAGCATAATGCACGAATTCCGTAGCACCGGCGAGGATCTAGTAACAGATTAGGTAGATTTTGAACATAATTTTGAATTTTGCCCGGCGGACAGCGGCCGTTAAGCCTACTCGTTTCGATTTCCAAATGCCGAGGGATTTTTAATGTGAACGACACTGCACAAGGCCGTCCGATCTGTACTACCCAGAGATCTGAGGAAATACAAGAAAGTCTACGGGAAAAAATCCCGGTCTCCACCGTGATTTGAACCCGCGACCCCCAGCACCCGTGGCCCACGTCTTACCTCGATACCACTCAGTACCCTATTTTAAGATCGGTGGTTAATGACTTTCAACGCAACCAGTGACCACCACGCTTGAAAAGCTTTTTTTCCCCCCTAAACTGGATGGTACGAATTTGCAGTATACCAAACCTCACATGGAGGAGAAAGCTCCCGACATACTTGAACAAGATTTAGTAAGATGGGTCCTGCCGAAGACGGATGTGTCGGACCGAAAGGTGCAAATATCGCAGTCAAGATGTAAACTAGCGACACAACGCATTCCGTTCTCCTGACTACATCCTGCTACTTACAAAGCGCTGTTCAGGGCTTGGTGGTGGGAAATTTAGAACGAACGCAGAAGAAGAATAATAAGTAAGATGGGTAGATACCTGGAACGGATTGCAGAGGTCAGGATGACTGGGCATCAATTTGTTGAAGACCTGGTTCCACACAGGGAGCTGAACGTTTTCAACTGATTGATGGAACATCAGGCAGTGGCTGTCTCTCTTTTATTGATGCTTTTAACACTTACCAACCGTACCACGTTAGGGATGTACCGAATATGGGTTTTTACTATTCGGCCAAATTCGAATACACTTGCAAATAGTGAGTGAACCGAACGTTTGGCATACACAGTTGTGTTCATTGCATCTACCGATATTTTCTATGTTATCAATTCATGTACCGACTTTTTCCTATGTGTTCAATTCATCTACCGATATTTCCTATGTGTTCAATTCATCTATCGATATTTTCTATGTGATCAATGTATCTACCGATATTTCTTATGCGGTCAATTTATGTACCGATATTTCATATATGATCAATGCATCTGTCAATATTTTCTATGTGTTCAATGTGTGAAACGATATTTCCTATGTGATGAATGCATCTGCCAATATTTCCCATATATATGAACTAGTCAACAATAATATATGTCGTTTCAAAGTGTTACAACAGTAGGTAAATATTTTGCAACTATTTAATGCTACAATCAAATTAGTAAACAGTTTTAAAAAGTAATATTTAAAATAATTGCTATGGGAAACATGCATTCATTCTACGAAACACGAGTCTATCAATATTCTCTGCCAACGAGTCTACCAACATTCTCTGCCAACGAGTCTATCAACATTCTCTGCCAACGAGTCTATCAACATTCTCTACCAACGAGTCTATCAACATTCTCTACCAACAAGTCTATCAACATTCTTTACCAACGAGTCTATCAACATTCTCTACCAACAAGTCTACCAACATTCTCTACCAACGAGTCTACCAACATTCTCTACCAACGAGTCTACCAACATTCTCTACCAACGAGTCTACCAACATTCTCTACCAACGAGTCTACCAACAAGTCTACCAACATTCTCTACCAACGAGTCTACCAACATTCTCTACCAACGAGTCTACCAACATTCTCTACCAACGAGTCTACCAGCATTCTCTACCAACGAGTCTATCAACATTCTCTACCAACGAGTCTACCAACATTCTCTACCAACGAGTCTACCAGCATTCTCTACCAACGAGTCTATCAACATTCTCTACCAACGAGTCTACCAACATTCTCTACCAACGAGTCTACCAGCATTCTCTACCAACGAGTCTATCAACATTCTCTACTAACGAGTCTACCAACATTCTCTACCAACGAGTCTACCAGCATTCTCTACCAACGAGTCTACCAGCATTCTCTACCAACGAGTCTATCAACATTCTCTACCAACGAGTCTACCAACATTCTCTACCAACGAGTCTACCAGCATTCTCTACCAACGAGTCTACCAGCATTCTCTACCAACGAGTCTATCAACATTCTCTGCCAAAAGAGATCTTTTATCTGAAAATGTGATGTCAGTAATGCTGAACAGACATTCATCCCGGACGCTTGTGTGTAGGCGCGGTGAGATGTCGATGATCCCAAGAGCAGAGAACATGAAACCTGTCATCATTATTCTGCCATCACCAAGAGCAGAGAACATGAAACCTGTCATCATTATTCTGCCATCACCAAGAGCAGAGAACATGAAACCTGTCATCATTATTCTGCCATCACCACCCTCAGCACGCACAGCTCATCCAAAAGCATGTTCGGTCCGTCTACAAAATGTTTGACGTACTGCTGTCTACAATTTTTGCGCACACTTCTTCAACGACCAAAAATCATCGGATGCGATTTTACTGTTTTTACTCAATGGATTTTCTTATTTCTCATTCATACTATTGTGACTGATAGTGTTGATGTCTAGTGACTAGCAAAATTATTATGTCAGCCTAGACTTAAATATTTGTGTACTTCAGTAAAGAAGTTACGTTTAAACAGCGAATCCAATCATGTAGAATCAACAAACAATTAACGATACAGCACCCCAAGAGAGTCTGTGTAGCAAAGCTGATATAATTTCTGCAAGTCTTTTTAAAAATTGCATTGTCAAATATGTCCTTCGGCAGATACAGTAAGATAGATTGAATGACTTGCACACTATTGACAAACACGCATTTACACTGCTGATCGCAGTCGTTTGAGTTGTTCAAGAACCACGTGATTATTCTTGATCCTAAAAGTTCAAATTCGCGAGGCGACATCTCTTAAGCCTTTTGAACAACTCAAACGACTTAAGAGATGTCGCCTCGCGAATTTGAACTTTTAGGATCAAGAATAATCACGTGGTTCTTTGACATATTCGTATTTTGTTGCAGGGTACTATTTAGATCACAACGAGTAGTACATAAAATGCATATTTTGGTACTGAATGTTGCCAAAGACGGATGTGTCGGACCGAAAGGTGAAAATATCGCAGCCAAGGTGTAAACTAGCGACACAACGCATTCCCTTCTCGGATTACATCCTACTACTTGCAAAACCCTCTTCATGGCTTGGTAGCGGGAGATTGCGAACGAAAGCAAAAGAAGAAGAAGAAGAAGAAGGTACGGAATCGTACAAATCGGTTATTCTGTGCATCCTAAGTTATATCATCAATAAAATGAAATCCTCCAACTCTCTGTGCAGAGCATAGGTTCCCCAACACATACTCGCCAGTTGTTCCTATTATGCACCGACATTTCTAGATCCCCCACGTCTTTCCTGCCGTTCTTTAGGTTTGTCTCCATTTCCCTTCTTGTAATGCTATCAGCGGGTTTCCGTAATGTGTGTCCAATCCGTCAACAACGCCTTCTCTTCACGCCTAGTTCCACTGTCATCTGTCTGGTTTGTTCCCACAGTTCTAAATTAGTGAATTTACCATTGTATTCTCTCTAATCCGCGCCAGCATCCATTGATGAAAAATTGGGACCTTTTAAGTTTGACTTTTCATTGCTCCCCACATCAGAGAGTCATACAATAGGTCGTAATGTACACTGGAATTAAAGAACCGTTATTTTGTGGTGGATTTAATTTCTTTCGATCTCCATAAATTCACTAAACAATAAAAGCCCCTTTCATCTTTTGTTTTCTTGATTTGATATATATTTCGTTTCTCCTGGTACAATCTGATTTTAGTTAGGTGCTTTTATTCTCATAATATGTGTTCTTATCTCTGTGTGCCCTCAGACTAATTTCAATGGCTATTCAGTAAGTTTGTGTATTCTATTTTGCATTTTGGTTGTGGTTTGGATACAGAAGAGCAAAGTCATCAGCAAAGTCCAGATCATCACATCTTCTCGTCAAAAGCCATTGAATTCTATTTTCATATGTAGAAGTCGTGTTATTCATAATCCAGAAAGAGAAGTGATGGTAAGAGACATCCATGTTTCAACCAGTTCCTACCTCAAAGGACTCAGACATCACTCCATCATGTAGAAATACTTCATTTCATCTTTTCGAAACGTTATCTCAATTGTTTTAGTGAACTTCGGGGACGCTCAATAGTACCTGAGCAATTTCTAGAGTGATTCCCTGTCTAAACTGGCTAATGCCTCCTCTGGCCACTTCCTTTCCTCGCTGCCTTTTACTTCCCAAGTCATTTACTATATATACCCATTTACAGCTGGGTCGACTGGAGCGTGACGGTTGTGGGAGTAGAACCTCGTACGCTTTGCCTATACGCTGTTCAACAATTGTCCCCAGTGTAGCTATTTACACATGATCTAGTTTGTCAAAAACCTGCCTGCTCGTCCATCAACCGTTTATCAATGGCCACTTTCAATCAATCTAAAATGATCTTGCTCAATATCTTCCATAGCACCGATAACATCATTATTTCTCCTATAACTCGTTCACTGTCGCAGAGCATCCTTCATTTGTAGTTTGACTTTATAGCCGTCTTTCCAGTTCAGTTTTCAAGTGCCGCCTCCGCATCGAAGGTCGATTGCAAATGGGTCTCCGTTGTACTCTTTCTCTTGCCGTAAAGGTGCAATCTGGCAGGGTTTTTCCAGTCCATCTCCTGATGTTTTCCACCAACTTATAATGTTGTCTGCCTTTTGAACGACTGCCTTCAAATCTACCCTTTAGTATGGTCGTCAACAAGGAGATATGTTTTGTTATGTGACTAAAATAACTTAACTGTCTTACCTTAATTTCGGTCAGTAATTCTCTTTTCACCCCCAACTTTTTCAATACCTCCACATTTGTCTTCTTCTCATTCCAAGAAATATGGCCCAATCGTCTTTATACCCACACGTTCCTCATCCATGTTTCTGCGCCATAAAGTAGTGACGAGTATACATACCCCCTGACAATTGTCATTTTCAATGTTTGGATGTCACCATGTGTTACATATATGTTGATGAATACCATTTTAGTTATACCTATTCTCTTTATGATTTCTTGTTCACAGCTGCCTTCCTCCGTTATTATATGACCTAGATAAGATACACCAGTAGTTGATCTTTTATTTGTATCTGCATACATAGTTTCTTATCACTTTCCCCAAGTACCATAGTCTTTGTTTTCTTTATGTTTTTGTCTACTCCAAACTTGTGACTTATTTTGAATATTCTTGTCACAAGCTTCTGCAATTCACCCTCACCTTTTGCCATAAAAACGATATCATCCGCATGTCTAAGGTTATTCATTGCCACTCCTCCAATGTCATGTCCCTGCATCACGCTATCTGTTTGAATATTTGTTCTCTGTAGAATTAAGACAATGTGATAATACACATCCTTGGGTCTTTTTACATCTTTGCTTGGAGAACATTCTTTCCAGTCTGGTGGTATTTTAGTCTCTATCCCAAACAATGCCAAATAATGTGTGGAAGTGTTGCTGCCTGCTTTGATTGCTTCTGTTGAGACACCATCTGGACCAGTGGATTTACAACCTTTCATTTTCTGATTTCTTTTCTAGTCGACTTCACACAATTAACCTGCTCTTCCCCAAGCCGAATGTTTAAGGGCTCTTGTTGAATTGGTGTATTTAATAGAAGTTCATAACAACGTTCTGTCTATCTCTTCACTTGCTTTTTCGCGCTGCTAAGCAGTTTCCTAACTTACATTTAATAATCTTTTTTACTTGCTTATAATTTGCTGTCTGTTTCTTCGTGCAGTTGTACATGTCTTTCATATTTCCTTTTGTCGCAGTTTCAGCCGCTTCATTTGTCAGCTCCTCAATATATTTCCTCATATCTCTTCAAACGCAACTTTTAATTTCTTCATTTGACTACATGATACAATTTCTGTTCCTTTGGTCTATTAACATCTGTTTTGCAATTTTTCTGCTTCTTAAATTTCCTTTGCCTTTATCTTGGTTATATTTTCGCTGTTTTCCATATTTTGTTTTGTGTTTCCCTTTAACTCAGGACCTCTATACAAGTGATACCATTTCAATCCGTATGTTTTGCATAAGCATCCATTTATAAAAGTCTCTTCCTTTTCTAGTTGTTCTATTGTTCTGAATGTGTCACACCCATGTGGTTAACAATAAAACAACTTCAGCTAGCTGTGTCTTTTTTTGCCGTAGGAGACTATATTTTTTAAATGACGAAATTTATTACATATCTTAGCTC
Organism: Ariolimax columbianus; assembly: GCA_036924085.1. NCBI lineage: Eukaryota > Metazoa > Mollusca > Gastropoda > Stylommatophora > Arionidae > Ariolimax > Ariolimax columbianus. The sequence continues at coordinate 94,419,434 of JAVGWX010000003.1, forward strand.
ACAGTTTTGCCAGATTGTTTCCAGGAGAGCTTTGTGTGTGTGTGGCAACGACTAGAAAAGGTTTACTGCCACACTGAGAGAATCTCGTGAGAAGCCATTAACAGTGCGGCGTAACCCCTCTAGGGTAGAAGACTGCCCAACTCATTTCTTTACGCACTTTGCTATTCATGTAGCCTGATTTAGTGTGGAGTAGTTTTCTGGCTTTGAAAGAATATTATAGGAAGAACATTTGACGGAAATAAAAGAGTGAAGGAGTAGAAGAAAGAAAAAAGCTCAAAATTTAAAAATGTATGCATTTGATTGTCAAAAAACACTAATTGTAAAGTGCACTGAAGTGGAGCCATGAACAGACTGACCTGACCAATGTTCATGAGGTCATCTGGCGCTCCACGAAACCCAGCTGCAGTTCAATGTCTAGACTGGTGTGGACAATATGTCTTAAAGACGGCGGACACATCCCACATGCAATATTTCATCTTAGCTGCCGAAAATTAATTTCGTTCTATCCCAAATAGCTGTGAATGCACATGCTCTTCTTTTTAGTCGCACCTCTTTAGCCGTCCCCCTCTTTCCCCCCCCCCCCTCTCCCGTGGGTGAGTACAAATAAGTTCTGAGTATATATTTGCGGTTGTGCAGACAAACATGTGAATCGTCTTTTGTATCTTTGCACTAGACCTCTGAGTTTATCATGTCTCTGGTGGTACTAGGCACTAATCCGTGACAGGACGGATATGACACGTGTTCGAAGCCCCGTAAGGCCTATGCATATATTTTATTCCGTCGGGGACGACGTTTCAAACCAAGCCTGTGTACTGTGGGGTTTCTGAAGGGACAAGAGACATGTGTTCTTCATCCCTGTAACGACCACGCACAAATAAGTGAGTTTTAGGTGATGAAAGTAAGGAACGCTTTACTGTGGTGCCATTGACTTAGACAGCACGCAGTCCTCGGTGTAGTATGATTTTGAGACGTTAAATTTTGAGTGCCGCCTGTACACTATTTTAATAATGTGAAGTCAAAGAGAACGTACAGTGCAGTTCAACATCAAAGAAACTTAGCAATCCAATCTTATAATTCTCCCCATTTGTCGGTAACTGTGTGTTGAGGTTTGTCAGTCACAGTGTGTCACCGTTTTTTTCTGGACCGTTTGTCGCGTTTAGACGGTTTACAGTACCACGTAATCCTCAGCATCCACCCACATCAATCGCTGTTAAAATTTATAAATCCTTTGCTGGCTGTTTTGATTATTTTTGTTCTCAAAGTTCTTTGATTAGAACCTTGTGAATTTATTTGATTTTGATAACATTATTGAAGACGTACATGTGATTTCACAATTTCATAATTGAACTTTAACGTTGTGTTTATTTTATACACTTTAGGTTTCGTATTTTTTGATTCGGTGAATTGTGCAACACAACGTTAGTGATATGTGAATCTGATAACTGAATGTTGATATTATATATTTTAGAAGAATCAAGCATTCTTACTTATTTCTTCTTCTTCTTCTTCTTCTTCTTTTTCTTCTTCTTCTTCTTCTTCGCTTGTTTTTAAACTCCCGCTACCAAGCCCCAAAAAGGGCTATGCAAAGAGCAGTATGTAGTCCTGAGAACGGAATGCGCTTTGTCGTAGTTTACAGCTTGACTGGGATATTTGCACCTTTTGGTCCGATACATCCGACTTCAGCAGTTATTTTTTTAGTACTGGGTTAGCCTTCCCTTATTTTATTTGATACTGTTACTGCATTACTATATATGGCCAGTTCTTTGTCGTAATCACGCAAGGAACAAATCTGAAACACTTGAAAGTAAAACAACACAAAAGGTTGAGTTTTGAAAATCCAGAAACATTTGTATGACCAGCGATGACTCAGTTGGTAGCGGAAAATATAGAAACACTAAGATAGCTGTTTCTAATTCTGCTCGCGGGAATTTTATTTTCTCTCAAAGTTTTATGATGAAGAGCCTTTCAATTTCTCAATTGTATGTTGATTAATATCTAAAAACGTCCGACATTATTGAGTGGCTGCTTATTTGCTAATAAAGTTGATAAACAAAGTTAGTGTGCGCAAGCTGTGGAGAAACATGATCGCCTACACCAGTCGGCAAAGCACGTGTAGAGCTAGAAGAAAACGCATGAGTGGGGGGAAAGAGGTCCGTAGGGTTATTAACTTCAGCAAAAATGAGCCGTTCAATTACATCAGCTGCTGATTGATGTGCCTGGAGCTGTGGCAATATTTGGGCGTTCTTGAACATTCAATTTGCGTGTACCTGACACACGCGCGCGCGCACACATGCGTACACGCTTTGTGTTCAATGTAAACCGCATTTTTCCTAGAAAAGTTAATGAGCCGTTTGATAAAAGTAGAACACGAACGGAACAACAAACAAGAGGAAAATAATAACACGAATTATTTAATTTGTACCGCTAGTTTTATTGTATGAATACGGTAGCGGGTTCGATATCAGTGTTCGTCACGCTCCAGTCAACCCAGGTGTAAATGAGTGCACATAAGCCTCAACACTTCATCACCGTCAGCAGTGTCTGCTATGTGTCTAATTTTACTGTTTATGGCTAGGTCTGGCCCTGTTGTTTCTTTGGTACATTTCTCCTTATACCTTTTCTTCTTGTGTCTTATACCTCTTCTTCTTGTGTCTTATACCTCTTCTACGTTTTGTCTTATACCTCTTCTTCTTGTGTCTTATACCTCTTCTTCTTTTGTCTTATACCTCTTCTTCTACCGTATACCTCTTCTTCTTGTGTCTTATACCTCTTCTTCTTTTGTCTAATACCTCTTCTTATTCTACCTTATACCTCTTCTTCTTTTGTCTAATACCTCTTCTTATTCTACCTTATACCTCTTCTTCTTTTGTCTTATACCTCTTCTTCGTGTCTTATACCTCTTCTTCTTGTGTCTTATACCTCTTCTTCTTCTACCTTATACCTCTTCTTCTTGTGTCTTATACCTCTTCTTCTTCTTGTGTCTTATACCTCTTCTTCTTGTGTCTTATACCTCTTCTTCTTCGTGTCTTATACCGCTTCTTCTTTTGTCTTATACCTCTTCTTCTTGTGTCTTATACCTCTTCTTCTTGTGTCTTATACCTCTTCTTCTTTTGTCTTATACCTCTTCTTCTACCTTATACCTCTTCTTCGTGTCTTATACCTCTTCTTATTTTGTCTTATACCTCTTCTTCTTCTACCATACCTTTTCTTCGTGTCTTATACCTCTTCTTCTTTTGTCTTATACCTCTTCTTCTTCTACCTTATACCTCTTCTTCGTGTCTTATACCTCTTCTTCTTTTGTCTTATACCTCTTCTTTTGTCTTATACCTCTTCTTCTTTTGTCTTATACCTCTTCGTCTTCTACCTTTTACCTCTTCTTCTTGTGTCTTATACCTCTTCTTCTTGTGTCTTATACCTCTTCTTCTTGTGTCTTATACCTCTTCTTCTTTTGTCTTATACCTATTCTTCTTTTGTCTTATACCTCTTCTTCTTCTACCTTATACCTCTTCTTCTTTTGTCTTATACCTCTTATTCTTTTGTCTTATACCTCTTCTTCTTCTACCTCATACCTCTTCTTCTTTTGTCTTATACCTCTTCTTCTTTTGTCTTATACCTCTTCTTCTTCTACCTTATACCTCTTCTTCTTGTGTCTTATACCTCTACTTCTTTTGTCTTATACCTCTTCTTCTTCTACCTTATACCTCTTCTTCTTTTGTCTTATACCTCTTCTTCTTTTGTCTTATACCTCTTCTTCTTTTGTCTTATACCTCTTCTTCTTGTGTCTTATACCTCTTCTTCTTGTGTCTTATACCTCTTCTTCTTGTGTCTTATACCTCTTCTTCTTTTGTCTTATACCTCTTCTTCTTTTGTCTTATACCTCTTCTTCTTTTGTCTTATACCTCTTCTTATTCTACCTTATACCTCTTCTTCTTTTGTCTTATACCTATTCTTCTTGTGTCTTATACCTCTTCTTCTTTTGTCTTATACCTCTTCTTCTTCTACCTTATACCTCTTCTTCTTTTGTCTTATACCTCTTCTTCTTTTGTCTTATACCTCTTCTTCTTTTGTCTTATACCTCTTCTTCTTTTGTCTTATACCTCTTCTTCTTCTACCTTATACCTCTTCTTCTTTTGTCTTATACCTCTTCTTCTTCTACCTTATACCTCTTCTTCTTTTGTCTTATATCTCTTCTTCTTTTGTCTAATACCTCTTCTTCTTTTGTCTTATACCTCTTCTTCTTCTACCTTATACCTCTTCTTCTTTTGTCTTATACCTCTTCTTCTTGTGTCTTATACCTCTTCTTCTTTTGTCTTATACCTCTTCTTCTTGTGTCTTATACATCTTCTTCTTTTGTCTTATACCTCTTCTTCTTTTGTCTTATACCTCTTCTTCTTTTGTCTTATACCTCTTCTTCTTTTGTCTTATACCTCTTCTTCTTCTACCTTATACCTCTTCTTCTTTTGTTTTATACCTCTTCTTCTTGTGTCTTATACCTCTTCTTCTTTTGTCTTATACCTCTTCTTCTTGTGTCTTATACCTCTTCTTTTTGTTTCGTATACCTCCTCTCTTTCTACCTTATACCTCCCCCTTTTCTACCTTATACTTCTTCTTTTTCTACCTCATACCTCCCCCTTTTCTACCTTATACCTCCTCTCTTTCTACCTTATACCTCCTCTCTTTCTACCTTATACCTCCCCTCTTTCTATCTTATACCTCCTCTCTTTCTACCTTATATCTCTTAACTTTATTCTTTACGCCTCTTTTCCCTCTATCATATACTTTTAAAAAATCGTAATTTCTCCGATACCATAAAAAAAACGAGTTAATCATTCCTGTGTTCCTGGATCATATATATAGTAGCTCAGTCAAGCTTAACATGTCGTTGGGAGGAGTTGCTAAACACGATGAGTTCGTTGATCGTCCGGGTTCAACGATTGGGTGACGGTAACAACACAGCCCGGTTGAAGAAAAACAAAACCACCACAATAAAAGCACAATGTTGCAGGTACAATGAGTACTTAAACTACAAACCCGTCTCTAGACTATCTCTTACAAATCAGGTGGCTCACGATGAGTGCAACTTAACTTAACTTAACTTAATTTCATTATACTGGTGTAGAAGGCTCTTGAGAATCTGTATACAGCCAGTTGATTTCACTCCACCGATACTAAGAATGGCTGTGATCATCCAATCTATTTTTTAATGCATTAACTGACCTTGCCTTAACCACATCCTGGGGGCAATGCATTCCAAGCATTCACCACTCTCTGATTTAAAAAAAAATCATAATATCTAATCCAGACCTGTCTTTAAATAATTTTAAGATGTGCCCTCTAGTTCTTTTAGCCAGTTAAACTTTGAAAAACTTGTTATAGTCTAATTTATCCCTTCCATTTATTAATTTATAAACCTGTATTAAGTCACTTCGAATTCTTCTCTGTTCTAGACACTGCAGACCAGTTTCCCTAAATATCTCCTCATAACTATAATTCTGGAATCCCACGATCATTTTTGTAGCTGTATGCATGTGTGCTCTATTAAACTACATAGGTCCCTTTCCTTTTATATCTGTTTAATATTGTTTACTTCCATCATGTAATTATGTTGCATATTTGATCTTCCTACGTCGATGACTATATTTTTCTACATTAAACTCCACCTGCCAGAAGAGCAGACCAATTAGCTGGTATCTTAAGGCAGACATATAAGACAACCCATACTATTAATATGTTGAGAGCATGCGTAGAGGCCATATGTCAAAAGACATTTGCAGGACCGTGTCAGCCAAGCGTAACTTGCACGTAACTTATCTTTTTTCTTCAAATTGACATCCTGTTCTTATTTTTTTTAACCTATATCTGGTTGTTGGCCCGTGAGTTTTTTGTATATAAATTAATAGAAAATCACTAAAGCAACAGTTATGCAGGTTGAAATAACACAATTAAGACAGGTTCGTTTACATTAGGGAAGCTATGAAGTGGATAAAGCAATGGAAAGGAAAATGTATTGAAATATTATCTTCTTCGTCGTAAGCTATCATTGGTCAGCTTGATTATACATAGAGAAAGCTGTGGTCAGCCTGATCTTCTTCTCCCCTATACTTCTCATCATTCCCTTATATTTCTTTACATTTCCCCTATACTTCTTCTCCCTCTACCTTATACGTGTTTACCTTCATATTTCTCCTTCTACCTAATGCTTCTTTACCTTAATCTTTATATCTCTTTTCCTTCTACCTTATACTTGTTTACCTTCATATTTCTCCTTCTACCTTATGCTTCTTTACCTTAATCGTTATATCTCTTTTTTTTCTACCTTATGCTTCTTTACCTTCAGCTTTCTATCTCTTCTCCTTCTACTGTATACGTCTTCTCCTTCTAACTTGTATTTCTTCTTTTACCTCATACTATTCTACTTTCACCTTATACTTGCACTAACCACTGCGAACCCCGGACTCTCAGCTGGGAAGCCAGTTAATTAGGCACTGCGAACCTCGACCGCTCTGCTGGGAAGACACTGCACTAACCACTGCGCTACCTCGCCCTTCTGGGGGAGGTAAGCACACATTAAAATAATGTCATTGATAACGTCTAGAAGTTAGACATAATCTGCGTCCCTTAAACATTATTTATATAGCCTTGACATTGTGTACACATTCTGTCTTATAAGAAAGCCAATGCTCTAAAGCACACATTGTCGTTTGCTGAACAAATCACCCTACCGTGAAACGGGAATTCAAGAATCGAAGAACACACCGAATTGACAGTGTAAATATGTTTCTTGCCGGCTGGGATCTTCTCCGGCATGAGTAGATGTTCTTCCTACACCAGGGCTCAGATGTGTATGCCTTCAGAACTTCATGACACAGGTCATGCTTGAGCTGAGAGTAGCTCTGTGTAGGATTGTTTGTTTCTAGAGAATCTAGTCGTAACCTCCTTTTAGCAAAAGTGCAATCTTCAATCAGTTTTTATTATTATGCGAGGCGTGTTCAAATGAAAACGAACATAATTCAACCAAGTGAGCATACGTACAATGAGCACGATGACGTCATTTCTGATGTAAACAGCACATACCACCCGTCAAGTTTGCAAAATTTCATTATCCTCCGACTCATAGTTTCCTCAGCAGACCGTTGAAAACATGGCGGGTGTGATACGGAATCTTCCAAGAGTTGATCAGCGAGCGGTGATTCTGTTTTCAACAGCTGACGGATGTCGACCAGTTGACATTCATCGCAGAATGCAGGCAGCGTTTGGTGACAAAAGTGAAGAACTGGACGATGTTAAAAAAAAAAGGGCGCGAGTTAACGAAAGATCTTTCAAGACCAGGTCAGGCGCATAATTGTTGCGTCAGAAGATGCCATCGTCAAAATGGATGCAGCAATTCGGGTGCAACGTCGCCAGAGCTAACGTTCGCTAGCAGAGGAATTCGCAGTGTCGCTAGGGACAGTTCTTCCTTAAGGTGGTAGGTCAGCAACCGAGGAGGTGCCTATTGTGAACACACCTTCTGATACTTCAGTTTCTTGCTAACCACCATTTGAACTGTCCCTAGCGACACAGCGAATTCCTCTGTCTGCTATATATATATATATATATATATATATGTTTGTATGTGTGTGTGTGAATGTCTGTATGTATGTATATATTAACACACACGTGCGCGCGCACACACACACACACACACACACAAAATGTGTATGTATATATTCGTATGTAAATATAATTAGATAGCTGTTGGGTTACAAGTTGAATTGTCCTTTTTGGTCTTGCGAAAGAATGTTATAAATGTCATTGCCAGCATACAAACTATGCAGGATGTATGTAGTGAGTTTATCACGCCTTTTCGCAAGAATCAGAACAATAACTTATTTCGGACCCTTTTTGGGGAAGATAGAAAATTACAAATGAACCTCCGTTCGTGTCTTCAAAGGCTAGAGTTGTGAATGCAATTAGCAACCACATCGTGTACAACAAATTGCCGCAGAAACGACCACTTTAGAAGCACGCAAAGAGCTTCGAGACAGTCTATACCTCACCTGGGGAGCAGATAGGACAATATTAAATCAGGCTAGGATCATGCTGTAACAACTGGTAAAGTTAGTGAGAAGGAACTGCATTACAAGAGACTAAATGCTCAGCGTAGAAGATAGTCGAAGGTTATTGTTGTTGTTTAATGCCCACAATGAGTAAGTTTACTCTTTTGTGCGCCCTGATAAGGACTTTAAGTGGCGGGGTGTAGTAGCTTTCCTCACATACCGAGCGTGCTGATAGGGTGGACCGTGGTCCTCCAGGCAGTTGTGCTATGCTTGGCATCATCTGCGTGGCGCTCACTACTACGATGATCACATCGATCCACATCTCGTCCGCCAGGCTGCCTTGAAAACAGCCTGTTTCCAGGGAACTCTACATGGAAGAGAGATTGTGGTCTTGGTCAGTGTATTGTGGATGATCCTGTCGCAACGTCCTGGTCAGTGCCTGACTGGACTAGCGCCTCATTTCTTGACGGTCGAAGGTAGTTTGCGAATGCCCACAATGAGTAGGTTACTCTTTTGTGCGCCCTGAAAAGGACGTTAATTGGCGGGTTGCAGTAGCTTTCTTCACATCCCGAGCGTGCTGATGAAGGTGGACCAAAAGTCCTCCAGGAGGTTGTGCTATGCTTGGCTTCATCTGCATGTCACTCACTACTACGGGGATTACGTCGATCCCTCACCTTGTTAGTCAGGTTGCCATGAAAACAGCCCGTTTCCATGGAGTGCTACTAGGAAGCCGAGGTGAGGGCCTTGTCCAGTATGTTTTACCTGATCCTGACTAACATATCTAAGCAATATATTTTGCCTGGCCAGATGTTAATCTTCCTCCCCTACGGTCGAAGGTAGAATTTGATCAACTACACTCGGAACTGGACTTTACGGAGGTCAATGATCTCCTGCGTCAGTCGTCGGAGCAGATGACAATAATCACGTCTACACGCTTTCAACCGCAAATCGTTTCGTCTTCATTATATCAGGGCGTGTCGCCATCATTGTTATCGAAACGTTTTCAGCTCCCGGTGGGACTTAGGTTTTGAAAATATTAGGAGGAAGAGTCAGTAAATAGGTCACAAATGGATATTTAATCAAAACGAATTAAATGAGATGAGAACTTAAGAATAATTTGTTCATGCACTCTGAGTTTCACTTTCTTTTCATCATAAGTTACGCCAACGTTTATGCAATTATCCAATGACTTTATCCACGACAGGTGTAACAAACCCTCTGCTGGCCGTGATCTAACTTAGAACATTCTCACACTCATCCACATCATCATGACCATACTCAGTAAATGACATATCACACAGCAGAGGGCATATTTATTAAATCATACTCATATCATAGAATGAGTAGAGAAATTACAAACACAATATAATACACATCATCTTAACTAAACATTCTACTAAAACGGGAATTGTAAGCATTAGCTATTGATGGAATTCCCAACTATCTAAAACCCAGTTCTATTGCCTTGCAATTACATCACACACACATCGCCTTAACTGCGTCTTCAACACACCTTATCAAATACTCTTCCTCACTGAAATCCCCTCAGGCGGGCGATCTCGACATAACTCGTTCACAATGTGTCCTTGCTTACAAACACACTTTCACATTATCTATTAATGCAAAACTCATTCACCTATTTGAGCGACCCTGTTCTATCACTAAACATTCGTCCAACAGTCTATCAATCGCTCCTCTATCGAAGTCGGTGAGTAAAACATACTATCTACATTCAGTCTATCTCTCTCACTTTCCTCCATACAGCCTCTCTCTCTCCCTCACTCTCCATCTCTCCTCCAGCCTCCCGAGCTAAACTTTGTCTCGAGTTATATATCCTCAAGCAAGGCCAGAGCTTGACCAATCGATCTCAGGTATGGTCATCTTCAATCCCAATTGGAACGAAACACTTTGCACACCTGTCACTCATTCTCTCGCAGCAAGCCCCGCTGCCAATTTCGTCTGTCAATCAATCTCCCCCTACCAAAATCGGAAGGCCATTGGTCAGTTTCTACCTGTCCACATTCCTTAACCCAACTCTGTTCTCCTTTGCTGAGACGGTGAGTGACCTTGACATGCATTCAGGTAGCTTTAAGCTTTAACAAGTTCAGGCATCCTAAACTCCCCTTCCTCCGGCGGGAACTGTTACACAGGCCCATTCGGTTTATTTTGTTTCCTCAGTTAATTGTCTTGATACCTATCGTGAGCACACTGTCGGAGATGCAATCGATCATGCATTATGCCGTAAGCTAAATCATGCGAACACTTTTTTGCAGTTGCGACACTGTCTATCGTTTCTCACCATTCAGCTCGAATCATCCTCCCTGCCTCGCCCCTTTCCTATCTACCACACATACGCTTCAGTTGCAATCTGAAAAGGACGATCAGGTCGGACTTCGTCAGCATTTTTAATGAGTATCCTGGGGAAAATGTGTCGACCCAGTTATGCAACGCTTAGCACGACAAACACTTCTCGCTGTAAATAAGAAGCATTTCTTTATGGATAACCTTTGCAAAAAGTCATTGTGCCCATACACAAAACCGAACAGCAGAACGATGTTCTTTGATTGTACTCGTTGTGAGCACGGACGTCATTTGGACGAGCTGCGCATGTGCATGTGACACCGATCATCTGTTGCGTAAAATAATCACGTAGCTGGGCGTTTCTGCCACCTGATGACAACTTTAGAAGCCACAAGTTACACTTTCCAGCTATCGCCTTTCAATTTGTGACCTACTGACTGACCTACCCTCGTAAATGTCAAGTCAACTATTGCCCTATCTATTGAAGTGTTTACAGGATGAGGTAGCTAGCTCTTTGCCAAAACCCTGCTTAATCACGTCTAACGATATGCCTGACAGTTTACACTGTTACTATTCTTTGCTCTCTTTTCGGACCCCGGTAATAGTCGAGCGATCAGGAGGTGTAGGCCATACAAAAAAAAAAAGTCTTCATCCAGGTCTAGCCACTCGAGAAACCTTAAAAAAAAAACAACACTTCAAGCTAAAAAGTACAGTGCTGGAGTACAAGTGAAGGTTTTTGTCATTTTAAATAGACCGGGGCTCGTGTGAACCTCGAAAAGCAAAGCGGTAATAGCACATCAACCTCCCCCTCACCCAAGCCATGTATGTCTTAACAGGACACTAAAGAGGAGTGTGCTAGGGACAAGCATACATTGCCGCTGAAACGATTACTTCAATTGCGCAACATGTCATTTGGCGTATCCTTCTTTAAGGTGCCAAACTATGGTTGTGTAGTTGTGGTTTTTATGGCGTGAAACAAAACAAAATCAGGCTTAGACGAAGTATGCCAGTGTTATAAAAGACACAGTAGGTAAAGAACAAATAATTGGCGCATTCAAACTCACACCCTCATCCACCGCCTCTGTCTCGAACCGCCCCAGTAAATAATGACACCTGATAGCTACGACACAGACTTTGTTTATACATTTGTCAAGAAACGATGATCCAGAAACATCCTTCACTCGGGCGTTTCAGATGATTACGTTACCGTTGGTGTCGTTCCCAATAAAGAGCATTATTTTTGTTCATCTAAATACGCGCCAAAATGCTAGGAATCTCATGTTTTGGGTACTTTACCTCATTTGTTTTTATAGGGGAGGTCAGGCAAAATATAGTGATCAGATGTGTTAGTTAGGGTCAGGCAAAATATAGTGATCAGACGTGTGGGTCAGGGTCAGGCAAAATGTAGTGATCAGACGTATGGGTCAGGGTCAGGGAAAATGTAGTGATCAGGCGTGTTAGTCAATGCCAGGCAAAATATACTGATCAGACGTATTAGTCCGGGTCAGGAAAAATATACTGACCAAGACTCTCAACTTAGCTTCTTCTAGCCCACTCTGGTAACGAGCTGTTTTCATGGCAGCTTGATTAACGAGGTGAGGGATCGACGTGCTCCCCGTAGTAGTGAGCGACACGCAGATGAAGCCAAGCATAGCACAACCACATGGAGGACCACAGTTCACCTTCATCACTACGCTCGGGATGTGAGATAAGCTACTGCAACCCGTCATTTAACCTTAATTTCAGGACGCACACTAAAGTATACCTAATCATTGTGGACTTTCAAAGAACAACAATAGCAACCACGTCTGTTTACCATTCTATATATGCCTATACTCTGTGCTTCTCCAGGAACTTAACACTCTTTCGATGTGTATGGACAGCCGAGATGGTTATGCAGGAGATGAAATATCTATACCGACTGAAGATCTCACACATCGATCAATGCCCATGTGGGACAGGGGACCAGGTTCCTGTACACATTCTAACAGGAATACCTACTCTATAGGGAAATGAGATACCGAGCCTGGCCAGATGGTACGGAGCTGAGACGAAAGCTGTTGGGTGGTCGCACCGACCTGGTGAGAGACTACATACTTCATCATGGCGACTGGCATGCAGATATAGCAATGACCAAAGATCCAGAACGCAAAGAAGAATGAAGAAAGAAGATGCCACTATTGTACACACTTGCAAACAAACGGGCAACCGTTAATCATGCGGCAGCTACTACAGGGGCATGTCCTTGCTCTCATTTGCGAGCAAAGTTCTGGCCAAAGGCTTGCTCTACCGTCTAACTGGTCACCTTGAGCAGGGTATACTTCCAGTCAGTGTGATTTTCATGCGGGTCCTGAGACGGTCGACATAATATAAGCAGCACGTCAACTAGGAATAAATCTAAAGGACATAATTGTGACCAGGCCTTTGACACTGTCAATAGGAAATCATCATCAGTAGCCCTGCCGGTTAGCGTTGGCGATCATGGACCTCCATCCGTTTCTAACACGTGTGTCGTTTATCAACTCTGTTGTTGATTGTCGCCCGTGCCATTCTCCCAGACTGCCCAACATCTTCTCTCTGTCTTCCTCTGTATGCTTTCCTGCTATCTTTCCCGTTGTCACAAAGTGCTCCAAGCCGCCTCTTCTCATATCATTTCCGAAAAAGGATGACTTGCAATAAGTTGTGTTTGTGCCTCCTCGAGTTCTGTATCATTAGTCTTCCTTGCAATCCATGGGATCCACAGGATTCTTCTGTAAAACCACATCTCCGCTGCGTCCAAATATATATGTGCTTGTTTGCTGATTGTCCATGATTCACTGCATGTCAGAACTGGTTCTACGTAGCATCCAAGGAGTCTTTCTCAGTTCCAGCGACAAGATTTTGTTGCAGAATATCTTCCATCTGATGTTTTGCATGTGCCCAGGTATTTAAACGTGTTAACTTGTCTCAATTCGGCACCCTTCGCTTTGACGCAGCATTTTGGAGGCCGGTTTCTTATTCGCTATCATCACCTCCGATTTCTTTTTATTTAAACTGATGCTTTTGTGTTCACTTTGCTGTGTATTGATTTTGCTGTCCATAACGTATCATTACATAATATTGTCAGCACACCTACCATACAAAAATGATCTTAAAGTTTACACCTCTCACTTTTCCCCCAAATAATAAACGAACAGAGCAAAACGCAACGGACACGCGTTTTTTTAATGAAATGTACCTCACTCTGCCTTGGAATTTCCTCTGCACTTATATAATGAATGCGGACCTCTACATGTTTAAAGTCGTGCACGCTGTTAGCGGTAACATTATAGCTGTTGCCCGTATCACAAATGATGAAATCCTATCCAGGGCCAACATGGCATTCATGCACTTTTGTAGAAAGTCCAACTGAGAAGGGCTGGCCACCTTGCTTGAATCTTAAAACGAAATAATCCCAAAAGAGGTATCTGTATCGCGAATTGAGTGAACGAAGAATATCACAGGGACGTTTAATAAAGCGTTTCAAGGACAGTTTGCCGTCGAAGACGGTTGTGTCGGACCGAGAGGTGCAAATATCGCAGTCAATCTGTAAACTAGCGATACATCGCATTCCGTTCTCCGGACTACATCCTTCTACATATGAAGCCCTGTTTAGTGCTTGGTAGATGGAGATTGAGAACTAATGCAGAAGATGAAGAAGAAGAAAAAGAAGGGGCAGTCTGAAAGGATCCCTTAAGTGCTGTCAAATATATATCACCACCTGAGAAACGCGTTCAACCTAGAACGGAGCGGACAAAAAGGGTGTTGCAATCAGCGAGGGTCTCCGTGTCCAGACAGCCCATGACAGACACGCAATCAGGAAGTCTAGAGCATAGGGAATACCAGAGACAGCTGTGGACTATGTTTGCCAGTCGTGTCATAGACGCACCGACGCTCGTGTTGGCTTGATCAGTTGCAAGCGCGAACAAATGCTCAAGGATACAATATGATATTGGATGGTTTGACGAACTTCATCGACGACGATGGATATTGTTACTATAGTTATTGTTGTTTGCTGTTGTTGTTGGTGCTGTTTGCTGCTGTTGTTGGTGTTGTTTGCTGTTGTGGTTGCTGTTCCAAGCTTCTCGTACTGAGTTCTTCACACTCGTCAACATTTCTCTGGTAGCGAACTGCAGTGGTTCTTCTTATATCCATAACTGAACAGAGTGAGCTTGGGCCACCATGGCTGTAGTGCAGTGCTGCGCTTGTCGGAAGGCTCACCACTATCCAGATCTCAATGTCCACCCGCACCTATTTGACCAGGCTGCTGTAACACATCCTGGTTTCAGGTGCACATCTGTGTGCACTTGAGCCTAAATGCATTGTGTACCCGACTACATCACGAATTGTTGTAATGGTCTTACTTCCCATAAGGGTCCAACCTTTCTGTTAAACGAATCCCAAGACGAACAAGTTCAGATTGTGAGCCATGCCATTAACCACTTCTTTCTCCTACACTCCTACACGCTCATTTCACTTGCACCTAGAGCTAGCCTTCACACCCAACAGCAGAGTGGAAACGTTCTTCACAGCACGAATGATAATCACGCCTCTGTAAGCTACTTTTCTTTGAACCTTTGCCTGTGCTACATCTGACAACATTCATCTATTCTCATAACGATTGATTAATTGATTCGCCTTTTCGCCGCACGTGAAACGTACTCTCACATAATACTACTCTCACTCGGGAGGATTCTCGTAATATGTTGTCATTATTACTGTATAACGTTATGTCAAAGCGATTCAACATCACTCGGGGGAAAATCTAAAGGGTTGTGGTGGAACTGATAAATAAGTGTTGTTAAAGTTGGAACTGATAAATCAATGTTGATTAAGTTGGAACTGATATGTGTTGATAAAGTTGGAACTGATAAATAAGTGATGATAAAGGTAGAACTGATAAATAAATGTTGATGAACATGGAACTGTTATGTGTTGATAAACGCGAAACTGATAAATACATGTTGATGAACATGGAACTGATATGTGTTGATAAATGCGGAACTGATAAATAAATGTTGATAAAGGTAGAACTGATAAACAAATGTTGATAAACGCGGAACTGATAAATAAATGTTGGTAAACGTGGAACTGATAAATGTTGTTAAAGGTGGAACTGATAAATGTTCATACATGTGGAACTGATATGTGTTGATAAACGTGGAACTGATACATACATGTTGATACGAGGTTCGAGCGGACTGGAACGCAGGAGAAGACAGAGCAGAAGTGTGTACAGCCAACGAACTGCACAAACCATCAGCATCCCCACCCTTCACAATTAACTGAGAAGACAGGACACCTATGGGTATGCCCGGAGTGCGATGAAGTCGATTATTAGGAACAGAACAAAACAGTGGTAGGTTCGATTTTTAGAAGGTTTGATAAGGAGGAAAATAATGAAGTTGGTGTGCTTTATATATATGTGTCTTTGCTGTTGTTGTCTCTGTATAACTTTAATTGGACAATCTCTGGCCTTCAAGTTATCAATTATTTGCCTATTTAAGGAGTAGGGAAGGCAATACAGCAAGGATGGGCGATGTTAATTTCATTCCATCGCGGCGGGAGAAGGTGGGCGGGGATTGGGGGGGGGGGCGTGGTTCTGCGTATGGAATCGGTTAATGGCGCGACGCACAACCCCAACCTAGACAAGCATATGCTTCGATTCAGCAAAGTGGCGCAATATGAAAATCAGCACATTGAAGTCCGGAATGATCCAGACTTGTTCTTGTTCAATGCCCACGATGAGTATGTTTACTCTTTCATGCGCACTGAAGAGGGCGTTAAGGGGCGGGTTGCAGAGGCTTTCCTCGCTTTTTCACCCAGAGACCTTAATATTATGGTAAAAGAGGACACGATAAAACAAATGCAGCAATTCAAGTACCTTAACAGCGCCTTTAGCAAGGTCACCAAATTAGACACATAAATTGAGGTTCTCTGTCGGAAGGGGACTGCAATAGCTGACACAATTGCTGAAAAACTCGATCATTAAAATGTCCACTAAAACACTATTGAACAACATTATATTCGTGCCCGGGGACGGCGTGGCCTAGTGGTTAAGTGGCACGGCTCACAACTCGAAGGTGCTGGGTTCGATCCCCATCACAGCACCGGCCGTTACCCCGGGGAAGCAAACCCTTAGAAAATGCAGGAGGAAGCAGACCCTTACATAAAATGCATGCTGAAGTCGGATGCATTGGGCCGACAGGCGCAAAATAAAAACCACAGTGCAATGCACACCCGCCTTGGGGAATAGAGAAATAAGGCGAACGCAACAAAAACCACACCAAAAAAAACAATAAAAATAAAACTATTCGTGCCAACTCTCTGTTATATATGTCAAACGTGGACATTAACAAATCCCAAGAGACGAATATTACGACCTGTGAGATGATGTTTGAGAAAAATCATCAATGTCCCTAGGAGAGACAAAATGGGGAATGATGACATCCCAAAAATTGTGGAAATAACACCATGCATCGACACATGGATAGAGAGTAGATCAAGTGGTTCTGTTATCTAATGTGAATGCAACCTTCCAGGCTACCACTGTGCGCTTATAACGTGCGGCGATCGGGCTTCCGCAATTGTGGAAAACCAAGAGCCAGATTGGTAGGAAATGTAAGGGATGCCTTAAACGTCATGGGGTGTCGACAACTACAGGGACGCGCCTGATCCTAGACAAATATCTGCGGCTCGCCATGATGGAGATAGAGCAGACAGACAGAGATACAGGAGACAGATTCTTTGAAATCTGGGAGTCCTAATGAGGGAAAAAAAACTCTATTTGTAAAAACCAAATCACGGAATTATCTTGTTATCTATGTAGGTCATTTATGGCGTTATTCCCACCTTCTTAATTTCTCACTGTCGCTTCTAGTGACCTTGACCCCATTTTTCAGACTCTCTTCTAGTGATGGCTTTCTTTAGAATCCGTGCCCCGGCCCCATTTCTCAAACTGCCTCTACTAGTGTCCCTGAGCCAATTTCTCACTCTCTTCTAGGGATTTTGACCCTATATCTCACACTCTTCTAGGGATTTTGACCCTATATCTCACACTCTTCTAGGGATTTTGACCCTATATCTCACACTCTTCTAGGGATTTTGACCCTATATCTCACACTCTTCTAGGGATTTTGACCCTATATCTCACACTCTTCTAGGGATTTTGACCCTATATCTCACACTCTTCTAGGGATTTTGACCCTATATCTCACACTCTTCTAGGGATTTTGACCCTATATCTCACTCTTCTAGGGATTTTGACCCTATATCTCACACTCTTCTAGGGATTTTGACCCTATATCTCACTCTTCTATGGATTTTGACCCTATATCTGACACTCTTCTAGAGACCCTGGAGCCATTTCTCAAATTGTCTCTTCTAGTAACCCTGACCCAGTTTCACGCTGTCGCTGTTAGTAACCCTGGTGAGAACACCCCCACCCCACCCCCCCCCCCGCCCCCCCACCCCACCACATTTCTGACTGTCGATTCTAGTGACCCTGATAGTTTTTCCTGAAGCATCGTACTTCACATTTTGTAATCTGGTAAAGTACAGATTTGTCCCACATTAGTTACACCACTCTTGGGACATGAAGTTGTTAGATACTTCAGTATACCAATCCACAGCTTAAATTATGCGTAGCAGCCAGTTCCTTTCTTCACTGCCTTCGGCTTCCCTAGTAGGATGCCGGGCACCTATTTACATCTGGGTAGACTGGAACGTGACAGTCGGGAGAGTTGAACCCCGTACATTTGCCGTGAAAAGCTGGAAAGTGAGTGCTCTACCACTTCAGAAGTCATACGCCGTTGCCATTCCCCAACATAATACGGATGAAAAATTGGCGACAAAGGACATGCAAGCAGTAAATAGATCCAGCTAATCAAGAAATGCATTTTCCCACTGGCAACATACGGTTGTGAGACTTGGACATTAAAGAAATCAATTGCAAAAAATGATGATAGCTTTTGAAATGAAGTGTTACATAAAATAATGTTTAAATATCATGGACGAAAAAAACAAAACAAAAAACAAACGGCAAATAGAGAAAATAAGCAATCACTGCAGATTACAGAAAAGAAATTGGCTCATTGACAACATCGCAAGAATCTTTTTTAGACATTTCGGCCGCGCGAAGAGACATGGCGGTATGGCAAGAGTGATAATGGACGGCATGGTTTCTGGGAGGGGGAAAAGAGGTCGAGCCCAGCGAAAGTTTTCAAGTCATTTCAGATAGTCTGGGGATGGCTTTGTAGGATGCGTGCCAGCTCGCCATATGCTCAAGTGAATACTGAGCTGTGGTGACGGAGACACCGTTCTGGAAAGACTGTCAAATCATTTGTTTTTTGTTCGCGACCCTTGATTTGTCCATTTCTTTTTCTTTTTGCTTATTTTCCTGCTTGTGCCTTTCAGATCAGGTCATCCCGTAACCAGTGAGGTCGTTGGGGCACACATGAAGACATCCTCACAACCCCACACCATCCCTCTCTGTCAGCGGTCCGCTCCCTGTTCCTATTCTGGTCGAACATTGGGCCATTCTTTTATGTTGTCCTCCCGCCTCTTCGTCATATCCCTAGAACCTCCCCGTGCAGGATCGTATTTGCAAGACCATTTGATCTCGATATGTGACCGTACCAAGCGAGTTTCCTTCTTTTGACAGTTGCCAAGAGGTCTTTAAAAGGCCCTATTGCTGTTGTAATTTTTTCTCGTATTTCCTCATCTGTAACTCGATCCTTGTACGTGACGCTTAAAAGTCTTTGGAAACACCTCATCTACAAGGCCTGTATCCTCCGCTGCGGGACACATGTAATTGTCCATATCTTACAAGCATAGAGGAATATTGACAGGACGGATTTTCGTGCATAGTGCTAATCGTTTATCTTGCCAGATTTTGTTAAGTCGTGCAAGCGCCGCTATTGTCTGTGCTATTCTGGCCAACACCTCACATTTTGATCCTTCATCGCTGACAATCGAACCCAGATATTTAAAACGGTCGACCACTTCGAGTTCCTGACCATTAGCTTTTATCCTGCTGTTGAAGCCCTTGGCGTTGTTGGTCATTAATTTGGTCTTTCCAGCGTTTATCACCATACCATAGTCAAGAGCTGTTTCATCGAGTCTTCTGACACATTCCTGGAGTTCTGCTTCTGTGCCCGCTAACCCATCGATGCCATCTTCTTCTTCTTCTTCTTACGCTGTCAGACGTCGACCTTTATTTTTTTCGAAAAAAAGCAGCGGTCATCCTGAGGCTGTTGACATTGCCATAGAGCTTGTCTGATGTTGCCACTGGTGATGGCCACATCTGCTCTCTCTGATCCTCGTATGTCGGGCAGTTTTGCAGCAAAAGCTCAGCGGTCATTTTCCCGGTACCACACGGGCATTCCTCGGTGCCACCTATCTTCAATTTGTTGAATAGGTGGTACCTCAGTCTATTATGGCCAGTGCGAAGCCTGAAGACCACGACCTGCTCTCTTCTGTTCAACTGGTAATAAGCATCGCTTTTGTGTAGCCAGTATGTCTGTTTCCCATTTGGTCATGTATCTAGCTCTAATAAACCGTTTTGACTCTTCGTATGTCACACTAGTATCTTGTTGTGGTAGTCTTGCACCTTCTTTTGCCAGTCTGTCTGCCTCCTCGTTGCCTTGGATGTTGCAGTGGTATGGAACCCACTGTACCACTACTCTTTTTGGTGCGGACTGCTGGCATAGTTGACAGAGTACTGCTCTTAAATCATTAGTCGATGCCATCTGCAAAACTAAGGTTGGTAATCGTTCCGCCCACTATCTTGACAGTACCAACGTGACATCCAAGTGCCTCACTCATAATTCCCTGAAGGAATATATTGAAAAGTGTTAGGGAGAGTGTACAACCCTGTCTCACACCGACTGATGTGCGAAACCAGTCTCCGTGCCTCCGATTAACAAGAACTGCGCTGGACGCCTTGTCATACAGGTGTTCAATAACCTTTATAATATTTCCGTTGATATTATACATCCTCATTGTTGCCCATAGCGCGTTACGCCATACCCTATCAAACGCCTACTTAAAATCAAGACACATGATACAGTTTTTGCTGCTGTTCTATATATTTCTCGCTTAGCAGTCTTAGATTAAATATCTTTCAGCGTCAGGTTATGAAAAGCTTTTTTGGTCCGGGCCCTAGAATGTGCTTCGTACACGGGGAGCTTTACTGTTTCTTTTTTTTTTCTGCTATCCATCTTTAGCGTAGTCGACACTTGGCTTTGTATCAATTGTATAAGTGTAGCATTGCCTTCTGAGGGATACAATCAGGTGTTTGACGTGTCACGTGGCCGAACCATTTGGTTGCGGTCTCTCGATGAGGTCTAGCACTGGTGTTGTGCCGTCTTGTCTCCTAATATCTTCGTTTCTGATTCTTTCCATTATTGTTACCTCAATCATTATGTGCAGGCATTTCATCTCTGTTGTTTTGATGTGTCTTGTTATCTTTGTTTTCATATAGTCCAATTCTGGAGCTAATAGCACAATGTGGACAGGAATATCGTGTTGTATAGTGTTATTTTTGTATCCATTGTCGCGTGCTTTACATAGTAATGCCGGGGGCATTTGCCCAATGATTTGACTTACTTTATTGCATCTGTTTTTGATTTTTGTGCCGCCTTTATCATCTGCTGAGATTATGTTACCCAGGTAC
Organism: Ariolimax columbianus; assembly: GCA_036924085.1. Classification (NCBI taxonomy): domain Eukaryota; kingdom Metazoa; phylum Mollusca; class Gastropoda; order Stylommatophora; family Arionidae; genus Ariolimax; species Ariolimax columbianus. The sequence continues at coordinate 94,440,464 of JAVGWX010000003.1, forward strand.
GTGACATTTTTCATCATCCCTTAACACCGATAACAAAGAGTTGGTATGAATATACTGTTGATCATTCGTATTGTTGGTCTCCATTTGTGGATGTCTTAGTAATGACGATCCTTGGTACAACACCGCATTTCCTATCTGCATATACCATCACTTGGTATTTAACCGAGGCCGAGAGCCAAGTGCTGCTGGATCCATTTCCATGACTTTTCTATCGTTTTCTGTAAACATTTCCCCTCGATATCTGAATGCTCTTGTAATCCCTCCTAAAAACAAGCAGAAACCTCGTAGATTCTATCTTCACCACTTTATTCCAGTTTGTGGCCAATCCAGCCCCACATTCTCCCCGTGGGGAGCTTAAGTCGTCGTCTGTAAGCCCTCAGTGGAAGTTGATGATGGTGCATTCTCATGAGATGACCAAACCAACTTATTTTCTGCCTGGAAATATATTCGTCACTAGCCGTAGTGCCGACCATACTTCGAATGTCGTCGTTCCGCATTCTGTCTCTCCTGGTACCACCGATGACCTTCCTCGAACACCTCATTTCACACTTCGAAATTCTGCTCTCACGCGCCCTGAATAGAGGCCATATTTACAGAATCGGCATACATACACTGTTTATCAACTGTTGCTTTGTTGCCAAACTAATGCCCGAGTGTCTAAGCAGTGGTGACAGGTGATAAGTGACAGCAGATGCTTTCTGACACCTAGTCTCAATGTTCCTGTCGATCCTACCGAGTATCACAGACAATCTCTGCCATTGAGCCTGGAAGGAAGAAGATCCAATCAAGGCAGAACACATGGTGAAGAGACATAAAGGCTGATACATGGAGAACAAGGAGAAGCTGGAGAAAACATGAGAAGATATCACAAAACTGGAGACGGTTAGTTGATGAGCTATGCTCACCAAAGTGGTAAGGACCGCGGAGAAGAGGACGACTTTAGACCAACTACAGTATTTCGCTGTAAGACTATCTTTACATTTACTCATGCTATTGATTTACAACTGGGTCGTTGGAGCGTACGGGTATCGGGAGTTGAGCCTTGTACATTTGCTGTAAAAACGAGTGCTCTCTCTCACTCTCTTTCTCTCTCGCTCTCTGTCTCTCGCTCTCTCATTGTCACTCTCTTTCACTCTCGCACTCCCTCACACTCTCTCTATCGTTCTCTATCTGTCACTCTTTCTCTCGCTGTCCCTCTCACCAGCTCTCTCTCCAGCTATATATCTCTCACTCTCTCTGACTCGTTCTATATCTCTCGTTCTTCTCTCGCTGTCTCTCTCTCCATCCCTCACTCTATCTCTCACTCTTTCTAGCTCTCGCTGTCGCTCTCTCTCTATATCTTTCTTTCTCTCTCGCTAACTCTATATGTTTATCGCTTACTCATTCTCTTTCTCGCTGTCCTTCTTTCTCTCTCTCTCTCTCTCACTCTCTCTCTCTCTCTATATATATATCTTTCTCTCTCGCTAACTCTATATGTTTATCGCTTACTCATTCTCTTTCTCGCTGTCCTTCTTTCTCTCTCTCTCTCTCTCTCTCTCTATATATATATATATATCTTTCTCTCTCGCTAACTCTATATGTTTATCGCTTACTCATTCTCTTTCTCGCTGTCCTTCTTTCTCTCTCTCTCTCTCTCTCTCTCACTCTCTCTCTCTCTCTCTCTCTATCTTTCTCTCTCGCTAACTCTATATGTTTATCGCTTACTCATTCTCTTTCTCGCTGTCCTTCTTTCTCTCTTTCTGCCAATTGATGTCTCTCTCTCTCTCTCTCTCTCTCTCTCTCTCTCTCTCTCACTCTCTCTCTCTCTATATATATATATCTTTCTCTCTCGCTAACTCTATATGTTTATCGCTTACTCATTCTCTTTCTCGCTGTCCTTCTTTCTCTCTTTCTGCCAATTGATGTCTCTCTCTCTCTCTCTCTCTCTCTCTCTCTCTCGCTACCACTCTTAATGGCTCGGGTTTCAGATGCCCTTTTTCATGGACACAGACCCTTAATTTGACACTTTCCGCACATCTTTGGTATTCTCCTTCACCACACACGTCAGTATTTGCTTTCTCAAGAGACCACTGCATAGATCTAGGTCAGTTTGGTTTCTCTCGAGAACGTCAAGGTCAAGCTTGCGTCCCTTAGAAGTAACAGTACGGTACTGCCTTTTCTCGTCTGGGTTCAGTGCCCATATACAGGGATCAAGGCAACAATTGCAGTTGGGATGCGGATAACTCGTCATGTACTAAGCCGCAGGGGAGATGACCCAATTCCCCTCCGTGCTGTTTTTACCTTCCCCAAATCCTACGCTAGATACCCATTTACAGCTCGGTCGACTGGAGAAGGCGTATACCAGGCACGAACCACTGTGCGCATTTTTTTAAAAATGTCGTCCTTCAACTGCGACCCTGGCATGCTGTGATCCCAGTCTAGCAAGACAGCTAGCTCACTGTCGGCTAGGCTACACGCTCCAGTCTACAGGGCAGAAAATAATAGAACAAATGCGCTTCTATTCGCGTCGTGAAAGAGACTGTGAATGGACATAGCAACCTCATCATGTTAAATACATTGATAAAGGAAGCATACTGAAAGGGGTCAGCTGGTGGATCGATATGTTTTATATAGAGCGACATGGAGAAGAGGAAGATACTGTCTTATTGAATGGAGATGTCCTTATGCTCAAATGTATGTCCGTTTCCAATATACAGTTGTGTAGACTGGAGCGTCTGTACCCATATGTTTGTTATTGTTTGTTAAGGATCTACTCGTACAGTCTCATTAGCTTTGTTGCAGAGCACTCGCTTTTTGCAGCAATGCCTCGGGGTTCAACTCCCGTGACCAGTACTCTCCAGCCGTGGGAATCCTTTTCAGTCATGACTGACTATATTAGTCCTTTTCAGTCATGACTGGCTGTAGTAGCACTTTATAATCTTGACTGACCGTAAGAGCCCTTTTCAGTCATGGCTGACTGCAGTAGCACTTTAAAATCACGACTGACCGTAAGAGCCCTTTTCAGTCATGGCTGACTGTAGTAGCACTTTATAATCATGACTGACCGTAAGAGCCATTTTCTGTCATGACTGACTATAGTACGCTGTTTCCGCTATGACGACTAAAGAATGATGCGACCTTGGAGTGGTAACTGATTACATGTACGGAGTTTTTTGTTTTTGTTTTACTCGCGACGTTTTCGCTTCACTTCTCCGCGTTGCAATCGCTTCTTTTCACCCAGTAATCTGAGGTGGCTCTTCAGGGTGCACCTCTACTTGGATCGGCCTGCAGTTGCGCTATCTCACGATGTCCGACCCATGTCTAATGCCTTCATGTCCCGTTCCCACACATCTTTTAACCTGATCCATATTCTCTCTCTCTCTCTCTCTCTTTATCTCTCTTTTCTTTCTCACTCTCTCCCGTCCACAGCCTCTCACCTCCAACCCAACAACTTTACTAGATGTCCCTATGTTAACCAACTTTCCTGCGTCAATGTTATCCAACCCGATGTCGCCATGTTATTCGACCTGATATCGCCGTGTTATCCATACCTCCTATTACCAGCTTGTGATGTCATAAAACCATGTCAGATTTATTTTACGACCGTCTAACACCTGTCCCATACCCACATGCACAATGATATCGCATACTCGAAAAGAGGTTACTACAATAGGATTTGAAGATACACATAGACAATACACATGTTTTCAAATAAATACTAACAACGAGATAATTGAGTCACCCTCATGATGGGCATTTACAAACAACAACCCTATTAATCTATCAAAAACCTGCCCCTACCTGCGGAGCACATTTCCTCAGCGAATAACCTCATGATCACCCTCACAATGATATTCAGTTAAGAATACAAAAGGCGAGAAGAGCTTTTGTTATATTAGGGACTTTGTGTGAAATCAACATCAATTAAAGCTACTACCAACATCACAATCTTGAACTCCAACGTAAAGTCCGTTCTATTGTTTGGCTCAGAAACACGGAGGACGACAAAGACACTTAAGAGAACGGTACAGACTTTCTGAAATGGCTGCCAGCGCAGAATACAAAAGTGGAAACGGCACGATAAGATCACCAACTTAGAACTGTTAAAATATACGTGGAGAATACCAGTGGGGATTGAGTGGTCTCGAGGTAAGACATCGGCCTCGAGTGCTGGAGTTCGCCCGGTTCAAATTAAGGTTGAAACCGGTGTTTTTTTCACGTGGACTTTCTGGCATTTCCCCCTGATCTCTGGGTAGTAGAGATCGGACGCCCGTGTTCAGAGTCGGGCACGTTAAAAATCCATCGGTAGTTGAAAATCGAAAAGAGTAGGCTTAACGGTCGCTGCCCCGGCAATATTCGAAATAAAGTTATAAATCTACCCAATCTATTACGGGATCCTCGCCTGTGCTACGGGTTGATTTCTCATCTAAACTGAACTAAACTAACTAACCAAACTAATACCAGTGGAGCACGAATAAGGCAGGCAATAACATTGGATAGGCCACACATTACGGAAACCAGTTGATACTGTTACAATACAATCAAATGAAAAAGAGAAAGACCGAGCCACTTATGTAAGAGGCAGCTGGATGTTATGGTAAGGCAGTAGGCAAGGCGTGGGCAGAACTGCATTAGATTCAAGGAAATCTTGCCGTCTTTATACTGGTTTAGAAGACTTTGCAGAGTCTGTATACAACCAGTTTCTTTTACATTCACTTCATCTTAAAATACCTATGCGCATCCAATCTATTCTTGAATGCATAAATTGACCCTGCCTCCACCATTTCCCGTGGCAATGCATTCCAAGCATTCACCACTCTCTGACTAAAAAAATATTGTCTAGCATCTAATCTGGACCTTTCTTTAATTAATGTATGACTGTGCCCTCTTGTTTTTTTCGACGGCTGTACTTTGAAAAAAATAACAATTATTATAGTATATTATCTCATTTATCCTTTCCTTATAAATGTGTATTAAATCACTTGGAGGTTATTCGCCGAGGAAATGTGCTCCGCTTGGAGGGGCAGGTTTTTGATAGATTAATAGGGTTGTTGTTTGTGAATGCTCACAATGAGTACCCTTACTCTTTTTGTGCGCCATGATAAGGACGTTGTGGCGGGTTGCAGTAGTTTTTCTCACATCCCGATCATGTTGATGAAAGTTGACCGAGGTCCTCCAGGCGGTTGTGCTATGCTTGGCTTCATCTGAGTGTCACTCACTACTACGGGGATCACGTCGACCCCTCTCCCGTTAGCCAGGCTGCCATGAAAACAGTCTGTTTCCAGGGAGGACTATCAGGAAGACGAGGTGAGGGTCGTGGCCAGTATATTTTGCCTGACCTTGACTAACTTGTCTGATCAGTATATTTTGCCTGACCTTGACTAACATGTCTGATCAATATATTTTGCCTGACCCTGGCTAACATGTCTGATCAGTATATTTTGCCTGACCAGACTTTAGTCTTCCTCCCCTATAGGGCAAAACAGGTTTCCTCAACCTATGAAGTATCGCTGAGTTGGGTGAGATTTTTCTAGCGTCAAACTGTCGGTTTGTAACAGTTTATTGTGTGTTACCTTAGCGACCTTTATCGATCCAAACTCAGCTTGGGCTTATATGATCGCTGCCCATGTTTTTTTTTCTCTTTCTCCATTTCTTTGCGTCTCGTTTCTTTCTCTCTCTCATTCTCACTCGCTCTATCTATATACCCGACCCGCTTCTCTCTCTCTCTCTCTCTCCCTCTCTCTCTCTCTCTCTCTTGCTTATGGAAATATAAGTTGTATAAAGTCGTTGGCGAACTGTGAGTCAATGCTGTCAGTAAAGTGTATTTGTTCTTTCATTTGATCGTTTAGTCAATCTATCTATCTATCTATCTATCTATCTATCTATCTATCTATCTATCTATCTATCTATCTATCTATCTATCTATATATATCTATCTATCTATCTATCTATCTATCTATCTATCTATCTATCTATCTATCTATCTATCTATCTATCTATCTATCTATCTATCTATCTATCTATCTATCTATCTATCTATCTGTCTGTCTGTCTGTCTGTCTGTCTGTCTGTCTGCCTGCCTGCCTGCCTGCCTGCCTGCCTGCCTGCCTGTCTGTCTGTCTGTCTGTATCTACCTATCTGCGTGTCTACCTGCCTACCTACCTACCTACCTACCAATCTCTGACTGTCTTTTCGACCACCCAAATACCAACATCCATCCACCCATCCACCCACCTATCACCCACCCAAACCTACCTGCCTACTTACCAGTCTAACTTTGTATGTCTGTCCATCTGTTTGTTATGTCTATCTGCCTGGCCACATACATGCTGTTAGGTTGTCTGTCGATCTGCCCACTCGTTTTTGCCTCCTGGGCTCTCATTTCTTCAAGTCGGTCTGTCTCAGTGTGTTCCGGGAACTAGATCTCTGGAGAACTCCCGCTAATTCTCTAGGACAAACCATATCCTTCCTAGAATACATCACCCACAGAATGTCAAATTTACCTAATGTAGTTGGACACAATCAATTCTAGTAATATCTTACATGACAGCCGATCTGTAAGACAATCAATCCCTGACCAGCTCTTTCGCCTCCGCCATTGCCAATCCCTGAGCATATGTTTCACGTCCATCTTCTCCTCGGTTTGCCTCTCGAGTATGTTCTTTCTAAGCCATTGTGGCATTTGATGTGGCAGAAGTATGTTAGTTTACATATTTGATTCAATTAAGCAAGCACCAACTCTGTTACAGCTTCTGTACTAGAGTATTTGATAAATGTGGCTTCAGCGTTGTTTCTTAGACACGAAGCTGTGCTTTGACATACATTCGGTTTCTGTGTTTGGTTTTGATTACTGGCAGAGCTGAAAAAGTTTTCTCATACCTTCTTCTTCTTCTTTCTTCTTCTTCTATCTTCTTCTTTCTTCTTTCGTTCTCAAATCTCCCAATGCCAAACCCTGAATACGGTTTTGCAAGTATATACGAACAGCAATTTAATAGAACAGTTCACCGCAAGACGAACTCTGCAGCTAAGGGGTTAAGTTGTAATAACTTTTCTTCGCGAACCGACAGAAAATTTCTCCTCATTGAACCGAACTACTGGTCTTGTGTTATCGCTCTTCCAGCGTACCAACCGGCCATCCACAAAATACTTCCACATGATAGGTCGAGAGAAGGTACGTGAAATGTGGGCAATTGTGAACATGGGAGGTATGTCAGTTGAAAGTGGATATACAATTGAAACAGCACATGATAGTATATATCAAAGGTAACAACCGCTTTTTGACTTGGGTTCTCCTTATCAGACCTTTCACTTATTCTAGACTTGAATTTCAAATACGAGGTCCAAGATGCAGAACAGGAAATGAGCCGCCAGCGACTCATAGTTGCCAGCTTGCATCAGGTTCAGCAAACCAGAGCTGACCAAGACCGTATTCAGCATCCAAGCGACTGTCCTGGAAACAGGCTGCACAAGTGTATAATTTGAGAGGATAAGGATCACAGAGGAAAGGTAAACTCGGTCCAAAAATTCCGGACTGAAACCGGATGTGTTAGACCGAAAGGCGTAGATATTGCAGTATCGATGTAAACTACGACACAACGACCTTTTCAGGATCAACGCCGGATAAGATAAAAATGCACGAGAAAAGTATAAAGTAACGCGTGTTTCACATAATTATACTGCCTACTCTAATGTTGGATATTTGTGTGCACTAGCACGGATGGAATATCGACTAAATGTCCCAGAATTCGATCTCTTGATCAGTACCCCGCTAACTATAGATGCTTATGCTAACTCTTTTGCCTATCCTCAAGTACTCAGCGTTTTATATATGCGTTTATATATATATATATATATATATATATATATATATATTGAGCGTGACTGTCACTCTCCTGTCGACCCAACTGTGAATGGGTACATGACTACATGACATGCGGTTAGGTTCGGAAAATGCATCAAGGATTTGGAAATGGCCACCTCAGCTCACACAATCTGTGACTTAGTATACTGAAGTCTTGACACTTCATTCCCGTTCCACGGATAAATCAGCTGATGACCATGCTTTAATGCTTACCGTATGCGGGCGCGCGTGTGTGTATTTTATTTATATATATATATATATATATATACACACGCACGCGAGAGAGAGAGAGAGAGAGAGAATGTTCAACAATTACCCGATCTTAATTTTTTTTTTTTCGGTAACAAATGAAGCAATGGTGTTCTCCTTCAGTAGGTAGGTTTACGGAACTGTCATGCGCATGCGTTCTCTATCTTTTCTCCAAGATGTTAGTGGAGGGTGCGGCTGAGCCGTTGGAAGACTAGTCCTATGCCCGGGTAGACGTGGGTTCAAACCTCCGATAAGGTCTAGGTATTTATCTCTCGGGGTTAAGTGCAACAATAACCTGTCTACTGTGTGGCCGCTGAGAATGTTATCGGCATGCCTTCCTGTGCTCAGTTAATCCTCCTAGAGGATCCACAGCAGTCTTACTAACGCCGCAATGTTTGTATTATTTTTTCTCTTTCCCTCCCTATCTTTCTCCTTCCCTATCTCACTACCTCTCTCACTAGCCACTCCCCCTCTCAATACCCCAATCCTCCCCCCTCCGCCTCGCTCTACCTCTTCTTCTGTCTACCTCTCTCTCCTACTCACTTTATCTCCCTCTCTCACTCTGTCCCACCCACTCTCACTCTGTCCCACCAACTCTCTCTACCTCGCTGTCCTCTCCATATCTCCGTCACTCTTCCACCCTCTCTCGCTCGCCATCTCTCTCTACCTCTCTCTTCTTTTCACTCTATCTCATTTTCCCACCGTTGCCCTCCCTCCCTCTCTCCCTTTCTATTGCTCTCCCTCCCAATCTACATCGCTGTCCTCTCTATATCTCCGTCCGTCTTCCTCCCTCTCACCCTCTCTCTATACCTCTCTTCTCTTCTCCTCACTCTATCTTCCTCTCCCTCCCTCGCTCTCTATCTCCCTCTACCTCTGCATATCTCCGTCCCTCTCCCACTATCTCTCTTTCCCCCTTTCCCCATCCATCTCTCTCTCTCTCTCTCTTGATGTCTCAAAAATACCAGAGGGCCAGTGAACGTTATGCAAGAATCATTTCGGTGTGTATGTGTGTTCTTGGAGGGAGGTTGGGGGTATTTTGTTTGCTGCACGTTTCAAATGAAATGAGCGCCTGGATGCCCGTACAATGTCCCATTACCTTCCCTTTGGGAACGTTTAATGGTCCGACTGGTGGCTTTGCTAGCGAACTTATTTATTTTTCAAATTAGCACGGGGACATCGCTGGCCGCGTTCACCTGTTCCATACACATGCACCGCCTTCCTGTTGTGTGAATCAATTCTATTTCATGTGTTCGCTCTCAAATAACCACGTCAATGCCCCCCGCCCCCCCCCCTTCTTTTCCGTTTTTTTCTTCGTTCTTCTGCTTCTTCTTCTCCTTCTTCGTTCTTCTGCTTCTTCTTCTTCTCCTTCTTCGTTCTTCTGCTTCTTCTTCTTCTCCTTCTTCGTTCTTCTGCTTCTTCTTCTTCTCCTTCTTCGTTCTTCTGCTTCTTCTTCTTCTTTTTCTGGCTCTTCTTCGTTGTTCTGCTTCTTCTTCTTCTTTTTCTGGCTCTTCTTCGTTCTTCTGCTTCTTCTTCTTCTCCTTCTTCGTTTTTCTGCTTCTTCTTCTTCTTTTTCTGGCTCTTCTTCGTTCTTCTGCTTCTTCTTCTTCTCCTTCTTCGTTTTTCTGCTTCTTCTTCTTCTTCTTCTTCTGCTTCTTCTTCTTCTTCGCTCTTCTGCTTCTTCTTCTTCGTTCTTCTTCTTCTTCGTTCTTCTTCTTCTTCGTTCTTCTGCTTCTTCTTCTTCTTCTTCTTCGTTTTTCTTCTTCTTCTTCGCTCTTCTTCTTCTTCTTCTTCGTTCTTCTTCTTCTTCGTTCTTCTGCTTCTTCTTCTTCTGCTTCTTCTTCTTCTACTTCTTCGTTCTTCTTCTTCTTCGTTCTTCTTCTTCTTCGTTCTTCTGCTTCTTCTTCTTCTTCTTCTTCGTTCTTCTGCTTCTTCTTCTTCTGCTTCTTCTTCTTCTGCTTCTTCTTCTTCTGCTTCTTCTTCTTCTTCTTCTTCTTCTTTGTTCTTCTGCTTCTTCTTCTTCTTCTTCTTCTTCTTCTTCTTCTTCTTCTTCTTCTTCTTCTCCTTCTTCATTCTTATGCTTCTTCTTCGTTCTTCTTCTTCTTCTTCTTTGTTCTTCTGCTTCTTCTTCTTCTTCTTCTTCTTCTTCTTCTTCTTCTTCTTCTCCTTCTTCATTCTTATGCTTCTTCTTCGTTCTTCTGCTTCTTCTTCTTCGTTTTTCTGCTTCTTCTTCTTCTTCTTCTGCTTCTTCTTCTTCTGCTTCTTCTTCTTCTTCTCCTTCTTCGTTCTTCTTCTGCTTCTTCTTCTTCTTCTTCTTCGTTCTTCTGCTTCTTCTTCTTCTTCTTCTTCTTCTTCTTCGTTCTTCTGCTTCTTCTTCTTCTGCTTCTTCTTCTTCTTCTTCTTTGTTCTTCTGCTTCTTCTTCTTCTTCTTCTTCTTCTTCTTCTTCTTCTTCTTCTTCTGCTTCTTCTTCGTTCTTCTGCTTCTTCTTCTTCTGCTTCTTCTTCTTCTGCTTCTTCTTCTTCTTCTTCTGCTTCTTCTTCTTCTTCTCCTTCTTCGTTCTTCGTTCTTCTTCTTCTTCGTTCTTCTGCTTCTTCTTCTTCTTCTTCTTTTGCTTCTTCTTCTTCTTCTTCCTTTTCTTCTTCTTCTTCTTCTTCTTCTGCTTCTTCTTCTTCTTCTTCTTCTTCTTCTTCTTCTTCTTCTTCTTCTTCTTCTTCAGGCATAACATATTATTACCTCTTGAATTCATGTGTGCCTGTGCTGGATGATACAGTAATCTATGCAGGCAACGCACAACGTAGATTGGCAGGACACGTCTCGCGACGAAACCTTGGTCGATGGAGCACGGTGATAGCAATCTAGTACCATCGAGGCACAATGAGACCACGAGGAAGACCTACAACGTGTTGGTCAGATTCCCTTTGTCAGATTCCCGCAACAACACCCCGAAATGCCTCTGGTGGAGTACTTACCACCCACTGGACTTCTGTGACCCAAGACAGGGTCCGGTGGAGACGAAGTTAGGACCCTACAGATACGCTGAGGAACGGGTCATCAAGATGAATACGAACCAAGTGTTATGTATATAAAGTATTGCCAAATTTCGAAGAGCGAGCCTACCTGCGGTCCATGACGAATTTGTGCGGCTCGCGGAAATGTTGGCCGAGTTATCTGCTTCTATGACAATTAATATAAAAAAGAAATAGAAACATTTTAAAGCATCACAATTATTTTTTTTAAACCGAGTATACATCATAGTTCAATATCAATATACTTAATATAGTTTAAACAATCATTTAGTATTTTGAAGGTGTGTGTGTGTGTGTGTGTGCGCGTGTGTGCGCGCGCTCGCGTGCGTGCGTGTGCGTGCGTTCGTTCGTGTGTGCTCCTACATAGATCAACATTTTCTGTCACAGTGGTATAGTAACCATCTGTTCTTTTCTGTCACAGTGGTATAGTGACCATCTGTTCTTTTCTGTCACAATGGTATAGTGACCATCTGTTCTTTTCTGTCACAGTGGTATAGTGACCATCTGTTCTTTTCTGTCACAGTGGTATAGTGACCATCTGTTATTTTCTGTCACAGTGGAAGAGTAACTATCTGTTCTTTTCTGTCACAGTGGGAGAGTGACATCTGTTCTTTTCTGTCACAGTGGAAGAGTGACCATCTGTTATTTTCTGTCATAGTGGGAGAGTGACCATCTGTTCTTTTCTGTCACAGTGGGAGAGTGACCGTCTGTTCTATTTTTGTCACAGTGGGAGAGTGACCATTTGTTCTTTTATGTCCTATTGGGAGAGTGGCCGTCTGTTCTTTTTCGTCACAGTAGGAGAGTGACCATCTGTTATTGTCTGTCACAGTAGGAGAGTGGCCATATTTTTCTGTCACAGTGGGAGAATGATCATCTGTTCCTTTCTGTCACAGTGGGAGAGTGACCATCTGTTCCTTTCTGTCACAGTGGGAGAGTGACTATCTTTACTTTTCTGTCGCAGTGGGAGAGTGACCATCTGTTCTTTTCTGTCACAGTGGAAGAGTGACCATCTGTTATTTTCTGTCACAGTGGGAGAGTGACAATCTCTTCTTTTCTGTCACAGTGGAAGAGCGACCATCTTTTCTTTTCTTTCTCAGTGGGAGAGTGACCATCTGTTCTTTTCTTTCTCAGCGGGAGAGTGACCATCTGTTCTTTTCTGTCACAGTGGAAGAGTGACCATCTTTTCTTTCCTTTCTCAGTGGGAGAGTGATCATCTGTTTTTTTTTCTAAGTGGGAAAGTGACCATCTGTTCTTTTCTGTCACAGTGGTAGAGTGACCATTTTTTTTCTTTCTCAGTGGGAGAGTGACCATCTGTTTTTTTTCTGTCACAGTGGGAGAGTGACCATCTGTTCTTTTCAGTAACAGTGGGAGAGTGATTATCTGATCTTCTCTTTCTCAATGGGAGGAGTGATCATCTGTTCTTTTCTTTCACAGTGGGAGAGTGGCCATCTGTTCTTTTCTGTCACAGTGGGACTGATCATCTGTTCTGTTCTTTCACAGTGGGAGAGTGATCATCTGTTCTTTTCTGTCACTGTAGGAGAGTGACCATCTGTTCTGTTCTTTCACAGTGGGAGAGTGATCATCTGTTCTTTTCTGTCACTGTGGGAGAGTGACGATCTGTTCTTTTCTGTCACTGTGGGAGAGTGGCCATCTGTTCTGTTCTTTCACAGTGGGAGAGTGATCATCTGTTCTGTTCTTTCACAGTGGGACAGTGATCATCTGTTCTTTTCTGTCACTGTGAGAGAGTGACCATCTGTTCTTTTCTGTCACAGTGGGAGAGTGGCCATCTGTTCTGTTCTTTCACAGTGGGAGAGTGACCATCTGTTCTTTTCTGTCACTGTGGGAGAGTGGTCATTTTTTTCTTTCACACACTCGCACGCAAGCATGCACGTACGGTCGCGCACGGACACACACTCTGACTGACTGACTCTGTACCAGTCCGATAGAGATCACAACACACACACACACGCTAACTAACTGACTCTGTGCCAGACACAGGGCACAACACACACACACGATAACTGACTGACTCTGCACCAGACAGACAGAGGTCACAACACATACACACACGCTGACTGACTGACTTTGTGCCAGACAGACATAGTTCACAACACACACTGACTGACTGACTGTGCCAGACAGACAGGTCACAACACACACACACACACACTGACTGATTGACTCTGTGCCAGACAGACAGAGGTCACAACACACACACACACACACGCTGGCAGACTCACTCTGTGCCAGACAGGCAGAGGTCACATAAAGCGCTAGGATTATGCCCCTCATAAACTTCTGCCTGCCTCAGGCTTCCCTCATTGTCGTACAGTTAATACCTCTTTTATGTTGAATAGCCAATGTCAGATTACTCCTCTAGTGTGGTCGACAACCTTGTAGAACATGTTCTAATGTTCTTGCCGTCCCCACATGAACATATTTTTCAAACTGGGCTGGCCTTTTTGTAGCGATGTTTTTTTTTAAATGCGATTGATTGATTCTTGGGAAACCCCGCTTTGCTCTTGATGTATCATATACTGTGTGTTTTCTTTGCCGTTTGCCTCAACAACTTAATTTTAATCATTGTTTTTATTTGATCACACGGGGAGCAAGAAAGTAATCAAAGTCAAGTGAAACAAACTGATCAGGCCGCACCCACCTGACGACTTCGTTGGTGCTCTTGGAAACGGGCTAAGCCATATCAGTCTGAACAAAGAAGAAGTTGGGTCGGCACTCCTTCTACTTTTCGCTTATTGTCCTGCTTGTGCCTTTCAGCATGAGGTTATGAAGAGGTTTCTTGACCTGGCTCTAGTACTACTTCGTGCACGGGGAGTTTAACTGCTTCTGTTATTTCTGCTATCCATCTTTTGCTTGGTGGTCCTTGGTCTTGTATCCATTGTATCTTTTTGCATTGCTTTTTGAGGGATACTATCTGGTGTTTGGCATGTCACGTGGCCGAACCATTATGTTTGTTGTCTCTTATTGAGGTCTAGCACTCGTGTTGCACCTACTTGTTTCCTAATATCTTCGTTTCCGATTCTATCTGTTCTTTGTAACTAGAATCATTATGCGCAGGCATTTCATCTCTGTTGTTACGATGTTTCTTTTATCTTTGTTTCTTAATGTCCAATTCTGAATGAAAGTACAGTTTTTAAAAGTTTACATACCAGACTGAACATAAGAAAGGTGTGTGCTTGCTGGGTCCTGCGTCTACTGACATGTGAACAGAAATAGACGAGGGTTAATTGCTGTGGCCAGTTGCTCAAATTGTGTCTGTCGAAAAACATGTTGCCGACAATGGTGACAGTAGATGAGACTTGGGTTCACCATTTTGACGCAGAATCCAAAATTTCCAGCATGCAGTGGAAAACCCCAGACCCACCAACACATGTCAAGCCAAGAGCAGATAAATCTGCAAGAAAAGTGATTCTGACTGTTTTTGGGAACGTCAGATGTGTCATATTGAAAGATTTTTTGATTTTTATTGTTGCCTCATGGCAACACGGTTAGTGGGCAATATTATGCGGATCTCCTTACCAAATTAAGAAAGAATGTGACCAGAAAAAGAGGGATAGCGCGCACTCAAATTCTGCCTTTGCTTCAAGACAACGCACCCTCCCATAAAGCAAGGTTTGTGCTACAAACAGCCAACTATTTGAATATTGAAATTCTTCCACACCCACCATATTCTTCGGATTTAGTTCCATCAGACTTTTTTCTTTTCCCAAAACCTAAAAAAACATCTGAAAGGAAATCATTTTGACAGTGACGAAGATGTAATACTGGCTTGTGATAACTATTCCTACATCTTTTGCTGCCTTGATTAGTTCTGGAGGGTTGTCATCCGGCCCTGGTGACGTGTTTGGTCTGCCGCTTGTATAGCGATCTGTATCTCTGATTTAGTCATATCCGGTTCTAAATCTGTGTTGGTATCTTGTGTTCCCTTAATTCCTCCGGTATTTAGTAGCTCTTTGAAATACTGTCGCCATTTTTCCGTGCGCTTTCTTTTGTCGTTGATATAATTTCCTTCTTTGTCACTTATGGTTTATGTTGGATCATAACACTCTTCTCTGTCTCATTATATTTTTATTTTTTTTGGGTGGACGTTTCTGAATGGATTTTTTATGGTCTGAGTTAAAATTTTCTTCCTATTCTTTTCACGGCTATATTTTTGCCTCTTCTTTTTCTTCTTCTTCTGTGTTCGTTCACAATCTCCCACTAACAAGCCCTGAATAGGGCTTTGCAAGTAGCAGGATGTAGTCCGGAGAACGGAACGCGTTGTGTCGCAAGTTTACAGCTTGGCTGCGATATTTGCACCTTTCGGTCCGACACATCCATCTTCGTCTCTTGAATTTCCCTCATGATGTGTTTCTTGCCAGTTTAAAACTCAATATAGTCCGTCGTTGTTTTACTCTAAACCCATATTCGCCATTCCACCAGGCTGTAATTCTTGGTTTAGGACCTCTTGTCTTTACAGTTTACCATCGTGGTGAACTTACTGAGAAACCTCGCATTACACTATTGACAAGATGACTCCGATCAACCTTTTCACGTACGACTCGGGATGTAAGAAGAGCCTTCTGTAATCCGCAACCACAGGAACATCGAGAGTTAACGAGTAGCTTCGGACAACAACAACAACATTTCATCACATGTTTCTTTTTAGTTTGGGACTTGCCTCCTTCTTCACGTAAACCAACACAATCTCTGGCGCACTTTCTCTGTTCCTCATACATTGAGCACTTAAGAGACAGATGTTTCATCTGTCAATGAGCACCAGCGTAGTATGCATCGGTAGATTATATCCTTGATTTGTTTAATAAATAGCGAGTCTCTTGCAACTCTGAAGATTATCACTTGTTGCCTCCTTTAAAGCAAGTAATATTCATCATTTATTTGGTTGCCTTGATTATCTGCTTTGTATTTGCTCTAGCGTCTGCTTCTGACAATTTCGGTATTGATCTGAATCTCTCTCTTCCTCCACGCTATCCCCTACTCTCTCTCTCTCTCTCTCTCTCTCTCTCTCCATAGTTTGTCACTTTTCGTTCCATCACGTCCTTATCCCTAATCCCACCTTATTTTCTTCCTTTCGCTTCTTTTGTTTTTTTTTAACCACTGAAAATCTTTTTGCCCAGTTTTTTCCCTTTCATTCTTTCCCCATTACTTCTCTCGTCTATTTCTCTCTTATCCTTTCATGCAATACTTTTTATATCTGCCTTATTTCCAATTCTTAACTTTCCATTTTAAGAGATTAGCAAAAACAATTGTTCATTAAAGTAATTTTTATCACTTATGCAGATTTTCCCTCGTTTAAAAAAAAAAAATCTAGCCCTGTCCTCCTCTCTGACGTTATTTCTCATTTGTTTCTGTCTCTCCTACATTTCTCTTCGTTTTATTTCTCTCCTGTTTTGTCAACCTTTTTTATGACAGGGATCCAAGAACCGATCCATTATTTGTGCATCACTCAACCCATACTTTAAGCTCCCATTAATTTGTCCTGAGATGGATTTTAGAAACACAAATCTTATATTCATTTTTAGATTATGAATAACTGGGAATTGAAGAATCATGATCTGGTCAATCGCATTATCTTATTCCTTGTCAACCATAATTTCTTATCGATAGCATACAGCAATTTTATGCAATTTAAACAAAAAAATGTCCTGTCATTACAATTTTGTTATCTAAGCTTGTTTTAAAATCTGTTGTCAACATCAGTTTTTTATATATTGTCAACTACTGTTTTTTTTTTTCAATCTATTGTCAACTACTGTTTTTCCATTCTATTGTCAATATCAGTTTGTTGTCAACTACTGTTTTTTCAATCCATTGTCAACATCTGTTTTTCTAATCTATTGTCAACATCAGTTTGTTGTCTGTTGTCAACTACTGTTTTTCCAATTTATTGTCAACATCAGTTTGTTGTCTGTTGTCAACTACTGTTTTTCCAATCTATTGTCACCATCAGTTTGTTGTCTGTTGTTAACTACTGTTTTTTCAATCTATTTTCAACATCAGTTGTCTATTGTCAACGACTGTTTTTCCAATCTATTGTCAACATCAGTTTGTTGTCAACTACTGTTTTTCCAATCTATTTGTCAACATCAGTTTATTGTCTGTTGTCAACTACTGTTTTTCCAATATATTGTCAACATCAGTTTGTTGTCTATTGTTAACTACTGTTTTTTATCTGTTAGAAGTCATATTTTTAATTTTATTGTCAACAGCAATTTGTTGTCTGATGTTAGAAATCATGTTTGAAATCTCTTGTCAGCCTAAGTTTTTAATCTATTTTAACTGAAGATTGTTATCTATATTTATCGAGTTCTTATGTCCCTTGTCAAACATGTTAACAACATATTCTGTCCACTATTTGAACGTCAGAACCATTATCTTGTTAACCGTAGTCGTTTGCCTTTGTTAGAAATCGACAGGAACAATTGATGCATTTAAGAATAGATTGGATGCGCATAGCTTTTAGAGCAGGGACACGTAAATGAAACTGCGTGTATACACACTCAGCAGAGTCTTCTAAAACAGTATAAGGACGTTAAGTTAAGTTATGTTATTACTTGATTGCTCGTTGTTCGATGCTTGCGCTCGTCATTCTTGGCCAATTTTCTGTAGTAGTGGGTTTATAGTGACCCATCTGATGTCCTCGCAGGTACTGATGAAGGTGGACCTAGGTGCTTCACGCTCTAATGTTATGTGTGGCTTCTCATCAGTTTGACCAGTGTGGAGATCACAGTGTCAGTACCCACCGTATTGACCGGGCTGCTGTAACATAGCCTATTTCCATGTGTAGATGTGAGGTTGGGGGGGTCTTGATCAGCATGTTGTACCTCACTCTCACTCTCTAGTAGACCTTCTCTCTGAAAATCATTTCTCTAATATCATTTTTCTCTAGAAGATCTTTTCACTAGACTATTTTCTCCAGAAGATTGTAACAGAGCAAGGGTCTAATGAGCCAACGCAAGGGAAGCCCCGAAAATACCGTTCGTGGTCCCTACACATAATATCAGAATCCTGCCCGAGAGGTTGAGTTCATTGAACGGGGCATTGTCCTTAATTCTCAAACAATACAGTTTAAGACAGTCCACCCAACATGGTTACCTTCCCACGATTTCTACTGGGAATTCCACGACCTCAGGGCCACATAGTAGGTTGAAAAACAAGCTATCCTTCTCTGGGACACGCCAGTTCAAATAAAGTTTGAGGGAATTGAACTCAAGAAAATAGAAGTCATTGACCATAGTGGGGAGCTTAGCATATAAGCTGGGGAATGGGTGGGCTAAGGACAGATCAGAAAGAGCATAGAAGAGAAGACTACCGTGCAGTTAGTAGGTAGGATATAGACCAGAGTAGAAGTTACATAACATAGCCAGTGAATAACTAGATTATAAATCTATAAATTGCGTCAGTTGCGCCTATCTTCAATTTTTATATCCTTTACGCTTTTTTATCAGTACGTCACATTTTACTAAGGTTGTTGACTTTGTGAGTCTGTAGCATTTTTATTTGTTCGTCTATAGACATGAATTTGTTGTGTGTAGAGACTTACATTAATAAAGAACTTGTTCGTGGTATTGTTTTTGTTGTATGTGTGCGTGCGTGCGTGCGTGCGTGCGCGCGTGCGTGCGTGCGTCCGTCCGTCCGAGATACCAAAAAATGATGGTAAAAGTGTTGGAAAACAGCTCAAACATATTCTCACCTGTTTTCGGTGTCCCTTGTTTGTAAACACATCTTCAAAGTCCCACAGAGGACAGAAAATCAATGTTTACAAGATGGGCATATATGTTAGTTTCCATTACAAACGTATTTATTATAACTACATTAACAAACTAAACAGAAAAATCTGAAAAATCCATCGCAAAAACTTAACTTTCCCATTCTCAATAATCCAAGTGAAAAACAGAAACAACTTATTTCCAAATATCTAAAACAAATTTCAAAATCGTCATTGTTTAACCGGACATTACGGAAGTGGAACTCTCTACAATCTAAAGAATAGTATTTTTAGCCGATTTCTACGGAACCCTGGTTGTTTACCTATGATTAAACCGATTTGAAAATACATCGGCCGCGAAACGTAAATTCAGTCGAATAAAAGAGATTGACGATGCCCTGGGAGAATTGTTTTCGCCAATGGTTCAGTAAAAGTAAATAGATGGTACCTCCGTCTCTTGTGGCTTGTCTGAAGTCTGAAGACATCCACTTGGTCTCTTCTATTCAACTGTTAACCGGCATCAATTCCTGTGTAGCTGGTATGCTCTTTGTTTCCCATTCGCTCCTGTATCTGGCCCTAATAAACCTTATAAATTCTTCGGAAGTCCAACTTGACTCTGGTTGTGGTAACTTTCCACCTTCTTTCGTCAGTCTGTCTGCCTCCTCGTTGCATTGGAGTGTGCAGTGGAATAGGGCCCACTGTACTACTGCTCTTCGGAGTTTTGACTGCTGACATAGTTGGCATAGTACTGATCTTAAGTCATTTAGGTCTGTATTTCTTTTATGTCATGAGGCCTACTGTGATGATGGCCACACGATTTACATATAGCAAAAGGGTGAATCAGTCATTCTCATTCTGACATAATTTGTCATAACATTTTCATCATCATCATGTGTCCTACCTGTTGGCAGTAAAGAACAGTGTTATATGTCTAATAATGTTATACATTATATACATGTGTATATTTATAAAGTAACAATGCTAATTCTTACTATTTTACATGTGTCTCATGTGTTCATTTATCAACTAACAATATTAATTGCTTGTATCTTATAGATGTCGCATGTGTAAATTAACCATTGTAATTGTTTCTTTCTCACAGATGTCCCATATGCAATCTCCAAGACAAGTGATTTTGTCAAGTCATCAGATTCCTCTCTTGTGTTGAAGTTTGAGTCTCACTCACACAATCGACTTCGACGCCAAAATAGTGGTGGGGGTGTCGTAGCCGATGCTACTACAAATACTGGAGCAGGTGGTCAGCCATTGCTTGATGAGTCCAGCCAACCAGGTAAGAGTTGCCATCAAGGTGTGTTTATTTAATTACTTAGTCGTTCCACTTTTATGTTGAGACATGGAGGTTTACCAGACCTTTGAATCTTCTGCATTAATGAGGCACCACCTGTACATGCAATTCAAGATAGGTACCACAATCCTATGTTACTGCAGCCTGGCTAATATAACAGCAGCACATGTACTTTGTGGAGCCGCGTAGCGCAGTGGTTAGCGCGCTGGCTTCGCATCTGAGTGGTCCTGGTTTCATTCCCCAGTTGAGGCGGTAATGTTTTTTCAGACCGCAATGGCTCCCGGGTTGACCCAGCCTTAAATGGGTACCGGTTCAGTCCGGGAAGTAAAAGAGGCGAGGGAGAGGAGATGGCTACTGCCCTCATATAGCCGAGCCTTTGAAATGTGAGATGGCTAACACCTCACACCCCTACGGCAGTAATGCTATGGGCTACTTTACTTTACTTTACACGTACTTCAGGACTGCCTCCAACATACAGATCCGAGGGAGAGGGATGTGGCCCACACCGAATGCCCTCAAGGAGATACTGTCACATTTTTGTTTTTGTCCACTAAAACATGATCATCATCGTTCTCGGACTGGCTTCGAAGACCCTGAAGTGTCTCACTCCATCTCCGTCTGTCCTTGACTGCGCTTCTGAGTTAGACATTGGATTCTTCTGTCAGATCTCTGTAAATCCGCATAGTGAAAGTATTCCCGGGCCACCTTCTGTCTCTCTTACTCCCTTTTTTGATATTCAAGGACGTCTAGAACTAGCCCACATGCCTCAGATTATGTTCAAGACAAAACAATCTTTGCCTTCTTATTATTGTCATCAGATTTTTTTTCCCTGTTCACTACGTCTATCACTATTTTATGAGTGTTTGACTTTCTATATGCCAAGCTGATCTTTTCCATCCTTCGGTATCACCACCTCTCAAACGACTTCAACTGCCTCTCTTCTCTCTCGTTTATAGTCTATGTCTTCGAACCATACAGTGCCATAGAACTGTGAAATCATGAACTACTTAAGAGGATTATACCTATGAATCATATCCAAAAACGACAGCAGAGTGGGTAGGTAGACATAAAAATGAAGACCTCAAAATAATATGGTGACAACCGGCAACCACGTTTACTTATTGAATTGTAGCAGAAGAGACAGCAATTTTCTTCTTTTTCATTGTTCGTTCTTAAACTGCTGTTACCAAGCCCTGTAAATGGCTTTGCAAGTAACAGGATGTTGTCCAGAGAGCTTGGCTTAGATATTTGTACCTTTCGGCCCGACACATCCGACTTCAGCATGCCATTTTTGGGTACCGGGTTAGCCTTCCCTCTTCGAAACCTTCTCCTTAGCCAGTCTACCCTATTTCAGCCTGCTATCCGGGATCACCACGTGGAGGTGAAAAAATGTCTTAGTTAGCTCTGTGTCGTTTCTCCCTGGACCTAGCAGTCAGCTATTATCCCTATGGGACAAGCGAGGAATCAGGACAAAAATAAAGGTCTACGCTGCAATTGGTCTACCTACCCTCTTATATGCAAATGAGACCTGGACCGTCTATAGTCGCCATGTCAGGAAATTAGATCACTTCCACGCGCACTGCCTGCGGAAACTACTGAGGATTAGATGGCAGGACATAGTGCCAAATACAGATGTGTTAGCGCAATCGGGCATGTCCAGTATACAAAGCATGATATGTGCAGCACAGCTGAGATGGGCTGGCCATTTGGTATGCATGTCGGATCAACTTCTACCAAAAGAGCTGCTCTAGTGTGAACTCCAACATGTCAAGAGAGCAAGCAGTGTGCAGCGGAAAAGGTACAAGGACACACTAAAGAGATCACTGATCCAGTGCGGTATTAACCACGATGACTGAGAAAGAATCGCTACCAATCGCACATACTGGCGCAGTACTGTTGCTGAGGGTGTTCACACACATGAGATAGCAAGAATAGATGAGACCACTCAAGGACGATGGGTCTGCAAGTCAACTCACATCAACCCTTCTTCAACCGCGGTTTAAGGAGGTGTCTTATTTCCCTGTACAAAGTGCAACAGACAATTCAAGGTTTAGATTGGCTTATTTAGCTATTTTCGAACTCATGTGAACAGTTTACAGTGAATGGGGACAAAGTGGTCCTCATCGACTACGATGGACGAACAACATGGGCCGCTTACTGATGCAGCTCATGCACTGCTGTTCGTCAAACCAAAATGACTACATGAAACTGAGCAGGCTTCTAGCAAGTGTGAATAACACTTGATCAGCATGTTTCACCTGGCCCTGATTACTTTTTTGCTCCATTCGCATAGTGTATATAGACAGACATATAGTTTAAATCGTTTAGGAGTAAGGAAATGTTTCCACATCTTTGCGGTAATGTCTCCAAACCTTTAAGGGAATGTCTCCACGTCTTTAAGAGAATGTCTCCAAACCTTTAAGGGAATGTCTCCAAACCTTTAAGGGAATGTCTCCAAACCTTTAAGGGAATGCCTCCAAACCTTTAAGTGAATGTCTCCAAACTTTTAAGAGAATGTCTCCAAACCTTTAAGTCAATGTCTCCAAACCTTTAAGGGAATGTCTTCAAACCTTTAAGAGAATGTCTCCAAACCTTTAAGGGAATGTCTCCAAACCTTTAAGGGAATGTCTCCAAACCTTTAAGAGAATGTCTCCAAACCTTTAAGAGAATGTCTCCAAACCTTTAAGGGAATGTCTCCAAACCTTTAAAAGAATGTCTCCAAACCTTTAAGAGAATGTCTCCAAACCTTTAAGGGAATGTCTCCAAACCTTAAAGAGAATGTCTCCAAACCTTTAAGGGAATGTCTCCAAACCTTTTTGTCGAGCGAACCTAAGAAGCAACTAAGATGAACGGACTGACAATATCACCGTCCGCACAGATGGCACACAGTAAAGCAAAATTGCAATTCCCACATACGGAGACAGAGGAGATGAATATCGAAGCTTATCTTACATGCGCGTAATTCTTGTTTTCACCCCAGCCGGATTATTGGGCACCCACCTCAGATGGCATCCTTTTAGGAAGCCTGCACCAAAGCACTACCAAACCACTTTGCGGACTTTCGCTGTGGTTGTTTATGTGCTATTTGATTTTACACGATGAGGTTGCTATCCACCAGCACACCTCTCGTATGCCTCCTTTTACGATATGCTTGGATGTGCTGTGGTCCTATTCTTTGCTCCTCAGCGAGGGTCTCGAAAGCGGAGTAAAGAATAGTACCACTTTAACCTGCTAAGTATGTTGTAGGAGACAACTAAAGAGGGTACGGCATGGGGATGGCTACTCCGTCCTTTAGTGTATTTAAGCCACAAAAACGTTAACGTAGAATAGGCAAGTCAACCCCAGATCCATCAGCCTAGACCCCTCATGACTGCGCGGGGGCGACTTCGGTGGGGGGGGGGGGAGTGAGGGGCATGAACATTCCAATCGTTCGCTGATCAGTTTGTAACGAAACTACACGAATGGTTGTTTACAAACTATATAGTCTTCTAAATCAGTATAAAGAAGTCAGTTAAGTTATAACAGCTGGCATTAAGCCACCAGTGAATTTTTGCCTGACAAAAGCGAAACATTAGAGGATCTCAACGTAATGTATGTGACCAATAATGTCTAAAGAGACACGGGATGACATCGGCGACAAATCTGGCACATGACAGAAAACTACGCCTCCCCAGACGTCTAACGACACAAGTGGATATGTTGTTATTCCGAATGCCCACAATGAGTAGGTTTACTCTTTTTTTGCGCCCTGAAAACGGCGTTAAGTGACGGGTTGCAGTAGCTTTCCTTACATCTCGAGCGTGCTGATGAAGGTGGACTGTGGTCCTCCAGGCGGTTGTGCTATGCATTGGTTTCATCTGCGTGTCGCTCACTACTACGGAGATTACGTCGAACCTCACCATGTTAGCCAGACTGTTGTCCTCGACAACAGCCCGTTTCTAGGACGACAAACGAGGAGGTCAGGCGAGGGTCTTGACCAGTATATTTCTCCTGGCCCTGGCTAACATTATCTGATCAGTGTGCTTTGCCTGACCAGACGTTAGCCTCATCGTACCACACAAGTGGATAGAAGATGATGATGAAAAAGATGGAAGACAGGTCAACATTCGAAGACTTGGCATTGAAGACATGTGCTGCAAATGTAGCTGAAAAGGTTTTTGATTGATGTTTGAAGGAGTCTCAGGATTCACCCTGGGAAACATATTCCTAATTGGGTATACAACATGTAAATCCAACTGATAACCCCTTGACCTTTCTTCTTTCAGCCGCTGCAGCCCTATCTTTTTGCAAGCTTGTATTTAAGTTGACACGACCCTCGCAGGCGTGAACTTCTATTTTATACTTGGAATTTTTGAAATCCTTGTATTAAAACAGGCATTATAATGTCTGCTGCCAGGTAGCCGAAGACTTTGGCTAAGCGTAGTAGGTATTTTAAAACTTCCTGCGGCTTACTAAGCCCAGGGGAAGGCACAAATAACTTGGGTAGATATTTTACTAGAATTTTTGAATTTGTGTCCGGGCAGCGGCCGTTAAGCCTACTCTTTTCGAGTTTTAACCGCGAAGGGATTTTTAACGTGATTAACACTGAACACGGGAGTCCGATCTCACTACTCAGATATCAGGAGGATTTTTACCAGATGATTCACCTGAAAAAACCCCGGTCTCCACCGTGATTCGAACCCGCGACCACTCGAGTTAGATAAAAGGAAGCGTGAAAAGAAAATTCATAGGTATGGTCAGTTACCGCACTGAGATGAAAACACAAACGAAACTTACGTTACGACCAATAGGCCTTCATCAGGGACAAAGAGCAACAACAATAATGAACTAGCGAATCATAGAAGAAAGGAAGAATACACAAATGGAGGATGTCAACACATAAGGAGAAAATCGGGTATTTAACTGAGAAAACGTCACATCGCTCCTTCTCAGGAAGGGTGCAGAATTCCAAGTGGAATATTTGATCCAACTTCCCCGTAACCTAGAGAGCTGGAATTGTGTACACATCCTCTACTAATGCGAATCTGTCAATTTTTGACGGATGTAGTCCCAAGAACATCGTAACAGAGATGAAAATCCTGCGACGAATGCTTGGAGTAACAAGAATGGATCGAATCGAAAAGAGGATATTAGGAAATAATTGGTACCTGGCTTAGTTGGAGAAGGCATGGCAGAAAGGAAGGAACTGACCGTCCAACCTTAAGGAAAAGAATATGCACACTGTATCCTTCCAAGTATGTGATAAAAAGTAACGACAGAGGGTCGTGCATTAGGCTAGCAAGAACTTCATATTAACATATATTTTATTTGATACCGCCATTGCATATTTTCTGATACAGTCTTCCCGTAAATTAGTGCCAGCTGTAGTGGTGGCCCTGTGCTTGACTTGAAGCGAAGTGATCAATCAATATTCTTTGTCAAGGTTGGCTGCCTGCGCGTTTGATGGGAGGATGTTACCAGGAAATCTATCGAACGATACAATAACATATTGAATGGAAAACCCAATGACGCGTACCGCCAGCCCAACAGAGCTGATCAGTTCCTTAGACCAGTGGTTCTGAACCTTTTTCTGAACGCGGCTCAGCACTCCGAGTTTGTTTCCTTTATGTGATCCTACTGTCCCAACAAGAAGACGATGAACAAGAAGAAGAAGAAGACCAAGAAGGCGATGGTACCAAGATATCCGGGTATGACTGGCGGAGGCTGGAGTTTTGGCAACAGAAAGAGTTTCTTCCAGACGTACTGTGATGAGAGCGAAGTTCTCAGAAGGACATGCTACATGATTAATGACTGTCCTACCTGTAGAAAGATAGCTATTTAAATGTTTTCTTTGTAAAAAGGATGTGTTTTTTTTAAATTGTTATAATTTATACACAATAGAATTACATACACATGTATACTTTCAATATTTCACGATTAATGTGGCCCTTATGCTTGATGACCAGAAACAAACTTTTCAATATCCAGTTCTATAGCCGTGAGAAATAACCAGAGATCACCTCTGTCCATTACGTTAAGGCGATTCAACGTTTGACTGAGTAAATAATTCATGCGACTGCAACCTGATTGTACCAAATAGGAAGTAGGAAATGGCACTGAAAAACAATTTTGGTTTATCCCAAAGCTGTTGAAACGTTTTCCATGTTGTACTCTCTATTCAAAGATTGTGTTTTTCTTGACTGAAAGTTACTGTGGCCGCCATGTCACTGTGTATGTGTATGAGCGCTTCTTGCAAGGAAACATCAACATAGCAGCGTTGACAATAAAGAGGGAGGGGGAGAGAGAAAGAGAAATGGAGTTGGCAATCCATTCACTGGGAGGCACGATCACTTCATTGTTCACTGCTTTTCTATTTTCTTCGCTTCTCAATTTTTTTTATTTCCTTCACTTCTCTTTTTCTATTTTCTTAACTTCTCTGTTTTATATTTTCTTCACTTCTATTTCATTCACTTCTCTGTTTTATATTTTCTTCACTTCTCTGTTTTTTATTTCCTTCATTTCCATGTTGCTATTTCCTTTACTTCTCTGTTTTCTATTTTCTTTGCTTCTCTGTTTTCTTTTTTCTTTTCATTTCTCTGTAACTTTTCTTCTCACTTCTCTCTGTGTCCCTCTAGACTCGTGCGATATATGCGCCTTTCGGACCGACACATCCGATTTCAGGTGGTCTTTTTTGGTAAATGGTTTGTCTTCCCTCTGCGATTCCTATCCCTTAGCTAGACCAAATTAGTGACTAGTCACCTGTTTCCAGGGCCGCCACTTGGTGGCGGAATAGGATCTTGGTCAACTGTGGTTCTCCGACCCTGATGCAAGCAGCCAGCAGAACATATTGAAATGCCATATATTGAGTACTGATTAGTATAGTGGTAGAGCACGCGCTTTTCATCTCATGCTCAAGTAGACGGTGCTGTGAATTGGCAGCTGACTTGCAGTAAGGAAGGAAACAATAACGAGAAAGGGGACGAGCCACCCCGCCACACAAAAGTTGTGGCTTAGTATACTGAGGTCTCTAACATGTCATTCCTGGTCAGCCGTTAAATCAGCCGAAGGACACCTTAGACACTCTTCAACCTTTTTATACAAGGGGCTTGTCGTGTCTTTACCCTGACCACGTAGGAGGAGAAATTGACATTTGGCACAGTGCTTATTCATTCTCAATTTATACATTTCTGCGTGACCTTGAAAAGACCTTCAGAATAAAATAACCTATTTTTCATACTAAACCAGTTATCACAAGCCAGTATGACATCTTCGTCACTGTCAAAATGATTTCCGTTCAGATGTTTTTTAAGTTTTGGGAAAAGAAAAGAGTCTGATGGAGCTAAATCCGGAGAATTTGGTGGGTGTTTAAGAATTTCAATATTCAAATCGTTGACTGTTT
Organism: Ariolimax columbianus; assembly: GCA_036924085.1. Classification (NCBI taxonomy): domain Eukaryota; kingdom Metazoa; phylum Mollusca; class Gastropoda; order Stylommatophora; family Arionidae; genus Ariolimax; species Ariolimax columbianus. The sequence goes on from JAVGWX010000003.1 coordinate 94,467,987, forward strand.
GCAGCACACGCCTTGCTTTATGGGAAGCAAAGGCAGAATTTGAGTGCGCGTTATCCCTCGTTTTCTGGTCACAGTCTTTCTTAGTTTGGTAAGGAGATCTGCATAATATTGCCCATTAACCGTGTTGTAATGAGGCAGATAATATTTCAATATGACACCTTTGACGTCCCAAAAAACAGTCAGCATGGCTTTTTTTGCAGATTTCTGAGCTCTTTGTTTGATATGTGTTAGTGAGCCCCGGGTTTTCCACTGCATGCTGGAAATTTTGGATTCTGTGTTATAATGGTGAAACCAAGTCTCATCTACTGTCATCATGGTCGACAAAGTGTTTTTCAATCCGTCGCATTTTGAACAACTGGCTACAGCAATAAACCCTCGTTTGTTTCTGTTCACATGTCAGCAAACGCGGGACCCAGCGGGCACACACTTTTCTGATGTTCAGTCTGTTGTGTAAAATTCTAAAAACTGTACTGTTTTGCTGACCTATATATCTCTGCAATTGTCATTTTCCTAACCTGGTCAATTATTTTCTTCACTCTTGCAGCATTTTCATCGCTGCACTCTGAGGATCGTTTTCCTGATCTTGGAAGATCAGCAGCATGGGAACAGCCACACTTAAACTGCCTACATCATTTTTTACAGAAGGACATGATTTCTGTTTCCATCTCTCTATGTATTTCTGTAGGTGTTTTTCCCTGCAACATCAACAATTTTATCACAATTCTAGCCTCTGATTTCTCCATTGTTCTGACAAACCGTTAGAGAGCAGATCGGGTCAATAAGGTGTGTTGGGCCATGTACCATACAGGGTAAACCCGTCGAGAAGGGAAATTCATACTTATCAAGTCCAGTACAAAATGAATGAGCTACATATGTGCCAAATTTCAACTTTCTCCATCTACTTCTTCATAGTCCGGGTAAAGACTTATGACAAAGCTCTTGTACCTGGCGCCCACATTTATATCTTTTCTGATGGTAAATTGTCCTTGCCACCCACAACAAATCTAAATTGAAGATGATTTCGCGATCGTCAACTGATTTCGCGATAGTTAATTGATTTCGCGATCGTCAACTGATTCCGTGCAGTTTGGATGTTTTTAATCATTATGTAGCATGTCCATTGCAGAATATCCCTCCCACGACAGCTGGACTGAAAGAAACTCGATCTCATGCCAAATCTCCAGCCTGTTTCAGTCATGCCCAAAGCATTACTTGACATCTTGGTGCCATCACCTTCTTGGTCTGCTTCTGTCTCTCTTGTCCTGCAACTATACCTTCTTTCGGAACTCTTTTCTCAAAACCGTTGTGTCTTGAATTTATGAACCAATTCTTCTCAATGCCCAACTCTTATCGAATGTCTGTATTCTTCCTTTTTTTCAGTCCATGTTATTCTGCTGACCTTTCTTTAACATTTCATCTCGTAGGACTCGATTCTCTTCCTTGAGGTTTAGGATAGCAGTGGAAGTTTCACAGTCGTATTATTAATGGGACGGCGTGGGCTAGTGGTTAAGTGACATGGCTCCCAAATCGAAGGTGCTGGGTTCGATCCCCGTCACAGCATCGGCCGTTACCCCGGGGAAGCAAACATAAAATGCAGGAATAAGCAGACCTGTACGTAAAATGCATGCCGAAGTCGGATACACTGGGCCGACAGGAGCAAAATAAAAACCGTAGTGCAACGCACACCGCTTTGGGGAATAGAGAAATGAGGCGAACGCAAAAAACAACAACAGCAGTCGTATTCTGCCATAGGGAAAATACATCTTCTCAAAATTGTCATTTCTATTTGTTTGCTGGTATTCTGGGACAATTTCCTCCGGTCGTGTTTTTAAAACAGCGTGTAAAATATTCTGCTACGGCGCACCAGGAAACTAAAATCGCCTACTAGTGAGCAGTAGGGCCAACGTTGAAAAGCACTGCCCTAGACCTTTACCTGGCCCATTCAGCAAGCTAAAGATGTGACATACCAGTTGTATATGTCTGCAGCAATGATAACATGACTACTGTAAAGATGTCCTACTCACGAAGAGCATAGATGGCACATTTGATCAGATTCTTTCATGAACTAACTCCAAATGGATATTAATCACTCTATGCTGGCCGATCCTTTCGTTAGATATATTCAAGTTGACATCTGAAAATTGGGCTGTATTTTTGTAATATACACTTCATTTTTTGAGGGAGTATGTCTACACGTGTTCTTCTTCTTCGTCTTCTTTGTTCGGCCTGAAAAAGGCGATGTGACATTGATGTTGTAGCTCACATTTACGCTGCGATATATGTGTCTTTCGGTCCATGACATCCGATTTTAGCTGATTTTTAATTTATTTATTTTTTTTTTTTGTGGGGGGGGGGGGCGGGGGGGGGGCACGGCACTGGATTTGCCTTCCCACTGCGATCCCTATTGTATTAGACAGACTACATTAGTGCAGCCTGTTTCCAGGACCACCACTTGGACACGGAGTATGGTCTTGGTCAGAACCGGTTCGCTGACCCTGATGCAGCTCATTTCCCTGTGTTGTATCTTCAGTAATCAACAAAAGTCTAAATCCATACAGCTCGACTTCACGTGCAGATATATTCTTAAAAGTCATGATAAACAAGAAAAGAAGAAGTAGCCGCCTGAAAGTGTACACAGAAGAGGCAGAAGGATAGGGATAAGAAGAAGAGGAAGAAGAAGAAACCTGCTCAAATGTCTTCTTTTTTGGTACCAATTATTCACTTAGTGATAAAGCTGATTAGAATGATTCGCTATCGTGGCAAAGTGAACTAGTTTACCTCCTGTTCTCTTGGCACGTTGCAGTATTTCCAACTGTGAACGGGCACCTGACTTATAGTTAGGGAATACAAGGCACCGAGGAAGGGGACTTGTCAACCCACCTAACAATTGAAGCTGAAACATGTTACAGTGACATCCTTAACACTATCCCCATACAACAATTCTTGCTATGGCAAGTGGTGTGCAGCCTTGTTGTGAATGCGACCCCACTGAGACCCCACTGCGACCCCACTGATTTATTTGTGAATTTAGAAGACATTAATTCATTCGGGGAGGAAGACTGGTCAGGCAAAACATACTGACCAGGACCCTCATTTCGGTTTCCTAGCAACCCTCTCTGAAAACGGGCGGTTTTCATGGCAGCCTTGCTACGAAGTGCGATATCTACGTGACCCCGTAGTAGCGAGTAACACACAGATGAAGCCAAGCATAGCACAACCGTCTGGAGGACCCCAGTCCACCTTCATCAGCACGCTCGGGATGTGAAGAAAGCTACTGCAACCCGCCAATTAATGTCCTTTTCATGTCGCACAAAAGAGTAATCTACTCATTGTGGGCATTCGCAAACAAGCAACAACAACATTAATTCATTCATTCACCTTTTTTTCCCATTGTACAAAGGCCACAACTGCAGCTGGCCCCATTTAAACCAGTTTCCAAGCATTTGTAATCACTCACCTTACCGCCCCACTGTGTTGCCTAGACCACCATTGCAGTGACCTCTTTCTAAAGGAAGACTGAATACAAGCTTTTGATTCTTACAGTTTATAAAGGCACATGTTTTTTTTTAGACATGATTAGACTGCCAACCAAAAACCCAACCTTAGAATGTCGCCATTTACAGCTTGTTTAGAAGGTGGCAGTGGCCCTTGTCTATCTACTTCGGGTACCACTCGGCTCAGTTCTGAGACATACCAACAAGTAGATCAAATAGTGTTCCAATACACATCTTCTTCTTCTTCTTGTTCTTTTTCTTTTTCTTCTTGTTGGTCTTCTTCTTCTTCTTCTTCTTCTTGGTCTTTCTTTTCTTCTTCTTGTTGGTCTTCTTTTTCTTCTTCTTGTTGGTCTTCTCTTTCTTCTTCTTTTTCTTCTTTTCTTGGTCTTTTTTTCTTTTTCTTCTTTTTCTTTTTCTTCTTCTCTTTCTTCTTCTTCTTCTCTTTCTTCTTCTCTTTCTTCTTCTTCTTCTTCTTCTTCTTCTTCTTCTTACTCTTCCTCTTTCTCTTCTTCTACTCTTCATACTTCTTCATCCGCATCATCTTCTTCTTATTATTTTTTTTCTTATTTTTTTTCTTTTTCTTCTTCTTACTCTTCCTCTTCTTCTTCTTCTTTTTTCTAATCTTCATACTTCTTCATCCTCATCATATTCTTTATTCTTCGTCTTCCTCATCTTCTTCCTCTTCTGCTTCTTCTTTATTTTCCTTGTTCTTTCTCTTCTTCGTTTATGTCTTCCTCTATTCATGTTCCTCTTTTCCTTCAACGAATTCTCTCTCAACAGACCTGGCCTCGGCTGTTTTCTCCAGCTCCTTTGCCCCTCCATGTTTCTGGTAATATAGATCTCAGATAGGAGGCACGTAAAGCAGCTCCCTTACGGAAATGTCTGATCCGCGCCATTACACCCTGTTGAAGTGCCTTTCTCCTCGTTAGATGGATTGGCTGACGTTTTTATAACAAGGTGGGGGGGGGGTGTTCTACTGAGCGAGGGAGCTGCCCCGAGCATCTTTCTCCTGCCTCATCCGGGCCTGGGGCCATGGCGGAGTTAGAAGCCTCTTTGACTCCTTAATTCCCCCACCCCAGATGGAAGATGGCGTCGCTACCACTGTGCCCTGGGACACGGTTTACTTGTATGGTGTAATTGTGTTTCAGCTAAGTGGCACTATTTTCTGTCATTTAAGATTTGTCGTGCGAGTCTCGGGGGATATGTCATAATTCTTCTTCTTCTTCTTTTTCTTCTTCATCTTGTTTGTCTTCTTCCTCTTCTCCTTCTTCTTCTTCTCTCCTTCTTCTTCTCTCCTTCTTCTTCTTCATCAGCGTTTTCTTCATTTCAACACCATCGTCATTGTCCTTCTTTTCTTCGTCACCATCCTCATCTTCTTATTTTCTGTTTAGTCTTCTTCTTCTTTTTCATCATCATCTACTTTGTTCTGAAATGGGCGTTGTGTCGTAGTTTACACCGTGGCTGCGATATCGGCGTCTCTCAGCCCGATACATCAGATTTCAGCATGGCATTTTTGGAACATGTCTTCCTTTACTCTTCGATCCCTAATCTCTTATTCAGACCGAACGGTTGCAAGCCGTTACTTGGGAGGCAGAATTCGGTCTTGTCAGCTATGGATCATTGACATGCAAAATAAACTGCGTCCAGGCGTGTACTCCTGAGCAGCGCTGAAAATAACTTTTCCTTGAAACGGGGATAAACTCTGAGCAAGCAATAGAACTGTCGGCAGTAGCAGCAAGCGATAGAACTGTCGGCAGTAGCAGCAAGCAATAGAACTATCGGCAGCAACAGAGCAAGCAATAGAACTGTCGACAGCAGCAGAGCAAGCAATAGAACTGTCGGCAGCAGCAGAGCAAGCAATAGAACTGTCGGCAGCAACAGAGCAAGCAATAGAACTGTCGGCAGCAGCAGAGCAAGCAATAGAACTGTCGGCAGCAACAGAGCAAGCAATAGAACTGTCGGCAGCAGCAGAGCAAGCAATAGAACTGTCGGCAGCAACAGAGCAAGCAATAGAACTGTCGGCAGCAGCAGAGCAAGCAATAGAACTGTCGGCAGCAACAGAGCAAGCAATAGAACTGTCGGCAGTAGCAGCAAGCAATAGAACTGTCGGCAGCAGCAGCAAGCAAAATAGAACTGTCGGCAGCAGCAGAGCAAGCAATAGAACTGTCGGCAGTAGCAGCAAGCAATAGAACTGTCGGCAGCAGCAGAGCAAGCAATAGAACTGTCGGCAGTAGCAGCAAGCAATAGAACTGTCGGCAGCAGCAGCAAGCAATAGAACTTTCGGCAGCAGCAGCAAGCAATAGAACTGTCGGCAGCAAAAGCAAGCAATAGAACTGTCGGCAGCAGCAACAAGCAATAGAATTGTCGGCAGCAGCAACAAGGAATAGAACTTTCGGCAGAAGGAGGCAAAATAGAACTGTCGGCAGCAGCACAGTAAGCAATAGAACTGTCGACAGCAGCAGCAAGCAATAGAACTGTCGGCAGCAGCAGCAAGCAAAAGAACTGTCGGCAGCAGCAGCAAGCAAAAGAACTGTCGGCAGCAGCAGCAAGCAATAAAACTGTCGGCAGCAGCAGCAAGCAAAATAGAACTGTCGGCAGCAGCAGCAAGCAAAAGAACTGTCGGCGGCAGCAAGCAAAATAGAACTGTCGGCGGCAGCAAGCAAAATAGAACTGTCGGCAGCAGCAGCAAGCAAAATAGAACTGTCGATAGCTAAAGTCAGCTGTTTAACTTTTCTCGCTGATCGCTAAAGTCAACTGTTTGACTTGTCTCGCTGATAGCTAAAGTCAACTGTTTTTAACTGGCCTCGCAGGATGCCAAAGAAAGCTGTTTAACTCGTCTCAAAGATAGCTGACGTCAGCTGTTTAACTTGACTCAAAGATAGCTAAAGTCAGCTGTATTTAACTTGTCTCAAAGATAGCTAACGTCAGCTGTGTTTAAATTGCATCAAAGATAGCTAATGTTTAACGGTTTAACTTGTTCAAAGATAGCTAACGTCAGTTGTGTTTAACTCGTCTACATGATTCATGCATTATGGGACAGTTAAGCGCGTGTGCTGGGAATTGGGTGACTCCACATTCGCAGAGATGGTCGTCTACACATCCCCATTTTTCTCAGGTACACTTGTAGTTGGTCCCGAGTGATCTGCCGGGGTCTTTGTGTATGACAAGAATAGTACCACTGCTCCACAGAGAGCATGTCGTAAGAGGCCACTAACTGTGTGACATGGCATAACACCGGTCATGGTTATGTGGTAGATTTAGAGCAGCATAGATGGCGCCTAACATGCTGCGTGTCTACTTTGCTCTAGTGTTAGAGCCGATGGACTCACACACCGGTTAACCTTCCTCCACGGCACTTGTCCCGACGCAGCGGAGTAATAAGGTGCTCGAGCCTAGCCCTCTAGGTAGGATCCATCACCCGACTACATCCAGTTCATTCGAGAGCTGGGACCTGCACAGGAGCATCTACCCATGTAGAAGTACAGATCGACTTAGACTGAGATGAAATTGAACACTTCTGTTCAAACTCTGTTTAGAGCACTCCACATAGTGTTAGTTAATTGTTATTTCAATTTATGCCGGTGAGCGCTGAGGTGAGCTTAAGTCCTCTGTTCTGCGCCAAGTGCGCTGCATCGGCGGTCGTTGTGAGCTCATGTCGTTGTACAATTACTCTGTTGTCTATCCACTTGCATTCAAGGCAGCCCTCTTGTCCTGTAGCCAGATCTACCAGCGTTGTAAGTAATCAGTGAAAGTTGATGAACGTGCATTCTCATGAGATTACAAACTAGCGTATGTTTTTACTGTAAATGTTCAAGACACAGGGCTGACAATACTTCGAATGGCTTCTTTTTGCAGTCGCTTTCCTGGAAACACCGATGTTCTTATTCTTCTGCGTTCGTTCTCAATCTCCGTTACCAAACCCTGAAAGGGCTTAAGTAGCAGAATGTAGTCCAGAGAACGGAATGCGTTGTGTTGTAGTTTACAGCTTGACTGCGATATTTGCACCTTTTGGTCCAACACATCCGACTTCAGCAAGCATTTTTTGAGTACCGGGTTAGCATTCCCTCTTCCATCCCTTCTCCTTAGCCAGTCTGCCCTGCTGCAGCCTGTTATCCAGGATCACCGCGTGGAGGTGTAGAAGGGTCTTGGCAGCTCTGGTTCGCTGGCCGTGACGCTAGCAGTCAGCTATGGGTCGCTGACCACTGCAGCTCATGCGCTGCTCGGCGTCTTGATCCCAAACACTGATGTAATACATTAAATACTTCATTGCACTCTCTATGGACAACCACATACTGAGTAACGTATTATACCCTTTGCCAGGTTCTTCTTGAATACATTTGGCCACACTTTTTGGTGCTGTTTCTCTCAGGGTTCTGTTCCCAGAAAGATATAAACGTGTTTTCAGACCAAGTGTGGAAGTCCATCCAACTTTTTCTCCGGTTTATGTTGTACTTCTTTTCTTCAAATCTTTCTTCTCTTTTTGTCGTATTTTCATTCCAGCTGGAGTATAGGGTCAAACACTACTGCTGGCCTCCTTTAGGTAGCTTGCTTCAAATCACGTTGCATGCTTTGGCAGTGGTGGTTTCTGTCAAACATTTTTGTTTAAAATATGATGGCTCTAACGTCATGCACAACTATCTGTATTTGTCTTTTACGATATACATGGGAGTGCGTGGGTACTGTCATCGTTGTTCTACAGTTTGGGGCCCCAGGATGAACTCGGTCTTGGTTTTTATTTCTGGGAAAAGATGCTGAGAAGTTGGTGAGCTGTAGCAGTCGGCGACCCAAAGCTGGCTGCTATCGTCAGGGCCAGTGAACCAAAGCTGCCAAGATGCTTCTCCGCCTCTACTCGGTGATCCTGGATAACAAGCTGCAACAGAGCAGACTGGCAAAGGAGAAGGAATTGAAGAGGCAAGGCTATCTCAGTACTCAAAAATGCCTTCTGAAGTCGGATGTGTCGGACCGAAAGGTGCAAATATCGCAGTCATGCTGTAAACTACGACACAACGCATTCCATTCTCGAGACCACATCATGCTACTTCCATAGCCCTTCTGGTGGCTTTTTAGCGGGAGTATGGGAACGAAGAAGAAGAGGAGGAAGAAGAAGAAGAAGAAGAAGAAGAAGAAGAAGAACTCGGTCTATCTAGATACAATTATATACTTGATTTTTGGTTAAAGAAGGCAAGGAAGGAAATTGACCACACCATCTTACACAATCATAGTACAATGATTTTTTCTAACACTTTATCCCCCTCGTGAGTAACTACGTTCACCTTTGTAACTGATGCATGCAGCTTTTCAAAAATGGTATAACAGATTGTGAATATTGTAAAAGTTATTGCACACCACAAGCGAAGATAGGAGCAGTGCCAGATGTGTTCAGATGTGATAGCGTATGGCTGCATAGTTTGATCCGAATGCGACAAACTCTACCGCACGATGGACACGCGTTGACAGAGTCACTTATTGGACCGTCTTACATTCTTCTCTTTCGTGCAGCTCGCTTTTTCTGCGTCACAGCTATGATTCTCTCTACGCGAATTCAATCACCGTGCGTGATGGCAGTGCGCCAGACTGAGCGGTTCAGAGCATGACGCTCCCAGGAGGCGACACCAATGAGGAATTGTTCAGAGATGGTCTGTGTATAGTTTTCTTTTGTCTCTCCCTACCCTCCCCTTCGAGTGATTGCCTGTCCTGAGCTCACCCGAGCAGCATGTTCTTTTCATTCTGATCTGGGCTCTTTGCAGCAGCGTATGGATGCCGGAAAACCTTACCCTGTTGAGGACTTCGGTGTTGGGCACTCTATCCTGCCAGCCAATCCCGAGCAGCCTTCGGAGACTGATCCATGTCATGAATTTCATGACATGTCTGTTATGCTCATGTTATTGTTATTAATGTTCTTATTAACGGAAACGGCGTGGATTCGAGCCCCGCAGGTTTCAAGTGACCACAAGTCTCAAAGAGGTGGGACCAGAGTGTCTACATCCTGAATTACCTCCAGTCATCTTGACTTATGTCTTGCCACTGGTCCAAGCTAGCTCGGGACCAGAGATTGAGATTGATGACCAGCGCAGCACTCCTCACTATAATCCAAATACAGTACAAGTTACACCATAAGACAAACAAACCGTCTGCTGATGTCACCATCATCGCTTGCGATAGGCAACTAACTGTTAATGCCCACAATGAGTCAGTTTACTATTTTGTGTCCTCTGAAAATGGCGTTGAGTGGCCGGTTGTAGTAACTTTGCTCACACCCCGAGCGTGCTGATGAAGGCGGACCGGGGTCTTCCTGGCTGCTGTGCTGTGCTTGGCTTCATCTGCGTGACCTTTACTGCTACGGGGATCACGTCTATCTCCACCGTGTTAGCCAGACTGCCATGAAACAGTCTTTCACCTGACCCTGGCTAGCGTGTCTGATCAGTATGTTTTGCCTGACCAGACGTTAGTGTTTTCAACCGATATGTCTGCTGCAGAATGTCCATGTTTCACGTGCGTATAGAAGTGTGGTTAGTATCACAGCACGATAGACATTGATCTTGGTAGCAATACTGAACCCCTGCCTTAATAAGTGAATACTGTTTGGCATTACGATAGTGCTTGACTCATTTTATTGACTCCATAAAATAATCTTTATTACCGGTGCAAACATTGCAGAGATAAAACTGCCTGTTATATATTCAGAGCTAACAAATGGCAATGTTGCAACAAGTGGTAATGCTGCTTGGTATTTATTTTAGGTGTGTTATTCATTTGAATAACATACAGAGAGAGAGAGAGAGATAGAATGAGATAGATTGGCTAGTTGATGGAGAGACAGATTGAGAAAGCTGTTGAGAGACAGCAATTGAATGACAAATAGACACAGTGAAAGATAGGGACATCGAGGGACAAGAGAGTGAAAAAAAATACCCGGGGACAGAGTGACAGGGGAGAGACACAGAAAGTGTGAGAGAGACAGAGAGAGAGTAGGGAAAAGATATATAGCATTTTTTATTCTCTTCTTCCCGTGACTCATTCTAGCTTTTTTGCTCTGTTACTGTTGTATAATATATGAGGTATTTATTCTAAAGTTTTCTTTGAAACTCAGAAGCCTACTTCCCACTCGGCCGTTTATTTCACACCTGTATGAAAAGTGACACGTACAATTCCACAAGTGGACAAAATCTAAGAAGCATACAAAGACAGACCTGTCAAACAACTATCAAACCTTTATCTAAAAGCTTATGAAAAGAAAACACAGCACACAAAGCATTATAAACACAGTCGGTTGGTGAACAAAACCTGCTCGAGTGGCAATATAGGATATTCTCTAGCAATATAGGACATTCTCTAGCAATATAGGACATTCTCTAGGAGCCTGATGACCAGACTGGGACTAATCAGAGAAGAAGACAGCGGAAAGGCTAGTCTGGTATTGTCTCGGGCAAATCTATATCCCAGGGTAGAACAGGAGCAATCTGTAAAGTGAAGATATTTTGTGAAAAGTCAATGGAGAAAGAAGTTAATAAAGTCAAGGAGGTAAGTTAGAGAAAGGCCTTATGTTTCCTTGCAGTGTAACACTTGGACTCATGGTGTTGTTGTTGGGTAATATAGTGGGATGGACAGGGTAATGGGTGGGTCTCAGGGTGTTGTTGGGTGATATAGAGGGTGGATGAGGTAATGGGTGGGTCTCAGGGTGTTGTTGGGTGATATAGTGGGGTTGACAGGGTAATGGGTGGGTCTCAGGGTGTTATTGGGTTTATATAAGGGGTGATGGATGTGGGTAATGCAGGATATAATTGGTAAACAAGGTAATGGGTTGGGGAAGTGAATGATATAGTAATGAGTGTGGGTAATTAATTTGTTAGAGAGTGATATAGTAAGTCAATAAAGCAATTAATGGGAGATATGGTATTGTTAAAGAGGGATATAGTAAGTAAACAAAGCAATGAATGTGATTTATGGTGTTATTAAAGAGGGATATAGTAAGTAAACAAAGCAATGAATGGGATTTATAGTGTTATTAAAGAGGGATATATTCAGTAAACAAAGCAATGAATGGGATTTATGGTGCTGTTAAAGAGGGATATAGTTAGTAAACAAAGCAATGAATGGGATTTATGGTGCTGTTAAAGAGGGATATAGTAAGTAAACAAAGCAATGAATGTGATTTATGGTGTTATTAAAGAGGGATATAGTAAGTAAACAAAGCAATGAATGGGATTTATAGTGTTATTAAAGAGGGATATATTCAGTAAACAAAGCAATGAATGGGATTTATGGTGCTGTTAAAGAGGGATATAGTTAGTAAACAAAGCAATGAATGGGATTTATGGTGCTGTTAAAGAGGGATATAGTAAGTAAACAAAGCAATGAATGGGATTTATGGTGTTGCTAAAGAGGGATATAGTAAGTAAACAAGGCAATAGAAGCACCTGTAATCTGTATTGAACTTTTCCAATTACACCAGCATCCGCTGACAGTAGCAAAAATACAAGTAGTCCTTCACCAGCCTTTAGTACCACATTCTCACCGAAAGAGACTGCAACTACCCCTATAGGAACAAGCAGACAAAGCTCAGGTGAATGGCTAACTACATCAGTAGGAAATCCATTTGAAGACGCCGATGTTGTTCATGTAAGTTGTTCAGTGTCATTGTTGTCTGTTGGTATGAACTCATCTTGATTGATTTCCCTTCAGCAGGAGCATTGGGTGTTTCTAGCCTGAACATAATCCAGCTCATTCCCGTGGGTTTTCTTCCTTCCCCGTGAGATGTTTCAAACCTGCTGGCTTGAACACATTCGATAACCCTTGCTGTAGTTTCCAAACTTCCTGATGGGATGTCTCAACCCTAATGGCTTGAGCACATTTTATAACCTTTCCTGTGGCTTCCCTCATGGGTTGTCTAAATCTTGTTTGCAAGTCTTAAACATGATGACTTAGTACATTGCATAACCTTTGATATCCCAGCTTTCTTATACGACTTTGCAAACCTGATGGCATGTCCCAAACCTGATGGCATGTCCCAAACCTGATGGCATGTCCCAAACCTGATGGCATGTCCCAAACCTGATGGCATGTCCCAAACCTGATGGCATGTCCCAAACCTGATGGCATGTCCCAAACCTGATCGCATGTCCCAAATCTGATGGCATGTCCCAAACCTGATGGCATGTCCCAAACCTGATGGCATGTCCCAAACCTGATGACCTGTCTCAAACCTAATGATTTGAACACATGCCATAACCTTTCTTGTGGTTAAACACTCCCTCATGGAGTATCTCAAACTTTATGACTTGAAAACATTTCATACCTTGTTATGAATCTCCAAAGCTTCCTCGTGGGATGATCTACCTTTTAATGGCTGAAATCATCCATATATTTAGCTGAGTTTACATTACTTCCTCAAAGAGTGTCTGAAACCTGATAATTTGATCACATTCCATACCTTATTCTGAAATTCCCCTGTTACCATATCTCTCCACTTTTTCTACAAGTTGTATATCTCAATCCACCTTTCTATTTCACTGATACTATCACCTTTCCTGTGTTCAAAGCAAAATCCTTGAGATACTGCTGTTTTTGTGTTTGTGTATTTAGCTATGTTTCTGCTCGGGTAAACCACATTCTCTGTCTATTACCCTCTTACTTATTTGTAAACTACTTTTAAAAAAATAAAATACGAGGGGCGCTCAAGTCAAACCGTAAAAGCCAAACCGAGACATGTTTTTGTAAGGAAAAATAATTATTTTTTTTCAAATAGTCAAAATGCCATTTATTTTTTAATATAATCTTGTGCAACATTTATGCACTTATCCCAGCATTTAAGTAATGCTTGAAAAGCATTTGTCAGTATGTCTGAACAAATCCAGGACAGACTGTTTCACTTCATCATCGGTGCTTGAAATGTTGACCTTCCAGGAATTCTAATAGGGATAGAAACAGGTGGAAATTGCTTGCAGCGAGGTCTGGGCTGTAAGAAGAATCGGGTAATACCTCCCAGCTGAGTTGCTGCAGATGGCACATAGTGCAGTGAGCCGTATGAGGTCGAGCATTATCTAGCAGGACGCCCTTTGGGATCAAACCCAATATGCACTAACCTTCATAAAATACAAATAATCATGAATAATAGTGTTCACCGTACCCAGAGAAAGACTTGCCTCTTGTGCAATTTCACAACAGGCTATGCCACGATTTTCCAGGATAAGGTGTTCCATAATCTGGATATTCACAGGAATGATTGTAGTGGATTGAGAGCCACCATGGCTGGGATCATCACTCATGGATGTATGTCCTTTTCTAAAATGTTTACTCCATTCAAATGTCTTACTGCAGCTGAGTGTCTCATCACCATTTTGTGATTGCAGTCTTCTGTAAATTTCCGCAGGTCCTATGTCTTCTTTCACAAGAAACTTCATCACAACACGCTGTTCCATACAAGCACTAACAGTGTCTGCCATTTTTATTTATCTGTGACGTGACTGGCCCATGGAAAGTGGGCCACCTAGCAGTAATAGGACACAAGTGCCCCTAACTAATGATAGTAGTTCCAGCACGCTTATAACCCATTCAGGTAGAACTAGAACAAAAAGTCACGGTTTAATTTGAACGCCTCTCGTAAATAATGTTTAAAGAAAACTATCATCACTATGTTTATTCCAATTGTTGGGTTAGTTCCATTGGGAGGGCTTAAAGGCTTAGGATTAGGAATAAAGGCTACTTGTCGCTGCAGTTGCCATGTACAGTACAGCCTACATTTAGAATTTTACCTGTTATGAAAAATAAATTTTAAAAAACGTAAATCCTGTTGAGGTTTTGAATGTATATCATCATGGTTATAAGACCGACATCCAAGCTGCTCAGCCAGCTGCTCCCATTTGTTGGACTTGGTCCCTGCTACAAAACTTTTTGGTTGTTAAGCACAGTCACTTATGTTTCTTTTTCTTCACATTTAAGGGATATCTTTGCATTACTACTGTACCCCAGAATTACAGTTCTTGCTTCAGAGCTATGTACCTTTAGTATTATGACACCACTATCTGCAGTGTGGGATTTGCCTCTTCTTGTGTTCACAATTTCCCTTTGGGATCAAGAAAATATTGGTTCGCCGAGGTCTTTGTGTATGACATGGAGAAGAATAGCACTGCAGCCCCACAGAGGCATGTCACAATAGGTGACTAACTGTGTGACATGGCATAACACCGGCCATGGTTAGGTGTTGTGTTGAGAGCAGCATAGATGGCACCTAGCAGGCTGCGGGTCTACTTTGCTCTAGCGTTTGAGTCTATTAAGATGGATTTGCATATCGGTTAACCACCCTCCGCAGCACTTGTCCCAACACAGCAAAGTAAAAAGCTGCTCGAACCTAGCCAGCTGCCCAAGAAATTGAAATTCACTTCCCTGATACATCCAGCTCATGCCAAAACTGGGACCTGCTCAGAGGCATTTGCCCTGTTAGAAGTGCAGGTCAACTAAGACTAAGTTCAAGTAAATATTAAATTGCTCTCTTTTGATTAACATATAAAAGAATTTAATATTGAACGGCAGATCAGAAGTTGAAATGATAGTGGTAAGGCTGTTACAAACATTGACAGTGTGGGGACAGGCGATAGCCCATCTTTAAATGGCTCGACATGATCATTTTGCTAGTTCCATACACAACCGTTCTTAGTTACCATTTATGATATGCAAAATGGCCCTAATCTTTCCTTCTCCATAAAGGTTCACCCCAGCTCCATTATAAATATTCACAAAGGGAACACAATTGTTTAACTAATTTACTCTGTAGAGCTGATACATTGACTTGCCAACTTTCTTGCAAGGTTACAGAATTGATACATTGGCTTAATCAATTGCGATACTTATATTTGAGCGGCTGATTAGCCCACTACTGACAGCTCCAGTCAACCCAGCTGTAAATGAGTACCTGACTTACAGTTAGGGAAGGAAAAGGCAGCGAGGAAGGGAACTGGTCACACCACCTCACAAGCTGAGGCTTAGTATACCAAGTCTCTAACAACTTTATTCCCTGACAATAGTGTAACTACTATGGAACAAAGCTTTACTTGCTTACATATAAAGATGTCTAAAAACAAAGTGATGTGAAAAGAATTTGGAATATTATTCTGATAGTTTTTTTAAAGAATTTTTTAAATTTTCGATTCAAATTGAAAAGAAGTAAATAATAATGACTGATAAGTGTGTAAAGAAAAATCATAAGTCTATCAGTTTATGAAGAACCAAGGGAATGCCAGTGTGGCATATTGAGAATATGATGCTAGGTCTATTTTTGTCTTCATCACCAGTGCACAAGAAGTGATGTGGTCAGCATCGCGTCGGCCACCTTTACTTTTCCAGATTATTCTAGTACCTAATATTTAGACTGGGCCAAACTTAGGATCTGTTCGCGATCTGAAAAATCCTACACAAACTGGGGAATGAACTCTGATTGTTCAGCTGGGAAGCCAGTACACTAACCACTGTGCCACCTTGGTTCCTATCATCACCTTAAATACAAAGGTAAAAATGATGAAACTCAGTGATAAAGGTGTACCCCAAACTGGCATTTGGCAAAGGCTAAGTTTCCTTTTCACTGCTGTAAACAATGTTCTGCCAACTAGTTAGTATAATAAAGAACTTAGATTCATCACTTCCATTCAACATGGAAGTGATAGTCAAACTGTATAAAACATTAGTTAGACCTAGATTTGAGTGCTTTGTACAGGTGTGGGGTCCTTATCGTAAAGGTGATATAAATATGCTGAAAAGGATACAAAGAAGAGGAACAAAACTGATAGTGGGATTCGAGATTTTACAGTTGTGAGGAAAGACTCAGAAAAACCAGCCTACAGTGTCTAGAATAGAGAAGAATTTTGAGGTTTACTTAATACAGGTTTAAAAGATAATCAAAGGAACAGATAAATTAGACGATAACATGTTTTTCAAAATGCAACCTACAAGAACAAGAGGGCACAGCTGCAAATTAATTGATGAAAGGTCCCGATGCGATATTAGGAAATATTTTTTTAGTTAGAGAGGGGTCAATGTTTGGAATGCATTGCCACAGGAAATAGTGGAGGCAGGGTCAATTAATACATTCATGAATAGATTGGATGTGCATCGTTTTTAGATCAAGGTAATGTAACAGAAACTGGTTGTATACAGACTCTGCAGAGTCTTCTAAACCAGTATAAAGATGTTAAGTTAGTTATAATGTGTAGATATTATGAATTACCTGGTCCAGTTGACATATTTGAAATTATGAATGTCTTCTTAAATGTTTTCTTCATCAGGATTTCCACAAGTACTATACATCAGATGTTATCTCAAACAAGTTCTCTGAGCACTGGGTTGAGCTGGAGGATGCCCCAAAACACGAAACCTTGTCAACTGGCCACAGAGTTGCTGCTGTAAGTTTAGGTGAAGGTTATCCATGTCAAGTCAAATTATGTAGCAATATTAACTATAGACAGGAATGGCTAGATCAGTAGGCCACATCCCAGACAGGCCGAACATATTTCAAAAACCAAGAAAAACCAGATCTTCAAGCTGAGAACAGGCCATGCCCTTCTCAACAAACATCTGAATGGATTAGACCCACTACGTAAACCGAACTTCAGATTATGCCATGACCACGAGGAGTCAGTCGAGCACCTTGACTTTGTGCCCAGGGCTGGCCGATCTGCGGAACCTGCTGCTACCACCACAACCCACTATACACAACACACTATACACATCACTACAACAATTGAGGAGGGCATGTGCTTTGTCCGGGAGGCTTGTGCTGTCAAGAGCTGCCAGCTCACAGCTAAAGGGGTTATATCATCATCATGTTGCACTATTTCATTAGTTGATGCTGGCAACCTCAGTTGCTTAAAAGCCATTGCCAATAAAACCACACTGCAAACAAATGTATCCAGGATTCCTGATAAGGTGAATAATTTCAATCCTAATGTGGGGAGAAAGACTAACATCTGGTCAGGCACAACATACTGATCAGACATGTTAGTCAGGGTCAGGCAAAATATACTGGTCAAGACCCTGGCCTTGACTTCCTCGCATCCCTCTGGGCTGTTTTAATGGCAGCCTGGCTAAGGAATGAGGGATCGACATGATCCTTGTAGTATTGAGTGACACGCAAATGAAGCCAAGCATAGCACAGCCGCCTGGAGAACCCCGGTCCACCTCCATCAGCACGCTCGGAATGTGAGTAAAGCTACTGCAACCCACCACTTAACGTTCTTTTGAGGACGCACAGAAAGTAATCCAACTCATTGTGGGCTCTGAATTTTGTTAGATATTTATTCCAGTGCATCTTTCTTCATCCTTCCTCTTTTTCCTTCTACTTCTTCTTCCTTCTTCTTCTTCCTTCCTGCTTTGTCCTCCTACTCTTCCTTCCTTCCTTGTTCTTCTTCCTCCTTTTTTCTTTCTTTCTTCATTCTTTCTTCTTCATTCTCCTTCATCTCTTCCCCCTCCCCATCCTTCTCCGCATTTAAAAAACAAAAATCATTTACAAAAACAAACATTATTAAAACTTCCCTTCGTGAATCCTGTCTCAGCTTAACACCTTACGTTACTGTTAGTCATCATTATGTTGCTTGTATAAACAGTACATTCAATTATCTTCAAAATGGCACATGAATCAAAATAATCTGTGAATAATTGATAAAACTACAGCCTAATTTGTACATTCACCACAGAATGGAAAAAGTGAGAGGAAAGGTGTTACACCCCAGCATGTTTTTCTGTTCACTAATTTATGTGTTTATTGTTAGGCTCTGTACTGAATCAGCAACACTGCACTCTCAGCAGACCCAAAGGTACTCAGTCCATTTTAGTGAATGGTGAAGACTGCTGATACTGATGGTTATCGTAGCTTGCTGGTTATACACACTTCTGCTTCGTCCTCTCAGGTGCCCTTCTCTGCTAGACCCACGTATGATTTCAAAAATTTCAACCTATGCACCACCAGCTTTCTTGAGTGTATTGCCTGACTTTTCGTTACTGCAAAAATTAACAGTGTGGGGACAGTCGATCACTGCCCCCCACTCCCCCCCCCCCCCCAACTTTAAATGGTTTGACATGATCATGTTGCTAGTCCCATATACAGCCATTATTAGTTACAATTTATGATATGCAAAGTGGCCCTATTCTATCTTTCTCAAAAAGGTTCACCCCCTTCCTTACCTTTCCCCCTATAAATATTCATAAAGGGAACACAGTTGTTTAACAATATATATTGACTTGCCAACTTTCTTACAAGGTTACAGAGTGAATACAGCAACTGAGAAACCGTTGCACTCCAATGTCGGT
Organism: Ariolimax columbianus; assembly: GCA_036924085.1. NCBI lineage: Eukaryota > Metazoa > Mollusca > Gastropoda > Stylommatophora > Arionidae > Ariolimax > Ariolimax columbianus. The sequence goes on from JAVGWX010000003.1 coordinate 94,486,775, forward strand.
CCACAACCTGTAGTATTTCTGACACATGCACAATCAGCACGCCAAGCACTGAAATCCGAGAAACTGACAGATCTGCAGGCTCTACTGTCTGCTGAGCAACCAGCGCAAGATTGTCATGCAGTGGATACCTTCTCATTGTAAAGTACCAGGAAACGAGAGAGCAGATCAACTGGCAAATGAGGGTGCTGCAGATGAGCAACCAGATGTGCCAGTTACATACCAACAGAAGATAAGGGTGATCAAATCAATCAGAAAGCCACCAACAGAAGATAAGGATGATAAAATCAATCAGAAAGCCACCAACAGAAGATAAGGATGATCAAATCAATCAGAAAGCCACCAACAGAAGATACGGGTGATAAAATCAATCAGAAAGCCACCAACAGAAGATAAGGGTGATCAAATCAATCAGAAAGCCACCAACAGTAGATAAGGGTGATCAAATCAATCAGAAAGCCACCAACAGTAACACCAATCGATTACCATAAGATGAACAGACAAAAGCAAACTGTTGTGTTGCGCCTTAGAACAGGACACAACTGACTCCGCAGCCACATGTACACAGATTTGAAGCTCAGCTGCGTGTACATGTAGATAGGCACCTCAGACCGCAGAGCACATACTACAGAACTGCCCTGAATATGATGTACAGAGAAAATCCCACCGGCTCACAGAAACCAAAACTGGAAGAGAAACTTTATGGACCTGTATGGGAACTACAAAAGACAGTGAAATTTATACAAGGGACAACATTGCAGAAAAAGATAATATTTTCAAGCGAACGAAAGAAGAAGACGAAGAAGAGTGAATACATTGGCTTAATCAGTTGAGATAGTTATGTTTGAAAGTTTTCCAAATAACATTTCCCAAATATATAAATGCACATTTACCTTCCACAGTGAGTTTTAGGGGAGCGAGACTAACATCTGGTCTGGTAAAACATACTGATTGGACATGTTAGTTAGGGTTGTGTAAAATATACTGGCCAAGACCCCCACCTCAACTTCCTCACAGTTTTCACTAGAAATAAGCTGTTCTGATGGCAGCCTGGCTAACAAGGTGGGGTATTGACGTGGTAACTGTGGTAGTGAGTGGCACACAGATGATGCTAGCAAAACCGCCTGCAGGAGCCAGTCCACCTTCATCAGTACGCTCGGGATGTCAGGAAAGCTACTGCATTCCACCACTTTATGCCCTTTTCAGGGCCACAAAAGAGTAGACTTAATTATTGTGGACATTCAACAACAACCGGGAGTTTTACATTAAAAAATATGTGCCCAGAATTCTAAAATGTTCAGGAGGGAATGAGTTAACTTCAGTCATTTGTTGCAGGTGATCAATCTGATGTTTGATTTCTACTTCTACGGTCATAGAGTCACCAATGTTACTATTGCTACTGGAGGTAAGGCAGTGTTCATGATAAGTGACAATTGTGAAAAATATACAGACTTTTTGTATTAATTAGATGTGTCATACTATTTGGTCTTTCCGAAGTCAGTATCAAGATGTGTTTTGCAGATCTTTTGTACTTTATGATTGATACTGTTCTTCTTCTGCGTTTGTTCTCAGCCTCTCGCTACCAAACCGTAAACAGGTCTTTTTGTGCAAGTAGCAGGATGTAGTCCTGAGAACGGATTGCGCTGCGTCGCTAGTTCACAGCTTGACTGAGATATTTACACCTTTCGGTCCGACACATCCGTCTTCGGCAGGGTTGATACTGTGATTTTTTGTGTGTACACATTAGATAGGTTAGCACTCAAAGGATTGTTGAAAATTGCAAGTCTTTGAAAAGCATAACCCATTCATTTTAGCTCACAATTGCATTATGGCTGTCTGAAAATGCATATAGTGCACTCACTATACATCGCTTGTGAATGCGTTTGAAAGCTAAATGTTACGAAGCATGATCAGATGAAACCCGTCCAGTGGCTTTATCACAAACATATGACGTATATCAGCAGATGTGGCAGAATTAAACAAGCAATTGTTAGGAGCATGCATGCAGTGAGGGTCATTAGAAGTAGTCGCTGTAGGCATACAGACATACATCGCACTGCTTGGAGAGATGATGGATACCGTCTGTGTAAAAGGACTTTAGTTGTTCATTGAACCATTTGGAGTGGAATCATCATCCCTTCAGAGTTTATTTTAAGGGTCCGTACAAATTAAATTCACATATTGACAATTTGATACTTCAGTTTCTTCTGAGTGACAAATTGATGCTGCAGTTTCTTCTGAGTGGCGGATCCATATTGCAGTTTCTCCTGAGTGAAAGAGTGACACTTCAGTTTCTTCTGAGGGACAAATTGATGCTGCAATTTCTTCTGAGTGGCGGATCCATATTGCAGTTTCTCCTGAGTGGCGGATCCATATTGCAGTTTCTCCTGAGTGGAGGATCCATATTGCAGTTTCTCCTGAGTGGCGGATCCATATTGCAGTTTCTCCTGAGTGGAGGATCCATATTGCAGTTTCTCCTGAGTGGCGGATCCATATTGCAGTTTCTCCTGAGTGGCGGATCCATATTGCAGTTTCTCCTGAGTGGAGGATCCATATTGCAGTTTCTCCTGAGTGGCGGATCCATATTGCAGTTTCTCCTGAGTGGCAGATCCATATTGCAGTTTCTCCTGAGTGGAGGATCCATATTGCAGTTTCTCCTGAGTGGCGGATCCATATTGCAGTTTCTCCTGAGTGGCGGATCCATATTGCAGTTTCTCCTGAGTGGCGGATCCATATTGCAGTTTCTCCTGAGTGGCGGATCCATATTGCAGTTTCTCCTGAGTGGCGGATCCATATTGCAGTTTCTCCTGAGTGAAAGATTGACACTTCAGTTTCTTCTGAGGGACAAATTGATGCTGCAATTTCTTCTGAGTGGAGGATCCATATTGCAGTTTCTCCTGAGTGGCTGATCCATATTGCAGTTTCTCCTGAGTGGCGGATCCATATTGCAGTTTCTTAAGAGTGAAAGAGTTACACTTCAGTTTCTTCTGAGTGACAGATTATTACTGTAAACTACAACACAATGTCAGAACGTCCTTTTCAGAATGAACAGTGAAGAATAATAATAATAATATATGTGTTTATATATATATATATATACACACACACACACACGCACGCACGCGGCTTTTCATGTCTTTACTCTGACCATGAAGAAGTAGGTTCAGAAAGTTGAAATTTTACACAGTGCTTATTCTTTTTCAATGTGGCCACCACCTGAATTTATACATTTCTGCCATCTCTGCGTGACCTTGAAAAGACCTTCAGAATAAAATAACCAATTTTTCAAACTGAATAAGTTATCACAAGCCAGCATGACATCTTTGCCACTGTCAAAATGATTTCCTTTCAGCTGTTTTTTAAGTTTTGAGATAAGAAAAAAGTCTGATGGGGCTAAATCCGGAGAATATGGTGGGTGTCGAAGAATTTAAATATTCAAATCGTTGGCTGTTTGCAGCATAAGCCTTGTTTTATGGGAGGGCGCGTTGTCTTGAAGCAAAGGCAGAATTTAAGTGCGCACTATCCCTCATTTTCTGGTCACAGTCTTTCTTAGTTTTGTAAGGAGATCTGCATAATATTGCCCATTAACCGTGTTGCTATGAGGCACGTAATCTTTCAATATGACACCTTTGATGTCCCAAAAAACCGTCAGCATCACTTTTCTTGCAGATTTCTGTGTTCTTGACTTGACATATCTTGATGAGCCCGGTGTTTTCTACTGCATGCTGGAAATTTTGGATTCTGAATCATAATGGTGAACCCAGGTCTCATCTACTGTCACCATGGTCGGCAACATGTTTTTCGACCAATACATTTTGAGCAACTGGCCACAGCAATCAGCCCTCGTTTGTTTCTGTTCACATGTCAGCAGACACAGGACCTAGCAGGCACATACTTTTCTCATGTTCAGTCTGTTGTGTAAAATTCTAAAAACTGTACTTTCATTCAGTTTTGCTGACCTAGATATCTCTGCAATTGTCATTTTCCTATCCTGGTCAAAGATTTTCTTGACTCTTGCAGCATTTTCATCACAGCACTCTGAGGATGGTCTTACTGATCTTGGAAGATCAGCAACATGGAAACGGCCACACTTAAATTCCCTACACCAGTTTTTTACAGAAGCATACAAAGGACAGAATTCCTCAAACACTGTTTCCATCTCCCTGTGTATTTCTGTAGGTGTTTTTCCCTGCAACATCAAGAATTTTATCACAGTTCTGGCCTCTGATTTCACCATTGTTTTGACAAACCGTTAGAGTAGCAGACCCGGTTGATAAGGTATGTTGCGTCATGCACCATACCGGGTAAACTCGTCGAGGAGGGTAATTCATACTTATCAAGTCCAGTACAGATTGAATGTGCTACATATGTGCCAAATTTCAACGTTCTCCTCCTACTCCTTCATAGTCAGGGTAAAGACTTATGACAAGCCCCTCGTATATATGAAAGTACAATATAATGAACAAAAGATTTTCTTTAAGTATACAAAAGTACGTAGAAGCACATGCAAGGTTGCGTAAATGTATTGAAATAGGTTGGAAAGCACACCACTCGTCAAACGTTCAGGCGTTGATGATAATTGAAAAGGATCTAGAGAGCTGATAGCCAAAAAGTAGGAGACAGCTGTACTTAACTTTGCTCAACTATGATGTCTTGATTCTGGTCTAAACCTATATATTTATCTGGTTGAAATCATGAAGGTAATAGTAGTTCCATAGCAGGCACTACATTTACTGATGAAATGTTAGTTCATTTTATGAGGCCATAGTTTTTAATATTGTGGGGTCGCCAGTTCAATTCCCTGTTGTCCTTCCTTCCCTACCTAAAATTAGCAAGATGTCCATTTACAGCTGGGTTGACTGAGGCATGCCAGTAACATGAATTGAATCCCATACTTTTGCCATGAACAGTGATTGCTCTACCACTGTGTTAATCAAAAGAACGATATGGCTATTGTCAAATGCATGATGAAGTTACATGCATTGTGCGGTTAGGTGCAAAAACACAGTCTGACACTCCACCTTAGAAAACAATAATATATATATATATATATGAGGAACTTGAAACTGCTGTTGGAACTTAGAACACTTTTCTGGATCCTTGAAATACTAATCAAACAATTGTAGAGCACTCAGCAAGGACAGTAAAAGGCAGGGAACCTGCCTACCTCATTCCAGCTGTGGTCAGTATACTGATGTCTCTATTAACTTTATTCCCTGACAATAGTGTAACTATTTTGAAACAAACATTATTTTTGTATTATGCCTAAGATGTGTTTCACAATTTTCATTTGTGTCACTACATGTATATTAAAACATGATGTCTCTTCTGTATCTCTCAGGTTTCTTGTACATGAGCCCTTTCCTGCATCAATGGCTAACAGCAACACAGAACATTGCTTGTCTGATGGCCAACTTTGATCCATCCTTCAGCTCAGAATCAAGCATCTTTGTGCAGAACGAAAGTGTGTAGATTTATGTCATGTTAGAGGAGCGAGTGGTCGAGCAGTTAGTTCTTTTAGCCAACACCACAAAGCTTCAAAACCTAGGTTTTTTTTTTCAATCGCGGGAATGGAATATGAAAACTTAACTTGCATAGGGCGAGTTGATTTTTCAGTCTTTTATTTCCTCCTTGCAGACCTCAGCAATAAATGTCTGAATAATATTTTTGGGGTAATTGTTTTAAAAATATTTTTCAAAAGCCTTTCTAGCTTATGAAGTCTTCAGTGCACTCTGTGGTAGTCACATAGGACAAACAAGCTTTATTACTCAGTTCTATATTTCTGGCAAACCTCAGTAACTGGAATGGATGCCAGAATAATAGTCTTTTTTTGGTCATGGTTTTAGAAATATTCATTGATATAATCTCTCTAGTAAATAAAGTCTTCTAGTGCAGACTGCGGTAGCCACATAGGACCAGCGACCTTTATTACTCAGTTCTATATTTCCTGGGAAATTGAGGTAATGCAGTGGTTAGTGCACTCAGTTCCGAGCCGAGCAATCAGAGTTTAGTCCCCAGTTGATGAAGGATTTATCCTGCTGCAAAACAGTTCATGGGGTCGACCAAGCCTACAAAATTGGGAACCAGAATAATCTGGAAAAGTCAAGGACGCCAGTGTGATGATGACTATGTCAAAGATAAGGAACAACATTTAATTAACAGCGTAAATGAGCAGAGGAAGAGATAGGAAGAACATTTTAAAGAACTTTTAAAATGGCCAGCTCCACAATATCGCCCAGACATTTTGTCAGCAGAAACAGTGCTGCAAGTTAATTGTAAAAAATCAAACAAAGAAGAAATTAAGAATACCATAATGCTTCTGAAAAATGCTACAGTCACTTATCCAGATAGTCAGTATATCAGCTGAAGCAATCAAAGCAGATATCAACACTTCAACAGAAATATTCTGCAAATTGATAAAGTTTGGAAAAGATATACCAGTAGACTGGGGGAGGAAGAGTAATATTGGTCAGGTAAAACAGACCAGACATGTTAGTCCCACACCTCAGCTTCCCCGTATCCTTTTTTGGAAACGAGCTATTTCCATGGCAGCCTGACTAACAAGGTGAGGGCTCGACGTGATACCCATAGTAGTGAGCGACACACAGATGAAGCCAAGCATAGCACAAGCGCCTGGAGAACCCCTGTCCACCTTCATCAGCATGCTCAGGGTGTGAGGAAAGCTACATCCCGTCACTTAACACCCTTTTTAGGGTCCATAAATGAGTAAACTTCCTCCTTGTGGGCATTAAATAACAACACTGAGAATAATAGTTGAACAAAGTACACCACTTTATATCGAATTTGTGAACAGATACTAGTATGACGTACGAAGAGTCAAAACAGCTTATCAAAGCCAGATACATAACCAAATGGGAAACCGAACATACTGGTTACACCAAAAACAATGCCTATTACCAGTTGAACCGAAGAGAGCAGGTCGTTGTCTTCAGACTTCACACTGGCCACAATAGACTGAGGTACCACCTATTCAACAAATTGAAGATAGGTGGTACCGACGAATGCCCGTGCGGTACCGGTAAAATGGCCGCTGAACATCTGCTGCAGAACTGCCCGACATACGAGGATCAGAGAGAGCAGATGTGGCCATCACCAGTGGAACTGCAAGACAAGCTCTATGGCAGTGGCGACAGCCTCAGGATGACCGCAATTTTTTTCGAAAAAATAATGGTTACTGTCTGACTGCGTACGAAGAAGAAGAAGATATCGAATTTGTGGAATTTAAAAAAGCATTTGACACCTTAGGCAGAGAATCACTCTGGAAGTTGCTCAGGCACTATGTAGTACCCCTGAAGTTCACAAATGTAATTAAGAAAATCTATGAAGATTTGTAATGTAGAGTTGTATATGCAGGAAGGTCAGCTTTCTGAACCCTTTGAGATATGAACTAGTTTGTGACAGGTATGTTTCTTATCACCATACCTCTTTCTGTTGACAGCATTATGAAAACAATATCTGCCTATCTATCTTAACTTAACTTAACGTCATTATACAGGTTTACAAGACTCTGCAGAGTTTGTACACAACGAATTTAATTTACATTACCTTGCTCTAAAAGCTATGCGCATCCAATCTATTCTTAAATGCATTTATTGTCCCTGCCTCCACTACTTCCTGTGGCAATGCATTCCACGCATTCACCACTCTCTGAAAAAAAAATATTTCCTAATATCTAATCTGGAACTTTCTTTAGTTAATTTGTAACTATGCCCTCTTGTTTTTTGTAGGTGGTTGCATTTTTAAAAACTTGTTATAGTCTAATTTATCCGTTCCTTTGATTATCTTATAAACCTGGATTGTTACCTGGAATTCTTCCCTTTTCTAGACACTGAGTCTTTCCTCATAACTGTAATTCTGGAATCCCACTGAAAGCTTTGTCGCATGTTTATATCCCCTCCACACCTATAAATAGTACTTCAATCTAGGTCTAACTAATGCTTTATACAGTTTGACAATCACTTCCTTGCTCCTATGTTTAATATTTCTTTTTATCATACCTAACATTGCATTTGCCTTTTTCACTGCTAACTGGACTTGCTCACTCACCTTAACTGTATGATCTATTATAACCCCTAGGTCCTTTTCCTTTTATATCATTCTAATATTGTTCTCACCCATTCTGTAATTAGGTTCCATATTGGATCTACCCCTGTGGATGACTGTACATTTATCTACATTAAACTCCATTTGCCAGCTTACAGACCATTCTTGAATGCTATCTAAATTCAACAATATATCCAGTTCTGGTTTAGATGAGACACTGCTGCATAGTTTTGTGTCATCAGCAAATTTTGCAATCATGGGTCCAATATGACTGTCCAAATAAATCGTTTATATATATCAAGAACAAAATTGGTCCCAAAACCGAGCCCCGTGGCACTCCACTTTTTACTCCTTATTTATGCCCACTCTCCGCCTTCTTCCCGTTAACCAATTGTCAATCCATTTGGCAACTTCCCCACCTATTCCATGTGATATTAACTTTCTAAATAATCTTTGATGAGGTGCTCTATCAAAGGCCTTTGCAAAATCTAGATTAAAAAACATCTACTGGCTTCCCTTCATCTATCATTTTAGAAACCTCCTCCATGAATTCTAATAGATTTGTTAAGCACGATCTTCCTCTAGTAAACCCATGCTGACTACTTCTGATTAGATTAAACTTGTCTAAATGCATTACAATGATTACTTTGATTGTTGACTTTAACAATTTACAGACTATGCTCGTTAAACTCACAGGTCTATAATTTGCTGGATCTGATTTTTTTGGACTTTTTGAATAAGGGGGATCACTCTTGCATTTTTCCAATCCTATGGAACAATCACTTTTGCAAATGATTGAGAACATAATATAGCCAGTTGTTTGTCTCTAATTTCAAGCAGCAGTTTTAGATAAATACCATCTTGACCTAGACATTTATCTACTTTCAACCCCAACAATTTAAAAAAAAAACATTTCCTGTGTAGTGCAGAATGATCTTAATCCCGCTTTATCCATGTCTCTTTGAAACATATCTATAGGCTCTGGGATCTTGGAGCAGTCCTCTTTTGTGTAGACTTTGCCAAAGTACTGATTGAGAAGATTAGCTGTCTCCCTATTTTCACTTATTATTATTCCTGTACTGTCTATGAGAGGGACTACTTTGTCTTTCGATCTTTGTTTATTTCTAACATAAGAAAAGAAGCTTTTACTATCAGTCTTGATCCTCTGAGCAAGTTTTTTTTTAGTCTATTTTTGCTGTTTAATTCACTTTCTGAGCTATGTTCTGCATGTCCAAATATTTTAAATATGTAACTTTTGATTTAACTGATTCTATATATTTTTTCCATGCTTTATCTTTAGCTCTTCTACATTTAACTACAAATCTAGTTATCCACTTTTTACGCTTTCGGTTTACCTCCTTACATGGAACACATTCCTCTTTTAGCTTTTCTAGAACTGTTTTAAAACTCTCCCATTCTTGTTCAACATCTGCTCCTCCAACAATATCTTTACAGATTATGTGGCTCGCTGTCTCTTTCATCTTCTTAACATCTGCCTAAGAGCAGTCGTATGTTTGCATGTTTATGTTTACTTCTGTCCCTGCTATAAGATCCGAACGGATAATTTGATGGTCACTTGAGCCAAACAGTTCTCCAATGGTAATGTTTTCAATCATACTTTCCTCTGTAGTAAAAACTAAGTCGAGTGTGTTTTTGCCTCTGGTGGCTGCTTCTATTGTATAGCTATGAAACATGGACAGCAACAAAAATAACAATGGAAAAGGTACATACTTTCATAAATGACTGCCCATGCAGAATAGAGGGATTGATATTGGTATGGTGAGATCACTAATGTGCAACTGTGGGAAAGAACCAGGTAGATATCAGTGATGGAACATGACGTGACGAGAAGGCACTGGTGTTGGATAGGACACACATTAAGGAAACCAGCAGCCGACATCACAAGATAGTCAGTTCTGGTAGAGAAGCAGAGGCAGACCAAAAACACATGGAGAAGACAGCTGGAGACAAACATAAAGGAAACAGATACGATGTGTACAGAGCTAAAATGGATGGCCCAGGACAGGAGGACTTGGTGTGTATTTGTTGAAGACCTGTGCTCCACAGGGAGCTGAATTACTTTAATTGATTGAATCCACTTGCTAAACGTTGTTCCTGTTGAATTTCAGAGGATCGATTCATTGTTGAATGGAAAAATGTAGTTCTCAAGGACCAGAATACAAGTAAGTTTCAATGCATTTTCTTATCTATTCCATCCTTCATTATCTTCATTATGAGGCTACCAATACAGCTGGCATCCCTAGAGAAGCCTCATAGGTGTCTCAGTCTCTGTAGATCATGATGGTGGTGTCCTGTGAGTAGCCTCTCCAAGGCGCAAGCCTGGACGCTGAATATGGAGACCCTGGGAAGCCCAAACTGCAGGATCCCCCTCTCGGCCTCACTGGCGTAAATCAAAGGAATGCAAAGCATGACAATTTGGCACCAACTCAGCTGTAGGAGCTGTCGGAATGAGTTCGTAATTTTGAAACCATCCACCTTAGGTGCTACCACTCCGTATTTTCTGTCTGGGTTTACCTCCAAAGCCCTACCCTCTCCTGAGGTTTCCACAAGGCAGTGGAGTCGTTGCCCGTAGATGCTAGTTACTTGAGACATCCGATGTTACTCTCATCATTCCAGGATTACCCAGCACTCCCTGGCACTTGTGGGTTTAAAATCAGAGTTCCCCCTCTCCTAGGCGAACTGCCTGAGCAGGCTAACGAGCTTCGTCTACTCGGGTTTGGAGTCAGAGTTTACCTTCTCTTACATTGGACCAAGGCTAATGAGCCCAATCTGCAAGTCCAGTTACACCGCCGGGTACTCAGTCACACCCCACAGCAGGCTCTGCAAGAAACAGGGCGCTCCTCATGAAGGTGCTGCTGGAGACACAATAATGTAGGAGAGGCCATTGTCATGGAAACGCCTGCCCATCAAGCCGAACAGCGAATCCAGCGGCAATCACTACACCTGGAAAGGAGAGGGGCTATAAACGATGTTTCACTTTCCTTTAACGAACGGGTTGTCTGGCCCAGACCTCGCTACCCCCTATGACGAACCATTTATACGTTCTTGTAGTGGTGGTTTCTATTGCACTTTGTTGTACATGATCAGGTTGCCAGTCTCATACGATGTTGTAATCCTTAATTTGGATCTTAGTTCTCTAGCCAAGCAAGATTGTGTTGCACTGTTTTGTAATTGGTGTGGCCCAGTGCATCATATTTCTTGAGAGACAAGTGTTTATGTCAGGTCATCTCTTATGGTAACAGCTCTTGTGGCCATGGGTGCTGGGGCTTATTACTGCATGGCTTTTAGCTCCTGTTGTCATGTCATAGCTCTTGTGTTATAGATGTTAGTGTCATAGTTCTTGGGGTCATAACTCCTGGGGTCATAACTCCTGGAGTCCAAGCTCCTGAGGTCCAAATTCCTTGGATCCAAACTACTGGAGTCCAAACTCATGGGGTCCAAACTCCTGGGGTCCAAGCTCCTGGGATCCAAACTCATGGGGTCCAAGTTCCTGGGGTCCAAAATTTCAGGGACCAAGCTCCTGGGGTCCAAGCTCTTGGGGTTCAAACTCCTGGGATCCAAGCTCCTGGGGAACAAGCTCCTGGGGTCCAAAACTCTGAGGACCAAGCTCCTGGGGACCAAGCTCCTGGGGTCCAAAATTCTGGGGACCAAGCTCTTGGTGTCCAAACTCCTAGGGTTCAAACTCCTGGGATCCAAGCTCCTGGGGTTATAGCTCTTGGGTCATAAATGTTAGTGTTATAGTTCTTGGAGTTATAACTCCTGCGCTCATAGCTCTTCAAGATCATAGCTCCTGAGGTCATCACTTTTATGGTCATAGCTTCTCTACCACAACAAGGTGGAGACACAAGGAAAGAGATCACAAAATTATCCATGTGAACTGAACAGACATACATATATACACCATTAAAATCCAACTATGGTTGAACTGAAACTATTATTCTAGCTATACAGCTGTTTATCACATCATGAATGTTACCAGTACATCTAATCCATCTTATGAAATCATTAAATCAGGAACAGCAAGCTGCTGTCTGAGTATCGGGTGAAACATCTGATTGGTTCGAAGTACAAATATGAGTAAGCCAGAAATTTATCCTTTCCGCATACCTATTTAACATTTATGCAGAGTGCATTATCAGGAACGTTAGAGAGGATGAAAATATAGAAAGTTACGTTCCCTTTACAGTCAATGGATACAAGATCCCAGAGTAAGATACCAGATGATACTGTGATACTGTCAAACAGTGCAGAGAAGAAGTTGCCAAGTGGATTGAAAAATTGGTTAAAGGGAAGAAGGCAGAGAGTGGGCATAAATAAGGCGTACTCTGAATGGTGTGAAGTCAAAAGTGGGGTGCCACAGGGCTCGGTTTTGGGACCAATTTTATTTTTGATGTATATAAACGATTTGGACATTGATATCGGATCCATCATCATCATCATTAAGCATGTCCTTTTCAGAACACCTCTCATGACAGCCTGAAATTAACTTAGCTACACATTAACTAAAGAAGGGTCCAGATTAAATATTAGCAACAACTTTTTTAGTCAGAGAGTGGTGAATGCTTGGAATGCATTGCAAGAGGAAGTAGTGGAGGCAAGAATAATCAATGTATTTAAGAATAGATTGGATGCACATAGCTTTTAGATCAAGGAAATGCAAATGAAACTGGTTGTATACGACTCTGCAGAGTCTTCTAAACCAGTATAAAGACGTTAAGTTAAGTTAAGATAATCTAATAATAGCTATGTATCAAGCAGCTTTATTGAACAGATGTTTAGCTCAAGCTGTTTATTAAATAGAATCATATTCTTTAATCCTTCCATATTTTCTTCAATTGGAGCAGCCGTTGCAGTTGGCATTCTTGTTGGAAATCTGTGCCAAACCATCAGAATCTTAACCATTTGTCAATTTGTTGATCAAATTATTATTTTTACATTTGTTGAATTTGTTGAAACAGAATGAGACACCTATAGGTCTGCCCATAGTACAGTGATTTGTATTCTTTACAACAGAATAACAGTGCTCAGAACTTTATTCATGTGTTTCAGCTGGTAGATTCCATTTCCAAGTCATCCTGAAAGAAGACAATTCTATCAAGTTCGTTTATAAATCGGTTAGTTCTTGTTCCTTTACTTGTTTATTTTCCCGTTACACATTAGAATATCATTTGTTATGACAAGCATCCACACAACTCTGTGCAAGTCGCACGCTAGATGGACTAGCTATGTTGTCCGCATGTCAGATGAGCGGCTTCCAAAGGAAATATTCCATGGCGAGCTTGAGTCGGGCAAGCGAGCTCGTGGTGGCCAAAAAAAATTTTATTAAGACACTCTGAAAGCCTCACTGAATAATTGTGGCATTGACCCTCATAATTGGGAGAACATTGCTGCTGATTGCTCTGCCTGGCGTAGTAAAATCTCTTCTGCACGACATATATGGAACAGACAAGCATAAAGGAAGCTGCATGGAGACGAACGACATAAAAAGGAAGAGACGAGTTGCCTCCGTCTGACGGTCAGAAAAAGTTTCTCTGCCCTTCGTGTGACGGACGATTTCAGGCTCGGATTGGTTTGATCAGCCATCTACGAACTCACGCCAGGATTGACAGATGCATTGAGCACGCGCACACACACGTATATGTGTATATCTATGCAAACATGCATTCAACGCAATGTTATTTATGATTTAACGTTATCTATGTAATTCATGTATTTAATACATATACACATACATATGTATCCTCCCTCTAACCTATGCTTTTGTAAAGAGCAAAACAGAAACAATGAACAAACAGACAATAAACAAACAAAATAAAACATGCAGAAAAACACAACAAGAAGGAAACAAACAAAAAATAAACAAATGAGAAAACAAGCAAAAATACACAACAAAATCCAAACAAACAAGAAAAATACATAAATAATGATCAGCAACTTGAAATCGCATGTTGGATAATATCAGTTTGTTTTTCTACTTCTTCCTAGATACCATTTCCAGTTGCAAATATTTCCAATGAAGAACACCCAGTGAAGGTGGGACTGTCAGATGCATATTACAATGATACCTTCATCCCTGAGCTGAGTATGTAGCCAACCCTTAACTCACCTTTTCAGTTCAGTTATCAATTACTATTAATGAATGTTTACAAAACAATTATATATTCCATAAAATGTGATAGAAAGAACATACCTATATGTTAGTTAATATACTTGCTTCTGCACTCACTGGTAAGTCGAATTACGCATTAGTTAACTGTAAAATCTCACGTATAACACGCACAATTTGTACTAATTTTAGCCTTCTGAAACTCGTGTGCGTAATATACACGGCTACCAAAAAATATGTACATATTAACATCAAAAGTAAGCTACATTGGAAAGTATATCACAATTTGACAGTGAAAATGGCGGGAAATTGAATTTGTCATGTGTTTTCTTATGTGTCAGTAATTGTTGCAAAAAGCATTTCCAACTCTTGTTGCAGCAGGAGAAGTCAACACTAAGATTGACGCAGCAATACGTGTGGGCTGCTGTCAGAGCTTACATCTGCAAGGGGAGGAATTTACTGTGTCATTTGGGACAGTTCAAATGATAGTTTGAAAGAAACTGAAGTATTGGAAGTTGTGTTCACAATGGGTCCCATGGATGCTGGCTGATCGCCATTAGGAAGAACGCATGGGGTGAAGTTTGAAGAACCACTTTCTGGGATCAAGATGCTGAGCAGCAAATGAGCTGCAGTGGTCAGCAACCCATAGCTGACTGCTAGTGTTAGGGCCAGCGAACCAGAGCTGCCAAGACCCTTCTACACCTCCTCGCGGTGATCCTGGATAACAGATGGCAGCAGGGCAGACTGGCTAAGGAGAAGGGATTGAAGAGGGAATGCTAACCCGGCACTCAAAAAATGCTTGCTGAAGTCGGATGTGTTGGACCGAAAGGTGCAAATATCGCAGCCAAGCTGCACACTACGACACAACGCATTCCGTTCTCTGGACTACATTCTTAAGCCCTTTCAGGGTTTGGTAGTGGGAGATTGAGAACGAAGAAGAAGAAGAAGAACCACTTGCTGCATTAAGAAGTGAAAGTGTGATACTTTTCTGTTGCAAAGTGGCAGGTGATGAATTATGGTGCCACTACTTATGTAAATTATGTTACTGCTGATTTTGATTTTTAAAATTAAAATTTCAATTTCAGATATCAAAAGGAGAACTATTTATGAATATCACAAAGTCTCGCTGCCATTATCTTTGGTGGCCTCAGGAACAGTCATTGTTCTTACACCAATGCCAAGTAAGTTTTGAGTAACATTGTTTCTTTCTTTGTTATATAAAGAAAACAAGATCTACACTTATCAGGTGGAACTATATTGCAATGACATTGGAACAGTCTCCTTATATACTTAAAGTAAACAAAAGCTCTACACATATCAGGTAGAATTACATTGCAATGACATTGGAACAGTCTCCTTATATACTTAATGTAAATGAAAGTTCTACACATATCAGGAGGAATTACATTGCAATGACATTGGAACAGTCTCCTTATATACTTAAAGTAAACAAAAGCTCTACACATATCAGGTAGAATTACATTGCAATGACATTGGAACAGTCTCCTTATATACTTAATGTAAATGAAAGTTCTACACATATCAGGAGGAATTACATTGCAATGACATTGGAACAGTCTCCTTATATACTTAAAGTAAACAAAAGTTCTACACATATCAGGTAGAATTACATTGCAATGACATTGGAACAGTCTCCTTATATACTTAATGTAAATGAAAGTTCTACACATATCAGGTAGAATTACATTGCAATGACATTGGAACAGTCTCCTTATATACTTAAAGTAAACAAAAGCTCTACACATATCAGGTAGAATTACATTGCAATGACATTGGAACAGTCTCCTTATATACTTAATGTAAATGAAAGTTCTACACATATCAGGTAGAATTACATTGCAATGACATTGGAACAGTCTCCTTATATACTTAATGTAAATGAAAGTTCTACACATATCAGGTAGAATTACATTGCAATGACATTGGAACAGTCTCCTTATATACTTAAAGTAAACAAAAGCTCTACACATATCAGGTAGAATTACATTGCAATGACATTGGAACAGTCTCCTTATATACTTAAAGTAAACAAAAGCTCTACACATATCAGGTAGAATTACATTGCAATGACATTGGAACAGTCTCCTTATATACTTAAAGTAAACAAAAGCTCTACACATATCAGGTAGAATTACATTGCAATGACATTGGAACAGTCTCCTTATATACTTAAAGTAAACAAAAGCTCTACACATATCAGGAGGAATTACATTGCAATGACATTGGAACCTAAGACCTTAGGTGTGAAAAATTTCATATATATATATCTTTATTATTAGCTAAAATGAACGATGTGGTGCATTACTTTCTGACCTCCCCTTGTATTATAACATCTCATTTTCCTTCACATTTTGTAACATTCCAACATTTTGAAACATCCCAACATTTTTTTAACATTTCGACATCTCATGTCATCTTATAGCATCCCAAAATATTAGAACATCTAACTATTCATCTCAATATTTTTAACATCTTAATACTTTGTAACATCTTCATATTTTATCAAATTCCAACAGCTCAGAATTGTGTAACATTTCAGTATCATATTTTGTAATGGTCCAGCCTCTTGTAACATCTCAGTATCACATCTTGTAATGGTCCAGCCTCTTGTAACAGCTTAGTATCACATCTTGTAATGGTCCAGACTCTTGTAACATCTCAGTATCACCATCACATCTTATAATGGTCCAGTTTCATTTACATTACCTTGCTCTAAAAGCTATACGTATCCAATCTATTCTTAAATACATTAATTGTTTCTGCCTCCACTACTTCCTGCAGTAATCCATTCCACTCAAACACCACTCTCTGACTAAAAAATATTTCCTAATATCTAATCTGGACCTCTCTTTAGTTAATTTGTAGCTATGCCCTCTTGTTTTTGTAGGTGATTGTATTTTGAAAAACTTGTTATAGTCTAATTTATCCATTCCTTTAATTATCTTATAAACCTGAATTGTCACCTCGAATCCTTCTCTTTTTTAGACACTGTAGGCCAGATTTTCTGAGTCTTTCCTTATAATTGTAATTCTGGAATCCCACTATCAGCTTTGTCGCTCTATTTTGTATCCTTTCCAGCATGTTTATATCCCCTCTACGATAAGGACTCCACACCTGTACACAGTACTCCAATCTAGGTCTAACTAATGATTTATACAGTTTGACTATCACTTCCTTGCTCCTATGTTTAATATTTTTTTAAATCATACCTAACATTGCATTTGCCTTTTTCACTGCTACCTGGACTTGCTCACTCACCTTACCTGTATGACCTATTATAATCCCTAGGTCCTTTTTCTTTTCTATCTTTCAAATATTTTTCTTACCCATTCTGTAATTATGTTCCATAATGAATCTACCCATGTACAGGATTCTGTGGCGAAGTGGTTAAGCCGTCTGCCTCGTGATCAGGTGGTGTGAGTTTGACTGCAAACTCCGCCGTCTTTTTCACGGGTGCTTGATGCAGAGTCCCCTTCATCTCGTAGTTGCCCCCTAGTCATCTTGTCCTTGACTTGCCACTGGGGTCGGGCGGCACGAGACGAAAGAGTGAGGATAAAAAGTAGCGCAGTTAATCCTTACTAAAAATAGTGCTCGCAAAATTAATTATGCCATCAGCGCCTACAATGGACGGCGGCCTTTGCCTTTGCCTTGGATCTACCCACGTGGACTGTACATTTATCTACATTATACTCCATTTGCCAGCTTACAGACCATTCTCAAATTTTATCTAAATCCGACCTCAATATATCCACTTCTGTTTTAGATGAGACACTACTGCATAGTTTTGTGTCATCAGCGAACTTTGCAATAATGGATCCCATATCAATGTCCAAATAAATTGTTTATATGTATCAAGAATAAAATTGGACCCAGAACCAATCCCTGTGGCACTTCACTTTTTACTTCACACCACTCAGAGTACTCCTTATTTATGCCCACCCTCTGCCTTCTTCCTGTTAACCAATTTTTATTCCATTTGGCAACTTCCCTACCTATTCCATGTGATTTTAACTTTCGAAATATTCTTTGATGAGGTACTCTATCAAAAGCCTTTGCAAAATCTAGATAAATAACATCCACTGGCTCCCCTTTATCTATCATTTTAGTAACCTCCTCCATGAATTCTAATAGATTTGTTAAGCACGATCTTCCTCTAGTAAACCTATGCTAACTATTTCTGAATAGATTAAACTTGTCTAAATGCATTACAATGTTTTCTTTGATTATTGACTCTAACAATTTACAGACTATGCTCGTAAACTCACCGGTCTATAATTCTCTGGATCTGATTATTTGGCCCTTTTTTAATAAGGGGATCACTCCTGCATCTTTCCAATCCTGTGGAACAATCCCCTTTGCAAGTGATTGAGAACATAATATAGCCAATGGTTTTGCTAGTTAGTCTCTAATTTCAAGCAGCAATTTTGGATGAATACCATCTTGACCTGGACATTTATACACTTTCAATCCCTCCAATCCTACCGAAGATCGATGTGTCGGACAAAAAGGTGCAAATATTGCAGTCAAGCTGTAAACTAGCGACACAACGCATTCCGTTCTCCGGACTAGTTCCTCCTACTTGCGAAACCCTGTTCAGAACAAACACAGAGATATAAGAACCCCTCCAATTTTTTAAAAACCATTTCGTCTGTAGTACAGATTGATCTTAATCCTGCTTTATCCATGTCTCTTTGAAAAATATCTAAAGGCTCTGGGATCTTGGAGCAATCCTCCTTTGTGTAGACTGTGCCAAAGTTACTGATTGAGCAGATTAGCTGCCTCCCTATTCTAACTTATTATTATTCCTTCACTGTCTATGGGAGGGGCCTACTTTGTCTTTCGTTCTCTGTTTATTTCTAACATAAGAAAAGAAGCTTTTACTATCAGTCTTGATCCTTTGAGCAAGTTTTTTTTTCTATTTTTGGTATTATTCACTTTCTGAGCTATGTTTGGCTTGTCCAAATGTTTTAAATATGTTACTTTTAATTTACCTGCCTCTATATATTTTTTCCATGCTTTATCTTTATCTTCTACATTTCACTACAAATCTAGTTATCGACTTGTTATGCTCTGAGTTTAACTCCATACATGGAACACATTCCTCATTTAGCTGGCCTACAACTGTTTTAAAACTCTCCCACTCCTGTTCAACATCTGTTCCTTCAATAATATCTTTCCCGATTATGTGGCTCGTTCCTCTTTTATCTTCTTAACATCTGCTGAGTAGTCGAATGTTTGCGTATTTATGTTTACTTCTTTCCCTGCTATAAGATCCCAACGGATCATTTGATGGTCACTTGAGCCAAACAGTTCTCCAACGTTAACGTTTTCAATCATATTTTCCACTCTAGTAAAAACTAAGTCCATCGCGTTTTTGCCTCTGGTGGCTACTTCTACATGTTGAATTTAAAAAATTGTCAGTTATGCACTTAACAAAAGGTTGTGACTCTACAAGTGCTTCTGCCATATCCCATTTTATTTCTGGAAAGTTGAAATCCCCCATTAATAATAATTTCCCTTCACTTGCCTTTGCTATGCTACTAATCAGCTCCTCATCTTCCTCTTTTTGACTTGATGACATCTATAGCACACTCCAATCACTGTTTTTTCACCCCCACTTTCTATTTCTCCCTATACACTTTCATTTTTGTTACCAGATGATAAATCATCTTTGATCGTTATATTAACTGAGTTTGTACAGTATATTAAAACGCCATCTCTCCGAGCCTTTTCTTCAACAGCACTATCTTTCCTTAACATTGTATATCCCTCTATTTCAAGTTCACTATCTGCAACGTCCTCAAAAGTCCATGATTCTTTTAACCCTATTATATCTGGTTTTCCTTTTTCTACATACAGTTCCAATTCTTCTCTTTTATTTACTATGCTTCTCACATTTACATAAAAATATTTTAGTTTGTAATTTTGTTGTTTTTTCCAATTTTTGCTTTTGTTTGTTCATTTTTATTTTTGCTTTTCCACTACTTATTTCACACTTCCCTGACCCCAACTCTTCTCTCTGACTACATCCTCTATAGCACCCTATTGTAGGCCTATCCTTAGTCTCATACTTCATAGGCCTTTCTAGTTTAAATTTGTAACACATGTACTTTGCTACAGCATGCTGTCCTATCTCATTTAGATGTAAACCTCTCCTGTCTAGCATTTAACTTTTTGTCTACTTTCACATCAATAAATTCCATACCCATGTCTGCATACATCACTTGCAACCTAAGGTTGATACCTATTATCTTACTATCTAAATAGTCTGACCCATCTGCTTTGTCTAAAATACTCATCATTGTGACCTTTCTTAACTTTTTTCCTTAAGTGTTCCCATAAGACTTGTATCTTTCCATAATTGTTTCTGTACCATCTCTCTTTACATTATTAGTTTCTACCAATACCACAACATGACTTTTTGGTTTGTCCCTCTATCCTCTTTATTCTCTTCTCTATGTCCTCAATTTTAGCTCCCTAAATATCAATTTTTTCTAACATTTTGTGTTGTTTAGACAAATGTCTGCCAACCTCCCTCACTATTGAATTCTCTACTACCAATACTGAACTCTCACTTATATTTGCATACTTCTCTGCAAAGCTCTCTGTTCTGTGAACTGTTTCCTCACGAGAATCTCCCTTACTTCCAATTCCTATTTCCTTCTCAAACCCATACCTAACTGACAACCCATACCTAACTGACAACCCATACCTAACTGACAACCCATACCTAACTGACAACCCATACCTAACTGACAACCCCTACCTAACTGACAACCCATACCTAACTGACAACCCATACCTAACTGACAACCCATACCTAACTGACAACCCATACCTAACTGACAACCCATACCTAACTGACAACCCATACCTAACTGACAACCCATACCTAACTGACAACCCCTACCTAACTGACAACCCATACCTAACTGACAACCCATGCCTAACTGACAACCCATACCTAACTGACAGTGGTTTCATTTTATCACCTCGACTACCCAACTGCAGCTTCTTTAAAACTTCCTCAAATTTCTCTTGTTTCACTTCTATTTTGATTTGCCTGTTTTATTTCTCCTCCAATCTCTTCTCATGTGTCCTAATATCACACTCCATTTGAGCCTATCTCTCTTCTACTCTACATAACCTACATGTAACATCTTCCAACATTGCATCTATCCCTTCACTAATACTAACATTGCTGCCGAACAGGTCACACACTGACACTCTACTCTTTGCCGCATTTCACCTGGTCTTAGCCATACTAATTATGTTATTTATTACAGTTACACTTCCTAGCCAATAAGCTATACTAATACCTAATACAATATATATTTGTTCTAGTAAACACCAAAAAATCAAATGTCGTTGTATTAACCTTACAACAACTACCACAAAATGCTAGACCTACACACAACAGTTTACAGTACAGACAGTTACTATAGCTCACTATACCACGATATTGAATTATGTCAAGTCCCTAACTGTTTGTTACAACTAGACCTCTGTATTTGAAACATCTTGTAACTTCTCACTTTTTATCTCAACAGCTTGCAACCGGCTTGTTTCATGCAATTCCTGTGTAGTGCATATTGGCGTCAATTTTGACTGCCGATGGTGCAGTACTCTTGGCCGATGTTCAGATGGGCTAGACTGGTACCGCCAGCACTGGGACAGAGAGGGTTGCCAAACTTTGGTAGGGTTGTCACTGTCTCCTGTTTCTGCTGACCTCTGCTACACCTACTGATTTGTTTACAACCATACTATACGAGAACAAGCTACAAAAATATATATTGTTCTTGTCAGTTTGTGAAAATTATATATATATATATATATATATATATATATATAAATGAGTTTAACAGAAAGTGTACCAAAAAAGATATTATTTATTATATTTTATTGTTGATTGTACTATTTTATTAAACTAATTGTTGCATGCAGAGTTCTATAAGAAATTACCTTTAATGTATGTTTTATAATTTATTTTTAAATGATTTTTAATGGATTAGCATTTTAGAGCAGATTAAATATTGTGTCCAAACAGGACTGGGTTTAATATTCATTTAAAACACATTGCGTCCACATTAATTTACATTTGCTTTTAATTATCTGGAAATTTGGGCAGTTAAAACCCCAATAAATTAGGAGCAACTCTTATCAAAGCCAAGAGCTTTCAGTCTGCTCAAGAGGTTAACCCTGGCTACCCAGTCCGTAAAATCCCATTCCCCTATGCTCTTGAGAAAATACACACTATGATGACAATGTATACATTTGAGTAAAGCTATTTACTATGACAAAACTATGTGCTCTGATTTAGTTATTCTATCTTAAATTGACTGACCTGCTAATCTCTGTTGCCACTTCAGGAATATATTCATCAAATTTTCTTGATACACTATATGGGATACCTCCCTAGGACCAAAATCTGATCCTATGAGGACCAAATCTAGCTTGATCCTAATGAGCGAATAGTAATCTATATCACACATGACACTTGTTGTCGTTCAAATCCTTTATAGCCTCAAAATCCTTGAAATTAAATTAAATGACTTGTTCTGCTTTTAGCTTTTAATAATGGTAATTTCTTGAAATTTTCAAAACCCCTTTTCATTACAAAATTGATCAAAATCACAGTGAAGATATGTTTCAATATTTGCGATATTATATTTGTTATTTCCGGAAATGTATGTACTGTGTAGACGTCACTATATTATGGTCAAAATCCAAGTGATACAGCCATAAAATACGCCTTAAAATAATGGTCCACCCATCACACGTGGCAAACGGGTGGCTCGGGGAATGGGGTATTTACACACACCCCGATATATGGGTGCCATGGGCTCAAAGGGTCAAGCTTCTATACCAATTAACTCTTATAGTTAATTAAATATCCAAATGGATTTTGTGGTTGAAAGTTGGTGGGAGTTTGCCAAACAAAAGGCAAACATATATTACTGGGATCATGGGGCAGTAAAGGATACCTGTGTAGCAGAGTCCAGGTTTCCACTATCTAAAATGTAACCACACTCATCCACATGACCACACACAGCAGGTGGCATATTTATTATATCAATACTCTTACAACAACTATTAAAGTGAGTGCAATGTGATTACAACAATATAAACAACACAAGAAATACAACTTAACTAAATAGATACTCAGAGTTTATAAGCATAAGCTATTGATATTGCTCCATACTATCCCAACCCAGTTCTAGCCGCACACTCCACTCCCCTTATCTGCACCCTCATACACTCTCAAAATACTCGTCCTCACGTTCATATTCTGTGACACTCAGATCCCCTCAGGCGGGTGATCTGGACATAATACATTCAATATATTCAACTTATACTCACATATCATCACCCACTCAATCGATCTGCGTATACCCACGCTCCGGAACATACATCGTTCCCTCGGTGTTTACACACACCACACATACATCTAGATCTCACCTAGTCGATCTGTACACTTGCGTAACTCTTCAGAACATACATCGTTCCCTCAGTGTCTACACACACCACACATACATCTAGATCTCTCTTAGACACAGGGTGCCAAACACACACCTTATAGAGCTACTGGCCAAGACTCGAAGGCGTATGCTGGTTCAGCGACCCTGTTCTCACACATTCGTAAAAACAGCCTATCAATCACTCTTCTATTAAGTCGTAGAGCTAAACAGACTCCTAGCTAAATTCTGTCGCTCTCTCTCCATGGCCAGTCTGCTTGAGCTAAACTTTGTCTAGTATTATATAGTCTCAAGCAGTATCAGAGCTGTCTGTAGGATGTCTTGACCCAGCCATTCAGCTGCCATCGGAACGCATTACTCTAACTCCTGTCACTCATCCCACACTACCCAAATCGGAACGCCAGTGGTCAGCACCTAGCCTCTTACCTGTCTAGACACCTTCTTTCCTCCAACCCCGTTTTCCTTTGTTGACTTAGTATCAAGACGGTGAGTGACCTTGGCGTAGTATCGAGACGGAGAGTGATCTTGGCACACATTCAGATACCTTTGTTCTCAGAGTCGCTGGCCACATTACCCCTGCCCTAAACGCTCATGCTGGAACTGTTACACCTGCCAGTCTCTTGAGATTTAATTTTGTAAACTAGAACAACAAAAGTCTGATACAATTTTTACATTCATAAATCAAATCAAATCTAATGAGTTTTTAAACAAGAATTGACACAAAGCGATTGAATAAAAACATGCACATACAAAATACCACCTCTCACTGCCCTCTCCTCCAAAAAAAAACTCATGATTGTGTGCCAACAAATATGGCCAAAATCTTAAAAGGCAGTTATTTGCCCTTACATTCCTTCAAAAAGGCTAAATCCTTACAAGACAATTCTATGATCGCACATTCTAACGAATAAAAATAATGAAAAACCTTACAAGACAAATGTACGACCTTACAAGACAAATGTACGACTTTACAAGACCATCTACGACCTTACAAGAAAAATCTACAACCTTACAAGACAAATGTACGACTACAAGACTAATGAACAACCTTACAAGACAAATGTTCGACCTTACAAGATAAATGTACGACTGCAAGATAAATGGTTAATCTTACAAGACAAAACAAATGTACAACCTTACAGGACAAATGTATGACATTACAAGACAAATGTTTGAGCTTACAAGCTAAATATATGACCTTACTAGACAAATCAGTATAAATCAACTCACAAGAAAGGATCAGAGCACCATTTTCCAACTGAAAAATCAACCATCCCACTTAACAAGCACAAATATACAATCTTACAAGACATACATACGACCTTTACAATCATAAAGCATAAGAGAATATGCAACAGCAACAGAAAAACTAGCTTATATTTCTGAATGTTTGTAGGAAGTGTTATAAGTTTAGCTGTGTGTCATAGAACAGTGTTTCTCAACCTCTGGTCCATGTACTGGTATTGGTCTGCAGAAATGTCCTGCCGGTCCACAGAAAAGTTATTACGGCTTAACTCCTTAACTGTGGAGGTCTCCTTGCGGTGATCTAAGCTCTGACGAGCTAATTTTGTTAATTCAAATGACTTCAGCTACACAATTATCCGTTCTTTTCAGACACAAGAGCTCATCTAAATTTTGCGTATTCATCAAAGTAATGACCAGGCCTCCAAAAATGGCTAAACATAAATTAAGTCAATCAAAAATTGATAGACAAGTTTTTTAGAGGTGAATTTATCTGCTAATACTGTGCTGTGGTATTTCGAAAGACAAGTTGTTTCTAGTAATGTTTTTTTTAATTTCTCTTTGAGTTGTCCGCGAAAAATTATTCCTAATTCCAGTGGTCCACGAAAAATGTTACTTCACTGGTCCTGGAAAAATGTTTCCAATTTTAACCGGTCCTCAAGAGTAAAAAGGTTGGGAAACACTGCAATAGAACATGTTAATGTGTGCGCAGTGAGCTTAAATGCACTTGTTACCCTCCGTTTATATAGAACCCTCATTGTGTATTGTTCTTACTGGTGTAAGTGATCATTATTCTCCGCAACTTCCTGTCCCAGCTATTATTTATCAATTCTGTCATTGCTACTTAACATGGGATTTATGGATAGATTTCAGGGAAGGTCTGTGAACTTTGGAGGGGTGGCGGACAGAATGGCTCATTTGTAAAACACCTGAATGTTAGCATTTCCTGAAACTATAAATACAAGCAACAAACCATAGTTGTGACTTTGAGACCAATTGAAACCACAGTATGGTTACATCAAGAGTAATTACGAGGCCTGTTCAAATTAAACTGGACCTAATTGCACCAAGTGAACATACGTAAATTACGCATGACGATGTCACTTCTGATGTAAGCAGCACATACCAACCGTAAAGTTTGCAAAATTTCATTATCCTCTGACTCATAGTTTCCTCAGCAGGCTGATGAAAACATGGCGGGTGCGATACGGAATCCGTCAAGAGTTGATCAGCAAGCAGTGATTCGGTTTCTAACAGCTGAAGGATGTCGACCAGTTAAAATTCATCACAGACTGAATTTAGTATATGGTGATAAAAGTGTGTCAAGACAACAGTGAAGAACTGGACATTGATGTTTAAAGAAGGACGTAGGAAGGAAAACTAACGTCTGGTCAGGCATAACATGCTGATCAGACATGTTACTCAGGGTCAGACAAAATATACTGGCCAAGACCCTCATCTTGGCTTTTTTGTAGCCCTTCCTTGAAACGGCCTGTTTTTATGGCAGTCTGGTCAACAAGGTGAGGGATCAACATGATCCCCGTAGTAGTGAGTGACATGCAGGTGAAGCCAAGTATAGCAAAGCCGCTTGGAGGACCCCGGTCCACTTTCTTCACCATGTTCAGGATGTGAGTAAAGCTACAACAAATCACCACCAAAAGTCCTTTTTAGGAAGCACTAAAGAGTAAATCTACCCATTGTAGGCATTCCTTCACCAACAACAACAAAGACGTACGTGAGTTAACGAAAAATCTTCTGAGAACAGGTCAGGCACATATTGTGGGGTCAGAAGATGAAAACGCCAAAATTGCAGCAATTCTGGTAGACCGTCGCCGGAGCTTACGAATGGCACACTTTTGTCACCATACATTGTCTGCATTCTGCGATTAATGTCAACTGGTCGACATCCCTCAGCTGTTAGAAACCGAATCACTACTGGCTGATCAACTCTGGACAGATTCCGTATCACACTCGCCATGTTTTCAACGGTCTGCTGAAAAAACTATGAGTTGGAAGACAATGAAATTTTGCAAACTTGACAGTTGATATGTACAGTTTACATCATAAGTAACATCATCAAGTGCATCGTACGTATGTTCACTTGGGGCAGTTAGGCCCGGTTTCATTTGAACACGCCTCATAATTTCCATTGTAATCGTATGTATTTTACGAGCATTTAAAAACTTTATTATGAGAAAGAGTACATGAGCTTCATTAGACTGTCAAAGGGGGTGTGTAGGCTTTACCATCATGACAAAGGGGTTCATAGACTTCACTAGACTGACAAAGGGGTCCATAGACTTCACCAGACTGACAAAGGGGTCCATAGACTTCACCAGACTGACAAAGGGGTCCATAGACTTCACCAGACTGACAAAGGGGTCCATAGACTTCACCAGACTGACAAAGGTGTCCATAGACTTCACCAGACTGACAAAGGGGTCCATAGATTTCACAAAACTCACAAAGGGGTCCATAGACTTCACCAGACTGACAAAGGGGTCCATAGACTTCACCAGACTTACAAAGGGGTCCATAGACTTCATCAGATTGACAAAGGGGTTTGTAGGTTTTACTAGAATGACACAAGGTGTGTCAGTTCACCTGACTGAGATAGGTTTATAAGGCCAAAAAAAGTTAAGAGCTTCTGTTATAGAGAAATAAAGTCTTAAATTAAATATGTAAAATATTTTGCTAATTGAAAAGGCTTGCCTTCCAGACCCTTCCTCTTTTCTCTGTTGTTTTTCGTTTGTGTTATTTTTTTCCTTGCTGATTTATATACATTGAATTTGCTTAAGTTAAATGCATGCAAGATAAAAACACTGCTCTCTTACATATTATGTAAAATATATCTATGCTATGGTTTGATGTATAAATACAACCATACGCATTTCTTATCAACAAAGAAGTAGATCCTTCCAACTCTCTCTGATTCTTGGTTTCTTTCAGTGCGTAGTTGATCAGTATCATCTTGCTAAGCTCACTACTCTTTTAGCCTTTTATTTATTGATAGTAGTAGGTGGTTGGTACATCTCCAGTTTTCTTTGCCGACCTTTAATGGAGTTTATTACTAATATGTGGAGCCCATAGCCTAGTCGACAGTGAGCTGGCATGCTAACACTGGGATTACAGCGTGCCAGGGTTTAAAATCACGGACTGACAGTAAGAAATCAGGTTAGTTTCTGGTATGACCGCTCCTCCAGTCGACCCAACTATAAACGGCTACCTGACGTATGAGTTGGGGTAGGTATAAACAGCAAGGAAAGGAACTGGCCACCCCACCTCACATAGGCTGCGGCTTTGTACATAAAAAGTTATCTTCACCCCAGCGGCAATTGTTGCCATGGGAGCTGATTATTACCTTTTATCTAATATAATATTACTTTGAAAAGAGTTGCAAGCAGTCAAATTTTACTTTGAATAGGAAATGGTAAAATGGTTCATAGAATCATCTTCAATGCATCTGGGCACCCCTATATATGCTCAGTCTCTTTCATTGCTGAGCATGAACTCCGAAGCTCCTCCGATGGTTCCTTCATTTTTCTCTGACTTCTTCGGGTAGCCATTTAAATCTGGATTGACTGGGAAAAGTGACTGTACCTTTAAAAACCACAACATGCTTGTTCTGAGCATGAATGTGATTCGAGCTTGGCAAGCTAGGATTGTCAGCAAAACTCACAACATCTAGGCCACATAGTTCCCTATAGAATAGCTTTGAATAGAGAGCGTTGCAAGTAACAAATGATTACTTTGAATTGAGTTATAAGTTGCAGATTATTACTTAGAATAGAGTTACAAGTAACAAAGCTTTACTATGAATGAAGTTACAAATTAATACATTTTTCCTATGAGTAGAGCTGCAAGTAATAAATTGTTACTTCTATAGAGTTACATTAGCAGATTATTACTTTGAATAGAGTTACAAGTAACAAATTATTACTTTCGATAAAGTAATTAAGCTTTAATATGAATAGAGTTAAAAATATTAAAGTTTTACTATGAATGGAGTCATAAGTAATAAAGTTTTCCAATGAATAGAGTTAGACATGATAAAATATTACCTTGAATAGAGTTATAAGTAATAAAGTGTTATTCTGAATAGAGTTACAAGTAATAACGTATTACTGTGAATAGAGTTACATGTAATGTAACATTACCCTGAATAGAGTTGCAAGTAATAAAGTGTTCCTGTGAATAGAGCTAGCTACAAATAATAAAGTTTATAGAACTATAAGTAACAGAGTTTTACTGTGAATAGAGCCACAAGTAATAAAGTTTTACTGTGAATAGAGTCGAAAATAATAAAAGTATTATTTTGAATAGAGTTCACCATCATGAAATGTCCTTCCACGTGACATTGATTAATTCCCTACACAGCATCTGTCTTTTAGGCATCTCATCACTTCAAATGTTCCTTGTTGTCCTATTCAGTTTGCCTTACCATCCCAGATCTTTCCCCCTCTGTCTTCTTGAACATCTCTTGAATAGTTACAAGTAACGTAATATCACTTTAACATTCTCCTAGAGTGTTGAAAATTGTGAGGTGCCAACCACAGAAAACCCCTTCATCTCAGATTCCTCAACCCCCGACAACCACACTGTGACAGAGATGACAGCCACAGGCAGTTTTGTCACCCCCGCTACCTCTGTCAACCCATTCACCACAGTTTCCAACACTCACCTTGCATCAGATATTACTCCCACCACCACTACTACCACCACCACCACCACCACAATAACTAGCACAGTTCCATCCGGAGCAGGTGACACTTCTCACACCTCCAGGAGACCTAGCACAACTTCGAATGCAGTCAGCGGAAAATTCCACATGGATGAATGTGGTGTAAGAACTTTTGCCTTGGCCTGCTGTATTGCCATGCTTTGCATGTATCACTCTTAAATAATCTTGAAGGACCTCATTATGCACATATCTGTCATCTAACACTTTCTCCAAATTAACATTTGAGATGCAATTTTTTGCCATACATAGTACAGCCACATAATCTCTTTTATTTAAAAACTCTGAAATAGAAAAAAATCCTAAATTTGTAATTCTTCCTTTCATTTAATCATTCCTTTCGGTCCATGTGAATCATATGACCACTCATACAGCTAGCCCCTTTGCAGGAAGCCTGTATCTGAGCAATTGTAGTGGCAATTTCAAAAGCAGTGGTTTTATATGATGAGGTTGCTAGCTACATGCACAACCTTCTTTCCACCTTGGGAGAATGTTCCTGTAATGCGTGCGTTTGTGCAGGTGTTAAGTTGAGTATGTGACCAGTTTATGATTGATATATTAATCATTGGGGAACTGAAAATTAGTTGCTGATATTCACATAAACTAGTGTATGTTAATTTGTTGTGAGCACAAATACAAAAGCACGATCTGTGTTACAACCAAATGATCTTCAACAGGGACAAGGAACGACGAAATTAAAATAACTGACTAATCTAAGCAGTTAAGATGAATACAATTGCAGAAATGGATAGGCTATCTGCTCACTGAACATTAAGATGGCAGAAGTGGGCTAGAAGTTCATGATTGGAGTTTTAATTGTTTTACTCAGAAACAAAATTTACACTAGTCGCATTATGGTCTATCTCTGGGTGTTGCTAATTTCTTCAACTTCAAAATCCCCGTGAGCTGTAATATAATATGGTGTGAAGTTCATGGGCCATTCATGATGAAAATGTATATTGTAAAAATATCTTTTTGTAAAAGTTGAGGGCAGCTAATTTCTCATGACATGATATTATTTAGCTGAAACTATGGATGCTACTTGAGACGGAAGAGTTTCAGATGATAAATTCTGGCAGTAGGACATTGACTTTTGCTGGACGTTTTTTGTTCAGAACTTAAAATGTATTAATTCCTTTTTTTTAAAAATAAATATATAATAATTTTGGTACGAGCCCATGACACAAAAATGTTTACCAGGGCCTTATATAGCTTCCAGGACTGCAGTTGAAGTACAGTGGTCTGTCTGTGCCTAGCTAGACTTAAATAACACAATGATCAATATTTACCAATTAGTACTGATATTTTTGTCCAGTGAAATCCCATAGTTTTTAAACCCTTTATACTTCTAACTATAATTCTTTAATCTGAAAAATTCAAATTCAACAGCAAGGCAAATCCCAGAGGTTTCGGATAAGAGATTGTGTTCCTGTCTTAGCAGAAGTTGTAGTGATAATTATTACTGATTACCAAGATACTAATTTAACAGCTTGTACTAAACACTAAAGTAACACTAGACTTAATAGTAAATTCATTAGGGTGTAGTTTTTAATTAAGTGTGATAACTTTAAATGTCTGTAAATGTTTGTTCTCTTTGAGTGTTATCAAATATGTTGGATATTAATCACAAGGTCGTTATAGCTGATAGGTAAGTCGCCTGTCTCTCAAGAACGAATGTGTGAAACTGTGGTTTTGAATTCCACAAATTTCAAGCGTTCCTTGGTCTCAAAGGAAGTGGGGATAGTGTCATGTCCTATTGGAGATGGACACATAAAAAACTTGTAGATACAATGTACACACTATGCACATAAAAGAACCCAAGTTGAGGTGCCTGTAAATCCTGTATCTGCTTGTCGTTAACATCATCAAATATGTTGAATACTAGTACCATGGTCACTATAGCTCATAGGTAAGAAACAAGTGTGGGAAACGATGTGGTTTTGAATACTACAAGTTTCAATCATCCTTTGGTCTCAAAGAAGGTAAAACTAGTGTCTAGTCCTTTTGGAGATGGACACAACAAAATCTTGTAGATCCTGTGTACACACTGGACCTGAAAAAGAACCCTTGGCAGTTGACAATCAATAAGAGTAGGCTCTTATCTGATTAGTTAGTTAGTTGTCTTTCCACTTGTGCCATTGAGCATTGTGGGGAGCTTGTCGTCTATCCTGCGCCAAGTGCATTGCGTCGGTCAGTGTGACCACAATCACTCTGATGTCATTTATCCACCTGCCTCGTGACTGCCCCCTTGCCCTGTAGCCAGATCTACCAGCGTTGTAAGCCATCAGTAGAAGTTGGTGAGGGTGTATTATCATGAGATGACCAAACCAACTTGTTTTCTGCCTGGAAATGTATTGGCACAAGACGAATGTTGTAATTTTGCATTCGTCTTACTTGGTAACACTGATGGCCTTCCTCAAACACTTCATTTCACACGTTGAAATTCTGCTCTCACGTGCCCTGGAAAGAGGCCATGTATGGCACTGGTAGCAAAAGGTCGGCATAAATATACTGTTTATCAGCTGTTGCTATGTTGCCGAACTAATGCTCGGGTGTCTAAGAAGTGGGGACAGCTGATAAGTCACAGCAGATGCTTTCTGACACATAGTTTCAATTTCCCTGTTGATCCTACCATTTGCTGAAAAAATATTGCCCAAATACTTATCTGATTTTCGGAATAAATTCTAAAGTATTAAAATTTCTACCCAATACACATTCAGCCTTTTTCCAGGCCAAGTAAGATGCAGAAACTAAAAATTGAAGAAAAATAAATGTACTAAGGGTAGCCCTCAGCTACCTGGGATGACCTGTCTCGTTGAATACTTCAATTCCAAGTAATAATTCCATAATTATGCCGTAAAAGATGCAGTGTCAGATACTTCATTATGCTGGGTTTCCAGCCTTAAGAAGTGTGATTTCCAGTTCCTTTTCTCCCTGTCTTGCTTTCCATAACTTAGAGCAGTAAGGTACCTATTTTATATAGCTAGATGAACTGAAGCTTTCCACTACAGGGTTGTTAATCCAGTCTATTTGGTGCCGGAGACCAGCTCTCTAACTGCTACGTCAATCTTCTTAGTTCTTTGTCAACCTGTACTACTACAGGGGCAGATTCCCCTGTGCAGGTCCCAGCTTTGGTATGAGCTGGATGCAGCCTGGAGGAGGATTTCCTGCTTAGCGGGTTAGGCTTGATCAGCTTATTGCTCCGCCACATTGGAACAATTGCCGTGGAGGGTGGTTAACCGATGTGTGAGTCTATCTTAATAGACTCAAATGCTAGAGCAAAATAGACAGGCAGCTTGTTAGGCGCCATGTATGCTGCTCTTAACAAACCACCTAAATATGGCCGGTGTTATGTTATGTCAGACAGTTAGTCACCTCTTACGACATGCTGTCTGTGGATGCAGTAGTGCTATTCATGTCTTTATCATACACAATGACCCTGGCAGATCACTTGGCAGAGTGTCAATCTCACACGTTTTATAGTTGTGGGATGGGGTGAGGTGATGGGGGGGGGGGGGGAGAGAGAAGGGGCATGCATAATTGCATGGTGTGGCATGGCAAAGCAGTAAGTGGCATGACTTACAGCTCAAACTGGCTTCTGTTTGGATTCATGATACAGCAAGATCATGCTCCAATTTTTTTTTTTCTCACCTTATTTCTCGATTCCTCAAGACGATGTGCGCTGCATTATGTTTTTATTTTACGCCTTATCTGAGTATTTGAGTATCTGATACTGAGCTGCCACACTAAAAAAAAATCACATTGTACGAGATACCAAAAGAATACCTTCACTGAGAGTAATTTAACCCCATTAATGTTAATTAACTTAGTAAGGGAATGATGCAGCGAGCTGAAAATAGTTGCGTTGATCTAGGAATTACAGACAGAATTAGCTGTACAGATTTCATATTGCTAGATCTCACTGTTTGAGAATTTTTTCAAGATGGAAAAAAATATACTTGTATTGTATATTGTTTAATAGTTAAAATTTTTCCTTAATTTTTCCATCCAATTTACTTTGACATACCAGATTTTTCTTTCTTAATTTTCTCATTCAATTTATCATGCTATTGTAGCAGAGTCCAGGTCTTCACTAGGGTTTTTCTGTCTAGAATGTTACCACATGCATCCACATCATTCACGACCACACACAGCAAATAACATAGCACGCAGCAGGTGGCATATTTATTACATCATACTCATACAACAACTATTAAAGTGAGTGCAATGAGATTACAAACAACACAAGAAATACAATCTTAACTAAATAGATACGCAGAGTTTATAACCATAAGCTATTGAATGTTGCTCCAGACTACCTCAACCGAATTCTCCTCTCCCCTTATCTGCACCCTCAACACACTCTCAAAAACTCGTCTTCACTATCGAATTCTGTGCATTTACTCACAGAATGAATCCCCTCAGGGCAGGTGATCTTGACATTATACATTCAATTTATTCAACCTATACTCAATCGATTTGCATATACACACACTGTGGAACATACATAATTCCCTGTCTGTCCTTCACACACATCCAGATCTCTCCTAGGCGATCTGTACACTCGTGTAACCTTTCAGAACATACATCGTTCACAAGGTTCCTGCACGTACAACACATATTCATATCTCTTCTCATATGTGTCATTCTCTCTCTCTCTCTCTATCTCTCTCTCTCCCCCTCCCTCTCTCTCCCCCTCCCTCCCTCCCTCCCTCTTCCCCTTCCCCTCCCCCTCCCTTCCACCCCTCCCTCTCTCTCTCTCTCTCTCTTTTTAAAAAAATTTTTTTTATTGTTTTCATGAAATATACCTTCATTGGATTTCTTATCAGTCCGCAATATATTATTTAGCATTTATCTCAGAAACCACATTTATGTTGCTGCAAGTGATTTCCTACGTTTTCCAGGACTTGTATCTGTAAAGTAAATATGCCTAGGTTTTATTTTGATGGGAAAACTAGTCCATAAAATATGAGTCAATGCTAGTTTAGCATGAATATCAAATGGGAATATGGGGACAGAGTGGGCCAGTGGTTAAATGACACGGCTCACAATCCGAAGGTGTTGGGTTTGCTCCCGATCACAGCACCAGCCATTACCATGGGGAAGCAAACCCCTAGAAAATGCAGGAGGAAGCAGACCCTTACATAAAATGCATGCTGAAGTCAGATGCACTGGGCCGACAGGCGCAAAATAAAAACATAGTGCAGTGCACACCGTCTTGGGGAATAGAGAAATAAGGCGAACGTAAAAACAAACAAAAATCATGTGAATATCAGAAATCAACAGTGGGTGGTCAAGCTGTATGAATACCTATCTCTTAGTCTGGTGAAACGGTCTCGAACTCTGATTAAAGAAATAAATGCCTAGCTTGCAGACTGTAAACTGGCCAGGGCAATGACTATTGTCCCTCAGACTTTAAAATTATGTTAAAGAGAGACAGCACTGTTCTCAAAAGCTACACACAGTCCTTATAATTGCTAAATCATGGCCACAGGCCCATTTAATGGCTTATACATCCTGATATAACTAAGATGACTGTGGGTTTTCAAAATTTACCTTTGCCAAAAGGTAAATTGAACTGAAAGAAAGTGAAACATTCAAATCAAAACAATGAGAGGTATAGCACCCGATAGTTTATAGAATCAATAAAATTTAGCACAAGATCTTCTAGTATAGGTGCCAATCAATCAAATGAAGCATAAGATCTTCTGGTTTAAGTGTCAATCAATCAAATGTACACAAAATCGTTTAGTGTAAGTGTCATTCAGATATAGCACAAGATGTTCTAGTGTAAGTGTCCATCCTTCAAATGTAGCATAAGATCTTCTAGTGTAAGTGTCAATCAATCAAATGTAGCATATAATCTTCTATTCTAGTGTGTAAGTGTCAATCAATCAATCAAATGTAGCACAAAATCTTCTAGTATAAGTGTCAATCAATCAAATGTAGCACAAAATATTTTAGTGTAAGTGTCAATCAATCAACCGGAAAAAAAGCAGAAAATCTTCTGGGTGTAAGTGTCAATCAAAAACTTTTAGCTCCCTGTGCAGCACAGGTTTTTAGCAATAAGTATCAAGTCCTCTAGTCCTGTTCCATCCATTCTGTCCACATCTTCTCTGTTTCCTTTATGTTTGTTCCGAACTCCCATCTCCTTGTGTGTTTTGATCAGCCTCTACTTCTCTTGCGGTTGTTTGGCACTCCTGAAGAGAGTGTCTTGCAATGCTATCAGCTAGTTTCATTAATGTGTGTCCTATCCAATGCAAGCACCCTCTCTTAACATCTTCTACTGTTGCCGGTCTGGTTTTTTCCAACAGATCCACAATAGTGATATTATCATACCACAATCTCTCTAATTTACATGACACTCATCCATTAATGAAATGAAAGTCTATACATTTTAGGAGTTTTTTTGTTTTGTTTTTTTAAATTTTGTGTTTATTTGTTTTGTTTCTTTTCTTTTTGTCATGTTTCAGAGCCAAACAATGAAACGTATTTTATATTGTGGTTGAAGATTTTTATTTTTGTGTTGGACTTAATTTCCTTTGTTTTCCATATGTCTAGCACCTTAACTCATCTTTCTCATGTGGCAATGCACTTCTGTTACCTGGAGGTCTGCTATTAGAATTTTGTGCTGTCTAGAACGTCACTTTCTATTCTGTTGTTCGTTGAATATGTTTTCTGAGTGCTGATAAATGCTTGACTTGTGATCATTGTCACGAACACACATTCTTTGTTTACAACTCGCTGCCTCAGTTTCCACATCTTTCCCCTCTTACAATGTTACTTAATTGAAACTACCATTGGTCAATGTTTGTCTACATACAACGCAATTATTTAAGGCATCTATGGTCTACGCTTGATGACAGGAAAATTAGGAAGTAATTGATTCTATAAATGTGTCTGGATCAAACTCTGCATATATTCTAAAGTTACAAATGTTAAATGATGAAATATAAGCTCAGTTGTGACACTTTTTTAGGGGTGTCCTGCTGGTCTATTACCTTAACTAATCTTTCTTGTGGCAAGGTGCTTTCTTAAGTTGGAGGTACAATGTTCGAGCTTCAGTCTGTCAATTACTTCATTTTCTTATCTGATATTCGTTATACATGGTTTCTGAGTGCAGATAAACACTTGACTTGTAATAGTTGTCACGAACTTCTTCGTCATCGATCAACTGATGCTACGCTTCTAGTCCGGTGAGCTCACGAAGGAGACTGTTCGTCAGGTTTTCGCCGGCTCGCACAGCTTTTCGAGCATGGTCACTCCCCCAAGCCAAACTGCCTCTCTTTGGTCTGCATAGGTAGGGC
Source organism: Ariolimax columbianus (assembly GCA_036924085.1). NCBI lineage: Eukaryota > Metazoa > Mollusca > Gastropoda > Stylommatophora > Arionidae > Ariolimax > Ariolimax columbianus. The sequence continues at coordinate 94,523,747 of JAVGWX010000003.1, forward strand.
AGTCCTGCAGAATATGTTCTGGTGTTTGCTTGGGCGCTCCACAGTTGCACATGGGGGTGTCTCTGAAATCCATTCTGTGGAGGTGGGCCTTGAGTCTGCAATGTCCCGTTCTGAGTCTGAAGATCTTTGTCTGCCCATATCTGCCAAGTTTGTCTATGCTGTTATGTTCTAGCTTGTATTATTTGTCTTGGTCTTTCCATTCTGTTCTCATGAATCGTCTGATGAGTGTCTTTGCTTCTTTATAGCTCTGTGGATGAAGAGTGTGTGTGCCACCACTTCTGGCTTTTGTGAGCTCATCTGCTTTCTCATTTCCAGGGATCCCTCAGTGGGCCAGAATCCACTGTGGGACTACAAGGGGCTTGTCATAAGTCTTTACCCTGACCATGAAGGAGTAAGAGGAGAAAGTTGAAATTTGGCACAGTGCTTATTCCTACTCAATGTAGCCACCACTTGAATTTATACATTTCTGCCATCTCTGCGTGACCTTCAAAAGACCTTCAGAATAAAATAACCAATTTTTCGTACTAAACCAGTTATTACAAGCCAGTATGACATCTTCGTCACTGTAAAAATGATTTCCTTTCTGCTGTTTTTTTAAGTTTTGGGAAAAGAAAAAAGTCTGATGGAGCTAAATCCGGAGAATATGGTGGGTGTGGAAGAATTTCATTATTCCAATCGTTGGCTGTTTGCAGCACATGCCTTGCTTTATGGGCAGGCGTGTTGTCTTGAAGCAAAGGCAGAATTTGAGTGCGCACTATCCCTCGTTTTCTGGTCACAGTATTTCTTAGTTTGGTAAGGAGATCTGCATAATATTGCCCACTAACCGTGTTGCCTTGAGGCAAGTAATCTTTTAATATGACATCTTTGATGTCCCAAAAAACAGTCAGCATCACTTTTCTTGCAGATTTCTGTGCTCTTGGCTTGACATGTGTTGGTGAGCCCAGGGTTTTCCACTGCATGCTGGAAATTTTGGATTCTGGGTCATAATGGTGAACCCAAGTCTCATCTACTGTCACCATGGTCGGTAACATGTTTTCGACAGACACATTTTGAGCAACTGGACACAGCAATCAGCCCTCGTTTGTTTCTGTTCAATTATCAGCAGACGCAGGACCTGGCGGGCACACACTTTTCTCATGTTCAGTCTGTTGTGTAAAATTCTAAAAACTGTACTTTCATTCAGTTTTGCTGACCTAGATATCTCTGCAATTGTCATTTTCCTATCCTGGTCAAAGATTTTCTTCACTCTTGCAGCATTTTCATTGATGCACTTTGTGAATGGTCTTCCTGATCTTGGAAGATCAGCAACATGGGAACAGCTACACTTAAACTGCCTACACAAGTTTTTTACAGAAGCATACGAAGGACAGAATTCCTCAAACACTGGTTCCATCTCCCTGTGTATTTCTGTAGGTGTTTTTCCCTGCTACATCAAGAATGTTATCACATTTTTGGCCTCTGATTTCTCCATTGTTCAAAGTCCAGTACAAATTTATGTGCCAAATTTCAACTTTCTCCTGCTACTTCTTCATAGTCAGGGTAAAGACTTATGACAAGCCCCTTATAAATCCGGTGAAATGAAAAACATTCTTTGTTTCCAGTGCAGTGAAAGCTCCTCTCATATTTTGTATTTATATTTTATTAAGCATGGTGTAAGTGTAATTGTTGCCAAAGTAGTCTACAGATTTGATGGACTCCTGACCTTTAATTTCTTTGCAACTTTTTCATGATCGGATTTGGGTGAAAACAGAAGCTGTTACTGTTGAAGTTGAACTGTAGATGTGGTTGTCTGCCTCTGAAATACAGATAGAAAAGTATTGAAAATAAATTGTGAACAAAGTCCTGTAAATATTAGGAAAATGAATTTATCTTTTCTGTGGCAGGAACCGTATGTTAAATGACTTTATGTTAGAGCAGAGTGTAAAATTGGTAGCAATATAAATCAAGTTATAAAAAATATTTCGAAAAAAGAATAGTTTGCATTGTGAAACTTATAGTTGGTTGGTTGGTTGGTTGGTTGGTTGGTTATTGATCCAGCAGCCTGTGATACATATAAAAATGGGTCCACTACAAAAATATAAATTCTAAACTCTGATGTAAATCAGTCCTATTGTATGGCTCTGAAACATGGAGAGTAGCAATTTGATAACCAAAAAGGTAACCATTCATAAATGAGGGCGTGTGCAGAGTAGTTGGATTGAAATAGTATAAGATGACTAATGTGGAACTGATAGACATGACCAGATGGACAACAATGGAATGAGGCATGAGATGAAGATGTTCGCATTGGATAGGACATATTAAGAATGTTCATGGTATATTTGCAAGGTAGTCACTGTTGTGGAATCCTCAGGGTAAGGATACACCTGTAGAATAAAGCTCAAGACAGACATATGGGATAAAGAAGATTGGGGACTGGGGAACTTGGCATTTAGTTGTTGAAGACCTGTACTCCACATGCAGCTGAAAAAAAAAAGTGTTGATTGGTTGATAGAAATATACATACGAGGCATGTTCAAATGAAACTGGACCAAACTGCAACAAGGGAACATACGTGTGATGCGCATGTGATGTCATTTCTGGTGTAAACAGCACATACCAACCATCAAGTTTGCAAAATTTCATTATCCCCTGACTCATAGTTTCCTCAGTAGACCATTGAGAACATGGCAGGTGTGATACGGAATCCGTCCAGTGTTGATCAGCGAGCGATGATTTGGTTTCTAACAGCTGAAGGATGTCGACTAGTTGACATTCATCGCAGAAGGCAGGCAGTGTATGGTGACAAAAGTGTGTTAAAGACAACAGCGAAGAACTGGACAAGGATGTTTAAAGAAGGACATGAGTTGGACGTTTCATTTTAACACGTCTCGTACATATATATGTAAATACATGATCAACATGATCTTTTCTTTGTAGCTCTATTAGCTGTTGTCCTCTTCCTCATTGTTTGTTAGCAGTTTTGGTTTGGCATGCTCTCTTAAACAACACACATGGTCGTGTTGGTTATATGGTGTTGTATTGGTCTTGTTGATTATGTGCCAGTTAACCTGGTTTTAGCCCTGTTGAGGGCTGAGTCAATACTGTTATTCTTGAATATTTTTCTTCTTCAGCATATTTTTTACTTCTTCAGCATATTTTTTTCATCTTCAACGTATTTTTTTCTTCTTCAGCATATTTGTTTTCTTCTTCAGCGTATTTTTTTCTTCTTCAGCGTTTGTCCTGATAAGGATGTTGGTATATTGTTACGTAATTTACAGTGAGGATGCGATATCTGCCCCTTTCGGCCCAACACATCTGATTATAGCTCCGAGCGGGTTTGCCTTTCCCCTGCGATTCCTATTCTCTTAGCAAGACTACCCAAGTCCAGCCTGTTTCCAGGGCTGCCACCTGGGAGTTGAATAGGGTCTTGGTCAGCTATGATTCATTTACCTTGATGCAAGCAGCCAGAATACATGTATTCAGACATACACAATTATTTACACACACATAATATTTGTCCTTTTTAGTTATATGTTTGTTGATTGTGCCTTCCATGTTCCAACATACATTGATGCAGTGTGACATGCCCTAATCACTTATTGCAAAGCTGAAGCATCCCCTTTTGGTGATCAGAGCCCTTGCCTCACTGTTCATTGTTTTCCACTGTAGCACACAAAAGACGCCCAGAAATGTTTGCCTGATCCCTCTCCAATCAAGCATACCACAGACCCCTCATATCCAAGAGCTAACAAAGATCCGTGCTTTGTAAGTATGGGGTGCCATGCAGGCACTGATATAATGCACCATGGTGTGCTTCCATCTTGTTTTCCAGTCTCATCCATTTGATCATTTGTATGTTGAGTTGTGTTGCTTTTTATTGGTTTCTTTTTTACCCCTTGCTCTTGAATATGATTGAAAAATCTTGTACTGGATTTTGACATTGCCTCTTGGTTTATCATTTACTTTGTATTTGGAGGTAGCAAAGATGGAGAATATGAGGAAACTTCGAGGCAGTGAGTTGTAAACAAAGATTGTTTGTTCATGACAACATGATCACAAGTTTTTCAAAATACAACCACCTACAAGAATAAGAGGGCATAGCTACATATTAATTAAAGAAAGGTCCAGATTAGATATTACAAAATATTTGGTTAGTCAGAGAGTGGTGAATGCTTGGAATGCATTGCCACAGGAAGTAGTGGAAGCAAGGCAATTAATGCATTTAAGAATAGATTGGATGCGCATAGCTTTTAGAGCAAGGAAATGTAAATGAAACTGGTTGTATACTGACTCAGCAGAGTCTTCTAAACCAGTTTAAAGATGTTAAGTTAAGTTGAGACAACACGATCACAAGACAAGTATTTATCTGCATCTGGTACAAAATTGGTAGTGACAGAAAATTCTTGATCTTGACCTTGTTGACCCATTCCTCAGCGTAGCTGTGGGTCCCAAATTCATCTTCAGCGGACCCTGTCTTGGGCCATGGAAGTTCAGTGCATGGAAAGTGCTCCCCTAGAGGCATTTCGGATGTTGCAGCGTACAGCAAGGAAGTTTGACCAACGCATTGGAGGTCTATCCCGCTGTCTCTTCTTACCTCGGGGGTACCAGACTGCTGTCGCTGTGCTCATCGACCATTCTTTCATCGTAACATGTGACCTGCCCATCGATGTTTTGCCTTGTCTGCATGGATTACTGAATCCTTTCCTAGGGACAATCATGTTATGTCAGAATTGTACAGACCTTGCATACGTTGGTTCCGGAGAGTGATTCCGACCAAGCGTCTCTCAAGGGAGGCCTGGGTCACTCTCAATTTGTCCACTAGTGAAAAAAGATAGAGAAAGTTTAAATATATAAATAAACCAATAAAAAGTACGAACGTACAATAACAGTTTTTCAATGGCAAAAGCGTTTGTAATGAGTTTGAAGTTAATTTAATCATTTTAAATTGAAATTTATTTTCATCGTAATTTTGTGAAATTAGCATCGAATTAAATAGAAAATAATATGTGAATTCATTTTACTATTTTTTTTAATTTTTTGTTTGGATGCTTAGTATAGTTGCCACAAAACAGACTGAGATGATTGGCTATGATTGGTATAAAACACAAGTTATGTGATAAAATACGTTTTAAATACATTTTAAATGAGTTTGCAGAGATTAAAAGAGTTTTTTAGTTTTTTTATTGTTTAAAAAAATATTTGATGAGGTGTTTTTTTTTAGATTGAAAAATATGTATCTACCTTCTACTTGTAAATTTTATTGCATTTTGACACCAATTTTTATTAATATACATTTTTGATAAAACATAAGGCTTTTGTTATTCAATATATATTTTTTGTCTAATGTCACACACACTGTCAAAAATTATATATTCACAAAATGATAAAGGATCAAATATAAAGAGCTACGAAAATCATTTTTGCCCAGAGCGGCAGAAGAGCTAGATCGGGTCCTGGCTCTCACTAGGCTAATATATTTACTCATATCTCTCTTTTGGCAAGATGCTTCTGTTATATGGAGGACTGGTGTTAAAATTCTGGGCTGCCCATTACTTCACTTTCTTTTCTATTGTTCATTATAAATGTTACCTGGGTGCAGATAAATACCTGTCTTGTGATTGTTGTCATGAGCAAACAATTTGTGGTTGCAATGAGTAGCATCGGTGTCATGTGTAGTCAGAACATTAACACTTGCCCTGTGTTTCCCCGTAGCTGAGTACGCAGCACCAGTCTGGAAGAACTCAGGACATATCAAACTTATTGAAACAGCAATGAATTAGACAGGCCGGATAGTCACTGGGTGTCTTAGACCTACACTAACTGAGAAAATCTACCTCATAATCGGCGTAGTGCCACTTGAGGCACAAAGAACTGTTGTCAGAGATAGAAAGAGACAAACAGGTAAATGACCCAAGGCACCTTATGTTTGGACATAAAGTACAGTGCACAAGATTGAAATCAAGATAAAGTTGTATTTTTACAGTCAACCTAGCCCCTACAGACTAGTCCTGGAAAACGCTGCATCAAAAGATGGAAAGAGCTGAAGCAGGTCCTCTGGATCGAGTTACTGGAGGAACCTGCGCCTGGACATCATCTGCCTTACGCAACATGGAAGTCACTGAATAGACTTTGAACTGGTGTATCACGATGCAGGAAAAACCTAAATAGATGGAGATACAGGGTTGGAGATACAGGGATGGGGATAAAGGGAGGATGAAGCATGTGAATGTCGAGCAACACACCAAGATCACCTGATGATCTGCCCAAAACTCCTGGAGACTTGCAGTATGGACGACCTGCTGAGTGGCAACAACAGGGCAATCCATGTGACTGATTATTAGAAGTGTCTGGGACACGGAAAATAAGAAAGTAAGTGTCAGGTGAAACATACTGATCAAGACCTCTACTTCTCATCCACAGACAAAGTGATAATGACATAGTAGACCACATTTCTGTGTGGGTTCAGAGAGTACTAAGTGACATGCAGTGGTAAAGTAGACCACATTTCTATATGGATTCAGAGAGTACTAAGTGACATGCAGTGGTAAAGTAGACCACATTTCTATATGGTTTCAGAGAGTACTAAGTGACATGCAATGATAAAATAGACCACTTTTCTATGTGGGTTCAGAGAGTACTAAGTGACATGCAGTGATAAAGTAGAGCATATTTCTATGTGGATTCAGAAAGTACTAAGCGACATGCAATGATAAAATAGACCACATTTCTGTATGGGTTCAGAGAGTACTAAGTGGCATGCAATGATAAAATAGACCACATTTCTCTGTAGATTCAGAGAGTACTAAGTGACATGCAATGATAAAATAGACCACATTTCTGTATGGGTTCAGAGAGTACTATGTGACATGCAATGATAAAATAGACCACTTTTCTATGTGGGTTCAGAGAGTACTAAGTGAAATGCAGTGATAAAGTATACCATATTTCTATGGGGATTCAGAAAGTACCAAGGGACATGCAATGATAAAATAGACTACATTTCTGTATGGGTTCAGAGAGTACTATGTGACATGCAATGATAAAATAATAAAATAGACCACTTTTCTATGTGGGTTCAGAGAGTGCTAAGTGATATGCAATGATAAATTTTTGATGACCATATTTTAATGTAGATTCAGAATTTAATAATACAAATAAAAATAGTCCATTATCAGACAATGCCATCGAGGATGAAGTGTTGGATATTCATTGTACTAGATCTCATATTTTTCTGAGGCGAGGTGACTACTTCCTTTGCTCACCGATTTGCCTTCCTTAAGTTAGGACTCAAACCCTGTCCCTTTGCCATCAAAAACAAACACTGTAAACACTCTGCCACTCAGACTATCAAAGGTACTTATCCTCCCCCATAATTATTATCACCAGTCATAGGGATCGTTGTATTTGATACGCCAAGTTGCTGAAGTGTGTGTTTTTTCCTGAAGTCTGGAACTACTTGTTTCATATATTCAGCTTTTGGTTGAAGGAAGGCATCCTCAGTTGTTAGCTTTAGTTCTTTATTGCACTGTTTGACATCAGCATGAATATTGGATGTTTGGCTTTGAATGTGTTTGTCTTACGTTGCAACTATAGCTATTAATGTTTGGTGAGACGAGTAAGAAGACCTCTACACCTCACGGTAGAAGAGGAGCGACTAAGTAGTAAGTAAGAGACGAGTAAGGATCCTGTTTACTAGCTGTGTGGCATATGGGAATATGCCCATATTTTCTTGATCTACGGCACACTGTGGGTGATGTGGCTGGCTTTACTCCAGCCGCCTTCAGTTACCAGACTTGCTCTGGTACCCAATTCTTGTTGAGGCTGGGTTGACACCGGTGCCATTTGCGATTGAAAATATATCTCGCACTAATTGGGGATTATTGATCAGCCGGGCAAGATTTTGATAATTGCTGGCCATTATATAGGAGCCATAAGAATAAAATAAATTTAATATACACAAATATTTATGTAGAAAGAAAAATTGTTCGGTTGCTTAAAATTGTTTGATAATAGTAATATAATAGTAGATATATATAAAGTAAGTATCATATCCCTTGCAGAACGTCGCGCTATATTCATCTTTCTTCCTCCTCTCTCTTCACACGCCATGCCCAACATAGCAGATTGAATAACAGTCATAATAATAATAGTTTATGTTATCATTTGAAAGCAATTAATTTCGACACACCTTATTGTTCAATCAATCAAGCACTACTTTTTCTGCTCTATGTGGAGCACAGGTCTTCAACAAATACATGTCCTCCTGTCCTGTCTCTCCTCTTCTCCATTTGCGTTTTGGCCATTTTCTACTTCTCTTGTCTTGGGGGATTCTAGAACAAAGACTGTCTTGTAATGCTATTCGCAGGTTTTTCTTAATGTATGTCCTATCCAACGCTAGCGGCTTATCCTCATATTGTAACAAATTCCACATTTGCCATCTTTAATTTCAATCTTTCTATCTATTCATCTATTTATTTGTATATGTTTCATCATTGCTTTTGTTGCTCTCCATGTTTCACAGTCATACAAAGAACGGACGTTTCATTGGAGTTAAAGAGTTTTATTTTTGTGTTTGGTTTAACTTCTTTTGATTTCCATAAGTTCCTCAATGTAATGAGAGATTCTGTCACCTTTTATATTTTTATTTTTGATGTCTTCATCCATACCTCCTACTTTGTCTATATTGCTGCCAAAATATATGAATGATTCCACATCTTGTAGGGGTATATCTCTCAAGACAGTCTAATTGTCATTAGTTGCTCATAATTTGTTTTTTTCCTGTGTGTTCTTACTCCTGGTTTCTGGGACCTCTCAAGTAGACTTATTTTATTTTGCATTGAGTTATTTTGTTATATTCAATTGAATTCCATGTTTGTTGGTTGATGTTGTTGTCTTTGTAATCCAGTCATTAACAGCAGCAGAACATGAAATGGTTATTTTTTTATTTTTTTTTCATTCGCCTTATTTCTCTATTTTCCAAGACGGTGTGCATTGCACTATGTTTTTATTTTCCGCCTGTTGGCCCGGTGCATCCGACTTCGGCATGCATTTTATGTAAGGGCCTGCTCCCTCCTGCATTTTCTAAGGGTTTGATTCCCTACGGTAACGACCATTGCTGTGATGGGTAGCTAACCCAGCACCTTCGGATTGTGAGCCGTGTCACTAACCACTAGCCTACGCCGTGCCCCAAATGGTTATATTAGACAAACCGGTCGCATGCCAGTCCTAATCTCAAAGGGCTTTGATAACTGACCTTCAAGAAGAGCTCTGCATTACAAATTTTCAAATGTTCCACATTGGATCTACCCATGTGGATGACTGTAAATTTATCTACATTTAACTCCATTAAACTTCATTCTAGCCTTGTCCACATCTTTCTGTTTCATTTATGTTTGTCTCAAGCTGTCTTTCCAATGTCTTCACTTGACTTGTGAATTTCTAGAACAGAGGCTGTCTTGTAATGCTGTCAGCTGGTTTTCTTAATGCGTGTCCTATCCAATGTCATTAATTTCTCTTCACATGATGTTCCATTGATATCTGTCCGGTCCTTTCCAGCAGTTCAACATTACTGATCATTATAATGATAGCATATCTTTGTGTGAGGTGAGGTGAAATGAACTGAATATTTTACATGAGATGAAACGTGAGATGGTGGATATTATCTACATGGTGTCGAGTCTCACCTACAAGATGAGGTGAATGGTGATAAACAATTGACTTTTGGTGGTACATTCCTAAGCTTGGTATTACAGAAACATCTTAAAACTAGAAACAAATTTAACAAAAGTTGCATGTAAGTGCATTGGGCATGCAAGTATGTTGTAAAGGTATAAATGACTTTTTGGATACATCTTTAAATGACAAAGTAATATTAAAATGAAAGATAGTGGTATAAAATACATTTAATACACAAATGATTAAACCCGAAGAATAAAATAAGTATGTATCTAGTCTATAAAAATGAATTGAGCAAGCAAGGAATGTCTAAAATGTGTTGTTGGAATCTGTAAATATCTGTAAATATCTGTAAATACTTTTTAGCAATGATGGAACATGATGCACAAAGAAAAACAATAATCTCATTGAAGAACAAAACAAAATTGGCAATGCAGAAAGGAAATACTAAGCTTTCATCATTACTGTGTCTTATGCCTAATAGCATTGAAGACCAGTACCTCTACAACCATGTGTCCTTGTATGTTTTCAGCACTAGTTTTGGTGTTGTTTTTCCAGTCAACCTGAAGCATCTTCTAATATTTCTCTACTCTTTCTTTGCTCATTTAGCACTTGCCAATTGTCAGAAAGGTTTTAAAATACTTCTTTCTGAGTATGTGTATAATGTGTTCTAGCATAGTTGTATAATTTTCTTTACTTTCTGTTAGTTAGCTTCTTCTTCTTCTTCTTCTTCTGTGTTCGTTCTCAATCTCCCACTACCAAACCCTGAATAGGGCTTTGCAAGTAACAAGATGTTGTCCGGAGAACGAAATGTGTTGTGTAGCTAGTTTACAGATTGGCTGCGATATTTGCACCTTTCGGTCCGACACATCCGTCTTTGTTAGCATTAACAGTTTATCATTTCACAATAGAGACTTGCTTCTCTTATTTTAGCATCAACAATTTATCATTTTGTAATAGAGACTTGTTTTTCTTATGTAATTTTACATTTCAAAATAACAATTTCTTTTCCTTGTTTTAACGTTTCTCAATGAGAATGCTTATGTTTGTATCCTTATTTTAACATGAAAATGGAAAAATAAGCATCCTATTGTCTCTGTATTTTAAAATTTTGTAATGAGATTTTTAATCTCATTGTCTCTCTATTTTAGCATAAAATAATTTTAAAACATATAAGGGAAAGCCAGCTCAGTTTGCAAAATTGACAATTTTGTTTCCATGGGGTAAATACTAATGTTGTTTAAACGGATAAATATTAACATTCTCAACTAGTCATCTTATTTTTGTATTAACAATTTAACATTTGCTAGTGGAAATACTTTATAACTGAATTTGTTTTGTCTTAGATTCAACATGTTATCATTCCTTCACGGAGAAACTTATTTTTGCTCTCTTTATTTAGTTTTTCATAATGGAATTCTTTTTAATTGTATTTCCTTATTTTAGATTCAAAATGTCAATATTCTTAAATGGAAATGCTTATCTGAGTTCCTTATTGTAGCAGAAATAATTTTACCATTTATAATTGAAATATTCAACTGGTTTCGTTATTCTAATTTTGATAAATTACAGAAGGATTTGTAAAGATTTAGTTTTCATGACAAAAGATAAATGAGTGTATGTGTAAAGCTATCCGTGTTTGGGCACATAATCTTCTTCTGTAAAGCTCAACTGAGTCTGTTTTGCACATTATTTTCAGGATGGCAAGTGCAACAAAAAGAGTCAGTTGTCTGTAGCAGTGGTAGTGATTGTGGTCCTAATCATCTGTGGTCTGATTGCAGGCGTGGTAGGCTGGGTTTATTACGCATACACTCATCCAACCTCCAGATCTGGCATGTGGCTTATGGAGGTAAGTGGCTTGCTGTAATCACCACCCCAGGTGATTTTACCATTTACTACTGTGCGTCACTAAAATCAGTCAATCTTCTCTGATCTCGTCTACGCGGACGACATTGTTTTGTTCGGCACAGACAGCTCTGCGTTGCAGCGCTCTCTGGAAATCCTAGAGAGCAAAATGCCCTCCCTATAACCTGGGTCAAGACCAAAGTTCAGAACCTCATTCCTGACACAGCACCCCATGGTATTGTAACTCAAGATCACACTGCGGAGGGCACCAACAAATTCATCTATCTCGGCAGCATGATATAATCCTATAGGTGCAGCTGTCCCGGTGTATCAAGGTGGATCGGACTAGCTGCATCTGCTATGCACGACCTCCGACGTGTGTGAAGTAATGGCAAGATCTCCCTTGAAATAAAGCGAGACTGTGACATATGTGACCTTTTAAAATAAAGTTATACAGAATCCATCAATACAATAGTACGCTTAGACGACCAGGGCCCGTCACATCGATTGTCCATGACCACGTTTGATGGCCGTGTCAAAGGTGGCCTCCAGTTCTGTTGGGGAGGTGCAATCTGTTTCATCCAGGTGTTGCGAAGACAGCCCGAGGACATCTCCAGGATGAGCATGGCCTTTTCCCATCCCTCATCTCCACAGCCAGCTAGAGCATCTCATAGACCAGGACTTCCCAGGGAAGGTGGGCCAGGTGACTCAAGAGGGAGAGGTAATTGGGATTAATTGTCAAGGCAATGCCTACAAGTTGGGTATGCCAAACTACGTCAATGTTATAAATCAGGTAGTGTCAGTGGATCTCGAGGATCCACCTATGGTGGCGCAGGTGGAAGGCCTCAAGACGCTGCCGGTCTTGCTACAATAGTGCCCAGGTATCGGAGCCATACAGGAGGATGGGGACAACACAGGACGAGTATATATGAAGCCTGATCTCCAGGGAAAGTCTCTGCTGAGACCAGATACTGCGGAAAGAGTGCATGGAGGAAGCTGTCAGGCCCATCCCACAGGTGAAGTGCCTCTAGGGGACCTACCATGGCCAGAGAATTGTGGCACGATATGAGGATGTCATCAACGTAGTTGAGATCGATTACCTCGGAGTCGCCGACAAGAACCCTTGGGTTGTGTGCAGAAAACTGTGTGAGGATTCAGTCCATGGTGCAGCAGAAATGTGCAGGGTGAGGGCGTAGCCTTGGACACTGGATTATGTAGAGAACTCATCCTTAAGAGCCCACCATAGCCAGAGTTTGGTGCTTGTGCAGCTGTGAAGCTCCTCAATTAGGGTCAGCAGGGTGCATGGGACGCATTGTAGGGCCCTACACAGGGTATGTGTATCCACAGAATTTAAGGCAACCCATAGGTCAACATAGGCAACCTGGAGTGGGTGTTTAAACTCGCGGTGCAGTTCTACTGTGGGGGCAGAGGGTGACAATAGTATCAATGGTGGAGCAAGAGGCGATGAATCAACACATTAGCGGGCGATGATGTCTTGTTAATAGGGGCTGCAGTCTGGAGAGTAGCACATGTGCAAAGACCTTACCAGGGACAGACATTAGGGTAATAGGCTTTTAATTGCCTCATTCCAGTTGTAAGCACTTTCCCTTGTACAGGGAAATGATTATTCTTTTGCGTTATTCCATGGGAACTTGGTCAGTATTTCAGACCGTTGAGAAGAGTTGGTGCAGGGTGGTGGTCATTGAGTCCAGGTCGTACTTCAATAGCTTAGGCGGAATATTGTCAGGGCCCCACGCAAGCCATCTTTCAGTTTCTGCATAGCTGCTTTTTACTTCAGCAATAGTAGGGGCATTGGTGCCTGTGTCAGGAGTTGCTGTGAGAGACTCATGGAGTACATCCAGCGAAGGGGTGGCGGAAAAATGGTTCAACCCGCCTGCTAGCTATTTCCTCTCTTGACGTACAGGGGGCGTCATTGGATTTATTTAGGCTTTGGTGGAGGCACCAGTAGGATGTTGGGAGGGGTTTGAGTTAAGAGAATCCACCACTGCACATTATAGATTTGGCACAGGTTTTTATGTGCACAGCTACAAGGGTCGGAACACCTTCAGCCCTAGACAGGTGTATCAAGATTCATTCATATTTTACAATTGTGGAGTTTGTTTTTGCTTTCAGCACCGTCCAAGCCAGATCAAGTCTAAGATCAAGTTTTGGAAGAGCAGCTCTGATGCCGGAACCAAATATAAAGTGGAAAGTGAGGCCTAATGATGGTGTGCAAATGCTTGATTGTTGTTTGTGTTGGTAGTGAATATGCTGCTGAGAATAAATGATACATGTTGTATAACAGGCCAATGTTCAATGCTCATTCAAAGCCAAATCAATTTGTTATCTGTAGTATCTACTTGTATCAATATTTTGTTAGAATCGCTATTTCATGAAAGAGATAATCAATATTTTGTAGAATCTGTATCTCGGTAGTATATTATGAAAAAATATGAATTTTAGAGGAATGATGTGATGAAAGTGAATCTTCATGAGGGCCAAGCCACTAAAGTGTCAGAAAAATTAGATAAATGATAAATTTATTATTTTTTAGAAATGTAAAATTATGTAATTCATAAAATATTTATGAGTGATATGAATTTTAGAAAAACAGTTTTGTGCTAATATAAAAAGTATTTATCTTTAACGTTTTTAAGTAACACAATATTCTGTGTTTTTGATTGCTTTGCGTTATAGGGCTAGGTGTCAGACATTCACATTCAAACCAAGTAATTTGTATCTAGTGTCAATTTAAGGAGTGTCTCATCTAAAGCAGAAGTGGATATATTGAGGTCGGATGAAGATAAAATTTTAGAATAGTCTATAAGCTGGTAAATGGAGTTTAATGTAGATAAATGTACAGTCATCCACATGGGTAGATCCAATATGGAACATACTTACAGAATGGGCGAGAACAGTATTAGAAAGATAAAAAATGAAAAGGACCTAGGGGCTATAATAGATCATACAGGTAAGGTGAGTGAGCAAGTCCAGGCAGCAGTGAAAAGGGCATATGCAATGTTAGGTATGATTTTTTTTTAAATATTAAACATATGGGCAAGGAATTGATAGTCAAGCTGTATAAAGTATTAGTTAGACCTAGATTGGAGTACTGTGTACAGGTGTGGAGTCCTTATCGTAAATGGGATATAAACATGCTGGAAAGGATACAAAAAAGAGCAACAAAGCTGATAGTGGGATTCCAGAATTACAGTTATGAGGAAAGACTGAGGAAAAACCGGCCTGCAGTGTTTAGAAAAGAGAAGAATTTGAGGTGACTTAATACAGATTTATAAGATAATCAACAGAACGGATAAATTAGACTATAATAGGTTTTTCAAAATACAACCACCTACAAGATCAAGAGGGCATAGCTACAAATTAACTAAAGAAAAGTCTAGATTAGATATTAGGAAATATTTTTTGGGACAGAGAGTGGTGAATGCGTAGAATGCATTGCCACAGGAAGTAGTGAAGGCAGGGATAATTAATGCATTTAAGAATAGATTGGATGCGCATAGCTTTTAAAGCAAGGAAATGTAAATTAAACTGGTTGTATACAGACTCTGCAGTCTTCTAAACAAGTATAAAGACGTTAAGTTATATGGAGAAAAATACATTATTATGAACACTCCCTTTTTCATTGCAGACTTTTATAAATAAAATGAATTCAGATGAAAAGCCATATTCTGGATCAATAAAGACAGCACAATAATAAACCCAAAAAATACTTTAGAAAATAATATTAATACATTATGTAAGATAAGATTGTTGAGATGTCAAAAGTAGAACATAAAAAGAAAAAATGCTTGAAAAGAAATATTGCTATAAACTTATTTCTTGGAATTACAAACATATGGCCTTCCCAATTCCCAAAAGACAACATATCAACCTCCTGAAAAGTAGAGACCAAAGCACCATTTTCCAACTTCGGACTCAACACATACAACTTAATATTCACTTGAAAAGAATCCAACCAGAAAATCCTCCAGAATGCTGGTTGTGCACACATCCCTATGAAACTGTTGAACACCATCTTTTTTAATGTCGGGCACTTGCCGATGTTAGGAAAGAGCTTCTTCCTCAGTGGTCAGACAAATGGAACACTTTGTACGGAACTAAACAACAGCTTACAAACACTTGCAGATACCACTATATGGGATTGGGCCGAAGGGCAGGAGCCTATAGGCCACTGGATCAAAAACCAACCAACCATTCTTGGGATGTTTTTAAACAATATAATCTGAGTAGCAGAGCTGTTGGAATGTCTGTCTCTTATTTCACAAGCAAAGATGGCGACATCATCAGACTGTCCTCATCCTGAAGATGTGACTTGCGCTGAATTTGGATTTTAGTGAGAAAGAAGCTGCGCTGGATATCAATCTCACTCTATCATCCTGAGTTACCATTAACCAGTGGCAAGACATACAATCAAGATGACTAGAAGCAGCTCAAGATGCAGACATTCTGGTCGTACAATCCATGAGACTAGGGGTCGCTTGAAACTTGTGGCCGTTGATCGTCTACCGTTTCCTTGACGATTTGAGAGGCGAATGTTGTACCCCTCGACAGCAGCAGCCCCCAAGCGTAGACTAGAAGACGCTACTGCTGACCAGCACCTACATCTGTAGGTCTAGGTGAGGGTCCAGTAACCCATGGCTGAGTAGAGATTCCAGTTGTGGCATGCAATGAAAATGGATGCAATTTCCAAGTAGGTCGTGCACACCAACCAAAGACTGTGCAATCCGTAGTGACGTCCTATCCAACAACGTGTATTCTATAACACATGAAGAACAAATCGTGTTTTCTCAGAATTCCGAGGAAAATTACACACATAGGCTTCCTGTGAATAGCGTAGGATGTGCTAGAAAATGATCAAACACTGCACTCCATACATTAATTGGAACAAACAAGGCACATGAAAATCGCAGACCATGAGAGCAGCTGTTGCTTGGTCGCCATCTTACCAGAGGTCCTTACAGTGTACCAAGCAGTTGGGCAAGGACAGCATTTCTGTTACAGAATAATATGTGGAAATTCAGGGAAATTAAGACTAAAAGCAAGTTAAGATTGTTTTCGTGTTAAGTCAGTACCCCTGTATGGAGCAGAAACTAGGAGAACGACAAAGGCAATACAAAGAATGGAGCAGAAACTAGGAGAACGACAAAGGCAATACAAAAGAAAACTTCAGTCGTTCATCAATAGATGTCTAAGGAGGATAATGGGTATTGGTTGGCACGACCTGGTGAGGAACAAAGACCCATGGGAAAGAAGCCAACAACAAGCAATGGAGCAACAGATGAATCATAGGAAATGGAGTTGTGTAGAACACACTCTGTGTGGAGCACCATCAAATGTGGCCAGACAGGCGCTGACATGGAATCCAAAGGGGAAGAGGAGAAGGAGTAAACACGGAAAAGAGACTTCTTCTTCTTCCTCCTCTGTGTTCATTCTCAATCTCCCTCTACCAAACCCTGAACAGGGCTTTGCAAGTAGCAGGATGTAGTTCGGAGAACGGAAAGCGCTGTGTTGCTAGTTTACAGCTTGACTACGATATTTGCACCTTTCAGTCCAATACATCTGTCTTAGGCAGAGAAAAAGAGACTGAAAATAAGCTTCAGCCCCTGGACTTCAACTAGAGATAGGCATGCAGGAAAGGCAGTGTAAGATTAAACATGCTGGAGACGGTTTGTAAATAATATTTGCCACGGAGGGAGTGATGGGCATTGATTTATGCAAGATAAGATTGCAGGGATAACGAAGAGCACAAAAAATGATGCTTGAAATGAAATATTGTGATCAATTTATTTCCTGGGATACTTTTTATATAATCCGAGTAGCAGAGCAGTATTTGCCTCTCACGGAAAAGGTGTGGCCTCAACAGTGCTCAGTCGTTGTTATTGTTCGAAGCTGCTCATGGTCAGTTCTTCATTCTTGATGATGTTTTTTTGGGTAGTGTATTACAGTAACTCTTCATATACCTTGAGGCATACTGGAGAAGGTGTACCTGGACCCTTCTGGCTGTAGTGTAATGTGGGAATTCTCAGTAGGCTCACCACTATGGGAATCATAGTGTCAATCCCCACCTTATTGTAGCATACCACAACCATTTTCCAGGAGTACTGCAAGGATGTAAGTTGGGGGTCCAGGTCAGTATGTTTTACCTGACCCTGATGAAAGTCTTGACTGCCATACCCAACTGTAAATGAGTACTTGGCTTTACAGTTAGAGAAGGCAAAGTGGAATAGGAAACTGTTCACCCCACATCATAACAAGGAGAGATTTATCACAATGACAGTCTCTCTATATGTTTCTGTTTATAAGAATCAACATCACTGCACTTCCAGCATACCAATAGGTGCTCAGTTTCTCTCAGCAAATGGTGCAGGGTCTCGATGCTGATGGTCCCTATAGCTCGCTGGTTGTACTCTCCTGCTCCATCCTCTCATGCGCCCCACTCGAACTTCATTTGTATAGAAACTTTGCAGTCTGTGGATTGCTGATTCATCTATTTCGGTGTCCTTTTCCGCCAGAAGGTCATTGATTGGTTTCAAAATGTCATTCCTATCCATCACCAACTTGCCCATGATGGAAGCTTGTAACGCCAAGATACCAGCTCTTTTGTCGCTCTGAACCCCAGCACGACCAGGACAGTAGGTTCATGTCAGCCCCTGGAGGTTTGAGACATCAACAGCTGCTATCCACTCGTACTTCAGCCATCCTTTCTTTACCTTCTGAAGTACGGCTTGGATTAACAAATTTTAGCATAAGCTACTGGAATTGCCGCAGCTCTACAGAATGCGAAGTTATTCTCCGATAATTGACATACGACTCCGACATCTTCATGATTCAGTAGAATGCTTGAAAGAGAATGATGCCTTCAAGTGTTCAGGATACAGATGCTACAATAATCCGTGCAGACTTGGCAAGCGGGAACTTGTGATATATGTGAAGCTAAAACCTCCCCACACATGGATAGTTACTAGCACCTTATAAAATTGAGGATGTTGAACCTACAAGGGATTACAGTCTCTCTAACACTTCAACTCCATTTGGAATGTTTACTATGGGACTACCATTGTGTGTACCTTTTTATCTTTTCCTTTCTTATAATACTATAGTACCCCTCTTATTTGAACAGGTAGAAACCAGAGCATGTTCGCAAAGTGAATTTGTTTATAAAGTGTAATTTTTTTTTTTAAGTTTACAAATGCATTTTGACTTCTGAAAATAGTAAACGAGGCACTAAATATCATTTTAAATTGCAGGCGAAATCTGAACAAACAATAATACAAATAAATATTAACAAACTCTTACCTTTCATTATTTTAGTTCTTACAAAAGTGGAAGACAAATGTATAGAAAGATAATGATTTGGGTTCCTTAAATAAAACCATCAGACTTAAGTTTTACTACATTCTCCATTGGAAAATTTAGTGAATGTCAGTTTTTTTATTTGTCGAGAAGGGAAACTTGATAGTGATTTTACAGGGGCAGATGGAAGCCACGGCACTGCACTGGCTGGCTAGCTGAGTGATCTGGGATCAATCCCCAGTTAATGTGGGATATTTTGTCGG
Organism: Ariolimax columbianus; assembly: GCA_036924085.1. Taxonomy (NCBI): domain Eukaryota; kingdom Metazoa; phylum Mollusca; class Gastropoda; order Stylommatophora; family Arionidae; genus Ariolimax; species Ariolimax columbianus. The sequence goes on from JAVGWX010000003.1 coordinate 94,542,826, forward strand.
CTGTAAACGGATGCTGGTCGATCCATCCTAAAGAATTGGGTGCAGGAGCAGTTCTGGGAAAGAAAAGGCAGCTGTTGCAATGCTGACCACATCACACCTAGTGTGCTGTTGGTCCAAGAAGATATGTGCCCAACACCATAATCTCCAACGTGCCACATTGGTGTATTTTTTTTTTTTTTTTTTTTTTTTTTTTGCGTTCGCCTTATTTATCTATTCCCCAAGGCGTGTGTGCGTTACACTGTAGTTTTTATTTTTGCGCCTGTCGGCCCAGTGCATCCGACTTCAGCATGCATTTTATGTAAGGGTCTGCTTCTTCCTGCATTTTCTAAGGGTTTGCTTCCCCGGGGTAACGGCCGGTGCTGTGATGGGGATCGAACCCAGCACCTTCTGGTTGTGAGCCGTGCCACTTAACCACTAGGCCACGACGTCCCCTACATTGGTGTATAAGCGGGATCACTTTACAGAGGCCTGATGATGATGATGACATCTCTGGATCTGAAGAGTTGGCGGTGACTGGCACTGGATGTTGGGATTGCTTCTTGAAAGAGGAATGCAATGTAGTTGGCCTCGTAATTGAGGTTAGTCTCCTTTCTCGAAACACTTCACTGTGACAGGCTATTGAAATTGGGGAAACGTGGCACACAGTCAACTTTGACATGAACTACCTGGTTTGTTTAAAAGTCATGCTAGAATGATGTTGATAAGAGCGTTCTCCCGCTTGTATGCAAGGGCTCTTGTTATAATTGAAGATGTTTGTATGCAAGGGCTCTTGTTATAATTGAAGATGTTTGTATGCAAGGGCTCTTGTTATAATTGAAGATGTTTGTATGCAAGGGTTCTTGTTATAATTGAAGATGTTTGTATGCAAGGGCTCTTGTTATAATTGAAGATGTTTGTATGCAAGGGTTCTTGTTATAATTGAAGATGTTTGTATGCAAGGGCTCTTGTTATAATTGAAGATGTTTGTATGCAAGGGTTCATTTTATAATTGAAGATGTTTGTATTAAAAGGTGTTCATAAAGTGAGTGTTTGTATAGTGGGGCACTAATATAATTGAAATGTGAAGATATATCCAGAAATGTGGTATACTACCCCCAGCTTAAAACTGGGTTAAGTAAGATATAGGGACCTAAATATAGTGCATGGCAAGGACAATAATTGGTTTTAACATTCTTCAGAAACCAGTACAGGAAAGTATAGATACAGTGGGCTAAACTATGGGAATTATGCATAGTATACTTAAGTGACAATAGGAATAGTGTGTTCTTGACAAACTTGGTATAGTGTGCTAGTGAGAAACTATATACTCTATGTTCTTAAGAAATTATTTAAGATGTATTTCTGAGAATCTGTTTCAGATATATATATGATCAATATACTTTTTTTTCTGTGGTTGACGGAAAGACAAAGAAGAGGAACATTTGCATGTTTTCCATACGTACATATATCTCTCTCTGATATTACTGTTTGAATTTAGCTGTGATGCTGCATACTCTTTTGCTAGGCACTTTTATTCTTGTTATCATACAATCTTCTGTTACTTTTTTAAAATACTTGAGAATTTTTCAAATGCTATTTGTTTCTCTGACATTTGTTGACATGCAGATGTAATTTGTGTCTTTTGAAATATTGTTTATTTGTTTACATTTTTTTAATCATTCAGATGCTTTGAATCTTTTTTTTTATTTTGAATCTCTTGACATTACTATTACTACTATTACTCAGTGGTCAATCATTGAAATATTGTAGAATGTTTTGTCATTTAGCAAAAAATCATTTGGATGTCTTCTTTGTTAATCTTGAAATATTTGCTATTCTCTGACATATTTCGATCTTTCACGTGTCATCTATATGCTTTGAATTAATTTATAACCTTCTGTCATTTTTGGTACATTTGGTGTGCACCTAACTTTGTAATCTCATGACAGTAATGTGTGTGTATGTGCATGTATGTATTATAGTGTCTAGCTTTCCAAACTTCCAAAAGTTTCAATCTAGACATGAGATCAAATATGATGTGGTTGGGAGTAGATTATGTGGTTTTGTTTAAGGGATGCTGTTCTCTCTCTTTCTCAAAACTGATGTTTTGTTCTAACTTTTCCCAGAGTTTTTGTTGATGTTGACTTTGGTCAGTTCTACCTTTCCCAAAGTCTTTGTTTATGGTGGGGGTAGGAAAACTGATGTTTTCCCAAAGTTTTTGTTTTATGTTGACTTTGTTCAGTCCTACCCTTCCCAAAGTCTTTGTTTATGTTTACTGTGGTCCTACCCTTCCCAAAGTCTCTGTTCATGTTGACTGTGGTCCTACCCTTCCCAAAGTCTCTGTTTATGTTGACTGTGGTCCTACCCTTCCCAAAGTTTCTGTCCATGTTGACTGTGGTCCTACCCTTCCCAAAGTCTCTGTTCATGTCGACTGTGGTCCTACCCTTCCCAAAGTCTCTGTTCATGTCGACTGTGGTCCTACCCTTCCCAAAGTCTCAGTTCATGTTGACTGTGGTCCTACCCTTCCCAAAGTTTCTGTCCATGTTGACTGTGGTCCTACCCTTCCCAAAGTCTCTGTTCATGTTGGCTTTGGTCCTACCCTTCCCAGTCTCTGTTCATGTTGGCTTTGGTCCTACCCTTCCCAGTCTCTGTTCATGTTGGCTTTGGTCCTACCCTTCCCAAAGTCTCTGTTCATGTTGGCTTTGGTCCTACCCTTCCCAGTCTCTGTTCATGTTGGCTTTGGTCCTACCCTTCCCAGTCTCTGTTCATGTTGGCTTTGGTCCTACCCTTCCCAAAGTTTCTGTCCATGTTGACTGTGGTCCTACCCTTCCCAAAGTTTCTGTCCATGTTGACTGTGGTCCTACCCTTCCCAAAGTTTCTGTCCATGTTGACTGTGGTCCTACCCTTCCCAAAGTTTCTGTCCATGTTGACTGTGGTCCTACCCTTCCCAAAGTTTCTGTCCATGTTGACTGTGGTCCTACCCTTCCCAAAGTCTCTGTTCATGTTGACTGTGGTCCTACCCTTCCCAAAGTTTCTGTCCATGTTGACTGTGGTCCTACCCTTCCCAAAGTCTCTGTTCATGTTGACTGTGGTCCTACCCTTCCCAGTCTCTGTTCATGTTGACTGTGGTCCTACCCTTCCCAGTCTCTGTTCATGTTGACTGTGGTCCTACCCTTCCCAGTCTCTGTTCATGTTGACTGTGGTCCTACCCTTCCCAAAGTCTTCCCAATTGTTAGCTGCATGAAAACTGATGTTTTGATCTTACCCTTCTCATCTTTAGTACAGCAAGATAACATATGAGTAGGTAACTAAATACTAATTATGATTGATTTAAAGATTGGTTTTTTTTTATTGATCTGGTTAATTTGAACCCTTTTATCCCTGGCCACCCGATTTATCCAATGCCATTCCCCCGTGCTCCTGAGAAAATACGCACAAGATAGACATTTGAGGAAAGCTATTTACTATGAAAAAGCTATTTGCTCTAATTTAATTATTCTATCTCAAATTCACTGACCTGATCATCTCCTATGTTGATACTTGTTAATGCCAGTAAATTATGGAATATATTTATTTAAAACCATCCTGTATCAAATTTAATTTATACATTACGTGGGATATCTCCCAGGGCCGCAGTCTGATCCTCCAAAAGTTAGGAACAGATCTAGCTTGATAATTCATAATTCATATTCATAATTAAAATCACACGTGTCGTTATTCAAATAATATCTTGTCCTTTCCAAAATAATTGCCACCTAAATACAGTTTATCAGCTTCCAAATCCTTGAGAATACTTTCAGCGTCTTTTTCTGTAGATAGCCTATTAGAATGGACATTTCCCAAATTTTCAAAACTACTTTCCATCACGAAAATCATAAAAAACTTCATGAAAAATTCAAAGTTTATAAATGTCGTCATATTTGTTGTATCTTCGAAAATGTGTGTGCTGTGGAGATGTCATGAAATAATGGCCAAAGTCAAAGCAGTACGGTCCGAAATACTCCTTAAAGTATAAGTCCACTTGTCACACCGAATCATGAGTGGCTCTGAGAATGGAGTATTTACACACACATCTGTATATGGATGTCACATGCTTAAAGTGTAAAGGATCTTTATTTTCTCTGTGTTGATATTCAGTTCAAATCACCATTCTCATACTGGAAGTTATTGTCTTGTATGCCCTACTCTGCTCAGCAGCACTCTTACCCCTCTCTGTAGCAGATTAGCCCAGTAAGTATCCACCATGAATTTCAGCACTCACTATTTGGCAATTATCTTTTTTTCATGCTATTATATATATATTATGTTATTGATTTAGATTTTGAAGGCTGAGGATCTAGCAGAATGAAGATTTTAACACTTCAGCCACTCTTGAAATCTTTGCCATGGGACAAACATTTCCCATTTTTTAATCTACTTAACAAGCAATCTGTCAATAACAATGCCAAGTCTTTCACTTTTCACAGGACTTCGATCTGAACATGTGGATTTATATTTACAGCAATCAAAAAGCATTTACTTCCTGGGAATCAAAAGTGTAGATAAATTTAATTTTAATTACTTTCATTATTTTGCATTTGGTTTTTGTCTATTGTCTAATTTATCAAATCTGAAACAGATCTGAATCAAAAGTACAAATGGATTTGAAATTGAAAATTTGTATTCAAAGCATTTGAGCTTTGTTTTGTCCTCGTGCTGTGTATGTTCCCTTTTGGAGCAAAAATAAAGAATGAACATTAACAGAATGAGTCCACTGTTATACAAGTATTTTTGTCAGCAATAAGTAGGCTTTCTTGCTGTATTCAGTGGCGTAGATGTAAGCTTGTATAGGCTACACATAATGTGTATGGTTTTATCATATTTCTTTCAGTGTACAGCCGTATACAATTCCTTTATAAATGTTTCCCCTAAGGAATTATTATCAATCATGTAAATATACTCTTTATTTCAAACCATGGGACATTTAACAACCATCAGAGTCCCCTAAAACAGTCGATCTATACTTTGCTTTCTTCTTCTTCGTTCATTCTCAATCTACTGCTACCAAGCCCTGAAAAGGGCTTTGCAAGTAGCAGAATATAGTCCAGAGAACGTAATGCTTTGTGTCGTAGTTTACAGCTTGACTGCGGTATTTGTACCTTTCTGTCCGACACATCTATATTCAGCAGTCATTTTTGAGTACCAGGTTACCTTTCCCTCTTCGATCCCTTCTCCTTAGCCAGTCTGCTTTGTTACATACATCATGTTATCCAGGATCACCACATGGAGGTGTAGAAGGGTCTTGGCAGCTCTGGTTCACTGGCTCTGATGATAACAGCCAGCTATGGGTCGCTGATTGCTGCAACTCATGCGCTGCTCAGCGTCTGGATCATATACTTTGCTTTCTGATAATCTATTTTTTAACTGTTACAAAATAGTTATTATATTCATTTTGCTGTTGACAATATGTTGCACTCATTGTGTCACATGCTAATGTCAGAACTTTCCTGAAAATAACTCATTCTCACATATAATTGTTTCCAATATTCTCTTGAATTTTGTACATTTTATAAGACATAGTCTCTGTTCTGTTAAGAGTCGATGTTATTGCACTCCAGAACGACCCAAAGGTGCTCATTCTCTCTTAGCGAATTATCTATATATTGATGGTTCCTGTAGCTCCCTGGCTGCAAACACTCCAGCTCCATCCTCTTAGGTCAAGCGTCCCTTTGTGCTGGACACCCTCACGATTTAAAAACGTGTAGGCTCTGCCATTCACACACAAAAATATTAATTTACATTCATGGACTTATGCATGCCTAGTTTTTTCCTCTGTCTGGCTGTCTTGTGTGTGTGTGTCTCTCTCTCTCTACTCCCTTCTCTCCCCCTCTTTCTCTCTCTCTCTCTCTCTCTCTCTCTCTCTCTCTCTATATATATATATTCTTCCCCCTCTCTCTTTCTCTCTCACTCTCTCTCCCTTTTTTTTTAACGCACAGACATACACCATTAAGTACAGTTAATTATAGTCAGGTGTAGGGTAGGAAATTATCAACTGGTAGAAGCTGCTTATATGTATGTAACCCAGACATTCAAAATCGCATATACTTAACTTAATTTCTTCACCTATTCAAACAGCATGGATATCTTTATAAGAAAGTCTCTTTGCTGGGTAATCCGTTATGGACGTGAAATATGATCCCCAAGAAAGTTGAAAAATGAAGTTACTGGCCGTAAGCAAGAACACGCAATGGTGTATTCCATGTCCACTTGAATATAGTATGACCTCAACTATAATACGGCATTAAATTGTTCAAATACATCACATTATATTTTCATAAATGTATGACAATCGTTGGGGTAGACACTTTACCCTTTTCAGTCAGGGCTCATTATGTTAATTTATGTCTTTCAGTCTGGTCCAAAATACAGGAATTCTGTGCGTGAAAGTTCAATTCAAAATAAAATTTGTTGTTATTAAACAAATGGAGCTGAAATTATGATCTAAACATCATGGGACACATAATTAGTCATCGATGACATGAAGTATTCATAATAAAGATGATATATTAGTATGAGGCGTTAAATGACATTAATGCAGAGGTGAGAATTGTTGAGGAATGTGTTTTTTGTACTTACCCCATCACATATTTTGCAGATATATCCATCAATTCCTATACACATACCTTTCGTATTATGTGTTCCAATCAAAGTCTGAATTGGACGTGAGTTGAATATACAGAGTAATCCAGATGCATGATCGTTGGACTGATCAAATAATATATTATTTCTACGGCCTTGAAGCCTAACTTTTGTTACAATAAATGGGTAGACTTTAAAATATTGTAATACACGCTGGATTCGACCTGTCCCAAAAAAACATACAGCTAAACGTCAATTGTATATGCGCGAACGCAACCATCCTGCAGAGGTGTTAAAAAAATAAAATTCAGCAAACGAAATCATGAAACACACACTTCTTTTTTAGATGTCCATTTTGGTTGAAACACCATTTTTAGCTTTTTGGAGACCAGTGTCGAGCGATACAAGCTGTGTTAATATTGAACAGGTTGAGCTAAAACTGAATACGATTTTCTCATGCAATGCAACCAGTCTTGCTTTTCAGGTTAAAAACTTAACTTATTTGACATTGTTTCATTTAATGTATTTAGGCCATTTCCATCTGCTGCGTTGGTTACGCTTTTCGTAAGCTACAAAAAGACTTCTGCAAAAATCTTCCGTTAGTGATGTTTTTGGTAGGTTTTTTTTCCCCAGTTAACACTTTACAGTCTGGGGTATTATTTCACAGATTTATGTCTTGCAGTCCAAGACAAGTGCAGCAACTCTGTATGTCAAATAATTCTTTTTTTATATAAAATTAATTAACATTCAACAAATTACGCTAAAATTATCATCTAATTTTTAAAAAGACACATAATTAAATAACTTGAATTATTCATAATAAAAAATATATATTAGTATTAAGCCTTAAATTATAAGTGAATGAAACAGGTTTCATTGACAGGGTTTTGATTAGATGCTCAAAATTCAAATTGTTGCGTGTTATGTTAGCGCTATGGAAGCTTGCATGCTATGAAATATACTGTCATGTGAAGAATATTAATGCTTAGTGAGCATGGCTACTTTCAACACAATTTTTAATATAAATACATGCATACTATTTTTGTCTTGTTTGTATATTTTGACTAGTATAATGTATATTTTGATTCCAGGAGCTTCATCTTGACTTATTCCTTTATTTTGCCTTTGGAACACATGGCTGGGTTGATTATTCTAAATTATTTTTTATTTTGGGAAATCCTCTTGAGATTCCAGCTATGAGAAAATAACTGGCGACCTCACTTTCATGAACTGTTAAGATTCCAGCTATCAGAAGATAAGTTGGCAACCTCACTTTCATGAACTGTTAAGATTCCAGCTATGAGAAAGTAAGTGGCGACCTCACTTTCATGAACTGTTAAGATTCCAGCAATGAGAAAATAAGTGGCGACCTCACTCTCATGAACTGGGTTCTTCCAGTAAAGTTTGCAGTTTTAGTAATTGTTGAAGTTTCTATATATTTTGTTTCAACTGGTTAAGGCTGTTAGCCTTAACCCAGACTTCAAATTTGGAGGACCAGTGTGTACTCTTGGTCTGACCTCCCTTCCAGTGACCTGTTTAACTTGGTTGGATCTGGCATAGCTCATGTGGTCATTAAGGCATGTAAGCCATCCCAACCACAACGACATGGAGTACATGGAATGGAGGAGATTTATCTGGCATATGAAAATTACTCATCTACTTACCACATCCTCTTTTCTGTATTTTTGCCTCCATGCATTTTTAAATGTTATGATCTATTAATCTTGAGACATATCATGTAGATTTTTATACTCATTTAATCTATTTTATATTAGCCAGAATGCCTGGGTTATGTATGCCTTGTGACTAATGCTCTCCCTCTATATATATATATATATATATTGAATTAATGATATTCAAACAGGCAGGTGTATGTATACCTGCTGCCAGGTCACTGAAGACTATCAGTAGAAAGTTCTTTTTTTTTTGCAATCTTCACTTCCTGTGGCATCTTAGGCCTTGGGGAAGGTAAGTTTCGTATTGGGTAGGAATATCATTGCTTTCAGAACTTTGACCGTACAGCGGCTAACACCTTCTCTTATCGATTTCCAACTGCCAAGTGTTCTTTTATGTGCACATGATCTCCAAGTTTCTTCATGCATCTCTAATAGGACTAGACACTGGTCCTACCTCCTTTCAGATCAGGTGATGCTTGAAAATTGTGGATTTTAAACGTCACCGCTTTATGCTTTCATAAAAGACATTTTTTAGGGCCAAAAATGAACAAAAATTTACACATAACAACAGAGATATTATTACTATTATTGATCCAGAACATGTGTGGTAGAATTTCTACTTTCATGCAATGTAAACAGGGCTTATGTTAGTTATAATGTGGGAGTGTGTGTTGAGGTTGAGTGCCTGTATCTGTACAAACTGAACTGACTTGGTCATGGAACAAAATAAGAATATTAATAATAATGACAGTGATGATGTAATCCCTTTAGCTGTGAGCTGTAGCTCATGACAGCCTAATGCCTCCCGGACAAAAAAGCACTTGTCTTCCTCAGTTATTGTGGTGATGTGTAGAGTGTGTTGTATATAGTGAGGTGTGGTGGGAGCAGTTGGTTTTCGCAGATCGGTTAGCCTTGGGTATAGAGTCAGAAGGTGCTCAACTGATTCCTTGTGGTGGGGATAGAATCTGCAATTTGGTTCACGAAGTGGGTCAATTCTATTCTGATGTTTCTTGAGAGGGGCATGGCCTGTTCTCAGATTGAAGATCAAACTCTGGTCTCTTCTTTTCAATTTTTTGCCAAGGGGATCTACCTACAGATCTTCATTGTGATATTAGGCTGTGGTCGTGTTGCTCCACTTCTGGCCAGCTCAATAGTCTTTTCATTTCTTGGGACTCTGACATGACCAAGTTTCCACCGGAGCACCACTCCCGCTCCATAATAGGTGGACAGTTGGTCAATTAATTTGTAGTAATAGTGACAGTAAAAATACTAATCTTAGTTTTCTTGTAGTCCAGCCTATTTGCTTTCTTCAAGAAAGAGAATCTTATATAATAAGCACAGATTATAAAACTATCATAATTTTTGAACATTCAAGATGTTATTCATTGTTTGAACGTTGTTCCCAGACTTTTATAGGACAGTTACCTGAAATATGCAATAATCCTCATCATGTAAGCTAAATATGGTGTTAATTTTATACACCTGTAAAAATTGTTGCCAGTTTATACTGAAATGTGAGGGCAAGTCAGTAAGTAGATCACAAACTGATATGAAATAGCTGGAAATTGTAATTGGTGGTTTATAAAGGACTCATTAGGGGACAACTGTTTAATGATTAAACTTGATAACAGACACTAGGTGTTGCATGAACGTGCACAGCTCAGATAAACAAATGTCGAATGTACTTCATGATGAAGTGAACAACTAAAAAACAGTGTGCTGTTGTACATGGATGGTTGTGGGTGGGGAGGAGAGTGTAAATGGTCTTCCTACAAAAGATATTCATAAGAAAATGTTTCATTCCTGTTTACAGTGAAAATTATTTGTCACGTAAAGCAGTACATAAGTCGATAAATTTTCTCACATCCGCTATCAAATTGCTGATGAAGATCGACCTAGTCGTTCTTTTAGGATTGCCACAGAAGTATCTGTATGACAGGTGGGGTCAGTAATTTGAGCTGACAGGCAATATGATAAGTGTTTGAATGTTGATGGAGATTATGTTGAGAAGCAAGAGGAAATGTAAGTATAATATTAAATAGTTTTCAAGTCTGTATCTCATTTAGTTAATTTTGTATAGCTGTTTATGACTTATTTACTGGTTTGCTCTCATAATATTCAGGGAAACATTCTTAGTCGATCTGTACTTCTACAGGGGCAGATGTCCCTGTGCATGTCCCACCTCTGGAATGAGCTGGATTTAGCCGGCAGAAGGATTTCCTGTTTAGCAGGCTAGGCTTGAGCAGCTTAATACTCCACTGCGTTGGGTGGTTAATAGATGTGCCAAGTTCATCTTAATAGACTCAAACACTAGAGCAAAGTAGACCCCTAGCCTGTTAGGTGCCATTTATGCTGCTCTAAACAAACTACCTAACCATGTCCGGTGTTACGCCATGTCACACAGTTAGTCACCTTTTACGACATGCTCTCTGTGAGGCAGTGGTGTTATTCTTGTCCCTTTCATACACAAAGACTCTGACAGACCACTGTGTATATCATCAACATAAATCAATTTCCTTAGATTTATTACTTTATTATTAATTCATACGCAGTTTTGGAGCTGTATGTTTTTAACTGGCTTGCTGGGAATTACTGTAGGCCTACACCAGAATATCCTGTCAATAGATTTGCAAAGAATATCATGTCAATAGATTTGCAAAGAATATCCTGTCAATAGATTTGCAAAGAATATCCTGTCAATAGATTTGCAAAGAATATCCTGTCAATAGATTTGCAAAGAATATCCTGTCAATAGATTTGCAAAGAATATCCTGTCAATAGATTTGCAAAGAATATCATGTCAATAGATTTGAAAAGAATATCATGTCAATAGATTTGCAAAGAATATCCTGTCAATAGATTTGCAAAGAATATCCTGTCAATAGATTTGCAAAGAATATCCTGTCATTCACTACCAGATTTGCTTAAACATTCAACTTGATGTCTAAAATTATCTGTATAATACCTATTAAACATGCATTGCCTGTTACATGATATCAGAACGTTGCCAGACAGATTTCACGGTACTAATTTGTCAACATTACATGACTTTATTTTTAACGTTCTCGGTGCAGACGACTGAGCAGTTAATTAATATGCCTGCCTCTTTTTCTGGAGAAGCAAATTCAAACCCTGGGACAGCTCAGATATTGTCTATTGAGGATGAGGTAACTTAACATATTTCTACTAGTTTAGAACCAGTTTCATTTACATTTCCTTGCTCCAAAAGCTATGCGCCTCCAATCTATTCTTCATGCATTAATTGTCCCTGCCTCCACTACTCCCTGTGCATTCATCACTCTCTAACTAAAAAAATATTTCCTAAAATCTAATCTGGACTTTTCTTTAGTTAATTTGTAGCTATACCATTTTGTTCTTGTAGGTGACTATTTTGAAAAACTCGATATAGTCTAATTTATCCTTTCGGTTGATTATCTTATAATCCTATCTTATTTTCTGTGTGGTTACTACATGGTAAGAGGCTTTTTTCCTCAGTCCTTTAAATGCCTGTTTGGGACACCAGTAATGGAAGGAAAAATAAACAATGCAAATATATTTTGTTTCATTCTGCTTCTTATAATGAAAAAAATTGTAATTTGTTTAATCGTTTATTTTTTGTACAATGACAAATTTCACGTGTGTCATTACATACATCGGTGCACAAATAAAAAACAGTAAAACACATATCCTGACGGGGTTTGCCCCATTGTGATAAACTAAGAGGCGGGGGCGACAAAGGCATAAAGTAACACAAGAAATCTGTGCAGTATTTTCTGCCTTGGCAACGGCTAGTACATTCCAACCTTTAAATATTCACCTAAAAATAATGCTGTTTATATGTTTACCTATATATTTATCAAAATCTTGTGTACATTAAAATCATTTGCTGTGGTTTAAATATGTGTATGTTTTCTGCTCATTCTGGAAGAATTGCTTAATTGACATGTATAATAATAATATAAAAATATATATATTTTAGTCAATGTGGGTTTTTTAATTTTGGTTATAGATTGCACATATCACTCAGACCCCTCCCATATGGATCCTGGAAGCAAAGGATAGTTCCACTGAAGCAAGAATAGTGTGAAAATCAACTAAACAGGCTTGTTAATGGCACTAAACAAAGTAGGTTAATAGCGACCACAATGGCAAGGATAAGTATTTGTGCGCTTGGAAAAAAATATTTATAACTAACATCAGAAATAAAAGTGAAATTGTAGGCACTCTGGACATAAGTGCTCCGCAATGGGAAAGGTGCGATTTGGCCTGATGAACACCCCAAATAAAATGTTAGAACTGGGTCTAGTAACCTCATCATACAAAATGGTATAGCTGCCCCTTTCAGTCATACCTAACTATAGTAGACCTTTTCAGTCATGACTGACTAGTAGCCCCTTCAGTCATGACTGACTAGTAGCCCCTTCAGTCATGACTGACTTAGTAGCTCTTTCAGTCATAACTGACTACAGTAGCCCACTTCAGTCATAACAAACTATAGTTGCCCCTTTCAGTCATAATCACATAGTCCATCTAGGCAACCAGGCGCGTCACGGTGAGTGTCCAGGATCATGGTTGATGACAGATTCCCAGGCAGCATGTAGGGTGGATGGAGCAGAGCGGTGTGTCTCAGCCAGGTATTGCGAGGGCAGCCCCAAACGAGTCCATGAGGTTTACAGGATTTTCGCACCACTGATTTCTACAATTTAATATCAGGTTTTTGTATAGAGGTTTTTATTTCACCATATAAAATTGGGGAGACTATAGAGGGTCATGGCAAATTATCATTGGCTTAAGTGAGTCCATAAAATTGTCACAGGTTTAGTAGGTTCTTGTAAAATTGTCATTGGCTTAACTGGGTCAATGGAGAATTATCATTGGCTTAAGTGCATTGGGTAGCCGCGTAGCGCAGTGGTTAGCGCGCTGGCTTCGCATCTGAGTGGTCCTGGGTTCATCCCCCAGTTGAGACGGTAATGTTTTTTCAGACCGCAATGGCTCCGTGGTCGACCCAGCCTTAAATGGGTACCGGTTCAGTCCGGGAAGTAAAAGCGGTGAGGGAGAGGAGATGGCTACCGCCCTCATATAGCCGAGCCTTTGAAATGTGAGATCACTAACACCTCACGCCCCTACGGTAGTAATACTATGGGTTACTTTACTTTACTGACATTAGTGCGTCAGTGGAGAATTATCATTGTCTTAAGTGGGTTGGTGGAGAATTATCTTTGGCTTAAGTAGGTTGATTGAGAATTATTAGTTGGTCCAGTTAATGAAAGAGGTTGGGAATCACTGCTTTAAGGAAAGAACAAACTCAAGAAATGTCCTGGTGAAGAAATCATGCTTGGCCTGATATGCCCCAAGTGCTGATAATCACCTATATATATTTTTTTATGCTGCTAGATTTCTTTCTCTATTCATTTCTTTTGGTTACACAGCCATAATCAGTTTATTTGTAGTAGCAGGTTTTGATTTGTTTTAGCTTAGCAAATGTTGGATCAGACTATTTTTCATAAAGTTATTTATATATGGTGGTCAGAGTGACTAAATGGTTTGGAGACCAGGTTCTTTAACCAAGGCGGCATGAGTTCAAAACCTTGATATAATTCACCAAAGGTTCTTTTCTGGGGAGGTCAAATAAAATTCCAGTGTATGGTAGCAGCAGGGGCAAGCAGCCGTTATTTCCCAGCTCTATAAATACTCCAGTGGATCCTAGCAATTAGAATAAGTGTAATGATAATTGATTTTTAAATCGTGTATATCTGCTGATATCTTGAGATGTCATTAGAGCAATTTTTATTGCAATTATTTGGCAAAGAACTTATGGATTTCACAATATCAAGTATGAACACTGAATAATTATCAAGTAGGGCATCAGGGGCTGTATTCTTCAAACTAGGTATGAAGAATCTCTGGCCATCTGGCAAGTTTTATAATTTTCTAAAGGGTTTCCCCGCAAAGAAACAGAAAGTAGTCTTCATATGAATTTCAGTGTGGTCTTAGTGTTGAAAATGCTAGTTGCATACATATTTCTACATTCTGACTTAAACCATATTTTGATTGCATTGATTTGTATAGAAATTAAAGGATCCACATTTTTGTGTAATATGAATGAATACCAGATGATTGTCCGCCAAGTTGCTTGAAACTATTTATCTAAATAATTCCTGGGTTACACAGAATATCTATATCAAAGTCACAGCAGAATTAAATAATGCTATTTTATACATGCATTGAGACATTGTTGCTTTTTATCTGGTTCTGTTTATGTCAAGTTTTGTTGTAAATTTTTTTTTTTTTTATTTTGTTATTCCTGAGATGCACTTAAAAAAAGTAAAGATCCTGTCACACCATGTGGTGTATAAGAAATATGGTGTACGGCCCATATTATTTTGTAACCTACGGCATATAGGGAATGATGTGGTCAGCATTTTGCCAGCTGCCTTTACTTCCCAGATAAAAGATACATTGTAACAACAATGTAGATGCCCATGCAGGTGGCTCCTGGTAGCATATCTGAAACCAACCTATTGTTTAGAGAGAACCAGACAATCTTGACTTTAGATGGATTGATTTCGGCACTCGGAACACAAGGAACCTCGCTGAGACTATGGAGAACATGCTTTGCAGTCGGCACTGAACTAAGCAGCTACAAGCGTAATTTGTCACTACACCAAGAAGTGTGGACATCGTGGGCGATCCAGTAACGGAAGAACGGGAAAGAGAAAGGTAAAGAGGAAAACAGACAGAATTAAACTGAACAACATAAATGTCAGTTACTGGAACTGTCTCAGTGCTCAGCAGCGGGGCCTGGTTTTGGAACGCCTCATGTATGATTTTGACATTCTGCTTCTGCAGGAGACACAAACTGAACAATTGACTTACCTTGGCTTTGAGTGTGATGTTAATCTAGTGAGCGCAACACATCACGGCGAAGCTATCCTAGTCAGACGGGGTCTGCCACACTCACTGCTAGACTTGAACGAGTGTGACAAGGAAGGTAGAGAGGTGCAAAGTGTTCTGATCACAGTTCAGGGGGGGGCAGGCGGTGGAATATCATTAATATCATCCGGGTCGAATGACTAGCGATTCCTCAGCAAATTGGAACACCTGCCAGGAGACATGATGTGTGGCAACTTCAATGCACATAATGTCTCCTAGGGAAACCCAAATAACAATCCACAGGGGCAGGCACTCGGACTGGTCCTCCTTGAATCCATTCACACTGGCCACAATAGACTGAGGTACCACCTATTCAATAAATTGAAGATAGGTGGCACCGACGAATGCCCGTGTGGTACCGGGAAAATGACCGCTGAGCATTTGCTGCAAAACTGCCCGACATACGAGGATCAGAGAGAGCAGATGTGGCCATCACCAGTGGCAAAACTAGACAAGCTCTATGGCAGTGTGGACAGCCTCAGGATGACGGCTGCTTTTTTCGAAAAAATAATGGTTACTGTCTGACTGCGTACGAAGAAAAAAAAGAAGAAGAATCCATTCCTAATGTCCTCAACTGTGAAGTGAAAACCAGACTTGCCACTCATCTCAAGCAGAATATCAGATTCTAACATTGACCTCACACTGGTTTCATGCCACGGACATACAACCAGGTGGTCAGCACTGACATATCACAGAAGTGACTACCTATCATGTTCCGAATTCATCACGAAGGGGCAGCCCAGCAGACAGACCAAGATACATGCGCACCAAAGAACAAAGAATCGAAGTTGGGTAGATTGAGACAACTGTCATAAAAAAGCAAGTGAGCCCGAACCAACATATCCCAACACCACCACCACCCCCCCCCACCCCCCCCCCCCCCCACCCTCCATCCCCGGTTGTCCAAGAAGATTGAGACCGCATGGAGAAGCAAGAAGAATGCCACCAAGGAATGGCAGCAGAAGAGAAGACTGGCAAACGTCACCTTGGAGACCAGAATAGAGGTAGAGACCAGAATGAGACAGGTCACTGAAGACCAGGAAAATGGCTATAGCGGCAAAACAGCATAGGTGGAAGAAATTTACTGATGAGGTTGTGGCGGACAGGACACTACATCAATTCTGGAAATTACATAGGGCAATAAACCGGAAGATGGACACAAGATCCAGTGTGTGCATGAGAGATGAGTTGGGACTGAGCTGGCTACTGACGAACAGAGGGGTAGGGCTTTTTATGACAGGTACCTTCAGCAGACTCACCGAGACGACATAGGTCAACGCAAGGCACTGGACAAATCTAGGAACAATGGAGGAGAAACATGACCTGATATAACCATATCACAATTATCATCATCTTTTTTCTTTTTGGCTCTGGCAGTCGCATGGTGTCGCAACTACAGCTGGCCATAGTGCAGGCAGCATGTGCTAAATTAGTAACCATTGTGCAGGGGAAAAACTTATAAGTTTGCATAGAACGCATCTAACGCAGGCTACAAGCCAGCCAAGTGTGGAAAAGCCATTTGGGTTGAAAGAAGGAACTAGATACAGCACGTCAAAGGACTAGAAGGAGGAGAAGAAGGAGGAAGAAAAAGAAGAAAAAAAAGAAGTGAGAAGGCTGAGAAAGAGGAGGTGGTGGTGTGGGAAGAGATGGAGAATAAGGAGAAAAAGAAGAAGGGGATGAGGAGACTGAGCTGGACGAAAAGAAGAAGGAGAAGAGAAGAAGACGAGGATAAGGAGGTTGAGGATGAGAAGGCTGAAGAAAAGATGGAGGTGTGAAGGTGGAGAAGAAGAAGAAAAGGAGAAGAAAGATGTGTGGGAGGATGTGGAGAAGAAGAAAAAAAGTAGGCTGAGGACGAGGTAGAGGTGTTGGAGGAGGTGGTGAAGAAGAAGAATAAAAAGAAGAAACATAAAAAGTGGAAGAAGCATAGGAGGATGAAGAAGAAAAACAATAATGATAAGAAGTTCACATACAAGGCATCAAATATAACCAAAACAATAACTTTATTAGCTTTTATCAGAAAACAAGGATACTTTCAAAAAATGATTATCAAATATTTAAAATCAAAAATGGAAATAAATGTGAACAAATCAGTTGTTGCGTCAAAGGTGCAGGACATGTTCCAAATGATCAACTTTCAAATAGGGTTGGCCCCGTTCTACTGAACATGTCTCTCCAAACTTGATGGTCTGTCTCAGGCTTCTGTGATCACAAAGCCGCTTGTTCCTCGGATAGATCGAGGAGGACCATGCTATCACTCTGCTCCTCTCAAAGATTCCACAAAACATGTTCTCCGTTATA
The DNA here is from genome assembly GCA_036924085.1 of Ariolimax columbianus. Taxonomy (NCBI): domain Eukaryota; kingdom Metazoa; phylum Mollusca; class Gastropoda; order Stylommatophora; family Arionidae; genus Ariolimax; species Ariolimax columbianus. Next base: position 94,560,330 of record JAVGWX010000003.1, read on the forward strand.
CGAATAGTAGTCAGTAAATAGACCACAATTGGTTGTTTTTTTTTTAAAATAGATACGAATTTGAAAACCATCAATTGTTGCACTTACATTGTCCCTTATTTATCAACATAATTTCCACCAGCGTTGATAATTGTATACCATTGCTTTATCTGTGCAAGGACAGGCCCATTCGCTTCTTTTTGCGTTCGTCAGTCAGTAGTCTGGGTACACACCGTGAGCACACTTTCCAGAAATTCAAATGATCATGCATATGCTGTAGATTAAACCATGTGAACACCCTGTTTTAGATGCTGCACAGTCTAATTTTACTGTCCTGTCAGTTCCAATAATTTTCCCTACCCACCACACAGATGCTTTTGTTGTAATCTTATCAGGATGACCAGGTCGGGCTTCATCAGCAATTTTGTAGCATCCTTGAGAGAATCTATGGATGGCTATGAACAGGTATTCGCGACAAACACTTCTAACCTTAAATAGGAAGCATTTTCTTCTGAATATTTTAAGTCAGTTTACCCCCTTGTTAAACAGCCTGCTGTTATTTGATGTCCACTCTGAGTACGGCTACCAATTTGTATCTAAGCTGCTCACGTACATAGGACACCTAGAGTCTACTACCTCAGTAATCACAAAGCTGAATGTTGATGTCACCTGTCGACACCTTTAGAAACTACCAACTACATTTGTCAGCTCATCATCTGGTTGATCAGTCCTGAGACTGGTTGTCTGAGTATGTCTCTCCATTTGACTCTTTCCTCTGGTTGATCAGTCTTGAGACTGGTTGTAAGTTTGAGTATCTCTCTCCAACTGACTATCCTTGCAGTTTTCTTTATTTCAGCATTGTTTGTACTTTAATGTCCATGTATGCCTGAGATGTGAAGATGTCTTGATAGCCAAGGTCCTCTCTTTGCTTGAATGTTGCTCTCTAGTATCTTCTGTAGAAGACTTTCATGTCTCATATTGTGACCCATCCAACTCAACCGACGTTTTTGTATCAAATGCAATATTTGTCTTTGTGCACCTACTTCAGTGAGAACATTGTCATTGGATCTGCCTTCTGCCAAACTCACTCTTTCTATTCTACAGTAGCACCACATTTAAAATGCTTCCAAGCTTTTTTTATATTTCTTTGCTAGAGTCCATGTTTCAGCCCCATAAAATGCAATTGGCCATATATGAGTGATGATTATTGTTTTCCTCAGTTCTATCATGATATTCTTTGAGATTAACAATTTATGTTTTTCTCTGAAGCCCTTTTTTGCCAATGCAATCTTTGTCTTAATTTGTGTCTCATTGCGGGCATCTTCTGCCACGGTTTGCCCCAAATATGTAAACTTATGTACTTGTTCGATTATTTCTCCATTGATAATCATATTTATTCAACAAAGTCTTTATCTTCAATGTGTTTATTTTCATGCCAAACTTTTTGGCTGTGCTATTAATTTTTTCAAGCTGCATTTGCAACTTTGCTACTAATCCTCTCACTGTCGCTTGGGCATCAGCAAATTTGATGCCATTAGCTTTCATACTATTAATTTTGACATCCCTATTACAACTCCGCATAATCTTGTCCATCATTCTCTCAGAATATACGTTATAGAGACTCGGTGAAAGCTAGCAGCTCTGTCATACCCCCTGTCTTATGGAAACTGGATCAGTTCTCACATATCAATGTGTGATACTTACTGACTTACCTCGTATGATGAATCACATAATCAAACAAAGAATGTAATACTCAAGAAAACACTACCAGGTAAAAATTATTTTTTCTTACCTTGCTCGCCGTTTTTCCTAAGACTGTATCCATTGTGCAGTTTTACACCTTATAGACTGGTGAATCCACCTTCAGCACGAATTTTTAATGGACTCACATCCGATACGTGTCAGACCCTGCCGGTTCAGGAATCTAAACACATGCATGTTTTGTTTGTGAGCCAGAGTATCTTCCCCGCGACTTGTGAGCACTGTGATGAAAGCTACATACATACAATTCAAATTCATATAATTTCTATCATTGCCGCTACTAATAACATGACCTCCTCCAGTGGATCCCGGGACCCCTTACTGGAAATGACAAAATATAACTACTGCAGAATACTGCCGCAATAATTTATGGACAAAATATATTTAAGTGGGATTATGATTTATTTTTCCTGAGTGGCGAAGACAATAAGATAAATTATTTGATTTCTTGCATGTTGTAAGAAGCAACTAAGGGTTGTGTATGGGTGTGGCAATCTGACAATTTTAAAATTATTGCTACCATAATGCAATTTACTGGAATACGTCTTTCCTAATGACTCATTATGGTAAGCCAAAAACAGAATCAAAAACAGGTGGGACAGGATTTTGATCTGATTTACTGGACTCCATGCATGCATTGAAAGCGGTGACTAAAGAGAGGTACATGAGGCTAGCAACCTCATCATGCTAGCAAATTGTTCCAGAAACCACTACTGCAAGAATATGCACAGTTCTTTGTGGCAAGGTTTCTTAATGGAGGTTGACTGTGCTGATACCGCTGTGCTCCAGCTGGCGCGAATAAAAGACAAAAAGACAGAGGATCAGCTACAGGTGTTGCCTTGTGTTTCAAGTCCAGTCAAGTCATCCTCATATCCAACCAGTGCCTTTCGTGTTTATCGTCCACGACAATGGATGATGAGTCTAGGCAGCGTGAAGGACAGATGGTGTAGAGGCGATATGTCTCAGCCAGGTGTTGAACAGGCGACCCAGGGGACGACTCACTTAGTGGGGAGGTCTTGTGTATGGGGTAAAAAGTGCATAACCTGCAACAGAAAATATATATTTCATAAAAATGTTTGTTTACTGTAGTACACCAGTCATATAGTGAGTTAGAGAAAAGTCCCTTATATAGAGAATTATAGTTGTTTTTACTTGAAAGTGCACATAGCGACAAAGGGACATGTTGCTACTCAGATATTAACCGCACAATATCGATAGACCTTTAAAGAATAATGCGAAGTAAAATGTATACATGCAATCACCTATATGGTAGTGGATCCAATGTGGTGCATCGTCTGACGCATTTTGAAGCAAGACAGTTTCTAATCCTTTGTTGTTGTTTCGCTGTTATTTTACCTGACCCTGATTAAAATATCCGATCAGTATATTATGCCTGACCAGAAGTTGTTACGGATCTAGAAGCATCTAGGCTCACACCTTTCGGCCCAATGCTATGCAATGATATATAAACATGATTGTTAGTTGTTGGTTTAGTGCCATAAAGTGTTTAATTTATCTGGTCTCGAAAAAAGAAGTATTGTCATAACATTGTTGAGCGGAGAGCATTCACATGTAGGATGATCAACGATTTCGTATAGGTGTGTACACAGCTAGTACTCTGGAGTGTGTTGTGGTTGAATTCTGTTCAGGTGCTTGTTAAGGGGGATGTGTTGGGTTCTCAGTGGGAATATGGTGCACTGATTCTTCCTTGGGAGTTGATTGATACTGTCATTTGGATTGGGGGCTTACCATCTTTCTGTAGACTTCTATCCCCGTGTTTGACTGTTTGTAAAGTTATTGCTACATACAGCTTTTCTTGTCTTGATCCCTCCTTTGCTAGTCTGTCTGCCGTGTCATTTCCATGTCCATGGATCCACTGTATAACCATGTTGATGACATGGAAGGTGATAATGTGGTCAACGTCTAGATACTTAGATAAGATCAGGTCTACAATATCTAGCTTCTTCTAATGATTGAAGGACGAGTTTAAACCATGGTACCCAGGGTATAATAGAAAAGGGTTACTTATTCTTTTTCTTTTGTTATCTCACTTTCTACCGGGCTGTAGTTCAGTGTCGTGATATGTATTTGTCTTTTGCCTCTCTCGTGGCGTGAGAAACATTTTTCCCCAATTTTACGGCAGGTCTCTTTTACGCGGTCCATCCAACTTTTCCTCGTTCTACCTCTAGCCCTTCTTCCTGATGTTCTCCTGTAGAAGATTGCATGAACAATATGGTCTATTTGCACTCTCACAATGTGGCCAAACCAATTCATTCTCTGTTGCTCTATGTACTGTAGGCAGGGAATTGTTCCAACCTTCTCCCGAATACTCGTATTTGTGATTCTGTCTCTTCTGGTGTTGTTAGTGAACTTTCGTAGGCACCGCATTTCGCAGGCTGCTAGCTTTCGTTCCTGGACCTTATTCAATGTCCATGTCTGGCACTGGTAGCACCAGGTTGGGATGAAGATAAAAAAAAGGACTACTGTGACCATCAAAGCATAGTCGGAAAAGGTGAGTAAAATGTTTGCGGTAAAAGCTAGCAAACTTATTACAGCTGCTCATTGACACACTTAAACTGTTATCGTAGATTTCCAGTCACCAGACCGTGACTCAAGGTCATCAGCAGGTCAGAACTTGTTGGTCAGCGTTTTCTGTTTGTAGCAAAATGCTCGAATCAGTCACATCTATACATGCATTCGAAATCTGGCATTTACTGAGGGAATTTATGGTGTCCCAAGAAAGTGTCTTTATTTCTGTGAACTATTGTGAGAAAGTTTGAAGGTTCTAGCTTGATTTTTGTGGATTACTGGGAAAGTTTCTTCTTCTTTTTCTTCCTTGTTCGTCTTCAGACCTCTTAATCAACTTCAATTACTCTAACAAAGGCAGCAGTCGACTCAAGACTTTGTACACTTCTGTAAAGCTTCTCGTGGAAGGACACTGGCTGTTGCCAAATGCTACTTCTTTTGTCGGTATACAGTGGAAAGGACTGCAAAATATGTTCTGCCTTCATGAGCGCTGTGCTGCAGGCATGAGGGTCCGTAGTGCCAATCTTGAACTTGTTGTACAGATGACATCTAAGTCTGTTGTGACCTGCGCGTAGCTGGAGAATGATCACCTGGTCTCACCTGGGGAGTTGATGGTAGGCATTGTTTACTATGTTGCAAAGGTGGTCTTTTTCCCATTTTGTACTGTACGTTGTCCTGATGAATGCTTTAGTCTCATTGTATGTGATTCCTTCCTCTCTGTCGAGTCTGTCCGCCTCCTCGTTGCCTGGAATGTCGCAATGGGCTGGTATCCACTGGACTATGCTTTTTTTGAAGCACTGGGACAGGCGTACGAGCGAGTCTGCCAGAGCACCAAATTTATTTTTGTGCTGATTCTTGAGCGCCATTAAAACTGCAAGGGCGTCTGTGAAAATTTCCATTTGCTTTTCTGCCTGCTCCTTGTGGTCTATAAGGGTTTCAGCTGCTTGTCTCAGGACACTGACTTTGGCACTAAAGTACCTGCAGCGTCTCCCAGTGGCAAATGCTGCTGAGTATACTTTGCTTTTTAGATGTATAGTGATGCCTCCTCCCGTTTCCGATGGCATCTTTGGCTGAGCCATCCGTATAGGCGTGTGTCCAGCCTGTTGATGTAAATTTTTGGTTGATGTAATTTGTAACAATGTGTTTTTTCTATTCCGCTGTGTCTTTTTATCTTCGATGTTGGGGATATTGCATATAAGATGAGGGGAGGGTCTTCCTTTCATATAAGATCAGGGAAGGGTCTTCCTTTCCAGAGGCAGCGGATGGAGCATGCTGGGATTGGTTTTATTTTTTTATTCAAAAGTGCAGCATTGTTTTTTTTAATTTTTATTTTGCCTGGACTGTAAAACTTATTGTCTTTAGCATCTGCCACGTCCCAGCCCACTTAGTCTGTGGTGCATCGGATGGTCCATGATTCTTTTGAATTTTTCCGCTTGCTGTAGGATTCTGCAGTCTCTGCGGTCTTCCATTGGCTGTAGCCCAGTCATAGCTTCCAGGTCTTTTATTTGGGTGGACTTCATGGCTCCTGTTATGATGTGGACTGCTTGGTTCTGGGTGCGCCCTATTTTGTCAAAGTTTGATTTAGATGCCGTGAACCAAGCTGCAATGCCGTATTTCAAAACTGGTCTCACTCTGCCTGTGTTTCTGTCAGCACCTCATGTAGTACCAGCAAGTTTCTTCATGATGGACATGCGCAGCCTCGCCCTCAGCTGGGCTATTAAAATTTGCGCTTGCTAGGTCAGACGTCTGTCTAAGGAAACGCCTAAGAAGGTTGGAGCCTCATCTAGCCGTATCTCTTTTCCGTTTAGTTGGAGTTTAACTTGCTGCTGTATGTTTGACCTGTGATAGTTTAAAGGTTCTAGCTTGATTTATGTGGACTACTGTGATAGTTTAAAGGTTCTAGCTTGATTTCTGTAGACTACTGTCAAATTTTGAAGATTATAGCTTGATTTTTGTGGACTACCACTGTGAAATTTTGAAGATTATAGCTTCATTTCTGTGGACTACTGTGATAGTTTGAAGGTTCTAGCTTGATTTCTGTAGACTACTGTCAAATTTTGAAGATTATAGCTTGATTTTTGTGGACTACCACTGTGAAATTTTGAAGATTATAGCTTCATTTCTGTGGACTACTGTGATAGTTTGAAGGTTTTAGCGTGATGTTTGTGGACTACCACTGTGAAAGTTTGAAGATTATAACTTGATTTCTGAGGGCTACTTTAAAAGTTTGAAGGTTTGTTTGCTTTCGATTACCGTTTTAATAGACCTGTACTTATTAAACAAAATATTGCACAATGTGTCCCACTTTTGTTTTTAAAATCCCAATTCTGCCACCACAAACTGCCATTAAAAAATCCAATCATAAAATGCATCTACCACACACAGAGCTCTGTAAAACAATCAAGTCTTGACCTGTCTGCTACAATACACGAGCTCTCTGTATAACAGGCTTGTTCATATGAAAACGTCAGATCAGAAGTCAGCCTATTTTGTTTTTTAAAGAACACAACCACCTGATAATGGTTCATAATATTGAGATGTTTGATTGACTTGTGTCGAATGTATGGAGGACGGACTTTGTCTAATAAAAAGACTAAAGTTACTCATCGTGGGAATTCAACAACAACAACTAGTTACTCATCGTGGGAATTCAACAACAACAACTAATTACTCATCAAACAGTTCTGATCGGGCTAGTTTACCTATTTGTAGCACGAAATATCCGTTTACTAGCTTGTAAATAAATTACAACTTCTATACTTGAGTTTTTTTTTTAACATCCTCATCATCATCATCATGAAGCATGTCCTTTGCAGAACGTCGCTCTCATGACAGCCTGTGCGTAGGAAACTCTTTGTTTTTTAACTGAACACGGAAATGTGTGTCTGGAAAATGTCTAAATGTCTTTCTCAGCAACATCACTGATTTGTTAGTAAACCCAAATAAACAAAATCCACAGGAGAACAGTTTTGAATTGGCAAAAAATAGCTCATTAAGTCCATGGATCATAATGGGTCAGGAGTCATGGCCATGGGTCATGGCACACACAAAATGTAATTGCATTCGCTTCGTTCAGTCAAGCAGATGAAATATAAATCGCTGAAGATGGGCCCGAATCTTGGAATGGTTTTTATTTGTGTAGGTCATTTTTTTTATATTAAATAATGTGTTCGTGAAAGTGCGAGTTTCGTGGTGTTTTTATATTAAATAATGAGATCGTTAAAGTGTGTTTATATTTAATAATGAAAGTGTGAGTTTTTCAAGCGACTTTTAATGTTTACACTCTGCTTATGGAGTTTGTTTATTCTTGATTTACTCATATTAAATAATGTGATTGTGAAAGTGTGAGTTTCTCAAGTGACTTTGTATTAAATAATGTGAAAATGGGAGTTTCTCAAGTGACTTTTGTATTAAATCATTAAAGTGAGTATCCCAGTTACTTGCTATCATATTCAGTAAAGTGATCGTGAAAGCGTGGGATTCTCCGTGGATCTGCCTCTCTTCGCCTTTCCTCTGAAGTTTACCGGAAGATTCTGTTTAACATGTATGTATTCATTTTGCCAATTCCATTCTTGAGGGACAAAATGTCTCCCAACAATGCAGCTTGCAATGCTCTCATCTCACTCTGTCGTCAGAAACTCAAAGAAGAGTTTGTCCGCCAGCGCCTCCTTGCATCGGCATAGTCCCGACGCTGCGTTATACGAACTTCTCGACACATCGCCGAGATCCAACATGCCAGTCCCTGCCTGAAAGCGCCTGATGGGTTCCGAACTGCATCTAGACTAAACATGGAGGAGATCAAAAATGAGTATTACACCGAATTATTCAAACAAGCTGACCTTTTGCCCATCATAACCCAATCCTACTTGAGTACTTTAACCCCTTTCCAAACATCCTACCCTCAGAAATCAGCCACGCCCTTGACAGTATGCCACCTAAGAAATCACCCGGAGTAGATAACATCACTGCATATGACCTCAAAGCATGTAGACTACTACTCCATCTAACCCTAGCTAAACATTATACAACTTATTACACATTGGAACAATACCTACAGTATCTCGTAACTCTAAAACGATACTTCTGCATCAAAGGGGAGACAAGGAAGACCTTGGAAACTACCGCCTAATTCCGCGTGTCCCGGTAACCTACAAACTCTATACTAAATGTTTACTTCCTAGAATCTGTCATCTCCTCGATGCCGCGCAACCGATCGAACGGGCTGGTTTTTCGGAGCGCCTACATCGCAATGGACCAAATCGCAATTTGCTGCCGCCTAACTGATACAACCAGAAAGTACCAAACCCCCTTAATCTTCACCTATAAGAAATCATTTGGCTCTGTACATCCACTTTTCGTCGGCCACTCGCTGCTGTTCTATGCTATGACATGTCAGAATCCTTGCTAACTGCTACTCAAGACTGTGCGAAAACTTGACACCTCTAAATATCGGTAATAGTATCCATTCCAGAAAGGTTTTTATCAGGGGGATCCTATCACACCCAGGCTCTATTCCGCATGCCTAGAATCCATCATCAGTCAATGTGACAGGACATCCTTTGATACCAACATCAATGGCAAGCGACTTAACCACTTCCGTTTCGCAGATTACTTAGCGCTCATCACAGAAGCAACTACGTCAATCGGATGGTAGCTATGCTTCATAAAATAGAGAGAAAAATGTGCCTCGAGATGAAAACCACAAGGGAAAAACGTCATGCGTGACCGTTTCACTATCGATGGCCCAGTCATCCTCGATGGTGAGGATTAGGAGGACGTGGATGAGTATATCTGCTTGGGACGGCTATTAAACATGCGAGCGACCTAAATCCCAAATTAACAAGACGTCGTCACTCGTACTGGGCGGCTTCCTCGTTCATATAGACGGCACTTTACCATGTCCACGAATAAAGAATGCACGTCTCCGTATTTAACTCTTTAATTCTCCCTGCAATATGTAATGCCGCAGACACTTGGTCATTTTTTTTAAAAATAGAGTTCAAGGTCAGAGTGACCCAAGGCTCCCTCGAGAGATGTATGATCGGCATCACGCTCCACAACCAACGCTTGAAAGACCGCCATAGCACCGATCTACGTCACGTGTCGTTCGTGAAGGATGCAGTTAATCACTCAGACAAGGTAAAGCATCGCTGGGCTGGTCACCTGCTTCAGAGAACTGATGACCATTGGAGCACAGCAACAGCAGTCTGGTACCGACGAGACAGAAAATGACTACGGGGAAGACCATCTGCAAGAGGTGGTGGATGCGTCTGCCAGCAACGTTGATTCCACAGTTCTCCCAGCCGCAACACCTGATGGTCGTTTCGAAGCACACAGAGAAAAGGTTTGGTGACATAGGATCTCCTTGACAGACCTCTTAGTGCACTTTATGGACGTAGAAATGAGCACAGAAACGCAGATAAGAACACATAACAAAATATTCTGAACTCAGGATCGGCATCGACCAACAGTCATGATGTGTGGAAGTGAAAAGGTACTTCAGATTATCGACCGACACAGATGATGAGCTTAGTATCTCTTCTATGTGTTCATATTGCTTTTGTATGTGTTCATCCCTCTTTTGAATATATTAATCTATACTGCAATGATGCGTTTTATATTCTTATGTGAATTAACCGCTGTATCTGATAAAGGCATTTTATGTTATAATGTATGTTAGATTCTTGATTTTGTTCCAAAGCAGTATTGGAACCCTTCCCATCTATGTTTTATACTCCAAAGGTTACAAGGGAAAGACTGTAGCACAAGGGGACTGGGCTACAAACTCCAAATTTACTATCAGATGCAAGCGCTCAAATCGCTGTGAAATTGATCAAATGTACAGACCGACACTAAGCATTAATGTCTGAAATAATACCTTGTTATTCACATGTCAGCATACTGACACAGAGTTTTAAATGTAGAGCAGTCCTTGAGTAATCAATATTGCTTCCATACTTCATAGTGTCACTTACTTTACTCTATGTGACCCAAGTTTTATTATTTTGAGTGCATGCAGCTCTAAGTAGTGGTTTAAAAATGAGTCTTATTGTGTACAGATGTGAAGGTAGGCAATTCAAAAGTAGGAATATATATGTATGTGTGTAGGTAATTAGGTTGGTAGGTAGGTGGGTACGTAGACCGCATAGTCCATGAGAACGATTAGTGGCAGAGTCCCAGGCTGCACACAGTGAGGATAGTGTCGTTCTGATTTGATCTAACCAGGTGGTACGTGGACGTCCGAGGTGGCGGGATCATGATCGAGAGGATCGTGTCCTATTCATGATGTCCATAGCTTGCTTTCAGAGGTCGTATGGCATGGTGTGGTATGGTATGGTATGGTGTGGCATTGTGTGTAATGATATGTTATGTTATGGTGTGGTGAGGTGTGGTATGCTATGGTAAGGTATGGTATGTTGTGATATGGTATGGTATGGTATGTAATGTTATGGAATGGTGTGTAATGTTATGTTATGTTATGGTGTGGTGAGGTGTGGTATGTTATGGTATGGTATGGTATGGTTTGGTATGGCATAATATGGTATGGTCTGGCATAGTATGTTGTGGTAAGGTATGTAATGTTATGGTATGGTTATGTATTCTATGGTATGGTATAGTAATGTATGGCAATGTATGGTATATTATGAGAATGATTTGGTATGTTATGTAATGATATGGTATGGTACGGTATGGTATTGCATGATATGGTATGGTATGATATGATATAGTTTTGGTTTAGTATGATATAGTATAGTACCGTATGGTATTTATGATATGGTAGGTATTATATGGTATGGTATGATATTGCATCGTGTAGTAGGCTATGGTGTTTTAAGTTCACTATGGGTGGAACTGAGACACTATTACTTTTAGGCGCAAAATACTGACCAGGACGTCGCGTCAGGGTCAGACACACTAACCAGGACGTCGCGTCAGGGTCAGACACAAAATACTGACCAGGACGTCGCGTCAGGGTCAGACACACTAACCAGGACGTCGCGTCAGGGTCAGACACAAAATACTGACCAGGACGTCGCGTCAGGGTCAGACACACTAACCAGGACGTCGCGTCACGGTAGACACAAAATACTGAACAGGACGTCGCGTCAGGGCACTGACCAAAACCACAATCTCTCTTCCATTGAACGTTCCATGAAAACAGGATGTTTTCATGGTAGCCTGGCCTATCGAAATTTGGATCGATGTGATCCCCGCAGTAGTGAGCGCTACGCAAATGAAGCCAAGTATAGAACAACCGTATGGAAGACCTCGGTCAAACTTCATCAGTAAGCTCGGGATGTGAGGACAGCTCCTACAGCCCGCCGCTTAACGTCCTTTTCAGGGCGCACAAATGGGTGAACTTACTCATTGTGGGCATTAAACAACAACAATAAGTCCATTATGGATGCCGCCAGACCACGGATTTGACTGACATTTACACTAGTCGACGACTTACACTTGTGTCCACTGTGGTGTTCCTTGTGGATTAGTTAGTTCGTCCATTTTGTTGTGTGTTTCCATCCGATTATCCTGGTATGGCCAATGACTATTTCAAATAGTAACCCGGTTGTCCTGTTGTATTTCCACGGTTCAGTGCACACAGCCGCACCAGAGCTCGTACGAGGTATTATGTAATTATGCGCTTCATTCATCCCATTATTGTCAACACAATGACGAAAGAGAGGCATAGTTCGGCTGTGCCATCTATCCATCTGGCACGTTAAACCCTCGTACCGTGTAATCATATTGGAGTGTGTCATGTATGTGCAGTGATAGCTGATCAGGCTGTATTCTCATGACATACCCGGATCATGTTATTTTCTGTCTTGCTATTATGTATTCTGCACAAGGAGGGGGTTCTCATAAAATGTATGTTTCTATTTCAGTAATAATAGTTGTCCTTCGCACGAGGCGATGGCGACAGAATAAAGGTATTGTTGCGAATTCTGGACGTTATGATACTGCTGCTTACGCTTGAGTTAGATTTAAGTTAGGAATATTTGCGCTATCATCAACCGCACTGCATCGCTTTGAGCTACCAAGACCCAGTCGTAAAGTCGAGACGACCGGAATTAGCAAATGTTATTTTTCCGCGGGGTTTTACTGCCTGAGCCTTTTGGCAAAGTCTTCGGTGTATACCAATGTCAGGACGATTTCTGATTTTCAATCTTAGGGCCTCATAGGGGTCTTCTACCGTAAGTTAAGGCACTCGTTGTCAGCTACATACCCTAGACAAGTTACACGACCGAGCGCTTCGAGTGATCACAGGCGCCGTAAAGACCACGCCAATAATGAAATCGAAAAGAAGAAAACAAATAGTCTTCATATTAAGACTATGTAGACAATGAGGCTACTGTCTGGTCATGCAAAACTCACTGATCATAGAATGTTAGCCAGGGTCAGGAGAAATATACTGGCCAAGACCCTCACCTGACTTCCTGGTTGGTCGTCCGGGAAACAGGCTGTTGTCAAGGACAACGTGATCTCCGTAGTAGTGAGCGACACGCAGATGAAGCCAAGCATAGCACAGCCGCCTGGGGGACCCAGGTCCACCTTCATCAGCACGCTCGAGATGTGAGAAAAGCTACTGCAACCCCCGTCACTTAACGCCCATTTCAGTGCGCACGTAAGAGTAACCTACTCATTGTTTGCATTCGAAACAACCAAGACTATCGTACAAGCAGAAAGGTACAACAACATGAAACATCATCAAATGAAGACCCGATTCTGAGAAATGGACAATGGGAGATTGAAGAGAAGTAGCTTTGTACATCAGTCACACAGACAACGACCAGAACATCTTCTTTCTTATTCTTTTCGCTCACGTCCTACTTCTGCCTATCAGCGTCAGTTAAGGAAGATGTTTCTTGACGGGGCTCTAGTTTGGGCTTCGTATGAGGGGAGTATACTGCTTCTGTTTGTTTCTGCTATCCAACTTTTGCGCGGTCGGTCGGCCCTTGACTTTTTATCCATTGTGTCTGTATAGTTTTGCTTTCCGAGGGATACTATCTGGTGTTTGTCGCGTCACGTTGCTGAACCATTTGGTTTGCTGTCTCTTGATGAGGTTTTGCACCGTTGTTGTACCTACTTGTTTCCTAATGTCTTCGCTTCTGATTCAATCCATTCTTGTTACTCCAAGCATTTTGCGTATGTATTTCATCTCTGTTATTATAATGTTTCTTTTATCTTTGCTTGTCAATGTAAAATGATGGCACTGGTTGCACATTATGGGTAGGAATATTGTGTTGTATAGCGTTCTTTTTGTACCTATTGTCATGTGCTTACATTGTAATATCGGGGACATTTGTTCAATGATGTGGTATGCTTTATTACACTTGTGTTGGATTTCAGTGTCTCCTTTGCCATCTGTTGAGATTATGTTTCCCATTGTACGTGAAATGTTTTCACATGTTTTACTTGTTTATTTTGAATAAATATTTCAGTCAGTGTATGCATGGGTCCAGTCAATGCTTGAGTAGTTTTCTCTATGTACTTCAGGGTTATGTCTATTCTTTCCTTTTCAGTCTGGCTGTTCTTGTATCTGATACCTGGTATATTTTCTATTACTTCTGGAAAGATCTGCTACTTCCATATGGGTTTGCGTACAGTAGGGATGGACTTTGGCATTGATAGGTTCTCCTCTCATCTTTGTTTTGACTATTTCTACAAAGTTTCTCCGCTTTAGTCTCGTTTTTCCTAATCAGTAAGCTATTGATACAGCAATCGATCAATCGGGAATCCACACTTTTCGACCAGACCCAGCACGCATGGACACCAGAACTGGGGTGTGTCTAGCTATCGATCTGCATGGCATATCATCAGCATTCTATTGACTACATACGGTTGTAATTAAGCTCTACTCAAACAGATATGTTAGTCTGAGAAGATACGGCGGAGTGTGTACATCCAGCGAGTTATAGTAACCAACCTCAAGCGGTTTCAACCAGGCCTGGCTACAGTAAGGAGTCACGCCTGAAAAAAATCAGCAGAAGTGTTTACAACCAATGAGTTACAGGAACGAACTACAGGAACACTCAACAATTTCTGAGAAAAACTGAGCACTTATGCCTGCCGGACTGCAGCGATGTCGATTATTCATAACATAGCAATATAGAACTAAAACCACAACAGTCGAGGTCGTACAAGTTCTGACAAAACACGATATTTCTGAAGCCTATTTTTGAACCAAAGATGTGGAGATTACATTAGTTGATTCAAACAAGCCGTGCGTCTAAGTTCACTCGAGCTGTATTCACATCACATTGAACACGACAGTTGCTAGGGCCTGTATCCTGCATCGAATGAGCGCACACTTATAAAGCGGGACTGTCAGTTATCACATTACATTATATCAAATCATATTTTCAGTACGCATATTTCCCACCTGTCTAATTACATGAGCAATAGTTGTAAAACACATAGTGAACGTGTCGTGATTTAACGCGGACACATGGGAAATGTGTCGTGGTTCAACGCGGACATATGGGAAATGTGTCGTGTTTCAAGGCGGACACATGGGAAATGTGTCGTGATTCAACGCGGACACATGGAAAATGTGTCGTGATTCAACGCGGACACATGGGAAATGTGTCGTGATTCAACGCGGACATATGGGAAATGTGTCGTGATTCAACGCGGACATATGGGAAATGTGTCGTGTTTCAACGCGGACACATGGGAAATGTGTCGTGATTCAACGCGGACACATGGGAAATGTGTCGTGATTCAACGCGGACACATGGGAAATGTGTCGTGATTCAACGCGGACACATGGGAAATGTGTCGTGATTCAACACAGACATATGGGAAATGTGTCGTGATTCAACGCGGACATATGGGAAATGTGTCGTGTTTCAACGCGGACACATGGGAAATGTGTCGTGATTCAACGCGGACACATGGGAAATGTGTCGTGATTCAACGCGGACATATGGGAAATGTGTCGTGATTCAACGCGGACATATGGGAAATGTGTGTTGTTTCAACGTGGACACATGGGAAATGTGTCGTGATTCAACGCGGACACATGGGAAATGTGTCGTGATTCAACGCGGACATATGGGAAATGCGTCGTGATTCAACGCAAACACATGGGAAATGTGTCGTGATTCAACGCGGACATATGGGAAATGTGTCGTGATTCAACGCGGACACATGGGAAATGTGTCGTGATTCAACGCGGACACATGGGAAATGTGTCGTGATTCAACGCGGACACATGGGAAATGTGTCGTGATTCAACGCGGACACATGGGAAATGTGTCGTGATTCAACGCGGACACATGGGAAATGTGTCGTGATTCAACGCGGACACATGGGAAATGTGTCGTGATTCAACACGGACATATGGGAAATGTGTCGTGATTCAACGCGGACATGTGGGAAATGTGTCGTGTTTCAACGCGGACATATGGGAAATGTGTCGTGATTCAACGTGGACATATGGGAAATGTGTCGTGATTCAACGTGGACATATGGGAAATGTGTCGTGATTCAACGCGGACATATGTGAAATATCAACCACCACATTTCCTTTGATTTACAGTTCAGGTCATCTTTTACCAAAATGGAGAAGATCTACACCATCTAACCTATCTCAATTTCGCTTGTAACTAATACGACATGACGATTATCACAGACAAGACAGAGACTATGAGGATATCGCGCTAACACGTGTAGAGAAGTTTCCACAGCAGTGATATCAAGTATCATGCAACGATGGGAGTTCAGATACCTAGGTAGTATGTTTACTGATGTCCGCAGAGTGGACAGAGAGATTGCACATATACTTTTTAAGGCGGACAGTGTACACTATCAAATTGAACCGATTTTGAAACACCTTTCAGTGCTTTTTCGAACTAAGATAAGGTTGATAAATGCACTATTTATTCATAGAAACACACAAGAGTAAGATCCAGAGATGTGAAAAGTGTAGCTGGGACGATAATCCGTGACCGAATCCGCAACACTGCGTTTAGGCAGACAGTTGGAACAAACCGAGTTAGTGCCTGCATTGATGCCCCCAAAAACCAAGAAGTTTTGTCATTTAGTTCGAATGGACTATGACCAGCGAGAACAAATCATTCGATGGTCTGTGGTTCACGTGCATTAAGCCGTTCTCGACGTCGGTGGGTCTAACGTGTCTCTGACACACTCAGGAAGCAACACCTAACAACAACACACGCCTTCAATTGTCGATAACAAGTAAATCTACACACCCCGCCTCTCTGCGAAGATTCATGGCAAGAGCAGTAGGGCAAAAGAAGAAGACAATCTACTGTGTCACTCTAGATTAGCGCTCGTTGCCCTTCTCACACATACCGCCCACTTTTATCACTTTCGTGAGGGTAAATTGTCCTTACCGCCCACTTTTATAACTTTCGTGAGGGTAAATTGTCCTTACCGCCAACTTTTATAACTTTCGTGAGGGTAAATTGTCCTTACCGCCCACTTTTATCACTTTCGTGAGGGTAAATTGTCCTTACCGCCCACTTTTATCACTTTCGTGAAGGTAAATTGTCCTTACCGTCCACTTTTATCACTTTCGTGAGGGCAAATTGTCCTTACCGCCCACTTTTATCACTTTCGTGAGGGTAAATTGCCTTACCGCCCATTAACATATACATTGACGAAATGCCCCTATATAAAACAATAAAAATCAATTTAATTTACCTTTCATTTAATCATATCCTTGTGCATGGTGCTGAGCAATGCGATTGGGGAGCATTCGTGCAAACACCAGAACATATTCTGCAGGACTGCCCTACCTATGCAGACCAAAGAGAGGCAGTCTGGCCTGGGGGAGCGGCCATGCTCGAAAAGCTGTGGGGGACCGGCGAACATCTGAAACGCACAGTCTCCTTCGGGAACCTCACCGGACTAGGCGCGCAGCATCAGTTGATCGGGAACCTCACCGGACTAGGCGCGCAGCATCAGTTGATCGTTAACCTCACCGGACTAGGCGCGCAGCATCAGTTGATCGTGAACCTCACCGGACTAGGCGCGCAGCATCAGTTGATCGTGAACCTCACCGGACTAGGCGCGCAGCATCAGTTGATCGTGAGCCTCACCGGACTAGGCGCGCAGCATCAGTTGATCGTGAACCTCACCGGACTAGAAGCACAGTATCAGTTGATCGTGAACCTCACCGGACTAGAAGCACAGTATCAGTTGATCGTGAACCTCACCGGACTAGGCGCGCAGCATCAGTTGATCGTTAACCTCACCGGACTAGAAGCACAGTATCAGTTGATCGTGAACCTCACCGGACTAGGCGCGCAGCATCAGTTGATCGTGAACCTCACTGGACTAGAAGCACAGTATCAGTTGATCGTGAACCTCACCAGACTAGAAGCACAGTATCAGTTGATCGTGAACCTCACCGGACTAGGCGCGCAGCATCAGTTGATCGTGAACCTCACCGGACTAGAAGCACAGTATCAGTTGATCGTGAACCTCACCGGACTAGGCGCGCAGCGTCCGTTGATCGTGAACCTCACTGGACTAGAAGCACAGTATCAGTTGATCGTGAACCTCACCGGACTAGAAGCACAGTATCAGTTGATCGTGAACCTCACTGGACTAGAAGCACAGTATCAGTTGATCGTGAACCTCACCGGACTAGGCGCGCAGCATCAGTTGATCGTGAACCTCACCGGACTAGGCGCGCAGCATCAGTTGATCGTGAACCTCACCGGACTAGGCGCACAGTATCAGTTGATCGACGAAAAAGATGAAGAATTGTTGGAATACGTTCTGTAATATATGGTATTATCAACATTTCTCCAATGTTATGACTTTTACCACTTCTTGCAATTAATTGTGAAATATGATAAGCTGCATCTAATACGTCTTCGTTCTTTGCACTTTGTTTCTTAAATTATTTGGATTTTAAGAACGATTTTGAAATCTTTCATACAATTCTTGAAAATATCCCATGGGCTTTTCTTTATCATTTGGATGCTTTGTTGCATAGTCTTGCAATAGACTCGGCTTCATTGCTTTGTTAGAAAATGTCGTGTGAAACAGTAAAGACATTGTAAGGTGATTGTTTGTAATAGATTAAATTAAACATATCTTCAGATATTCTGGTAAATAGCCACACGCATATTTCTTTATGTGTGTGTGTGTTTGTTGAGACATGGTTTTAGTATTAATCAGTCTCAACACAATACTAATAGTACTAACAAATCAGAAGTCAAGTTTTTAACACTGCTATCAACTATCAAACAGCGTCTGATGACAAATACAATCCTTTTGGAACAATGGTGTACTAAAACAGAATTGTAGCTGTCAATACGGGATTGACGGATGAAAAGAGAAAAAACCTTCAAAAAGAGACGGGTAATTGTTGGTATAAACAGGATTATTCTAACGACAGGTGTGCAAGGGAAGTCGGCTGACGTTAACAAAGAGCGAAGATTGGTAATGCAGTCCTTATACAAGCTTCATACCCATATGTCTCAAGCCAGATGAACCAGTCCTATTGAATTAGGTCGCGCTTAGAGACAAAATTAACAGGAATTCCGAGAACCTCAAAATCTATTTGTTTCAGAGAGACAATATATGCGCATCAGATAGACACTTCAGCTATCGTCCATTGAGTCTGCATATTGTGAATGTTTTTAATACAGAATGTAGGGCAGGGCTGCATGGGTGTCTCCTTTGAAAATCAGTAAGAATAATCAATTCGGATATATTTTTGGAGAGCTCCTGGAAAGTGTGAATTTTCGTTCACGGACTGTTATTTTGTTTGTTGATTTGTGCGTGTTTTCTAATTGCCCATGGAGATGGCAGAAGAAAGCTATGATTTCGATACCAAAAAAATGTGGTCGATTGCGGATCGCTATACAAGCAATGTGCACGTGTAGTAACTGTGTCTCGGCCTCAGGTCAGCAGAGTTTCTTACTCCTTAATAGCAGGTTTAATTGCTGGACCAGCTGTAGTCGGTCCAAATGGGGTCGCTGCAATTAGCAGATTATTCCATCCATGAGTGTTTTATGTGACGCTGCATCAGTCAGCTCACATAATGCATAATAACAATTTAGATAGAAAACGATTTAACTGCAAAAACCCACAGCTATCACTGACGATAGAACATCACGATACGGAGAGAGAGTAGAGAACAATAAACTGGGTCTCATCAGTCGTGAAGAAGACGGCCATTACAGAGTTGGCGGAGAGAGAGAGAAGAGAGCAATAAACTGGGTCTCATCAGTCGTGAAGAAGATGGCCATTACAGAGTTGGCGGTCTGGTTCAGCCATCTTTTACTCCGCATTGGACTACAAAACTGGAAGATGTATTTCCATCAAAGTGAATGGTGGCCTCCATGTCTTCGTGGAAGGAGACAACTAGTTTGAGCCATGTTGGTGGACAGTCAATAATTTCTAGAACCTTATATAGGGATGGTCTACTCACGCTGTCGAAAGCCTTTGTAAGATCGACGAACGCAATGAGGGGCTTATTTCACTCTCTGAATTTTCCGTGCAGCTGTCGCAGTGTAAAGATCATGTCTGTGGTGGAATGCACCCCTCTGAACCCACATTGAGACTCGGCCAGTACGCGATCAGCAAGCTTCTCTTTAGAATGACACGGGCGAATTATTTTCCTCTTATGCTCAGCAGGGATATTCCCCTATAGTTCTCACAGTCGCCTTTGTCTCCTTTGTTTTTGTAGAGTGTGGCAATATCCTTGTATTTCGCATGTCTCGTGATATGCCTCCTTCTCTTCAGTATTTAATTAACAACACGTACAGGATCGGGAGAAGAACATTTTTGTTTTCCTTGATAACTTCTGAAGTTATGGACTCATTTCCCAGAGCTTTACCATTAGCCAAGCTATCAATTTCTAAGGACAGCTCTTTTTCTGTAGGCATGAGGTGTCGTGTTCAGGCATTACTGGATATTTTGGCACTCTACCGACTAATTCTAGATGAAATAGTCTCACTTCAGAGTAATGACTTGAGTAGTGTTCCACCAATCTGATAGATACAAGGGACACAATTAAAGACTAAATTAAATACTATAACACAAGAAACACGCTGCAAACAATATTTAGCAATCGGACAAAATATACAAGGCAGTAGACAGATAACATCAATCAAGGACAAGGATGGTACAATTACTAAAGAAAGGTCAAATAGGTCAAGGTTACAGGAACTATTACGCTTGAACGAGCAAGATAAACTAACTCTTAGTGAAAGCTTTAACTTTAAAACTGAAACCCTTCATGAAGACCAGCAATGTAGTGTAAAAGACAAGCATCATTAAACATGCACATTTTATATGGGACGACAAATTCCAATACACTTCAGAGCACTTATGGGTTAAACAGTGTGCAATGACGTTTATTCTTAAACTAAACTAAACATAATCCAATACATACATGAAAAGACACACCATCAGCAATATTATGTATAGACCAAGAAAAAGCTTTTGATAGGGTTTCACGTGAATATTTACATAAAACACTACAGAGAAATAACATGGGGAATACTTCACAAACTGGGTTAAAATTGTATATAGCAAGCCTGAAAGTAGACTATTAATAAACCACACAATTACACACATAAATACAAAAAAACTAGATCGGTAAGACAGGGCTGACCCTTATTTCCACTACTATATGTTCTAGTATTGGAGCCAATCTTATAAAAAAAGTAGGTAAGACAATACAATGAAAGGGACACCACGCTACAATGAAAGGGACACATATACCAGGGATAGAAGAAAAAAACGTATAGCATACGCAGACGATACAGCGTTTTCCCATCAAATTATACACCAATAGAAAACATGTTAAATATATGTGAAACCTTTGGCAAATAGAGTGGCTCTAAAATATATATTATAAAATAAAAATTATGGGAATAGGAAAGTGGAAATTTAAACATTTTTTCCCTTTCAATTAATGCAAGAAGATAAACTAAAAATATATGAATAGATTATCAGGCAAACTATACAAATAAAAATAAAGAAATGTGGCGAAAATTAATAATACAGCAGATCAAAAATAGGTTGGAGAAATATAAATTTAAAACCGCAACTATATTTGGAAGAAGCGTAGTAATAAATACCTTTATTAAATCTAAGCCTAAAAATACCTGAAAAGTATTCAGTCCCCTAATAAATACCAAAGAAATAAATGTCCTTGTTAGGCACTTCATATTTAGATTTACAATACACAGAATTCAATCTAAAACATTATTACAAGACAAACAGAAACGAGACGGAATTGCTTCTACAAAAATCCAAACCCTTAGAATTAAACTTCTAAGCCAAATAGTCGCACTAGCTCACTACTAGGTAGGACTCAAAATTACGAAATTTTGTAAATTAAATAATAATATGCCACATTTCTTTGGAAGTTTACCACCCTTTTATGGACAATGTATTAAACACATACAAGGAAATGAACATTTAATGAAACAAGAAACTAAAACTATTTATTACAAAAACTAGTACAATTCCAAGAGCACTCTCAAAAACAGAATAAAAGGGGGATGCAGTTACTTCATTACATAATAAACAAATATATTCAGTAGCCTACGCATTTAAAGTAACACCCAAAACTAGAGAACTTACATACAGAATTCTATATAATATAACACCAATTCAATACAAAAAAAGCATACATGTCAAAAGCAAGCATGCCCAGGTGCAAATTATGTAGACAAAACATTCAAGAAACCGAAAAACATTTTTTTTTTTTTATGCAAAACTGTAGGAACAACATCAGAAACACTTGAGCAGACAATAAACAAACACCAAATGCCCAAAGTAGACATGTTAATGTTTATTCCCAAAACAGACAAAACATTCGACATATTACTAACACTATTAATTTTTTCAAGCGATTAATTTGGATTTGCAGAAACAAGGCAGGATACGAACGAAGAATTTACACTCCAGAATTGTTGAAACACATATACACATAAAATTGAGATTTATTTTTCTTCTATATTGAACAGCAAAGTTGTTGTATTTATTTAACAAGGAAAGTTGGTTTCTTGTTTGGAAAAGAAAAAAAATGGAAACTGAATAATTTAAGTTACTTACAACATGGTTACCCTCTATACAATTTCTTCAATTTGACCTCTCTCTTTCTCTCTGCCCTTTCTCCTTATCTTTCATTTCACTTCCTCATCCTATCTGCCTATATCTATATTTATATCTGTCTGTCTGTCTGTCTATCTATCTACCTATTTATCAATATAGCTATCTCTTTTACTCTTTCACTTTTTCTATCTCCCCATTTTTACCCAACACTCTGCCACTCTTAAATGATGCAAATAAAATTCGAATGCAACTGTTGTAAAAAGGATATACGTGATGATAAATTTGAAAATAATTTATCAAATTCATTGAAAGCCTTAAAACAGAATGTAATTATTCTGCCACCGCCCATCTGAAAGCTACATACAATCGCCACTACCTGGCTGTAGTGCCCAGGTTAAAGAGCACTGATCTAGATGATGTGATAATATATGGCAAACGCACGGTTGAGTTCCTTTTAGAAGCCCTTCGCTAAGATATTGCATGTGATCTAATAGAGGTGGTTGTTGGGGCTCTGTTCTTTACATGATGAGTTTGCCAGCCGTTTACAAAGCTATACTTATTGCTTTGTACAACATGCCCAGTAGGGAAGTGTGGGCCACTTCTTTACACCATTTTCTGTGGCTCAGGAAATAAACACTGAAGTCATTCAGAAAATTTAAAGAGCGCCAGATACAGCAAGAAAATATAATAGGCGGGTTCAAATTAAACCGGGCATAGCTGCACCAAGTGAACATACGTACGATGCACATGATGCCGTCACTTATGATGTAAACAGCACATACCAACGGTCAAGTTTGCAAAATGTCATTATCCTCGGACTCATAGTTTCCTCAGTAGACCGTTAAAACGTGGCGGGTGTGATACAGATTCCGTCCAGAGTTGATCAGCGAGCGGTGATTCGGTTTCTAACAGCTGAAGGATGTCAACCAGTTGACATTCATCGTAGAATGCAGGCAGTGTATGGTGATAAAAGTGTGTCGAAGACAACAGTGAAGAACTGGACAACGATGTTTCAAGAAGGAAGATGCCATCTCCAAAATTGATGCAGCAATTCGGGTGGACCGTCGCCGGAGCTTACGTTCGCCCAAAGTCTTCTAAGCTGTCCGTTTTGGTGCAGAGAGAGAGCGATATAACGACAGAATGTGGCGCAGAATGACAGGAACCTGTCTGAGCTGTGATTTCCATTTCCACTACCGAACGAGCCCAAGACCGATTCATAACCATTACGATGTGACCCTAAAACTGTGTTGAAATTACCCAGGAGGATGAATTCATCATGAAGAGGAACTGTGGCTCATGCATTGGCTAGATCCTGGTAAAAGTAATTTGACTGGAGTTGAGCCTCGTCTGAGGAGGCGACTACTATTATGAGATGTCCATGTTTATGTTTTAGTTGTGCCATGAGATGTCGGAAACTCAGAGATGGACGAGCGGCAGGCCTGGGTTACACACCACCAGAGCTGTTGAAACATGCCATCGACCAGATCAGCTCTGCCCTCTATCACTTATTCTTGCAAGTATGGAGGACAGGACGGGACAGGTCATGGCCGACTGGCGCGATGGAATCGTCGTCTCCCTGTACAAAGGCAAGTAGAGTCGCAAAGACCGCAGTAATTACAGGCCTATAACACTACTCTCGGTACCGGGGAAGGTGTTTGCCCACGTGCTACTGGCTATACTCAAGCCTCTCGTTAGTGTCTCCCACAACAGTCTGGCTTCACCCAGGGTCGTTCTTCAACCGAGCCTATCCTTTATCTACGCCTTTTGACCGAACTGTGCCGCGCCTTCAGGTCAGGTCAGGTCATCTCGTGACCGGTGAGGTCGTTGGGGCACACATGAAGACATCCTCACAACGCCACGCCACCCTTCCCTGTCAGATGCCGCTGCCTGTGACTCTTCTGGTCGGAGATTGGTCCATTCTTTTATGTTGTCCTCCCATCTCCTTTGGGACGGCCTCTTCGTCGTCTGCCATGCACCTTTCCGTGAAGGATTGTATTTGCAAGACCATTTGATCTCGATATGTGATCGTACCAAGCGAATTTCCTTCTTTTGACAGTTGCCAAGAGGTCTTCGAAAGGCACTATTGCTGTTGAAATTCTATCTCGTATTTCCTCATTTGTAACTCGATCTTTGTACGTGACGTTTAAAAGTCTTCGGAAACATCTCATCTCCAAGGTCTGTATCTTTCGTTGAAGGTCAACTGTAACTGTCTATGTCTCACAAGCATAGAGGAATATTGAAATTACCAGTATACGTATTAATCTGATTTTCGTGCATAGTGCTAACCGTCTATCTTGCCAGATTTTGTTAAGCCGTGCTATTCTGGCCAACACCTCATATTTTGTTCCTTCATCACTGACAATAGACCCAAGCTATTTAAAACGGTCAACCACTTCGAGTTCTTGACCGTTAGCTTTTATCCTGCCGCTGAAGCCCTTGGCGTTGTTGGTCATTAATTTTGTCTTTCCAGCGTTTGTCTCCATACCATAGTCAAGAGCTGTTTAATCGAGTCTTCTGACCCATTCCTGGAGTTCTGCTTCTGAACCCGCCAACTTGTCGATATCTGCAAAACGAAGGTTGGTAATCGTTCGGCCCCCTATCTTGACAGTACCAACGTGACCTCCAAGTGCCTCACTCATAATTCCCTCAAGGAATATATTAAAAAGAGTTGGAGAGAGTGTACAGTTCTATCTCACACCAACTGATGTGCGAAACCAGTCCCCTCGCCTTCCATTCACAAGAACTGACTAAAGAAATATTTCATAACATCTAATCTGGACCATTCTTTAATTGATTTGTAGTCGTGACCTCTTGTTCTTGTAGGTGGTTGTATTTTTAAAAAAAGCTTGTTATAGTATAGTTTATCCCTTGATCACCTTATAAACCTGTATTAAGTTACTTCGAATTCTTTTTTTTTATATACACTGTAAGCTGGTATTTCTGCGTTTTTCCTCATAAATGTAAATCCTACTATCAGTTTTGTTGCTCTTCCTTGTATCCATTCCAGCATGTTTATATTCCCTCTATGATAAGGACTCCACACCTGTACACAGTACTCCAATCTAGTGTTGTTACGATGTAGCTTTTATCTTTGTTTATTTATGTTCAATTCTGGCACTGATAGCACAACGTGGTTTGGAATATTGTGTTGTACAGTGTTCTTTTTATATCCATTGTCACGTGGCTACATAGTAATATTTGGGACATGTGTTCAATGATCTGACTTGCTTTATTACATCTGTTTTGAATTTTGGTGTTGCCATTACCGTTTGCTGAGATTACGTTTCCCAGGTACGTGAAATTTTTCACGTGTTTTACTTGTTGGTTTTGTATGAATGTTGTTGTTTCCCTTTCTTTTCTTGAAATCGCCATATGATTTACTGAATCTTCAAGGGCTGAAAGAATTTATTTAGAGGGGTCATTTATTTTAAATGCCAGTATATTTTATGAGGGGCAGTCATTGTAACAGCAATTTCATTAATGACATTTTTACAAGCGCAGGAACCAGAAATATGTTGTATCTTATTTTTCTACATAAGTCCCCATGCCTGGCAACATACTTTGTCCACCTGTCCACTAGCTTGTGGATGACCTTTAGAAAAAAGTCTTTAGGTGTGACCTTTAACAATTTTTGCATCATCTCCATTACCTCATGTCAGCCATCTTGGTTAGTACCCATCTGCTACACACTGTCCTATAACCAAGGTCATCATGGACAATTGTGTATACAGCTTCGTGACCCATTTTGAAATCTACAAGTATTTCATCAAAAGAGACTCGTTCGTCTGTTGCCACGAACTAGCTAGTCGATCTGCTGTTTCTCTGTGTCACTGTCTTAGTTGCGTGCATCCTGGTCCCCCACACCACGGTTCATCAATGATATGTTGTCTTCCGTTTTGAAATCTTTCTACCCATTTATCCATTCTCCTCTGATTCCAATAACCGTCTCTTCACTGAACCTTCATTCTGCTGTAGATTTCTGAAGGTTTTACACCCTCCGGCCATATTGTATGTTATATTACGCATGCTGAAGGTTTGACACCCTCCGGCCATATTGTATGTTATATTGCGCATGCATTTACTGCTTGTTTGTCACAATCCGACATGCAGTATTGCTCCAGGGCGATTTTGTGTCCTGAAATAAGATTTTGTTTTGTACATACTCTTCCATGTACTTTATAATAAAATTGCTGTTCCTTAATGACTGTCCCTCACTGCTACAAGTGATGGAGCATAAGTCTAACATTACATTTGGGTTGCCCCTATCCAGCGTATAAGGAACCCTTGAGCCATTTGTTTGCAGTGTGGTTTTATTGGCAATTGTGTTTCTGCAAGTGAGGTTGCCAGCTCCATCATAACCTCCCGTGGTTGCCTGTTTTGATCATCCGGGAAGGAAGCCACTGGGACGAGTCCATTGAGAGACGATCACAAGTGCTTGTGGATAATGAAGATATTAATCATCTGCTGTGCAAACAAATCTCATAGTCTTTGCTGACTCTCAGCTGCATGAACTGACTTTTTAGCAGTTGCTAATGCCACCAAAATCTGCTCACAAGTATTGAGCCTCCTGTTTTGCGGCTTTGAACCTCTCATAATTTAGGACCAAAGACGCAAAACTGGGAATGAGCTAGAAACAGGCTGCACTAATATAGCTAGGCTAAGAGAATAGGGATCACAGTGGTAATATCCATTCCCATTGATAAAATATACCGCATAATTGGCACAGCACCACCCGAGGGACAAAGAAACGTCACAGCAGAAATCGAACAAGAAAAACAGGAGCCTGAAACAAGGCACCCAATGTTTGGACATCAGGTACAGAGAACGACCCAAGGCACCCAATGTTTGGACATCAGGTACAGAGAACGACCCAAGGCACCCAATGTTTGGACATCAGGTACAGAGAACGACCCAAGGCACCCAATGTTTGGACATCAGGTACAGAGCACAAGACTAATATCCAGACATAGCTTTCTATAATCAACAAAGCCGATACAGACAAGCCTTGAAAGTCGACGTATCGAGAGATGGCACGAATTGATGCAGGCCTCAGAGATGGAACTTCGGGAAGATCATGCACATGGCTATCATCTACCATACTCAACATGAAAGTAGCTGAACAGACTCAGAACTGGTGTATTACGGTGCAAGAGGAATATGAAACAATGGGAATACACAGATAATGATACATCTGACTATGGCGCAATACAGGACACTAACCACCTGATGACCTGCCCCGACCTCCAGGAAACATGCAATAGACTGAAATAGATCCAACATCATGGAGGCAATCCATGTCGCTGAATGTTGGATCCTTGAAGTATGATGTGGTGCTTGGACAAGCGGAAGCAAATACACACGAACCTGGTTCCCAAAAGACCAGCTGAAAAAAAAATGTGTTGGGATGAAAGATGTAGATATCGCAGCCATGCTGTAAACTACGATACATTCCTTTTCAGAATTAACGCAGAAGGAAAAAAAACCTCTTAAAGTGCTTTGTTAGACAGTCAGATTGCCCTGGTCAGTACCAGTCCTGAGTTGAATGTTGAATAATGAATACCAGCCAACTCGGACGATGCCACTGCATAGCTCAGGCAGTTCACGGGAAGCTTAAAGCCTTGTTCCGAGCTCCACCAGCCAGTTTACTAGCATTTGACTTATGCATGCAAAAAAACCAGCACAATAAGTGTTATAATATTTACTTCATTACAAGTATAAAAAGTTGTAATTACAAATGATAACCAGCATGAATGAAAATGTTTACCAAGATGTTACATCACAAAAGTTATATGGTAGTTACGCTGCTCTTTAAAACACATGACTTTCATTTCAGCAGAAAACATCATTCTATGTTTTATCAAGGCACTAACAGTTTACAAACATGCTTCATATAGAATAAGTAGTAAAGTAAAGATCCTGTTAAAAATCTGTGTGGCCTATTAGGAATAAGGTGTTAGATCCATGGTTACTTGACCAACTGCACACTAGAGGTGTTGTGGTCAGCATCATGCTGGCCTCCTATACTTCCCTACAGCCATTTGCTATTTTTTAAAATCCCACATCACTTTAGGATTGAACCTAAACCTCTCTGCTAGACAGCCAGTACACTAACCACTGCACTATTGAAGAATAAGTAATAACATAAAATAACACATTTCTGATATTTTCAGCAGAACATCACTTCCAGCTCCACCATATCTTTCCTGTCGGTTTTAGGTTTTTCTTAACTTCATTACCACATGAGTGTTTAGGTCTATCCCTAATTGTCTGGGCTTCCCCTCTACATGAGTGTTTAGGTCTATCCCTAATTGTCTTGACTTCCCTTCTACATGAGTGTTTAGGTCTATCCCTAATTTTATTGCATGAGGATGACAGAGCAGTGTCTCTCTGGTAATGCTATCCAAAATATGTGTTCTATCCATCGCTAATGCCTTCTCTTTATGCCTAGTCCCACTAAGATCTGTCTCATTCTTTTTCACAGTTCTATATTTTTATCATACCATTTTATTCCATCAATCAGTTTAATCATCCATTTAATGAAATTTTGAAACTTTTTAATTAAACTTATTTTTGTTCCCCTCGTCACAGAGCCATACAATAGAATGGACTTGACATTGGAATTGAAGATCTGTACTTTTGTGGTGGATAATTTCTTTTGACCTCCACAAATTTCAAGAAGCATTAAAAAAAAACATTCACCTTCTAAATTCTTAATTTGATATCTCTATCAGTACTGCCAACCTTGTCTATATTATTACAAAGATATATACATGAATCTACCTCTTGTATTACAGTGTCTCCCAATACATTTTAATTGTCATTAGGAGCTTTTATTCTCAGTAACTGTAATTTTTCTCTGTGTACCTTCAAACTAATTTCAGTGACCATTGAGTACTATATTCATTTTATTTTATATTTGGTTGTGGTTGTGAGACAGAAGAGCCAAGTCATCAGCAAAGTTCAGATCATCAAGTCTTTTTGCCAAAAGCCATTCAATTCCATTTTTGTATGAAAGATGCTTGAACTGTTTTTTATTAAAAACCCTTGCAGCCTCGGGTTGCTATTTCATCATCGAACAGGTAGTAAGTGATTTCAGTATGTCTCCTTCACTGTGGATGCTTTTAGCATGTCTAGATTTAGATCCACAAGATCTTATTAGTTCCTTGGTAAGTGACTAAAAAAGTGGTCAGTGACCGTCACAACCTCCCTTCACTTCACCTGGTCTGCAGTCCTCCAATGTACAGTACCCCAACCCTGAATCATGATTTTCATTTTGGCTTCTACGGTTCTTTGCCAAGTTGTCTTAGGACTGCCTCTCTTTTGTCTTCCCTCTGCCTCTCATTTGTTTTCCTTTTGTGGTTCATGCCAAGGCAGTTCTGGTCATGGTGTCTGGATCTTTACTTAAGACATGCATATGCAATTCCAGCGCCGATCAATTATGACAATGTTCATGTTCTCTTGACGCAGGGTCTAAATAGCTACATGTATACTATCTACTTTTGTCATAGCCATCCCTTTTGGGTCTTCTAAAGCACAGACTGAGGATTCAACACTCTAACCACTGTGAAAATTAGGAAATGACTCATTGAACTGACGTCATTGCACCATAGCCCCTCCAAACGTGCTCAGACCCTTTCATTGCTGAAAGTGAGACAAAAGAACACAAACTCTGTAGCTACCCTCCTTTTTACCTGACTTTGTCAGGTACCCATTGACAGCTGGGTTAACTGGTCGTAGCAGCCATGCCATGTAATAAGTCTACAACATAGTGGATCCATCAAACCAAACATGGTGTGATTTTAACCTGGTACATAAAAATTGTAACTCCGAGGTCACACCCTCTATTCCTACCCCTTCCTCCGCCCTTTTTGACTGTACAAATACAATCCATATGAAAGATTTACAATCTGCTAACGGCATTTCATGAAATACATACAAAGATTTAACTAACTATAATATTGAAAATGCACCTTCATAAAAATGTGTACACTAATCACATTTTAAAAAATGTGAGTCGGCAACAAAAGGAAGCATATAAAACAGCCAAGTACTAAGCATAGACTATGATAAAGCAATTTACCCATAATATTTTTCAACTTTAAAATATTTGTTTCAAACATAACAATACAACCTGAAATACACTAAATTGGAAGCAAAGAAGTGAGAACAGCAGAAAGCCAGGACAACCTGTATAACAGACAGAGCAGGAAAATTGTTCAAATTATGGTTCTGGATAGCATCAATAACATCTTTATGTTTCAGGGGAAGCCAGAAGAAATACAATCAACTATAATGTTTAAAAGAAACATGATTACAAATACCATTTAAGCTATGCTTGCACCACTGGCATTCAAAATTTAATATATTATTAACCCTTTCCAGTTCGTACGTGGCTTCTGTAAAATAGATAATTGCCACCGGCTATGATCAAAATATATTTCTGAAACATGTTTATGTTTTGTGATTTAGTTTCTAGAATTTCATTTTTTTTATTGCAATACACAATTGACATTTAACTGTAAGGTTTTTTCCAATATGTAGACATTTGCAAAAGTTATAATGTTTGACAGTTGAATTATCTATCACAAGGAAAGTAGGAATTCAAGGTCTGAGAAATGGTTTTTTATTCAATCAATCCAATGATCCCATATCTGGATTGCTCATGGATATTCAACAAACAGACTTTGGCAGGGACATATAATACAGAAGGTATTTGTAATGAAATTGAAAGATAAAGCGGTGAAAGACACAATGTGGTGTTGAGTATCAATTCCTCTCCAATTTCCACCTCTGTGTTAATGCCATTAAATGATACAAACTAATATACGAGGCGTGCTCAAATGAAACTGGACCTAACTGCACCAAGTGAACATATGTGCGATGCCCATCATGACGTCACTTCTGATGTAAGTAGCACATACCAACAATCAAGTTTGCAAAATTTCATTGTCCTCCAATTTATAGTTTCCTCAGCAGACCATTGAAAACATGGCAGGTGTGATACGGAATTTGTAAAGAGTTGATCAGCAAGTAGTGATTCAGTTTCTAACAGCTGAAGGATGTCAACCAGTTGACATTCATTGGAGAATGCAGGCAGTGTATGGTGACAAAAGTGTGACAAACGTAAGCTTCACCGACGCTCCACCCGAATTGCTGTATCAATTTTGGAGATGGCATCTTCTGACGCAACAATATGTACCTGACCTGGTCTCGGAAGATCTTTTGTCAAATCACATCCTTCTTTAAACATCGTTGTCCAGTTCTTCACTGTTGTCTTCGACACACTTTTGTCACCATACAATGCCTACATTCTGCGATGAATTTCAATTGGTTGATATCCTTCAGCTGTTAGAAACCCAATCACGGATTGCTGATCAACTCTAGACAGATTCTGTATGACACATGCCACGGTTTGAATGATCTGCTGAGGAAACTTTGAGTTGGAGGATAATGAAATTTTGCTAACTTGATGGTTGGTATGTGCTGTTTACATCAGAAGTGACGTCATCATGCACATCGTAATTATGTTTACATGGTGCAGTTAGGTCCGGTTTAATTTGAACACGCTTTGTATATTCTTCCCTATGAATACTTCATGTCATAGATAGTTTAGTTATGAGTCTTGTGATCTTTAGATCATTATTTTTGCTCAATTTATTTAACTTAACTTAACTTCATTATACTGGTTTAAAAGGCTCTACAGAGTCTGTATTCAACCAGTTCATTCCACTCCACCAATACTAAAATAACAGTGAGCATGCAATTTATTTCTGAATACATTAACTTACCCTGCCTCCACTACATCCTGTGACAATTCATTCCAAGCATTCACCACTCCCTGGCTAAAAAAAATTGTTAAGCTTTAATGTCAAATGAGAAATAATAACAATAATTCTCCTATAACTTCATTTGTTGAAGCATAGATCAAAAACTGCACTAGACTACCTAACCAGTTTTTTAGGATAGTCAGATTCCAGTCATTTGTTGAAGCATAGATCAAAAACTGCACTAGACTACCTAACCAGTTTTTTAGGATAGTCAGATTCCAGTCATTTGTTGAAGCATAGATCAAAAACTGCACTAGACTACCTAACCAGTTTTTTAGGATAGTCAGATTCCAGTCATTTGTTGAAGCATAGATCAAAAACTGCACTAGACTACCTAACCAGTTTTTTAGGATAGTCAGATTCCAGTCATTTGTTGAAGCATAGATCAAAAACTGCACTAGACTACCTAACCAGTTTTTTAGGATAGTCAGATTCCAGTCATTTGTTGAAGCATAGATCAAAAACTGCACTAGACTACCTAACCAGTTTTTTAGGATAGTCAGATTCCAGTCATTTGTTGAAGCATAGATCAAAAACTGCACTAGACTACCTAACCAGTTTTTTAGGATAGTCAGATTCCAGTCATTTGTTGAAGCATAGATCAAAAACTGCACTAGACTACCTAACCAGTTTTTTAGGATAGTCAGATTCCAGTCATTTGTTGAAGCATAGATCAAAAACTGCACTAGACTACCTAACCAGTTTTTTAGGATAGTCAGATTCCAGTCATTTGTTGAAGCATAGATCAAAAACTGCACTAGACTACCTAACCAGTTTTTTAGGATAGTCTGATTCCAGTCATTTGTTGAAGCATAGATCAAAAACTGCACTAGACTACCTAACCAGTTTTTTAGGATAGTCAGATTCCAGTCATTTGTTGAAGCATAGATCAAAAACTGCACTAGACTACCTAACCAGTTTTTTAGGATAGTCAGATTCCAGTCATTTGTTGAAGCATAGATCAAAAACTGCACTAGACTACCTAACCAGTTTTTTAGGATAGTCAGATTCCAGTCATTTGTTGAAGCATAGATCAAAAACTGCACTAGACTACCTAACCAGTTTTTTTAGGATAGTCAGATTCCAGTCATTTGTTGAAGCATAGATCAAAAACTGCACTAGACTACCTAACCAGTTTTTTAGGATAGTCTGATTCCAGTCATTTGTTGAAGCATAGATCAAAAACTGCACTAGACTACCTAACCAGTTTTTTAGGATAGTCAGATTCCAGTCATTTGTTGAAGCATAGATCAAAAACTGCACTAGACTACCTAACCAGTTTTTTAGGATAGTCAGATTCCAGTCATTTGTTGAAGCATAGATCAAAAACTGCACTAGACTACCTAACCAGTTTTTTAGGATAGTCTGATTCCAGTCATTTGTTGAAGCATAGATCAAAAACTGCACTAGACTACCTAACCAGTTTTTTAGGATAGTCAGATTCCAGTCATTTGTTGAAGCATAGATCAAAAACTGCACTAGACTACCTAACCAGTTTTTTAGGATAGTCAGATTCCAGTCATTTGTTGAAGCATAGATCAAAAACTGCACTAGACTACCTAACCAGTTTTTTAGGATAGTCAGATTCCAGTCATTTGTTGAAGCATAGATCAAAAACTGCACTAGACTACCTAACCAGTTTTTTAGGATAGTCAGATTCCAGTCATTTGTTGAAGCATAGATCAAAAACTGCACTAGACTACCTAACCAGTTTTTTTAGGATAGTCAGATTCCAGTCATTTGTTGAAGCATAGATCAAAAACTGCACTAGACTACCTAACCAGTTTTTTAGGATAGTCTGATTCCAGTCATTTGTTGAAGCATAGATCAAAAACTGCACTAGACTACCTAACCAGTTTTTTAGGATAGTCAGATTCCAGTCATTTGTTGAAGCATAGATCAAAAACTGCACTAGACTACCTAACCAGTTTTTTAGGATAGTCAGATTCCAGTCATTTGTTGAAGCATAGATCAAAAACTGCACTAGACTACCTAACCAGTTTTTTAGGATAGTCAGATTCCAGTCATTTGTTGAAGCATAGATCAAAAACTGCACTAGACTACCTAACCAGTTTTTTAGGATAGTCAGATTCCAGTCATTTGTTGAAGCATAGATCAAAAACTGCACTAGACTACCTAACCAGTTTTTTTAGGATAGTCAGATTCCAGTCATTTGTTGAAGCATAGATCAAAAACTGCACTAGACTACCTAACCAGTTTTTTAGGATAGTCTGATTCCAGTCATTTGTTGAAGCATAGATCAAAAACTGCACTAGACTACCTAACCAGTTTTTTAGGATAGTCAGATTCCAGTCATTTGTTGAAGCATAGATCAAAAACTGCACTAGACTACCTAACCAGTTTTTTTAGGATAGTCAGATTCCAGTCATTTGTTGAAGCATAGATCAAAAACTGCACTAGACTACCTAACCAGTTTTTTAGGATAGTCTGATTCCAGTCATTTGTTGAAGCATAGATCAAAAACTGCACTAGACTACCTAACCAGTTTTTTAGGATAGTCAGATTCCAGTCATTTGTTGAAGCATAGATCAAAAACTGCACTAGACTACCTAACCAGTTTTTTAGGATAGTCTGATTCCAGTCATTTGTTGAAGCATAGATCAAAAACTGCACTAGACTACCTAACCAGTTTTTTTAGGATAGTCAGATTCCAGTCATTTGTTGAAGCATAGATCAAAAACTGCACTAGACTACCTAACCAGTTTTTTAGGATAGTCAGATTCCAGTCATTTGTTGAAGCATAGATCAAAAACTGCACTAGACTACCTAACCAGTTTTTTAGGATAGTCAGATTCCAGTCATTTGTTGAAGCATAGATCAAAAACTGCACTAGACTACCTAACCAGTTTTTTAGGATAGTCAGATTCCAGTCATTTGTTGAAGCATAGATCAAAAACTGCACTAGACTACCTAACCAGTTTTTTAGGATAGTCAGATTCCAGTCATTTGTTGAAGCATAGATCAAAAACTGCACTAGACTACCTAACCAGTTTTTTTAGGATAGTCAGATTCCAGTCATTTGTTGAAGCATAGATCAAAAACTGCACTAGACTACCTAACCAGTTTTTTAGGATAGTCAGATTCCAGTCATTTGTTGAAGCATAGATCAAAAACTGCACTAGACTACCTAACCAGTTTTTTAGGATAGTCAGATTCCAGTCATTTGTTGAAGCATAGATCAAAAACTGCACTAGACTACCTAACCAGTTTTTTAGGATAGTCTGATTCCAGTCATTTGTTGAAGCATAGATCAAAAACTGCACTAGACTACCTAACCAGTTTTTTAGGATAGTCAGATTCCAGTCATTTGTTGAAGCATAGATCAAAAACTGCACTAGACTACCTAACCAGTTTTTTAGGATAGTCAGATTCCAGTCATTTGTTGAAGCATAGATCAAAAACTGCACTAGACTACCTAACCAGTTTTTTTAGGATAGTCAGATTCCAGTCATTTGTTGAAGCATAGATCAAAAACTGCACTAGACTACCTAACCAGTTTTTTAGGATAGTCAGATTCCAGTCATTTGTTGAAGCATAGATCAAAAACTGCACTAGACTACCTAACCAGTTTTTTAGGATAGTCAGATTCCAGTCATTTGTTGAAGCATAGATCAAAAACTGCACTAGACTACCTAACCAGTTTTTTTAGGATAGTCAGATTCCAGTCATTTGTTGAAGCATAGATCAAAAACTGCACTAGACTACCTAACCAGTTTTTTAGGATAGTCAGATTCCAGTCATTTGTTGAAGCATAGATCAAAAACTGCACTAGACTACCTAACCAGTTTTTTAGGATAGTCAGATTCCAGTCATTTGTTGAAGCATAGATCAAAAACTGCACTAGACTACCTAACCAGTTTTTTAGGATAGTCTGATTCCAGTCATTTGTTGAAGCATAGATCAAAAACTGCACTAGACTACCTAACCAGTTTTTTAGGATAGTCAGATTCCAGTCATTTGTTGAAGCATAGATCAAAAACTGCACTAGACTACCTAACCAGTTTTTTAGGATAGTCAGATTCCAGTCATTTGTTGAAGCATAGATCAAAAACTGCACTAGACTACCTAACCAGTTTTTTTAGGATAGTCAGATTCCAGTCATTTGTTGAAGCATAGATCAAAAACTGCACTAGACTACCTAACCAGTTTTTTAGGATAGTCAGATTCCAGTCATTTGTTGAAGCATAGATCAAAAACTGCACTAGACTACCTAACCAGTTTTTTAGGATAGTCAGATTCCAGTCATTTGTTGAAGCATAGATCAAAAACTGCACTAGACTACCTAACCAGTTTTTTTAGGATAGTCAGATTCCAGTCATTTGTTGAAGCATAGATCAAAAACTGCACTAGACTACCTAACCAGTTTTTTAGGATAGTCAGATTCCAGTCATTTGTTGAAGCATAGATCAAAAACTGCACTAGACTACCTAACCAGTTTTTTAGGATAGTCAGATTCCAGTCATTTGTTGAAGCATAGATCAAAAACTGCACTAGACTACCTAACCAGTTTTTTAGGATAGTCTGATTCCAGTCATTTGTTGAAGCATAGATCAAAAACTGCACTAGACTACCTAACCAGTTTTTTAGGATAGTCAGATTCCAGTCATTTGTTGAAGCATAGATCAAAAACTGCACTAGACTACCTAACCAGTTTTTTAGGATAGTCAGATTCCAGTCATTTGTTGAAGCATAGATCAAAAACTGCACTAGACTACCTAACCAGTTTTTTAGGATAGTCTGATTCCAGTCATTTGTTGAAGCATAGATCAAAAACTGCACTAGACTACCTAACCAGTTTTTTAGGATAGTCTGATTCCAGTCATTTGTTGAAGCATAGATCAAAAACTGCACTAGACTACCTAACCAGTTTTTTAGGATAGTCAGATTCCAGTCATTTGTTGAAGCATAGATCAAAAACTGCACTAGACTACCTAACCAGTTTTTTAGGATAGTCAGATTCCAGTCATTTGTTGAAGCATAGATCAAAAACTGCACTAGACTACCTAACCAGTTTTTTAGGATAGTCAGATTCCAGTCATTTGTTGAAGCATAGATCAAAAACTGCACTAGACTACCTAACCAGTTTTTTAGGATAGTCAGATTCCAGTCATTTGTTGAAGCATAGATCAAAAACTGCACTAGACTACCTAACCAGTTTTTTAGGATAGTCAGATTCCAGTCATTTGTTGAAGCATAGATCAAAAACTGCACTAGACTACCTAACCAGTTTTTTAGGATAGTCTGATTCCAGTCATTTGTTGAAGCATAGATCAAAAACTGCACTAGACTACCTAACCAGTTTTTTAGGATAGTCAGATTCCAGTCATTTGTTGAAGCATAGATCAAAAACTGCACTAGACTACCTAACCAGTTTTTTAGGATAGTCAGATTCCAGTCATTTGTTGAAGCATAGATCAAAAACTGCACTAGACTACCTAACCAGTTTTTTAGGATAGTCAGATTCCAGTCATTTGTTGAAGCATAGATCAAAAACTGCACTAGACTACCTAACCAGTTTTTTTAGGATAGTCAGATTCCAGTCATTTGTTGAAGCATAGATCAAAAACTGCACTAGACTACCTAACCAGTTTTTTAGGATAGTCAGATTCCAGTCATTTGTTGAAGCATAGATCAAAAACTGCACTAGACTACCTAACCAGTTTTTTAGGATAGTCAGATTCCAGTCATTTGTTGAAGCATAGATCAAAAACTGCACTAGACTACCTAACCAGTTTTTTTAGGATAGTCAGATTCCAGTCATTTGTTGAAGCATAGATCAAAAACTGCACTAGACTACCTAACCAGTTTTTTAGGATAGTCAGATTCCAGTCATTTGTTGAAGCATAGATCAAAAACTGCACTAGACTACCTAACCAGTTTTTTAGGATAGTCAGATTCCAGTCATTTGTTGAAGCATAGATCAAAAACTGCACTAGACTACCTAACCAGTTTTTTTAGGATAGTCAGATTCCAGTCATTTGTTGAAGCATAGATCAAAAACTGCACTAGACTACCTAACCAGTTTTTTAGGATAGTCAGATTCCAGTCATTTGTTGAAGCATAGATCAAAAACTGCACTAGACTACCTAACCAGTTTTTTAGGATAGTCAGATTCCAGTCATTTGTTGAAGCATAGATCAAAAACTGCACTAGACTACCTAACCAGTTTTTTAGGATAGTCAGATTCCAGTCATTTGTTGAAGCATAGATCAAAAACTGCACTAGACTACCTAACCAGTTTTTTAGGATAGTCAGATTCCAGTCATTTGTTGAAGCATAGATCAAAAACTGCACTAGACTACCTAACCAGTTTTTTAGGATAGTCAGATTCCAGTCATTTGTTGAAGCATAGATCAAAAACTGCACTAGACTACCTAACCAGTTTTTTAGGATAGTCAGATTCCAGTCATTTGTTGAAGCATAGATCAAAAACTGCACTAGACTACCTAACCAGTTTTTTTAGGATAGTCAGATTCCAGTCATTTGTTGAAGCATAGATCAAAAACTGCACTAGACTACCTAACCAGATTTTTAGGATAGTCAGATTCCAGTCATTTGTTGAAGCATAGATCAAAAACTGCACTAGACTACCTAACCAGTTTTTTAGGATAGTCAGATTCCAGTCATTTGTTGAAGCATAGATCAAAAACTGCACTAGACTACCTAACCAGTTTTTTAGGATAGTCAGATTCCAGTCATTTGTTGAAGCATAGATCAAAAACTGCACTAGACTACCTAACCAGTTTTTTTAGGATAGTCAGATTCCAGTCATTTGTTGAAGCATAGATCAAAAACTGCACTAGACTACCTAACCAGTTTTTTAGGATAGTCAGATTCCAGTCATTTGTTGAAGCATAGATCAAAAACTGCACTAGACTACCTAACCAGTTTTTTAGGATAGTCAGATTCCAGTCATTTGTTGAAGCATAGATCAAAAACTGCACTAGACTACCTAACCAGTTTTTTAGGATAGTCAGATTCCAGTCATTTGTTGAAGCATAGATCAAAAACTGCACTAGACTACCTAACCAGTTTTTTTAGGATAGTCAGATTCCAGTCATTTGTTGAAGCATAGATCAAAAACTGCACTAGACTACCTAACCAGTTTTTTAGGATAGTCAGATTCCAGTCATTTGTTGAAGCATAGATCAAAAACTGCACTAGACTACCTAACCAGTTTTTTAGGATAGTCAGATTCCAGTCATTTGTTGAAGCATAGATCAAAAACTGCACTAGACTACCTAACCAGTTTTTTAGGATAGTCTGATTCCAGTCATTTGTTGAAGCATAGATCAAAAACTGCACTAGACTACCTAACCAGTTTTTTAGGATAGTCAGATTCCAGTCATTTGTTGAAGCATAGATCAAAAACTGCACTAGACTACCTAACCAGTTTTTTAGGATAGTCAGATTCCAGTCATTTGTTGAAGCATAGATCAAAAACTGCACTAGACTACCTAACCAGTTTTTTAGGATAGTCAGATTCCAGTCATTTGTTGAAGCATAGATCAAAAACTGCACTAGACTACCTAACCAGTTTTTTAGGATAGTCAGATTCCAGTCATTTGTTGAAGCATAGATCAAAAACTGCACTAGACTACCTAACCAGTTTTTTAGGATAGTCTGATTCCAGTCATTTGTTGAAGCATAGATCAAAAACTGCACTAGACTACCTAACCAGTTTTTTAGGATAGTCAGATTCCAGTCATTTGTTGAAGCATAGATCAAAAACTGCACTAGACTACCTAACCAGTTTTTTAGGATAGTCAGATTCCAGTCATTTGTTGAAGCATAGATCAAAAACTGCACTAGACTACCTAACCAGTTTTTTAGGATAGTCAGATTCCAGTCATTTGTTGAAGCATAGATCAAAAACTGCACTAGACTACCTAACCAGTTTTTTAGGATAGTCAGATTCCAGTCATTTGTTGAAGCATAGATCAAAAACTGCACTAGACTACCTAACCAGTTTTTTAGGATAGTCTGATTCCAGTCATTTGTTGAAGCATAGATCAAAAACTGCACTAGACTACCTAACCAGTTTTTTAGGATAGTCTGATTCCAGTCATTTGTTGAAGCATAGATCAAAAACTGCACTAGACTACCTAACCAGTTTTTTAGGATAGTCTGATTCCAGTCATTTGTTGAAGCATAGATCAAAAACTGCACTAGACTACCTAACCAGTTTTTTAGGATAGTCAGATTCCAGTCATTTGTTGAAGCATAGATCAAAAACTGCACTAGACTACCTAACCAGTTTTTTTAGGATAGTCAGATTCCAGTCATTTGTTGAAGCACAGGTCCAACATTGCATTTGGCTCCCCTAAACCAGCATTTAAGAAAGTCTGATTCCAGTCATTTGTTGAAGCACAGGTCCAACACTGAATTAGACTTACTCTAACCAGTTTTAGGGAAAGCCTGATTCTAATAATTTGCAGTGTAGTTTCATAGCAATAGTTTTTACATGATGAGGTTGTCAGCTCCATGCACAACCCTCTTAAGTCACCTTCAATGATATGCATATAAGGAAATAGTGTACCTGTTCTGTTTACCCCAGAAACAACTCTAATGATATTAGGAAATAAAGAAACTAAAAATATTTTAGGCCACTTCATATTTATTTCAAGTTTTTTACAGGATTAACAACGTCATTAAAAAATAAAAACATTTTTTTCCCCACAATGTTATGCGAAAGCATTGCTTAACAAAAGCATCCTTGTAAAGCAAAATATATTCTAAAATATGAAAGATCTAAAATGAGGTCTTCATATGGAACCAGGGGCAATCTACTGTGGCAGAAAGAACTGTAGAACTGCCCCACTGCTCTCTATTGCGATGATGAGTAAAAAAGAAACCATAATATTTTTTCTGAACAGAATATGCAATATAAACTCTTTCGCTTGAATTAACACCATTAGTATTTGTCTGTTTCACACATTATGTTGGACCACTGTCATTAGCATTTATCTATTTCATATTCTATGCCAGACAAACGATTTTGGGGCTGTCAATATAATATTTAAAACAACCATTTAAACAAGTCCATGTTTTTTAAAACTGTCCCAGATATTCCCACATGAGTTTGACAGCTATTTTGGTTCCAAATTTGAATCTGAAAGGATTTTGTATATGTTTGTTTTAAACCTTTTGTGATAATCAAAGTGAGACTATTATTTATCAGTTCGTAACTTGTTATTTGAGATATGGCTTTTTACTTAGCTTCCTCTTTTAAGCCACCTACAAGAATATATACTGCTTTGAAATTTCTGGAAAACATTCTTGCCACAGAAATTAACTTACTGGATTCAGACACAGACAGTAGTTTTTTTTCAGTAGTTGGAATTTGTTAGTGGCCTTAGTAAAATTGTTGTAAATTCAACATTCAACATATGTGCACAATTGTGAAATATTGAAGAATTTTTTAATTTTAAAAATGTATTGTCATTATGATTCAGTCCTTACAAGTTAAGCTTTTATTGACTGCAATGGCCTTTTGGCAAGTGCAACATTTAGTGTTAATTCTCTGCTTCTTTTAAAATAGCATGCAACATTTTTTAATGTCTATTACTAGTATGGTTGCTACTTATTCTTTTTCTTTTAATCTATTGTTCTTGCCATGAAGCATCACAGAGTGGCAGAATGCATAGATTTCTTGTTATCACCAGGTGAGAGCCTTGTGCTGTCGTTAGGTGTAACTTTCTGAGTGTGTCAGAGACACCTTCAATCCACTGACATCAAGATCGCCCCATGCATGTTGACTGGAAACCTGCATATGATATGCTTTCGCTGTAGGCTGGTCATAATACATTCTGACCAAATCACTTGATTTTATTGGACATCAATGAAGGCACTAACTGGGTTTGTCCCCACTGTATGTCTTAGTGTGGTGCTACGGATTTGGTCACGGATTGTCTTTCTGGCTGCACTTCTCACACGATGCATCTCACAGCTCTGGATCTTACTCTTATGTATTTCTAGTAAGGATCAAGATTGACATTGGTAACACAAAGTAGGAATAAACAGTGCATTTATAAGCCTTCTCTTAGTTGAAAGAAGCACTCTATGGTGTTTCAAAATCGGTGCAATTTGATAGTGGACACTGTTTGCCTTCTGAATTATATATCTGGTCTCTCTGTCCACTCTGCTGCCATCAGTGAACATCCTACTGAAGTATTTTTAAAAAAATAGGTTGTTGATATTAACCAAATAATTGTTATTTACTATTCTCAGTCCTCTTCTCTCTACTTCTTCTTTTTACTTGTGTCCTGCTTGTGCCTTTCAGCATTGATTTGATATATAATATGTTAATACGTACATGTTCATAAAACCAATGAACAAAATATTTAGGTTTTAACATGGACACACCATCGTGCAAAACTCAGCACACACAAAATTCTTGCACAAGGTGCTACAAAATTATGGAGTGAAAGAGTTAAGGTTCATTTGTAACTATTTGTATATTCTCCCATCACTCTTGATACATACAAAATATAAGGTGACCACATCAACTGGCCCTTTATTGAAAAATCTGTGTAATAAAGCACTATATGGTGGTACCTGTGGCAGTCTATTTTACACGATGAGGTTGCTAGCCCCATGCACAACCCTCACTAATTGCATGCTTGAGAAATTGCAGTGATCTCATTCTTTTATCTGTGGGTACTACTCTTAAAACCAACATCATCATCAACACCAATCGCTCCTTTTGGGGCAAAGGTCATTAGCAACCTCCACCTGCAAGTTCTGTTTTGAGCTGCCCTTTCTGTTTCTCTTCAATTTAGGAACTAGGACCAAAGTTCATTTTCACAGTATCTTCTCTAGGCATTTCTTAACTACTTTTCTTCCTCTTACCCTGTGGATTCCAAGTGAGGGACTGTCTGGCCACGTTTGATGGTGATTTCTATAGCGTGTGTCCATTCTAACCCATTTCCTATATTTGATCTGTTGCTCCACTGGCGGTTGTAGACTCTTTTCCCATAGGTCTTTATTCTTCCCTGTGTCTTACCAGCCTATACCCATTATCCTCCGTAAACATTTATTGACGAACGACTGGAGTTTCCTCTTTATCTTTTTTGTCGTTCTCAAGGCTTCGGCTCTGTTCAGGAGTACTGACTTGACATTGGAGTTAAAAATTAGTATAAGTCATAATTTCTATGAATTCCATCCATATATTATTCAGCAACATGAATGATGTCTCTGTCTTTTTAATTCTAAAGAATTGATCCCCGCCTTTCATCTGTGGATACCATTCTTAAAATTCATGTTATAAAAGTAAACAATGGAGGGTTGTGCATGGGACTAGTAACTTTATTATGTAAGACAAAGTGCTATAGACACCTACACTGCCACCAGAGCACACAACTGTGGTGGCGGTGGCCCAATGCTGCCCTGGAGCGAACAAAGAACTGATCTGATGTTATTATGAAAATGAGGTTTATTACGCATATACTCATCTGACCTGCAGATGTGGTTTATGGAAGTGAGTGGCTTTCTACAGCTATCACCCTGGGTTACCATTTACTGCTACACACCACAAGTATTACCTTACCATCTACTACTACGCACCACAAGTATTACCTTAACATCTACTACTACAATCATGACCATGTTCAACTTACCACCTTCTACTGCACACTAAACTATCACCTTAACATCTGTTTCTGAGAATCGAAGTCACTG
This sequence comes from Ariolimax columbianus, assembly GCA_036924085.1. NCBI lineage: Eukaryota > Metazoa > Mollusca > Gastropoda > Stylommatophora > Arionidae > Ariolimax > Ariolimax columbianus. Next base: position 94,604,180 of record JAVGWX010000003.1, read on the forward strand.
CTTTCTGGGCATACCCATAGGTGCTCAGTCTCTATCATTAAATAGCATAAGGTATGGATGCTGATGGTCTCTGTAGCTTGCTGGTTGTACACTCTCCTGCGCCGTCATCCGCCCCACTCCGCTCGAACCTCGTTTAATGTCGAAACTTTGCAGTCTGTGGATTGCTGCATCATCTATTGCGGTGTCCGCATCCAGCAGGCAGTCATTGATTGATTTCAAAATGTCACTTCTATCCATCACTAATATGCCCATGATGGGAGGTTGTGAAGCCATGAAGTCAGTTCTTTTATTGCCCTGAACCTCGGCATAAGCAGGACAGTAGATCCATGTCAACCCCTGGAGGTTTGAGGCCTGAACAGCAGCTATCCACTCGTACCTAAGCCATCCCTTCTGTACTTTCTGAAGTACGGCTTGCGTGTCTGTCATGATGAGTGCCTTTGTTATAGAAGTCTCAGATATCCATTTCAGTGCTGAGGTCACTGCTTCTGTCTCCATTCTCATACTGGAGGTTGTTGACATGTATGCCATACTGTGCTCAGCAACGACCCTCTCCTCTCACTCTAGCCTTAACATAGCCTACTGCTACACACCACAAGTATTACCTCCATATCTACTGTTACATATCATAATGGAATACCTTACCATCTACTACTACACACTAAAAGTATCACCGTACTATTTTCTACTGTTGCCATCATCCCAATCACCTTAACATTCACTATTACAGTCATTATCTTAAATCATCTACTACAACTACATTCACTATTACAGTCATTATCTTAAATCATCTACTACAACTACATTCACTATTACAGTCATTATCTTAAATCATCTACTACAACTACATTCACTATTACAGTCATTATCTTAAATCATCTACTACAACTACATTCACTATTACAGTCATTATCTTAAATCATCTACTACAACTACATTCACTATTACAGTCATTATCTTAAATCATCTACTACAACTACATTCACTATTACAGTCATTATCTTAAATCATCTACTACAACTACATTCACTATTACAGTCATTATCTTAAATCATCTACTACAACTGATCAACATAGCCACCTTAACAACTACTACTACACACCACACAAATCATACACAAATCACTTTACCATCTTTCACTACACAATTCACCTTACTATCTTTTACTACACACTACACTAATCATCCTACCATTTTCACCACACACTGCACAAATCACCTTACAATCTACACAAATCACCTTACAATCTACACAAATCACCTTACAATCTACACAAATCACCTTACAATCTACACAAATCACCTTACAATCTACACAAATCACCTTACAATCTACACAAATCACCTTACAATCTACACAAATCACCTTACAATCTACACAAATCACCTTACAATCTACACAAATCACCTTACAATCTACACAAATCACCTTACAATCTACACAAATCACCTTACAATCTACACAAATCACCCTACCACGTACTACTACACAAATCATTGTACCATCTTTCACTTCACACTCCACAAATTACCTTAATGGATCATACACAAATTTGGAAGCTATTTAGTCCATCTAAGAAGACTTAGTGCACATGTCATAATGAAGTTAACCATTTTAAGAATTTGACATATTTCTGACCACTCCATGAACTGGCATCTTAGTTAAATGAATTTTGAATATTAATATTATTTCACACTGTTTAAATTATCAGAAGTCTTCTGTTTCTGTGTTGGTATACATATCCACTAATATTGTCCTCTTATGAACTGCAACTTATGGACACTGCACACAATTTAGGTAATCTTTTTCATGAAATTGGTAAAAGAAGAGATCGTTTAATTTTATGGGAGGAAATTTGCCCAATTCATGAAATAAACAGAAATATACCTAATTCATAAAAATGGCAGTTTCATGAATTAGATGCAGTATATACATTGATACTTTTTCATAATTGATTACATAACTGTGTATCTTCAATGGTTGTGTAAAATGTATTGATAAATTATGGGTACAAAATCAATACCAGTTATGTAATAATACAACAAAGAATGAAGAGAGAAAGAGAAAGATAGAGAGAGAGAGAGAGAGATAATGACTAACCCACATATGTTATCTACACCGGGTGATATGGAGACTGTAAGGGTCCTTTTTTCCATGCAAGGATTTAATCCCTATTGTCAGCTGAGAACTTCTGAAAAAACCAGATCTAACAGCACTTCTTAAATTGAAATTGACAGTAAGTCTTTATAACATGCACAACCCAGAATAATTAAATAATGAAGATACAAAAAAAACTATAAAACAGATGGTGAGTCACTTTCAGGTTATAATAATATGACAATGAGTTACACAAAGAATTGATCAATTAAACATCAAGTGTAACATTGACTGCCAAAAAAATGTGGTTATTTATATCAACACATAAATTGAAACATATCAATGACAGATATAATTAGTTATCACTTTACATGTACATTGTTATTATCCACTTGAATTCATTTATATTTTTATTACCTTTCAACTGGATAAATGTAATTAATATGTGTGTATGTGTGTGTATATATACATATATATATATATATATATATATATTTATATATATATATATATATATATAAATATATATCCTTATAAATTACACACATGTAATATGTGTATATGTTTGTCTGTGTATATATATATATATATATATATATATATATATATATATATATATATATATATATATATATATATATATAAGAAACTGAAGTATCGGAAGGTGTTCACAATGGTTTCAGTGTTGAGTGTAGTGAGCACCCGTCACGTTTTCATTCTCTACAAATTGGCTGAAAGAATTGAGCAGCGGTGTTGCATCAAATTGTTCCAAAGTTAGAAGATACCCAAAGTAAAAACAATTTAGAAGATTCTGCAGGCTTTCTGTGATGACGCTATGAGCATCACACAAATTAAAAAGTGGTACAATCAGTTCAAAGATGACCGCATATTGGTGGAGAGAGTATTGCGTTCAGGTAGGCTCTCAACAAGGTGAAATGATGAAGTCATTGACCAAGTACTAATTTGGTCTCACAGAACCATTTTGTCATCATCTTAGAACTTGTGGATCAGGTGGGGATAAGCATTGGTTGGGTGCACTTCATTTTGAGCAAGGATTTGGCTATACGGAGAGTGTCAGCGAAATTCGTGTCAAAGCTGCTAACTATGGAAGAAAAGCAACTCCGTCTGGAAGTCTCACAGGATATGCTGGACTGTGCAAACAGTGATCCCAACTTTCTGAACACTGTGATCATTGCTTCTTGCAAATTTTGGCTGTTCCCCAAGCCAAAAATTTAGCTGAAAGGGATCTGATTTGAGTAAACACAGGAAGACATAATGCAAAATGTGACAACCAAACTGATCTCCCTTCTCAAAAAGCCTTTCTGAAATACTTCAAACAATGGTGAAACTGTTGGGAGAAGTGTGTGAAGTCCCAAGGAGAGTATTTTGAAAGGGACTAGGGTTTCAAACCTCTAGGTGGGTAATTGTATTTTTTTGAGGTCTAAAGGTTGGATACTATTTGAAGACATCTTGCATATGTGTATGTAAAATGAAAATGAAGTATTAGAGACTTGACTGCATATGGTCTTATCTTTGTGTGGAGTGAGGCAACTTTTCCTAATACCCTTGCTTTCTTGAACTCTTAGACTCAGGAACTCATTTATTACTAGATAGAACAAGGCTTGATTCAATTAAGTTTTTGTATGCAGTCAGTTTGTTGTGTAACATAGACACAGAAATTATGAATGATGACTTAAGAAAACAAGGGTAATGTGTACACATACTTGATCAAAGGCCACTTAAAATGTTTGTATCCTGTAGATGTTAAAAGGCACATTACAGGGCAAAATAAGAAAACATGTAATTACTTTAAGAAGAAAGCAAGTTTGTGATATAATACCTTCAAGTCAGTTTTATATTGCTATTGAATTAGATTACATAACTTTAAAAAAAAACATACTTTTATAATTGTATATTCTTACATTTAAACTGACGTTTGGAAAACAAAACTATTTGTAGGATATTTTTAGAAAAACAGAGCCTGATTAGAACATGTTGGTGAAATGGGGTCAATTTGAAATGACAATTGAGATACGATTGAAACTCATTGATGGAACTTGTTATTCTTGCATAATTGTATATTAGACCTTTAAATGTTTAAAAAAACCTAAAGAATAAAGCAATGAAAATATTAAGAAACAAATATAAATAACTTTGTATTGTTTTCATGTATTACGAATTACACTTTGAGATATATTTATTTCAAATAAGTAACTATTGATGTGAAAAGAAAATCGTACGTACTTAAAATTAAACAATTTACTGAATTTAAAACAAAAACTATTTATTTTCTCATGTATCTTTTCATTTAGTTATTTTTTTTTAATCATTTAATTTCATATGTTTTCTTTTAATTTTAATTTGTCTTGCCTTGAATGGACATGGCATGAATGGGTTCACCAGTATGTCTGGTCTAGACAATGTGACATGATGATACAAGAAAGATGTCATGAGTATTGGTGATTTAACAAAATATCATTCTTCTTTTTCTTTGTCGTTCGTTCTCGATCTCCCTCTACCAAGTCCTGAACAGGGCTTTGCAAGAAGCAGGATGTAGTCCGGCGAATTAAATATATTGTGTCGCTAGTTTACAGCTTGGCTGCGATATTTGCACCTTTCGGTTCGACACATCCGCCTTCGGCAGTACAAAATTTCAAATGTCAAACATTCTATTCCAAACTTGCATAGCTAACACTACTTACATGAGAAATGAACTGTCACAATTGCACACGACACTAAACATCAAATACTACACATTTTTAATTTCAACAAACAACAGAAACCAATAAATAAATAAACAAATGAAACATATTATTTCCTTAACCTCCTTAACGGTATTCTCGAGTGCCACTCATCCCAGAAATCTGATGCAAAAATGGTTAATCCTGAGTCTGGCTTGTCCAGCTATTGTGTTGCCAATATTAAAGTGTTAATGGTGCATTAACCCAGGAAAAAGTGCTCGGCCACAATGGTGTAATATTTGTGAGTTGTTATCCTTATATTATTACTCATCTAAGCAGCAGATTACAACAACTGGTTTTGTAGAAAGTGACAGCGTGTTTTGATGATAATAGTGATATTGATGCTATTAAGATTTACTCCACTAAAAGTAAAGTAAAATAAACTATAGCATTACTGCCGTAGGGGTGTCAGGTATTAGCGAGCTCACATTTCAAAGGCTTGACTATATGAGGGTGGTAGCCATCTTCTCTCCATCGCCGCTTTTACTTCCCGGACTGAACCGGTATCCATTTAAGGCTGGGTCGACCCGGAAGCCATTGCGGTTTGAAAAAACATTACCACCTCAACTGGGGAATGAACCCAGGACCACTCAGATGCGAAGCCAGCGCGTTAACCACTGCGCTACGTGGCTCCCTCAAAGACATAAATTGAAATGTTCAGAGTAACTGTGAGAGAGTGCAGATATATTTTGTTATAAATTACTGTTGGATAAATTACCCATTCACTATATTTTTTTATAAATTACTGTTGGATAATTACCCATTCACTATATTTTGTAATAAATTACTGTTGGATAATTACCCATTCACTATATTTTTTCACTTGCAATTGTCATTTTTTGCAAATAATGAATGTAACCCTTTTTGCATGTTTTTTGGAGTGTAAATGAAACACTAAGGAGGTTAAAGAACAATGTAAAACATTTTTGCAAATGTACTTATCACATATTGTCTATAAGTCAATAAAATTACTGTTCTTTCATTGTTTTCTTTCTTCATTACTTTTCAAAGAAATGATAAATTGGTTAAAATCATCTATTCATGCAATTGATTTGCTAAATACTATTGGGCAATGTAGTCATTGCCTGCAAATTTACTCATTTACAGTTCAAAAGAAATGATTGTTTTCTATTGTCTAAAGTGATATTTGCTTTTATTTTTATTTTTAAATTGTAAGCCCTGGTTTTATCATTATTTTCTTTTAGTCGAGATATAACTTTAAAAGTGTATTAGTAAAGCATGTGTAAATTGTTATGCTTGAATACTAATAGCTATCTCTTCTTCTTCTTGGACCGACAAGGTAGTCAGTGACCATCATGGTATTATTCAGGGCAGCAACAAACTTCCTCTGCTTCATGAATGCAATTTTAGTAACTAACTCACAGAAAATTATGCTGTTGTAAGATTTACTTTAACTTATGATCACCACATGCTGCAAGACTTAACAAAGTGTTCTGTTAAATATCTTTCACAAACAAACTGCTAAGTATTATCAAATCTAATCCACAATTTTATGATCAATATCAGTTTTCCCATTTGCAACATAGTAACCCTCTTCCACGGGCTTCTTCCTCTTGAAAAACCCACACTGTTGAGAAAAAGAAATATTTTTAATGCATACCTTTTGCCAAAGCAGATGTAAGGAGATATAAAGACAAACTGAATATCAATATAAGATAAAAATAACAATGTTCTTTCAGTCAAGTTGCAGTTTATGTATGTATGTTGGTGCATTAAGGCACAAGTTGTGTAAAGTAGACGTGTATTCCATAGTAGTTACACTACTTCTTTATAGGCATAGAGTGGTGAATACTCGGAATGCATTGCTACAAGAAATAGCGGGCGCAGGGTCAATTAATACATTCAAGAATAGATTGAATGCTCACAGATAATTTTTATATTAAGCGAATGTAAAAGACACTGGTTGTATACAGACTCTGCAAAGAAGTTGCCTTTCTTGAGCCAAGTGTGTTTTGCATCAGTTTTTGTAAGCCTGTGTTAAATGATTTCTGTTATGTAATGAATTAAGCTCCCATGCACTCTTCCTCATGCCTTGTAGCCATATTTCTTGCGTTGTAAGGTTTCATTCTCATGAGATGAGAGAACCATCTTATTTTCTGTCTTGAAATGTATTCAGCACCAGAGGTAATTTTCTCCATATTTCTAATGTTATAATTTCTCATTCTATCTCTGCTAGTGACCAAAAATGTTCTTACACATTCCATTTCCAACCCAATTTTCCTCTCTTGTTTCTAACCATGGCAGACCAAAAATTAGTTGGATAGGAAATGCTGTGAATATTCTAAATCATCATGGGATGACGACTACTTCAGCAACGCGTATTACCCTGACCAGACAACTACGACTCACCACGTTGCCTCATGGCACAAGTGGATAAGACAAGACAAGACAATGTTTTCATAGCTTGTCAGCTTGTTAGGCCAATCAGAGCAGTACCATTGCCCATTCATCAATCACTTTTTGGGGAAATCCCTCACGTAACTCTGTTTCCACCTTCAACAATTTGGATATGTGGCTGGAATTTAGGAAGCAAAGCCAAAGGCCGCCATCCATTGTAGACAATGATGGCATAATTAATTTTGCTAGCTCTATTTTTAGCAAGGATTAACTGCGCTACTTTCTATCCTCACTCTCGTCTCGAGCCGCCCGACCCCAGTGGCAAGTCAAGGACAAACGACTAGAGGGTGACTACGAGATGCAGGGGACTCCGCATCAAGCACCCGTGAAAAAGCACAGTAGGAACCACAGTATAGTGTAACTATGATTTATCATCTATCTCACACATGTATTTCTGAGACCTGAAAGAAGAGCAAAGAATAGTAAAGCTGTAACCAGCCAAGTCTGTCATAAGAGACAACTAAGGAGAGTTGGACATGGGGCTGCTGTCCCGTCCTGTAGAAACTTCAAGCAACAAAAACTTTAACAGGTATAGATCGAATTGTTTGAAGGGATGTTTTCATCAGGTCTTGAATGGCTCTGAATTTGTCTTCTTCACACTCCCATCTAGACGGAGTAGAAGATTATATACCATGTGCCCTTCGAAATTTAATTTCAAGTTGTCGTTTGTTTTTTGCAGGTTGATAGACATTGCCAACTATGAAGCTCAACTTTGAAAACTTTTCTTTCATAATGTGGCTCTACTTTGTAAGTTCATTTTCATTGAAATGGCTCAACTTTGTAAGTTCATTTTTCTTGATATGGCTCAACTTTGCAAGCTCATTTTTCTTGATATGGCTCAACTTTGTAAGCACATTTTTCTTGATATGACTCAACTTTGTAAACTCAGCTTTCTTGATATTTCTCAACTTTGCAAACTCATCTTTCTTAATCTGTTTCAACTTCACAAACTAATTTTTCTTGATGTGGCTCATCTTTGCAAACTCATCTTTCTTGATATTTCATGCACAATTAAACAAAGCAGAATTAAAAGTAACAATAATAAACTGGAGAACGACTATTTTTGGAGCATTTCACTACTTACCCACCAAAGCAGCAATATTAGCAACAAGAGCATAAGAAGACCTGCTGTGACAGACACTGCAATAACCCACATTTCCACATCTTTACTGGGAGGCTTGAGTTGGTCTGTGTTTATAGTTATCACAAGCTGATAACAGAGTACACAATGATAGCAGTTATAAGGGAGCAGAACATAAATTACGAGGGTATTCCAATAAGTATCAGGACAGATGTAATTTCTAGACAACTATGAGAGATGAATGTAAATTACCTGTACTATTTTTAGACGTAGGCACCTGCCACTGCAACACATTTGTCCCATCTGGCTACGAGTTTATGTATTCCAGCAGTGTATGGCTTGGCTTTGTTCATTCTCAATCTCCCGCTACCAAACCCTGAAAGGGCTTAAGTAGCAGAATGTAGTCCAGAGAAAGAAATGCGTTGTGTTGTAGTTTACAGCTTGACTGCGATATTTGCACCTTTTGGTCCAACACATCTGACTTCAGTATGCATATTTTGAGTACCGGGTTAGCATTCCCTCTTCGATCCCTTCTCCTTAGCCAGTCTGCCCTGCTGCAGCCTGTTATCCAGGATCACCGTGTGGAGGTGTAGAAGGGTCTTGGCAGCTCTGGTTCGCTGGCCCTGATGATAGCAATCAGCTTTGGGTCGCTGACCACTGCAGCTCATGTGCTGCTCAGCATCTTGATCTCCCAGCAGTGTATAATTCTGTTGGCTGCTCTCAGAGCCATTGGAGAACTTCCTGATGCATTTCGTCATCCATTTGAAAATTTTGTCCTCTGAGATGCTTTTTCAAAGAGGCAAAACATTGAAAAGCACTAATAGCAAAGTTGGGACTGTGAGATGGGTGTGGCAGCACTTTCCAACGCAACTGGTCAATACATGCCACAGTTTTGGTAGCCGTATTAGGTCTCGCGTTTTTTGTTGTGTTGGAGAAGAACACCGTTTTGGTCCAAATTCAGTTGTTTCTGCACCCATCTACAGGAAACTTTATGAAAATTCAGGAGATCCTTGATGATAATGTCTACATAAACTTTGCTTATACCAGAAGTTATTGTGACTTTGCATACAGTAACTCACCGGTCGTTCAAAATAACCTTTTCGACACTGTGTATGGCTTCACTCGTAATAACAATTTCCAGCCAACCTTCACGGGGCACATCCTTGATGGATTCACAACCTTCATGAAAGCATTTACACCATTCAAACACTGATGAACATGCTACATTCTGTTCTTCAAACACACATGACAGTCGACAATGAAGTATAGTGCGTTTTGAACCTTCTTTTACCAGAAACGTCATCACAACACACTATTTCTGCACTAGAATCAATTGTTTCATTGCCATTTTGAAAACAAAGCAGAGGAAAACAGCAGATACTTGCTCATCCACCACCAGGTGTTGGAATATTTACTATACTTAATAAATGTTGATTTCGAGCTTTCATGACAAGATCTAGATATTTACTAGACATCAGTCATATTTACACCAAAGAAGATCTGATGTACATACAGGTGTATGACAAGTAATAGAGATGATGGCAAGAGTTGAGCATAGAGGAGAACTGGTTTATCAATTCCATTTTGGCTAGAAAATGCACATACTTTGGTCACATCAAGAGACACAACGGTCTTGAGAGAACGGTGATGGAAGGTATGGTGCCAGGCAAAACAGGAAGGGTTAGACCAAGAAGATGATGGCACCAAGATATCCAGGAATGCCTGGTTATGACTGCGGTGGAGGCTGGAGTTTTGGCAAGAGAACGAGTGATGTAGCCATGGTACATAATAAAACAGAATTTGTGTTTGATGCCAGGTAGCCAAAAGTTATTTAACTTCATTTCAGCCTTTTGCCATGCAGTGGAAAAAATGGAAACAAAGAACAGACTTCATTGCACCTGGATACCACCACATGTGGGCAGTTCCTTTCATTAACCTGGTCACCCACACGTGTACTCAGTTCCTTTCATTGCACCTGGTCGCCCCCACATATGTGCAGTTCCTTTTATTTGCACCTGGCTACCCTCGCATGTGCTCAGTTCCTCAGGAGAATTAACATTATTCCTGTAGTAGTCAGTGACACTCATATGAAGTCAAGCATAGCACAGGATGTGAGGAAAACTACTGCAACACATCACCTGATGCCTTTCTCAGGGCGCACAAAAGAGTAATCATATTCATTGATGACATTCAGCAACAACAACGCTTACCTCTAGTCTCTTGACTTCAAATTTATTCAAGTTCACAGTTTCAAAGTCATAAGGAACTGATCTCACTCTTGCATAGGCTACTGAGGTAATTTGGTACATTTTAGTTGCTTCTCTTCTCTGAAAGGGAAAGATGCATTAGGTCAAATTAAACGCAAATGGAAGTTCCATTGCAAAACATGCAGTTGGCAATGAAGTGTTGGAGATGTAATTGAATTTGGTCTCATAGCTTCTATGAAAGCGGAGTCTGGGTGTTACCAGTTCCAGACTTGCTACTGTGACTCAACTAACTCTAACAGTGTGAAGCAGCCATAAAAGATGGGTGGAATTGAACTTTCTATGACAAGAAATGTACAGTTTATTTTGCTTCCAGGGACAAGAACTCTGTTGCTTAGACTGCCATTTGTCTGGTTGCTATTGTTCCCATGCCTTGCCAGATTATTAGTTTCTTCTGCATCACCAGAGGTCTCAGGTCTCCACAGTAAGAATTTAACAGTACATCACTTACCCGCTAAATTATATTCTACCTTTTCTCTAAAGTAACAAGACTTTAGTATAAAGAATGTGCTCATTAATAAATACATTAATCCAGTTTTCCAAGTAGTTCTACCTTACTGGTCTGTGACTTTATATAGTTCTGAAACATAGATAATAAATAAAAGAGAGGAAAAATACTTGGGGGATTTTTGAGGTGTGGTGTTACCGGATGATAAATAAAGTGTGCTGGACAGAGAGAAAATCAAATGAAAGGGTGTTGTGGAAGTTGGAGAGGAAAGAAATCTGCTACAAAAGATACAAAAATGACTAAGCCACAACCTGTGTCACAAGGGCCCAGGCCCAGTGAAGAAAGTCTTGAAAGACAGAACACAGGGAAAGAAGAAAGGGCAGATAAAAAAAATATCTTTGCAACACAAGCATGGTGATGAAGACTTATGCTGAGCTGAAGACGACTGCAGATGACTGACAGAAATAGAAAGACAGAATCCTGAGCTGGCAAGCCCGTCTCAGGACTGAATGACTTGGTGATAGATTCAAGGATCCTAAACCAGTACCAGGACTGAATGACCTGCTGATGATTTTATCATGTATTCAATGTGAATTTGATTTTCAGTTTTTAACTTTCATATTTCTTCTTTATTATTGAGGAGCCGCGTAGCGCAGTGGTTAGCACGCTGACTTTGGATCAGAGTGGTCCTGGGTTCATTCCCCAGTTGAGGTGGTAATGTTTTTTCAGACCGCAATGGTTCCCTAGGTCGACCCAGCCTTAAATGGGTACTGGTTCAGACCGGGAAGTAAAAGCAGAGAGGGAGAGGAGATGGCTACCACCCTCATATAGACGAGCCTTTGAAATGTGAGATCGCTAACACCTCACACCCCTACAGCAGTAATGCTATGGGTTACTTTACTTTACTTTATTTCTTCAAGAATATGACTATGCGTAAATGTGAGCAGGTATATTTTTATGTGTTAATTAAAATTCACAATCATATATTTTTGTATATGATTTAGCAAAACATTATTACTGGAAGCTGAAATGTTATTTCTTGGGGCATATGTCTTGGAGGCAAAATGTTGCCATAAAACCTTATTGTTTTAGAAATTGTTATTTTATCTACCAGAGTTAACTACTAGACACATTTTTTCTAACCAGAGTTAACTACTAGACACATTTTTCAGTGTATCTAGCCGGTCTGGTGCTTAACTCATTTTTCTCTTATGGCAAGGCACATCAGTCATCTGGAGGTCCAGTGTTCTAATTCAGGGTTACCCATTACTTGTCTTTCTTTTCTATTGTTTGCTCATCATCATGTAGCATGTCCTTTGTAGAACGTTGCTCCCATCACAGTCTGTCTTAAAAAAACTCGTCCCCTTGCCAAAACACCAGCTTCCGCCACTGTCATACTCAGGCATTCCTTGATATCTTGGTGCCATCGTCTTCTTGGTCTACCCCTTCCTCTTTTGCTTTGCATTGCTAGCCAAAATGGAATTGATAAACCAGTTCTCCTCTATGCTCAGCTCTTGCCGAATGTCTACATTTGTTCTTTTCTCTGTTTGCTATATATGTTATTCAAGGGCAGATAAATACGAGTACTAGTCTTTTGATCATTGCCATATACAAACATTCTTTGTTTACAACTCACTGACTCAGAGTTTTCACATATTCTCAAATCAGGGTCCACATCATTGAAATCAGAAAATTAATCAAGGTATAAGAGAAATATGAAGCTAAAGATGCAGCAATGAGTAAGCTTACACTAGCCAGTGACTCATTGCTGGCTGTTTGCAAAAGAATCAACGACCCATAGCTGACAAGACCTTATTCTGTCTCCAAGTGGTAGTCCTAGAAACAGACTGCAAGTATGCAGCCTAGCTAACAGAATAGAGATTAAAGAGGAAAGACCAACCCAGTCCTAAAAATAGCCATGCTGAAATCAGATGTGTCAGGTCAAAAGGCACAGATGTCACATCCTCGCTGTAAACAACGACACAAGATCATTTCCAGGATGAATGTTGAAGATGAAGAAGAAAGATATGAACAAGATGAGTTAATATCAATGTAAACTTTTAAATCAGCCCACCAAAAAAAACTCACGGAAAGACTTGCTACATATATCATCGTAGGTACTGTTCTGTTCCAATCCTAAGAATTAACTTCGCTACATTCATTCATGCCCAGAAAAAAGCATTGCGAATATGTATATTTGTTATGATGGATACTTCATGTCATAGATAATTCAATTACATGTATTTAGATCTGTTAGTTCAGTTTGAAGATCGAGCACAGCAAATGAGCTGACAGCAGCCAACAAATCATAGCTGACTGCTAGCATCAGGGTAAGTAAACGAGAGCCGACCAAGACTCTATTCCGCCTCTAAGCAGTAGCCCTGGAGACAGGCTGCACTAGTGCAGTCTAGTTAAGAGAATAGGTATCGTAGTGGGAAGGCAAATCTGCTACTCAAAAAAGTCATCCAGAAACTGGATGTGTCAGCTAAAAGGTGCAGATATTGCAGCCTCTCTGTAAACTATGACACAATATCTTTTTGAGGACAAACACAGAAGAAGAAGATCTATTGAAAATCTATTAATCATAATTTTAGCTCAATTTGTTAAATATTAATTTATTTTAATTTGAAGGGAAAAAACTCATTGACATACAGAGTTGCAGCACTTGCTTTGAGCTGTCAGACACATATCTGCTAAATTTGGCCAGGCTCCAAAGAATTAAGAAAACGTTCTACAAATGGAACAGCAATGTGTCCCAATTGCTGCCTTCTGATCCATAAGAAGCAAATAGAAAATGGGAATGAGGGAAAAATATAACCTATTGGTTCACACAGGCACACATCAAGTATAAATCCAAGGTGCACCTTACCTGAATAAAGCTCCTTGCCATCAGTCGGGACTCTATGGTGAGGACAAAACTTTTGTAAGGTGCCATGTAACCAACAAGGCACTGAATAATAGTGCAGTATTTGTCAGAGCAAGCCTGAAAATATGAATTGATAAATAACAATGAGCTTGAAGCGTGTAGTGGATCCTAGTCGACAGTCAGCTGGCTGGCTAAAACTGGGATTGCAGCGCACCATGGTTCAAAATTATGGATGGAAAGAAAAAAATCAGGGCATGGTTCATTCCTGGTCTGACCACTCCTCCAGTCGACCCAGCCTAACATACGAGTTGGGCAAGGTATAAATAGCAAGGAAGGGAACTGGTCACCCCACCTCACATATGCTGCGGCTTGGTACATGAAGAGTTATCTTCATCCCCGGTGGCAATTGGTGTCATGGGACTGACCTTTACCTTTACCTAAATAACAACGAATAATATGAAGGCAACATAATGGTTATGTTTTTTAGTTAAGCTGAGCCAACAATGACATTCTACTTCTTTTCAATCACGTGCCTTAAAAAGCATAGGAGCAGTCCACATTGATGAAGGAAACTTTAGAATTACAGAAGCACATGAAGCATTTGGATAATGAAGATCCTCAATATTGAACCAGAGAGAAATTAAGGCTATAACCAAATTGAAAGTCCTACCAACTCTTCTGTACAGAGTTTTCCTTCTCATAGATGAACTGCACATCTATGGCTTTCAGTCTTCATCTCCTCAAGGCAGTCTGATTTTATGATAACCGAGACCCACGCCACACCTCTTCTCTTGTTAGTAAGATAATAGGTCCTTACACAAGACAGCCAAGAGATTGGTTTTTGCTGTCAGAGGCTATGTTGCGTTATTGTGTATGCATGTGAGCAGTTGGTACAGAATAAAGAGATAATAATCAAATCCACTTATTGGTAAAGCAAAAGTGTGGGGTACAAATCTCGCTATAAGTTTGTTCCAGCCAATCCAGCTGTAAAGGGGTAACTGACATTTGACTAAGGAAGTAAAATGAAATGAGGAAAGGAACTGGCAATCCTACCTCACACAAACTGTGGCTGAGTATACTGAAGACTCTAACAACTTCATTTCCCAACAGCAGTGTAACTACTATGAGACAAACCTTTACTTTATCTCACATCCACTTCCAGCTATGACAGCACCCACCATGAGGTGCAGAGGTCTTCTTTTCTTTTTTCCTGTGGCTTATAGTCTCTACAGAATGAGGTATCCAGCTCCATGTCCAATCCTCATAAGTCTCCTCTTACAACATACAATGGCAAGTTACAGTGTAATTATTCTTTGTTTCTCTTTTAGTTCCTGGTAGCACATGTGTGACTTATCTTAACAACAACAATAAATATGGATAAGAAATGGAATACTCATAAAAATGATCAATGATCAGTACTTTGTCAACTATGACAGCAGTCCACACCAAGAAGAGTTGTAGTACAGTGGGTGCCATACCACTGTAACATTCAAGGCAATGAGGAGGCAGACAGACTAGCAATAGAATGTGGAAAGTCACCACAACCAGATTCAAGTATGACCTACAAAGAGTCCAAAAGGTTTATTAAGGCCAAATACATGGAAAAATAGAAAATCGAGCATACTGGCAACACAAGAAATGATGTTTATTACCAGCTGTACAGAAAGGTGGTGGTTTCAGAACTCTGCACAGATCATAACAGACTGAGGTACCATCTATTCAATAAACTGAAGATAGAAAAGTGCTACTGATGATGGAATATGCAGTACTGGAAAAGTGACTTCTGAACATCTGCTGCAAAATTGTCGATATACAAGGACCAGAGAAAGCACATGTGGTCATCACCAGTGCTAACACTAGACAAGCTCTATGGCAGTGTCGATAGCCTCAAGATGACCGCTGTTTTCAAGTCGTCAAGTCAAACAAATTCAAGTCGTCATCTGACATCGTACAAAGAAGAAGAAGAATACTCATAAAAGTACTTACGATTGTTTGTGTGTCTGTGTATCTTTTTTCTCTATCACCAACGTCACGGAACACATTTGTACCCTCACTGACTGAACCTGTGTAGCCCTGCAAATAAAGGAAACCAATAATGTGAGGTCCTTTGTAATAAAAACGTCCCAAAAAACCAGCAATATTTCTATGTTTCATGACATTTTTAATTAATGTCTCCACATAGAACAAAATCGTATCTATAGAACAACAAACAAAAGGGTTACAGGCTCTCAAAGTCAACAACCAAAGCAAAACGTGATGTGCTAAAAATAATGCCATCGCTGATAAAATTACATTCAATTTTTAATGTGGTGTGTTAAAGGTCAATGCAGTTTAGACTTTACACTGCTTGCATGCTATTCATTTAGTTTAAATTACAAAATAATAGTGTTGGTTATTTAACTGTTACAAAAACAACAGGATACATAGAAAGATGGAAAAGGACCTTGGGGTTATAATAGATAATCCAGGTAAAGTGAGTGAGCAAGTCAAGGTAGAAGTAAAAAATAGGCAATTGAAATGTTAGATATGATAAAAAAGAATATTAAACATTGAAGCATGGAAGTGATAGTCAAACTATGTAAAGCATTAGTAAGATCGAGATTGAAGTACTGTGTACAGGTGTGGAGTCCTTATCGGAGAGGAGATATAAACATTCTAGTTCAATATCATAATATAATAAACGAAAAGGATAAATTAGACTATATCAAGTTTTTCAAAATACAGCCGCCTATAAGAACAAGTGGGAACAGCCACAAATTAAGTCAAGAAAGGTCCAGATTAGATATCAGGAAATATTTTTTTAGTCCGAGAGTGGTGAATGCTTGGAATGCATTGCAACAAGAAATATTGGAGGCAGGGTCAGTTAGTGCATTTAAGAATAGATTGTATGTGCATAGTTATTTTTAAAACAGGTGAATGTAAAATAAACTGGTTGCATACAGACTCTGCAGAGTCTTCTAAACCAGTAGAAAGACGTTAAGTATAGGTAAAGTCAAACAAACTAACAGTACAAGCAGCAATGTCAAATTACAAATCTACTCAAATTAAACAAAGGAAATGAGACTAAATAACAAACAGAAAGATTCAAAAAAGATTAATGTGCATAAAGTTGGTAAGTGCATAATTTTGCTTATGTGAGAAGTTACACTGACAAATATGGATCAACCAATCTAAGATGTTAAAAGCAATATTAACAATTCCAGATTTGCTTTAAAATCACTGCATATAATTAGGAATTTGCAAACATTTTCCCAGATAAAACTGTATGGTTGTTAACACTAGTGTAAAAGCAGTCCCACTATATGGTTGTTAACGCTAGTGAAAAGTAGTCCTGCTATATGGTTGTTAACTCTAGTGAAAAGTAGTCCCACTATATAGTTGTTAACGCTAGTGAAAAATAGTCCCACTATATGGTTGTTAACGCTATTGTAAAAAAAAACTATGCAGTAGTGTCTCATCTAAAGCTGAAGTGGATATATTGAGGTAAGATTTAGATAAAATTCGAGAATGGCCTGTAAGTTGGCAAATGGAGTTTAATCTAGATAAATGTACAGTCATCCACATGAGTAGATCCAATATGGAACATAATTACAGAATGGGCGAAAACAATATTAGAAAGATAGATAAGGAAACGAACCTAGGGGTTATAATAGATCATACAAGTAAGGTGAGTGAGCAAGTTCAGGTAGCAGTGAAAAAGGCAAATACAATGTTAGATATGATAAAAAGAAATATTAAACATAGGAGTAAGGAGGTGATAGTCAAACTGTATAAAGCATTAGTTAGATCTAGATTGGAGTACTATGTACAGGTGTGGAGTTCTTATCATAGAGAGGACATAAACATGCTAGAAAGAATACAAAGAAGAGGGACAAAGCTGATAGTGGGATTCCAGAATCACAGTTATGAGGAAAAACTTAGAAAAATCAACCTGCAGTGTCTAGAACAGAGAAGAATTCCAGGTGACTTAATTTAGGTTTATAAGAAAATCAAAGGAAAGGATAAATTAGACTATAACAAGTTTTTTTTAAAATACAACCACCCACAAGAACAAGAGGACATAGCTACAAATGAACTAAAGAGAGGTCCTGATTAGATATTAGGAAATATTTTTGTAGTCGGAGAGTGGTGAATGCATGGAATGCATTCCCACAGGAGGTAGTGGAGGCAGGGACAATTAATGCATTTAAAAATAATTTGGATGCACATAGCTTTTAGAGCAAGGTGATGTAAATGAAACTGGTTGTATATAGACTATGTAGAATTCCTGCAGCCAAACGACAACCCAACCTATCTGGGAGTCACATTTGATCGGCGCATGACATGGAAAAGTCAGATTGAGAGAAACCGAATGAGAGCCAGAGAAAGAATGGCAATCATGAGGAAACTTGCTGGCACAAGCTGGGGAGCAGACGAAGGCATACTAAGGAAACTGTACACTGAAAGAGTGAGACCAGTTCTCGAGTATGGCATTGCGGCATGGACAACAGCAGCAAAGGCGAACTTCGATAAAGTTAGCAAACTTCAAAACCAAGCCATGAGAATTATAACAGGAGGCATGAAGTCAACGCCAATTGTAGAACTTGAAAAGTTTACAAAACTGCAACCCATGACCGATAGAAGAGACTGCAGAGCCCAGCTGCAGTCAGAGAAACTCCGAAGACTGACTGACCATCCAATGCACCAGAGACTAAACAATTTGGGAAATGGGAAACTAAAGCGGAGAAACTTTGCAGAAATAGCCAAAGCAAAGAAGCACGAAGATCCCATAAACGCACTAACAACACCAAAACCCATCACCACTGTACGAAAACCTACCTGGAGGCAGGATATATTTCCAGAGGTGGTAGAAAATATACCAGGTATTGGAAACAAAAACTGCCAGACTGAAAAAGAAAGGAGAGATACTACCCTAAGCTTCATATCGAAAAACTACCCAAGCATGGACTGGACCCATGCATTCACGGACGGTTCTGTAACAAACACTACACAGAACGGAGGGGCAGGAGCATTCTTGAACCTACCAAATGGAAAACAAATAACACTGTCATTCGCTACTGGTAAGTACACAAGCAATTTCAGAGCGGAGGCAGAGGCACTGAGGGCGGCAGTGGAAGAAATGGTGAGACACAGTGAAAATGAAAGCCATATAGTCCTGCTTACAGATGCTCTCTCCGTAGTCACAGCGCTAAAAAGCCAGAAAAACACTGAGCTTAATGACTTAAGAGCAGCACTCTGCAAACTGTGCCAGCAGTCCGCACCAAAAAGGGTAGTGGTACAGTGGGTCCCATCACACTGCAACATCCAAGGCAACGAGGAGGCAGACGGACTGGCAAAAGAAGGTGCAAGACTACCACAAACAGATACTAGTATGACGTACGAAGAGTCAAAATGGCTTATCAAAGCCAGATACATGACCAAATGGGAAACCGAACATACTGGTTACACCAAAAACGATGCCTATTACCAGTTGAACCGAAGAGAGCAGGTCGTTGTCTTCAGACTTTGCACTGGCCACAATAGACTGAGGTACCACCTATGCAACAAATTGAAGATAGGTGGTACTGACGAATGCCCATGCGGTACTGGTAAAATGACCGCTGAACATCTGCTGCAGAACTGCCCGACATACGAGGATCAGAGAGAGCAGATGTGGCCATCACCAGTTGAACTGCAAGACAAGCTCTATGGCAGTGGCGACAGCCTCAGGATGACCGCCGCTTTTTTCGAAAAAATAATGGTTACTGTCTGACTGCGTACGAAGAAGAAGAAGAAGAAGAAGACTATGTAGAGTCTTCTAAAGACATTAAGTTAAGACATTAAGTAAAGTTATATGGTTAACGCTAGTGTAAAAGCAGTCTCACTATATGGTTCAGAAACATGAAATGCAGCTAAGAATGTCACATGCAGACCTTCACCAACAGACATCTCTGTCAAATAATTGAAGTTAAGCATCTGGCCCAACCTGTCGCTTAGACAAACTGGGTCTACTATCAGATAAGTTGACCATTTTCTCCTTATATGTTGATTTGTTAGTTCAGTATTGTTGTCCCTGATGAAGGCCTATTGGTCGTAACGTAGGTTTTGTTCTCGTCTCAGTGCGGTATCTGACCATACCCATTTAAAAATTTTGATTAAACTCAACCTTAATCTACTTTTACATTTTTTGTCCATGTTTTTTTTCCCATAAAATAATTCATGCAAGATGGTCAGATCTAATAAAAAACACAGATCTGTGGCACAGAGGAACAAAACAAACACAAATCTGTGGCACAGAGGAACAAGACAACACCAAAAACAGTTTTGTAGCATATAGAAACAAGACAACACCAAACACAGATCTGTAGCACATAAAGCAAGACAACATCAACACAAATCTGTAGCACATAGAAACAAGACAACAGCAAACACAGATTTGTGGCACAGAGGAACAAGACAACAATCACATTCTGTGGCACAGAGGAACAAGACAACAATCACAGATCAGGATGTGTCAAATTTCTACTGCCCATTGCACATGGCTGAACTTCATGAGAATGGCGTCCTTACCCTGTATTGGTGTGACTGGGAAATGTACACATAGGCCAATAATTGACAAACACATTGCCCAGGAGACTGTTAGCAACAAGCATATGACACATCTCTCACAGGCTAAGTGATGCCACTATGACCTCTTGCGGTTACGGTAGAGATAAAACAAGGAGTAGAAGAAACTAGTTGTCTACAACAAGCTGCATGAAAGAACAGAATTCAAGACGGCCCAATTACTAATGCTGTTCATGTGTGTCTCACTTGTGGTAGAGTTTGTCACAATCAGATCGAACTGTACAACCATAGACCTATGAAGTCACATCTGAATACCCATATTTGACGCTGTCACCATCTTCGCTTCCAATGGGCAACTATTTTTACTATTAATGATAAAAGAGCGCTATTCAGCTCATACAAACCTTTGCATTGTTAGCTGTGATGATTATGATGTTACATTTCCCATGACCTTCTATCTTAAGTTCATTGTCCATCAAAAGGACAGGTTTACCCTCTTTGTCATAGTTTGGCAGTTTTATCTGGAATTCTGTCTCATTTGTTGCACTCAGTCCCTGGTTCAATAACTGTAGAAGACATCGATTTTGATATCAGAACAGAACCTTAGTTGTGTGGTTTAAATTTGCAGCATCATCAGTTATGAACTTTAAGTTGGCGGCATCATAGAAAATACAAAACTATGTGCCAATATATTAACTTAACAGAGTGAATCAGTTTGGCATTCTGAAGATTGTGATAATAGAAGTTGACAAATAGTTACCAATTTTCTTAAGACAGGTTATATTTTAAAATATTTAATATATTAAGAAATATCCATGTTATCCAATTTGTCCAAAATTTGCTAAAAGAATATGCTTACAACATCGCAGTATTAGAAAAGATTTAGAAAAGAAATTGAGAAAGAAAAGATGTATTTTACAACATACCTGGAATACATGTTTTACAAGTCGACCATCCTCTTCTCCATTATCTTCATCAGTCTTCAGTACAATCAGTTCTGGAGATGCTTTGCTTTAAGAAAAAAAAAACAATTGCACTTTGCATGTTGATCATTTCATTTAATGTTTATATACATACACAACACAGCACCTTCAAACCATGCCCCAAACACATCACATCACAGTCTAACACAAAACAGCACTCAGCCATTCATGCATACAGACACACATACAGTACATGCATACACACTATACATACAATACATACCTGACAAACAATACATACATGCATACAAATCATTACAATACATACATACATGATATTCATACAATACTATACATACATACAATACTATACATACATACAATACTATGCATACATACATAGTATATATACCATAAATACCTACATACATACATAGGTACATACAGGTTACAATACTATGCATACATACAATACATACATACAATACTATACATACATACTATACATACATACAATGCATACATATTATACATGTAATACATACATGCATACTATACATACAAAGAAAGGTGTTTCAGATAAAACATAATATTTTTTCTTTAAAATTTATAATCAAATATCCCGAGTGGTCTGCCGGGGTCTTTGTGTAACACAAAGATACGAATAGCACCACTGCTCCACAGAAAGCATGTTGTACGAGGTAACTAACTGTGTGATATGGAATAACACCGGCCATCGTTAGCTGGATTATTAAGAGCATCATAGATTGTGCCTAACAGGCTGTGGGTCTACTTTGCTTTTGTGTTTGAGTCTATTAAGATGGACAAGCACATTGGTTAACCACCCTCCAAGAAACTGGTTGTTTACAGACTCTGCAGAGTCAACCAGTATAAAGACGTTAAGTTAAGACACACAGCTATATTTTGTATTCTTAGTTTTCATTACATTTCAGACAAGTCCCAGGTGTCTAAAAAGTGCATAAATTCCTCTAGACAAAAAGTCTCTTCGCTGTTTCCATTCTTAACTGAACTGTCTTTATACTGGTTTAGAAGACTCTGCAGAGTCTGTATAACCTGCACTATAAAGTCAGCTGCTATGGCACCCACGCTGCAGACACTTTGTGGAATTAGAGCACATTATAGTTGATGAGGTGTACTGAATTTGACCGATGTCCACAAGTGCATCTGTCTCATTCACAGTAACTCAATGATTTTTCATCATTCTGCAATTGACTCTGTTGTCTCTACTCTGTCATAGAACTCATGCCTTTAGGAACTTCCTATTCTACTTGTGCACGTGCTGGAGTGATAGGCAGGCATCACAATACTGAATCTTCTTTTGTCAATAAATTTTAAAAGGCTTTATCCATTCACAATTTTAAGATTTTCATTTGAAGCTCATTTCCCAAGCGTTATAAAAAATGTATTCAGATTTAATTTATAAAAAAATAAGTTACAGATTTGTAAGTTTATCACCTATAAAGTTACTGTTGATGTTATATATCTTCATTGCTGCCCATAGAGCCTCATGCAAGACTCTATCAAACAACTTTTTAAAATCAACAAACACATGATATAGGTGTTGTTGGTGTTCCAAATATTTCTCATTTAGTATTCCTACATTGAAGATCTTTTCATTGGTGCTTTTTCCGGTTCGAAAACCTGCCTGTTCTTTGGCAATAGTATTCTCTGCTTGACATTTAAGTCTGTCAAGAATTACTCTGAGTTAGACTTTGCTAGGGTGGCTAATGAGACTGATTGTTCTATAGTTTTGACAAAGTAGTAACATTGTGAGAATTATCAGCAATCTGTATGATAATGCAACAAGCGTAGTCTTTGTGAATGGAAAAATAGGTGAATGGTTTCACACATCCGTGGGTGTAAGACACGGATGTATACTTTCCCCTACACTCTTCAATATATTCCTAGAAAGAATTATGAGTGATGCTCTTGAAGAGCATGTTGGTACCGTAAGGATAGGGGATAGAACAATCACCAACTTCTGCTTTGCGGATGACATTGACAGGCTGGAAAAGCACGCAGAAAAGACAAAGTTGTTGACCAACAACACTGAAGTAATCAACGCTGTGATCAACGCAAATGGACAAGATCTTGAAACAGTGAACTGTTTCAAATATCTGGCTCAGACAAAGAATGGCAGTCATGAGGAAACTTGCTGGCACAAGCTGGGGAGCAGACGAAAGAATACTCAAGAAACTGTACACTGGAAGAGTGAGACCAGTTCTCGAGTATGGCATTGCGGCATGGGCAACAGCAGCAAAGGCAAACTTTGATAAAATTAGCAAACTTCAAAACCAAGCCATGAGACTTATAACAGGAGGCATGAAGTCAACGCCAATTGTAGAACTTGAAAAGATTACAAATCTGCAATCCATGACCGACAGAAGAGACTGCAGAGCCCAGCAGCAAGCATAGAAACTAAGAAGACTGATAGACCATCCAATGCAACAGAGACTAAATAGATTTGGAAAAGGGAAACTAAAGCGGAGAAACGTTGCAGAAATAGCCAAAGCAAAGATGAGCCAAGACCCTATGAACACCATAACAACACCAAAGCCCATCCCTACTGTATGCAAACCCACATGGAAGCAGCATATCATTCCGGAGGTGGTAGAAAATATACCAGGTATTGGAAACAAGAACAGCCAGACTGAACAAGAAAGGAGAGACATAACCCTGAGGTACATAGCGGAAAACTACCCAAGCATGGACTTGGACCCATGCATACACCGACGGTTCTGTAACAAACACAACACAGAATGGAGGGGGAGGGGTATGCCTGAGCCTATCAAATGGTAGAAAAATAACACTCTCAGTGGCAACTGGAAAATTCTCAAGCAATTTCAGAGCGGAGGCAGAGGCACTGAAGGCTGCAGTAGAAGCAATGCTCACAGGCAAAAGAAATGAAAGCCAGAAAGTCCTGTTCACAGATGCCCTGGCTGTGGTTACAGCACTAAAAAGCCAGAAAAATACTGAACTTAATGATTTAAGAGCAGTACTCTGTCAACTATGCCAGCAGTCTGCACCAAATAGAGTAGTGGTACAGTGGGTTCCATCCCACTGTAACATCCAAGGCAATGAGGAGGCAGACAGACTGGCAAAAGAAGGTGCAAGACTACCACAACCAGATTCTAGTGTGACCTATGAAGATTCCAAAAGGTTTTTTTAGGGCGAGATACATGGCCAAATGGGAAACAGAACATACTGGCTACACTAAAAATGATGCCTACTACCAGCTGAACAGAAGAGAGCAGGTCGTGGTCTTTAGACTCCACACAGGCCACAACAGACTGAGGTACCATCTATTCAATCAATTGAAGCTAGGTGGCACAGACGAATGCTCGTGTGGCACAGGGAAAATGACCGCTGATCATCTGCTGCAAAATTGCCTGACGTACGAGGACAGAGAAAGCACATGTGGCCATCACCAGTGGCAACACTAGACAAGCTCTATGGTAGTGTTGACAGCCTCAGGATGACATCTGCTTTCATCGAACAAATTCAAGTTGACGCCTGACAGCATACGAAGAAGAAGAAGAAATATCTGGCTCAACAATCAGTGATGAATGAGCAAAACCAGAGGTCCTGACCAGAATAGCACAAACAACAATTCGATTGCATGATTGAAACATATATGAAAAGATGAACGATTCTCCCTTGCCATAAAGGTCAGACATGCACTCAATGGTTCTTTTGATATTCTTCTGTGCCTGCAAAACATGGATTATTAAACAGACCTCTAGAGAAGAATCCAAGCCATGGAGACGAGATGTTTTAGAAGACTCCTAAATATCAAATGACTGTTCCACAAATGATGAAGGGCATACGTAGAATGAAGAATGCAAGCAGACTGTATGATGACCTCTTCACAACAATCAAAAGGCAAAAGCTGACTTGGTATGGACACCTATCGAAGTCCAATAGGCTTGCAAATACCATACTACAGGACACAGTACAGAGGAAGTGAAGGTGAGGACATCCGAGAAAATGATAGGAAGACAACATCTATGATTGTTGGGGTGGCCGTGCTGACACCTGCACAATTCTGCGCTCCCCCTCTCTGTCTGCTGTTGCTTGTTGTGTTTCCTTGAGTTATAAATAGTCCATTCACTGTTGTTTTTTTCCAATAATTGTCTCGGACGTCCCCTCCTTTGCTTGCCTTGTACTGTACCCTGTAGTATTGTATTTGCAAAACCCTTGTATCTCAAAATGTGGCCATACAAAGTGAGGAGGTAGTCGTAAAGTCCACTTGCATTCTTGATTCTTCTACGCGCTTCATCATTTGTGATACGGTCTTTGTAGAGGACATTTACGGATCTTCTAAAACATCTCATCTTTGTGGTTTGGATTCTTCTCTAGAGGTCTGCTGTAATGGTTCATGTTTCACGGGCGTAAAAGAATATCAACAGAACCAATGAGTGCATTAGTCTGACCTTTAAGCCGAGGGTTAGTCGTTTATCTTTTCACAGAGGTTTCAATCAAGCAACCGCTAATTGTTAAGCCCAGATACTTGAAGTGGTTCACTGTTTTGAGCTCCTGAACATTTGACTTGCAAAGAGCAAGATCTGGTGAACAGGTTTGTTGCCGGACCTATGGCATGTGGTGTAAATGTGGTCATAAACAACAGAAGCGTGGATCTTTTTCTGGTCAGCTGAGAGAAATTTTTATGCCAAGTTTTTGACAAAACAGATGCAAATTCATTGATTGATTTCTTCTGCCATGACAATGCAATGAATGTGGTTCACACATATTAAGGCTAAAGTACTACTGTAAACAAACCAGATAAACAGGGCAGATGTGACTTGGCTATATGTACATTAGGTTTAGAGGCCAACCAGTGGTCTCAAGGTAAGGTGTCCGCCTTGGGTGACAGAGGTCACTGGTTCAAATCACGGTGAAGACTAGGATATTTTTCATATTGCTCTTCTGGTAAGAATTCAGCTGATCTTTGGGTAGTGAGATTGAACTCCCGTGTTCAGTGTCGAGCATGTTAAAAATTCCTTGGCAGTTGGAAATCGAAAAGAGTAGGCTTAACAGCCACTGCCCAGACAAAATTCAAATTAAAAATCTACCCAAATTATTAAATTATTTGTACCTTTCCCCAGGTGGTTAGTTAAGAGCAGCTATAGATGGCACCAAACTGACTACAGGTATACTTAGTTCTAGTATTTGAGTCCATTAAAACAGACTCTGTAGAGACTTCTAAACCAGTATAAATGCGTTAACCATCTTTCCTACCTGGACACCACTTGGGCATGTGTTTTGGTGTGTATATATTTTATATATATATATATGATCACATCAAGAGACACAACGGTCTTGAGAAAACAGTGATTGAAGGTATGGTGCCAGGCAAAAGAGGAACGGGTAGACCAAGAAGACGATGGCACCAAGATATCCAGGAATGCCTGGGTATGATTGCGGCGGAGGCTGGAGTTTTGGCAAGGGAACGAGTTTCTTTCAGACAGACTGTGATGGGAGCGACGTTCTATAAAGGACATGCTACATGATGATGATGATGATGTTAATATATCTCGAACAGATCCTAGGTTTTTTTGCTGAAGATGAAGGAATAGGACCACTGAACCTCCATGTATATCCTAAATAGGCAAAATACTCATAGAATAAAAAATTATTGAACAGTTGTAGACTTACCCAAATAAAGCTATTTCTGGTACAACTGTCACTGGAATTTTGATGCTGGCAAAGTTATTATCATAGTTGTTAGCTTTCTCTGGATTTGTACTGAAAGCAATAACAAATCAACTGTAATATTAATTAATTATATTTCGTGAGATGGAGAAGGAATAGAAACATAAGATATTTGTAATCACTACATCCATTACAGTCTTTAAGCTATTGATAGGAGTTACTAAGTCTTTATATTCAAACTGAGCAACAATATGAGATTATGTATGTTATGTTTTGTTATGTATTGTTATATGTTATGTATTGTTATAACTTAATTTAACTTATCGTCTTTATACTGGTTTAGAAGACTCTGCAGAGTCTGTTAGGCTATATTTTGTTATGTTCGTTATCTATAGTTATAGTATGCTTTGTTATGTTTTTCTTAAGTATTATTATGTTAGGTTTGTTGTGGTTTGTTATCTATTGTTATATTATGTATTGTTATCTTATGTTTTGTTATGTTATGTTTTGTTATGTTATATTTTGCTACATTTTTGCTGTGTATTGTCATATATTGTTATGTTATGTGCCATTATGTTGTGTTATTATTTGTTATGTATTTTTATGTATTGTTGTGTATTATTTTATTATGTTATGTTTTTGTTATGCAATGTACTGTCATGTTATGTTACAATATGTTATTTTTTGTTACATTATGCTATGTTATACAGAATAAATATCACTACACGGACACAAAGGTGCTGAATCTCTTTCAACAAAGGCTATGAACACTGATGACCTCTTTAGCTTTCTGGTTTTTCACTCATTGACACCTCATTGTAATTTTTATTTCAAACTTCTGTAATTTGGAGATTGCTGCTTCATCCATTACAGTGGTATTATCTAAAAGACAATCATTAATTTCTTTAAGTATGTTCCATTAATCCAGATATATGGAATGTGCTATGTCATACTTTACAGCTTGTCTGCGATATTTGACACATCCAACTTCAGCAGGCATTTTGGAGTACCAACTTCCCTTTTCGTTGCCATTTCCTCAGCCAATCTACTCTGTAGAAGCCTGTTATCCAGGAACAGTGCATGGTGATCTAAAAGAATCTAGGCAGTTCTGGTTCACTGGCCCTGATGCTAGTAGTCAGTTATGAGTTGCTGACCACTGCAACTCATGCACTGCTCAGCATCTTGATCCTGCGTGCCCCTTCAAAGCCAGGATGACATTTTCAAAGCCAGGACAAAACTTTCAAAGCCAGGATGACATTTTCAAAGCCAGGACAAAACTTTAAAAGCCAGGATGACATTTTCAAAGCCAGGATGACATTTTCAAAGCCAGGACAAAACATTCAAAGCCAGGACAAAACTTTCAAAGCCAGGATGACATTTTCAAAGCCAGGAAAAAACTTTCAAAGCCAGGATGACATTTTCAAAGCCAGGACAAAACTTTCAAAGCCAGAATGACACTTTCAAAGCCAGGACACAACTTTCAAAGCCAAGATGTCACTTTTGGAGCCAAGATGTTGGCCACTTCATTACAATGAACCTCAACATTATTAGATCACTAGATCTACACATGGCTTTGTGACAGAGAACAAATTGTATGTAATTGGTTTGCTGAGGTAACACAGTTACTCTTTCAAACATTACACAATTAACAATTCCCTATTCTTCCCTTCAACTTCCTACTCAGTAAAGGTATTTTTACTACCAGCTGATTACTTTGAGAGAATAAAGAGTGTTAACAATTATTTGCCAATGTATGGCAAGTTTTGATTTGTTTTCTCTTAATCTGATCTTGACCCAGTGGTCTTGAGGTAGGTGTTAGCCTCAGGTATTGGAGCTTGCGGGTTAAAATCATGGTGGAGATCAGGATTTTTCCACCTGCATCATCCAGTAAAAATTTTCACTTATCTCTGAGTAGTGAGATCAGACACTCATGTGCAGTGGCATACATGTTAAAAATCCTGTGGCAGTTGGAAATCGAAAAGAGTAGACTTAAAGGCAGATGCTCGGGCAAAATTCAAGTTAAAAATCCACTCAAATTATTCTAGAGATTCTCGCCCCACAGAGAATATGTAGCAAAACTGGGACTGTATGGCTATTACATCAGGTCTTGGTTATGTGGTTAGTGGAGTGGTATAGATGGTGCCTGACATGTTGTGGATCTACCTTGCTCTAATTTACACTTCCGTCACCATCAGTCTCAAAACGGCGATCATATTTTCCAGGGTCTGCCAACCTAATGTTCAGTAATAGATACTGGGATTGACCTGGTAAGCCACCAGCAGATTTTCGCCTGCTAAAAATAAATGCAACAAAGGAGGTCACACCTCCCCACAACGTCTAACGACACAAGTGGACTGAAGATAGATAGATGTTTGCCAAATATGGTTAGGTCACTAGAAGGGACAAAATATAAAATGAAAAAAACTGACAGAAAAAAAAAACTGCATGGTCGCAGTCTGTGTCCAAGGCCATCACTTAGAGGTGAAGTAGGGTCTTGATCAGCCTTGACCTTGATTTTTAGCAGCCAGCTATGAGTGCTGGCTGCTCTTAGCTAATTTACCACTGCATCTTTGATCCTCATATTGCATTTTATTTTACTTAAAGTCATAATTATGAATGTCTGCTGTCTTTTGTCTAAACCATAGTGTTGTAGAGGTGCTGTGTTCTCAAAAGTTTTGCAGGGGTAGTATTTCTCCTAGCAGTTAAGCCAGACTGATCAAAGGTTTGAGTCCAAACAAAGGGGGACACAAATCTGCTGCTCTGCAGGCAGGCAAGGGACAGTCACAGGCAAAGGAAGATAAATTTATTGAAATCTATTGTACTGAGCATAACGAAACATTGCAAGACCTCATGAAGGTGTACCAACCATTTAGATGTTATAAACTGATTTGGCTGAAAAAAAATATTCATAAATGTGCAGATTTTCTAAGAAAAAAAGAACTTACCTATTTGCATGTACAGCAAAAATAAGCAAGTCTTTTGTGTCATTTGTGTTTGTTGGGGTGAAAACCATGGTATACTCGGACTGGGGAAGAAAAGAAATACAATTAAAGGTTATCTCAATCAAAATATTTTAGCACCTATGTGGAAGATATGACTTCAACAAATGCACGTCAATCCTCCTCTTCCATGTAACCTTGAGTTCCACCCACATGATGCCAATTCACATTGACTTCCTCCTTGACTGTTCGCTGTTTTGTATTTCTTTACTTTCTCAAGTCATTTCTTATCCTGTGGGTTTCAATCAAGTGCATGTCTGGTTATACTGTCCAGTTTCTTTTTGAGAGTGTGTCCTATCCATCCCCACTTTCTTTCCCCAATTTTTCATTGTATTTGTTGTTTTTTTGGGTTTTTTTCTCACAGATCTGTGTTTGTCGTTATCTTTGACGGGGACGGCGTGGGCTAGTGGTTTCTCACAACCCAAAGGGGCTGGGTTTGCTCTCCCTCACAGCACCGACCATTACCCTGGGGAAGCAAACCCTTAGAAAATGCAGGAGGAAGCAGACCCTCATATAAAATGCATACAGAAGTCGGGTGCACTGGGCCAACAAACAACGCACATAGTGCAAACGTAGTGCAATGCACACAGTCTTGGGGAATAGAGAAATAAGGAGAACGCAAAAACAAAAAATAATTATCTGGCCATTTAACACGGGGTATGCAATGGGAGACACTTGTTAATGAAAGTCTGTTGGCTGGATGTGAAACCCTTAGTCACATTCCATGTCTGATAACCATATAACAGGATGGACTTTACATTTGTGTCAAACAGCCTAATCTTATTCTCCACTGAGAATGCTGCTGAGTTACATACTGGGCACAGAGAGTTGAAAGTAAATCTAGCCTTAATTATTGTAGTGTTACCATCTTAGTTTGTTTCTCTGTTTTTATCAATTTTACTTCCCAGAAATGTAAACCTCTGCATTTCTTCAATTATCTGGCCATTTATTGTTGTGGGCTCTCTTTGTTTGTTGTTTTTTTTCATTTCTTCTGTTTTGTTCACTTTAATCTGTTATCCCACATTTGCTGCTTCTTATGTTTGTCGGTCCAATTTTTTTTTGTATTTCCTGCTGCTTTTATATCACAGCATACATATATCATATGCAAATTTGAGGTCTTCCAGTTACCTATCAAATCCTTCTCTGTCACAATAATAATATCCCAAATTTCAATTGTTCCACAAACCTCAGAGCCTTTTTGCATTGGGTTTCCCAAATTACATGCTACTTTGGTATTATCAGACTTCAATGTATCACAGCTGATGGCAATATTGGATCTCTGATTTGTTATCGTGCTGTACGTCACACCACGGGGCAGGTCAATCCACAACTTTGTGTTGAATGAGTCTTCACCGCGATTGACCACTATTATCAAAACCTCTAAAGCTGTTGTGCTGCCAATTATATGCTCTGCAGACACCCTGTGAAGGTAAAAATAAACAGATACAGTTAAGCATACCAAGAAAAACATAAGAATAAAAGAAATGAAAAGAGTCATGGCAACATTTGAATTATCTATGCTATGTGGTAAGAAAGTCAATTGAGGTTTTTCTGTTTCAATGAGAGGCAAGGTTGTTTCTGAGAGGAGTGGGGGAATACGTGACAACAACATCTTGTATCAGAATGGAGATTTAGGCTATGACTTTAGCTCTAAGGTGGCTATCTGGGCCCTTTTCAATGAGAGCTGTAATCATCTCTCAATCCTTGCTTCAGATGGTGCAGAAGGTCTGGCTGCGTCATGAGTGGATAGGGGATATAGATGCCTTGGAGCTCCAAAGACTTGTATGGAGCTTCTGACCTGGCCATGCTAGGGTTTATGGAAATGTGAAATATGATATGCTGGTGGCAGGGGCACCCATAGTGAGGACATTGCCAACAGAAGTGGGGTCCTTATCTCAGAGGAGATATAAACATGCTGGAAAGAATACAAAGTAGAGCAATAAAGTTTATATTGGGATTCCAGAATTACAGTTTGGAGGAAAGACAGAAAAACGGGCCTACAGTGTCTAGAAAAGAGAAGAATTCGAGGGGACTTAATACAGGTTTATAAAAAATTAAAGGAACAGATAAATTATTCTATAACAAGTTTTTTCCAAATACAACTACCTACAAGAACAACTACAAATTAACTAAAGTAAGGTCCAGATTCGATATTAAGTCTGCCAAAGACGGAAGTGTCAGACCACAACGCAATCCGTTCTTCGGACTACATCTTGCTACTTGCAAAGCCCTGTTCAGGGCTTTGTAGCAAGAGATTGAGAACGAATGTAGCAGAAGAAGATATGAAGAAATATTTTTTTAATCAGAGAGTAGTGAATGCTTGGAATGCAGTGCTACAGAAAGTAGTGGAGGCAAGGACAATTAATGCATTTAAGTGGACGTTATTTATCTAGATTTTGCAAAGGCCTTTGATAGAGTACCTCGTCAAAGATTATTTCGAAAGTTAAAATCACATGGAATAGGTGGGAAAGTTGCCAAATGGATTGAAAATTGGTTAACGGGAAGAAGGCAGAGGGTGGGCATAAATAAGGAGTACTCTGAGTGGTGTGAAGTGAAAAATGGTGTGCCACAGGGCTCGGTTTTGGGACCAATTTTGTTCTTGATATATAAATGATTTGGACATTGATATGGGATCCATGATTGCAAAATTTGCTGATGACACAAAACTATGCAGTATTGTCTCATCTAAGTCAGAAGTGGATATATTGAGGTCGGATTTAGATAAAATTTGAGAATGGTCTGTAAGCTGGCAAATAGAGTTTAATGTTGATAAATGTACAGTCATCCACATGGGTAGATCCAATATGGAACATAATTACAGAATGGGAGAGAACAATATTAGAAAGATAGATAAGGAAAGAAACCTAGGGGTTAAAATAGATCATACAGGTAAGGTGAGTGAGCAAGTTAAGGTAGCAGTGAAAAAGGCAAATGCAATGTTGGGTATGATAAAAAGAAATATTAAACATAGGAGCAAGGAAGTGATAGTCAAACTGTATAAAGCATTAGTTAGACCTAGATTGGAATACTGGGTACAGGTGTGGAGTCCTTATCACAGAGGGGATATAAACATGCTGGAAAGAATACAAAAAAGAGCAACAAAGCTGATAGTGGGATGCCAGAATCACTGTTATGAGGAAAGACTCAGAAAAACCGGCCTACAGTGTCTAGAAGAAAGAAGAATTCATGGTGACTTAATGCAGGTTTATAAGATAATCAGAGGAATGGATAAATTAGACTAGAACTAGATTTTTAAAATACAGCCACCCACAATAACAAGAGGGCATAGCTACAAGCTGACTAAAGAGAGGTCCAGATAAGATATTTGGAAATATTTTTTTAGTCAGAGAGTGGTGACTGTTTGGAATGCATTGCCAGGGGAGGTAGTGGAGGCAGGGACAGTTAATGCATTTAAAAATAAATTGGATGCCCATAGCTTTTAGAGCAAGGTGATGTAAATGTAACTGGTTGTATACAGACTCTGCAGGGTCTTCTAAACCAGTATAAAGACGTTAAGTTAAGTTAAGAATAGATTGGATGCGCATAACTTTTAGAGCAAGGAAATGTAAATGAAACTGGTTGTATACAGACTCTGCTAAGTCTTCTAAACCAGTAAAAAGATGTTGTCAAGTTAAGTTAAATGATAGAGGTTGACATTTTGAAGTTGATCAATGACCATGT
This sequence comes from Ariolimax columbianus, assembly GCA_036924085.1. Taxonomy (NCBI): domain Eukaryota; kingdom Metazoa; phylum Mollusca; class Gastropoda; order Stylommatophora; family Arionidae; genus Ariolimax; species Ariolimax columbianus. The sequence goes on from JAVGWX010000003.1 coordinate 94,637,916, forward strand.
TTAGAAAATGAGACAATGAACTAGCAATGCACAGATTACAGGATTTTGAAATCGTGTGTGGGTCCAGCAGAGAGAGGTGTTGGAGAGGTCAAAGCATGAATGTGTACAACCAGTGAACTACAGGAACCATCAATATCTACACTCTTTGCCTTTTGCTGTGAGAGACTGAGCACCTATGTATCTGCAATGACGTAGATTCTTAACAGAACAGAGCAAAACTAATGATTTAACTGAATCATTTTTATTCCTTATAAAATAAAAAACAAACAACATAACATTTGCATCCATTTACAAAAGAGCTCATTGTGTCAAGAGTAGATAGCAGACATAGAGGTTTCAAACCTTTGAAATCTTATGAGGATCTACTTGACTGGCCTTGCTGAAGTTTGTGGGAATGAACAAGCTGACATCCAGTTACTGGTTTAGAAGGCTCTACAGAGTCTGTATGCAACCAGTTTATTTCGTTCCCCCAGATACCGAAAATACTGTGAGTATCCAATCTATTTTTGAATGCATTAACTGACTCTGCTTCCACTACATCCTGCGGCAATGTATTTCAAGAATTCACCACTCTCTGACTAAAAAAATATTTTCTAATATCTAATCTAGACCTGTCTTTAAACAATTTGTAACTGTGCCTTCTTGTTCTTGTAGCCGGTCGTACTTTGAAAAACTTGGTATAGTCTAATTTATCTTTCCCATTTATTAATTTATACATTTGTATTAAGTCATCTTGAATTCTTCTTTGTTCAAGAAATTGAAGACCAGTCTTTTTTAGTCTTTCCTCATAACTATAATTCTGAAACCCTGCGATCATTTTTGTGGCTCTTCTTTGTATCCTTTCCAGCATGTTTATACCCACTCTATGATATGGACTCCACACTTGAACACAGTACTCCAATTTATGTCTCATTAATGATTTATATAACATGACTATTACATCCTTGTTCTTATGTGAAATGTTTCTGTTTATCATAACTAACATGGCATTAGCCTTTTTCACTGCCATCTGGACTTGCTGCTGCACCTTTTTGTGAATGATCTATTATAACTCCTAGGTCTATTTCCTTTTTTTTGTCCTAATATTGTTCTCTCTCATCCTGTAATTATATTCATTATTGGATCTTACCATGTGGATGATTGTACATTTTTATACATTAAATTCCATCTGCCAGCTCTCAGACTATTTTTGAATTGTATCTAAATCCGATCTCAATAGATCCCCCTCTTCCTGAGAAGAGATACTGCCATATAATTTTGTGTCATCCGCAAACTTTGCAATCTTGGATCTGATATCAATGTCCAAAATCATTTATATATATTAAGGACAAATACCTGGGGCACACCACTTATTATATCACACCAGTCAGAGTACTCCTTATTTATGCCCACTCTCTGCCTTCTGCCAGTCAACCAATTTTCTATAAAATTGGCAACTTCACCACCTACTCCATGTGATTTCAACTTTCAAAACAATCGTTCATGAGGTACTCTATCAAAGGCCTTTGCAAAATCCAAATAGATAACATCCACCAGCTCTCCACCATCTAACATTTTGGTAACCTCCTCCATGAATTCTAATAGATTGATTAAACACAATCTTCCTTTAGTAAACCCATGCTGACAATTTTTTATTAAATTAAACTTGTCCAAGTGCAGTACTATGTTGTCCTTGATAATGGACTCTACAATTTTGCAGTGTATGCTCGTCAAACTCACTGGTCTATAATTGGCTGGATCAGATTTTCTGCCCTTTTTGAACAAGGGGATCACACCTGCATCTATCTAATCCGTTGGAACAATTCCATTCTCAAGAGTATGAGAATAAAATATCGCTAATCGTTTTGCTAACTGGTCTCCAAGTTCAAACAGTAATTTTGGATTAATACCATCTTGATCAGGACATTTATCCACCATCAACCTATCCAATTTTTAAAAAATCATTTCCTTGGTAATGCAGAATGATATTAATCTTTCTGTGTGCATGTGCCGTTGAAAAATATTTAATGGCTCTGGGATCCTGGAGCAATCTTCTTTAGTATAGACTGCGCCAAAGTACTGATTGAGTTGATTAGCAGCATCTATGTTCTCATTTATTATTTTTCCTGTACTATCTTTGAGTGGGCCAACTGTGTCTTTTGTTATGTGTTTATGTTGAACATAAGAAAAAAAGCTAACAGTTTTGATCTTTTTAGCAAGTTTTTTGTCAAAGTCAATTTTTGGTGCTCTATTCACTTTATAAGATTTGTTTTGTATGTCGAGATCTTTTTAATATGTTTCGTTCCATTTTCCAGCCTCTACATATTTTTTCCAAGCTTTATTCTTAGTTCTTGTACAACTAACCCCGGATCGAGTTATCCATTTTTTTGCTTTGGGTTCAACTTCCAACATGGAACAAATTTATACCTCTTTCATGTACTCAAGAATATATTTCAACTTAGCCCATTCCTCTTCAATATTTCCACCAGTGAAAATATCTGTCCAGATTATGGCTTGCTGACTCTATCATCTTCTGTATATCTGTTTTAGAGCAGTCGTATGTTAGTGGACACTTTATATCATCTTTCATAGCTACAAGATCCCAACGGACAATCTGATGGTTGCTTAAGTCAAATCGTTCACCAACGGCCACATTTGCGATCATATTTTTTCTGTAGAAAAAAAACTAAGTCCAAAGTGTTTCTGTCTCTGGCACAGTCCTCCACATGTTTCTGCCTCTGGTACAGTCCTCCACATGTTTCTGTCTCTGGCACAGTCCACCACATGTTTCTGTCTCTGGCACAGTCCTCCACATGTTTCTGTCTCTGGCACAGTCCTCCACATGTTGAAATAAAAAATTGTCAGTTTTGCACTGAACAGAAGGATGGGACTCGACAAGTGTTTCCACCATCTGCCAAATAATTTCTGGAAAGTTAAAATCCCCCATTAATAATAATTTCTCTGCACTGGACAATGCTATAGCTCAAAACAGATCCTTATCGTCTTCTTTAGTATTCAATAGACACCAGTAGCATACTCCAACCAATGTTTTTTTCTGCCTCGCTTATAATTTTGCCCCAAACACTTTCAATTTTGATGCCTGAAGATATATCATCTTTGATGGTTATAGTAACTGAGTTATTACAATACAATAAAACTCCCCCTCCCCTAGTCTTGTCTCCAACTACTCCAATTAACTAAGATAATTTGTAACTATGCCTTCTTGTTCTTGTAGGTGGTTGTATTTTGAAAATCTTGTTATAGTCTAATTTATCCTTTCCTTTGATTATCTTATAAGCATAAAAATGAGGACATTGACAATGGACATAGCTGAAATTTTGAAGTTGATAAATGACTACCTCTTTAATGAAGAAATCCAGCCAATGAGCCAGTAATGCACAGATTTAAAATCTTTAAATCATACGTGGGTCTAGAAGAGAGGCATATTAGAGGATGGAACAGAAGTTTGTGCAACCAGTGAGCTGCAGGAAAAATCAGTATCCACACTCTTTGCCATTTATTGAGAGATGCTGAGCACCTATCAGTCTACCCGGAGTGCATAGACATTATTTTTTTATAAAACAGAACAGTATACATTAAACATATCAGGTCAAAGCTGGAATTGGGTCAGTCCAGTCCTAAGAAGAGTTCCTGAGACCATGACCAGAACCTACATGCTATGGACACCAGAAGGAAGTTGAAGGAAAGGTTAACATACAACAACTTGAACCACAAAAACCAAAATGGAAATCATAAACAAAAGCTGGAGCATCACACGAGGGATGGCCACAGATGGAAGGAAGTAGATGGAATTTATTACTGCCTTTTAAAGTACTGTCAGGCAATATGATCCTCGATCGTTTTGTCAGACGTTGACCAACTTTCTAAATAGAAGACGAAACATATATTACCTCATTGTGGATTCTAGGCTCACTTTAATGGGATAAGCGATTAGGTCCGCTGGCATACACTATAAATGTCATGAAAGGGGACGAAGCAGGGTTGTGCCAAGGACCAGCACTATGCTGTTTACACAGCATCTAACTTATTATTAGGGGATGGGAATGCGACGAGAAAGATAACTTGTCACTAAAACTAAAATAAATGGAAAACCTAGTGCAATGATATTTAGTACCTCATTTCTGATGGCACTGTCTTGATACTTTTAAATAACTTCTACAAGAGGACACAAATAGTTGAACACATACAGGGAGGTCGCCTATAGTGGTGGTCTTATGCTCCAAGTGTAGTGAAAAAAGGAAAACTGAAGAGCTATATTTCTTCTTCTTCATTCTCATACTCATGGCTTCGTCACCAAAAACCTGTTGAATCCTCCAAATGGTTTCCACTTGGGTATTGCCTAGCTTTTGGCAAAATTTAATGCAACACCGCTACTAAATTCTTTCCGTCATTTCATGGTGAATGAAAACCCAATGGATGGTCACTACACTCAACACTGAGAGTCTGCCAGCAAATGGGTCAATCTAAAGGCGGATAAAAAAATCCACGCATGCGCATGATGGTCTCCTATACGTTCCTGCTGAAGGATAGCACCCTTGCTTTATTTGTTTAAACTGAAAAAATTTAGATTGGATACTTTTTAAACATTACATTACTGCGTACGAAGAAGAAGAAGAAGAAACATTACATTATAGAGCCATATTAATGTAAACACATGACCATTTCAAACTACCAACCCTCTACATTTATCTAGTATACAATGACTAACAACTAGGGGTTGCTGGAGCCCAAACAACAATAACAACAAAATTTATCCACCCACCTTCATGACCACCCTAAAGTTCCCATAAATATATATATATATATATATGTAATTACTATGCTGATTGTATCCACTAGGAGAGGGAAGGGGGTGAAGTTTAATTGGCTGACAAATACAGGCTGCTTGTCCCTGCAGTCACAGATAACATTTTTTTTTACTCTCTCCTCCTGGTTTAAAATAAATTTATGACTTACTAATGATTTTTTTTTTTTTAGCGTTCGCTTTATTTCTCTAATCCCCAAGAGGGTGTGCGTTGCACTGTGGTTTTTATTTTGCGCCTGTCGGCCCAGTGTATCCGACTTCAGCATGCATTTTATGTAAGGGTCTGCTTCCTCCTGCATTTTCTAAGGGTTTGCTTCCCTGGGGTAACGGACGGTGCTGTGATAGGGATCGAACCCAGCACCTTTCGGTTGTGAGCCATGCCACTTAACCACTAGGCCACGCTGTCCCCTTTACTAATGATTTGATCCTGTGTCCTTTTGGTCAAAAGACAAGTATCCCAATTACTTAACAATCAGTTCTACCTTCTCCAACAACAGCATCTGTTTAGACAAAAGAAAACAAACCTGATTGATGAAGAAACATCAAGATCTGGGATACAAATGTTGTCTACTCCACAGTCCTTCTGAATCTGAGCCTAGAAACACAAATACAATGTTTTAAATCATCACAATGACTCTGGCATCATCAATAAAGCTAAATAAAAGAGCAGTAAAAAACAGTTAAGACGTGTTCAATTTGCATAAAACGTGTTAAAATGGAACCTTGCAGGTAAATGCAGAAAGGAATGTCAAAAGAAATGTCCAACAGCACCACAGTAGAGTAAATGGTACTCGGACAAACTTTGACTCACAAAAGATAGGCTGTAATGTTAAGTTCAATAACATAAATACTGGAATAATATAAAAATAATGAATAAAAATACAATAATAGTAATACAATAATAAAAATTATAAAAAATGTGAATAGTCACAAGAACCATGGTATTGTGCTTGGTCATCAAAAGCTTAAATGAAAGACAGTAAGAAATGTGAATAGTCACAAGAACTATGGTATTGTGCTTGGTCATCAAAAGCTTCAATGAAAGACAGTAAGAAATGTGAATAGTCACAAGAACCATGGTATTGTGCTTGGTCATCAAAAGCTTCAATGAAAGACAGTAAGAAATGTGAATAGTCACAAGAACCATGGTATTGTGCTTGGTCATCAAAAGCTTCAATGAAAGACAGTAAGAAATGTGAATAGTCACAAGAACCATGGTATTGTGCTTGGTCATCAAAAGCTTCAATGAAAGACAGTAAGAAATGTGAATAGTCACAAGAACCATGGTATTGTGCTTGGTCATCAAAAGCTTCAATGAAAGACAGTAAGAAATGTGAATAGTCACAAGAACCATGGTATTGTGCTTGGTCATCAAAAGCTTCAATGAAAGACAGTAAGAAATGTGAATAATCACAAGAACCATGGTATTGTGCTTGGTCATCAAAAGCTTCAATGAAAGACAGTAAGAAATGTGAATAGTCACAAGAACCATGGTATTGTGCTTGGTCATCAAAAGCTTCAATGAAAGACAGTAAGAAATGTGAATAGTCACAAGAACCATGGTATTGTGCTTGGTCATCAAAAGCTTCAATGAAAGACAGTAAGAAATGTGAATAGTCACAAGAACCATGGTATTGTGCTTGGTCATCAAAAGCTTCAATGAAAGACAGTAAGAAATGTGAATAGTCACAAGAACCATGGTATTGTGCTTGGTCATCAAAAGCTTTAATGAAAGACAGTAAGAAATGTGAATAGTCACAAGAACCATGGTATTGTGCTTGGTCATCAAAAGCTTCAATGAAAGACAGTAAGAAATGTGAATAGTCACAAGAACCATGGTATTGTGCTTGGTCATCAAAAGCTTCAATGAAAGACAGTAAGAAATGTGAATAGTCACAAGAACCATGGTATTGTGCTTGGTCATCAAAAGCTTCAATGAAAGACAGTAAGAAATGTGAATAGTCACAAGAACTATGGTATTGTGCTTGGTCATCAAAAGCTTCAATGAAAGACAGTAAGAAATGTGAATAGTCACAAGAACCATGGTATTGTGCTTGGTCATCAAAAGCTTCAATGAAAGACAGTAAGAAATGTGAATAATCACAAGAACCATGGTATTGTGCTTGGTCATCAAAAGCTTCAATGAAAGACAGTAAGAAATGTGAATAGTCACAAGAACCATGGTATTGTGCTTGGTCATCAAAAGCTTCAATGAAAGACAGTAAGAAATGTGAATAGTCACAAGAACCATGGTATTGTGCTTGGTCATCAAAAGCTTCAATGAAAGACAGTAAGAAATGTGAATAGTCACAAGAACCATGGTATTGTGCTTGGTCATCAAAAGCTTCAATGAAAGACAGTAAGAAATGTGAATAGTCACAAGAACCATGGTATTGTGCTTGGTCATCAAAAGCTTCAATGAAAGACAGTAAGAAATGTGAATAGTCACAAGAACCATGGTATTGTGCTTGGTCATCAAAAGCTTCAATGAAAGACAGTAAGAAATGTGAATAGTCACAAGAACCATGGTATTGTGCTTGGTCATCAAAAGCTTTAATGAAAGACAGTAAGAAATGTGAATAGAGAAAATGAGTGAAAGGACCACAAGGGTCATCAGTATTTCCGTGCTGCACCCCTACCTGGTAGAGACTGAGCCTCTATGAGTTTGCCCAGAGTTTAATGATGTTAATTCTTAACAGAACAAAACAGAATACTCAAAAACATTGTGTGTTAGGCTTGGGTTCCTGAGATGGAGAGTATAATAAAATGAACACACATGGTTCAGTTAACATATGGAGATCCAGAGAAATCAAGATTCACACCAAAGTTTGAATATTCAATGCCAGTGTCAAGTTGGTGCTACAGTAATGAGTGGAGACATAGAGACTGATCAAGGGCATACAATAAAGAATTCAGTCCTGTGTTAACAGGATAATGGGCATAAAGTAGCAGGACATGGTGGGAAAGGATCCGACAGCTGCCACTAGAACAACAAATTAGACAAAGAAAAGGGGGTTGGAAAGTGCAGAAGGCACCATCTAACATAGCCAGGTAGACTCTTACATGGAAACCGCAAGGGAAGAGATACAGAGGTAGACCAAAAAATACATGGAGAAGAGAATGTGAGAAGGAACTAAGATAAAAGATTACACCTGGAGAGGCAGAAAGAGCAGCTCAGGACCATGTACGCTGGAGAGAGGCAGAAAGAGCAGCTCAGGACCATGTACGCTGGAGAGAGGCAGAAAGAGCAGCTCAGGACCATGTATGCTGGAGAGAGGCAGAAAGAGCAGCTCAGGACCATGTATGCTGGAGAGAGGCAGAAAGAGCAGCTCAGGACCATGTATGCTGGAGAGAGGCAGAAAGAGCAGCTCAGGACCATGTACGCTGGAGAGAGGCAGAAAGAGCAGCTCAGGACCATGTATGCTGGAGAGAGGCAGAAAGAGCAGCTCAGGACCATGTACGCTGGAGAGAGGCAGAAAGAGCAGCTCAGGACAATGTACGCTGGAGAGAGGCAGAAAGAGCAGCTCAGGACCATGTACGCTGGAGAGAGGCAGAAAGAGCAGCTCAGGACCATGTACGCTGGAGAGAGGCAGACAGAGCAGCTCAGGACCATGTATGCTGGAGAGAGGCAGAAAGAGCAGCTCAGGACCATGTATGCTGGAGAGAGGCAGAAAGAGCAGCTCAGGACCATGTATGCTGGAGAGAGGCAGAAAGAGCAGCTCAGGACCATGTACGCTGGAGAGAGGCAGAAAGAGCAGCTCAGGACCATGTATGCTGGAGAGAGGCAGAAAGAGCAGCTCAGGACCATGTATGCTGGAGAGAGGCAGAAAGAGCAGCTCAGGACCATGTACGCTGGAGAGAGGCAGAAAGAGCAGCTCAGGACCATGTACGCTGGAGAGAGGCAGAAAGAGCAGCTCAGGACCATGTATGCTGGAGAGAGGCAGAAAGAGCAGCTCAGGACCATGTATGCTGGAGAGAGGCAGAAAGAGCAGCTCAGGACCATGTACGCTGGAGAGAGGCAGAAAGAGCAGCTCAGGACCATGTACGCTGGAGAGAGGCAGAAAGAGCAGCTCAGGACCATGTACGCTGGAGAGAGGCAGAAAGAGCAGCTCGGGACCATGTATGCTGGAGAGAGGCAGAAAGAGCAGCTCGGGACCATGTACGCTGGAGAGAGGCAGAAAGAGCAGCTCAGGACCATGTATGCTGGAGAGAGGCAGAAAGAGCAGCTCAGGACCATGTACGCTGGCGGGATGTTGCCAATGGCAAATGGACTGAGAGGAATGATGGAGTTTGATTATTTTGATGGTTCAGCTACTGCAAACAAAAGAATGAACAAAACCTATGTTTTTACCAAAAGGTCTTCATTAGGGGCTAGGAAGAACACAAATGAAAACAACTAAATCATGAGAGTAATGATATACACGGAAAGGTGTTTATCTCAGTAGGGAGGGGAGACTAACATCTGTTCAGACAAAACATACTGATCGGAAAATGCTAGGGTCAGACAAAATATACTGACCAAGACCCCACATTCCCACAGTTCTCACTAGAAACAGGCCGTTTCATGGCAGTCTGGCGAACAAGGTGGGAGATTGATGTATTCCCTTTAGTAGTGAGCGACATGTAGATGAAGTTAATCATAGTACTACTGCCTGGAGGAACTCGGTCTACCTTCATCAGTATGCTAAGGATGTGAGGACAGCTACTATAGCCCACCACTTAATGCATTTTTCAGGCCACACAAAAGAATATACTTACACATTGTGGGTATTCAACAACAACAAGAACAGTAACACTCAAAAAGCCTTCATCAGGGACAAAGGTTGGCACAAATGAAAACAATTACTAAATCACAAGAGCTTTGATGTACACAGATAAATGTTTATCTCGGTGAGGTCTGCTGAAAAACTAAAATATCTGGCAATGGTGAAAGTAGTCATGCTGGCTAGAAATAAAATAGTATCGGTTGGCCAGCTAAGAGGATTACAACCAAATAAGAAAGGCCCTATAGTTTTTATCAAATTGAATCTCAGAAACCTAAGCCATACACAAAAGTTTGTGAGTACTTTTTCTGTTCTATCAAGAATCAATATCACTGCACTCTGGGCAAACCAATAGGTAATTAGTCTCCATCAGCAAATGGTGAAATGTTGGGATACTGATGACCCTTATAGTCCTTCGCTTCTTCTTCTCTATCTACATTTCTTACTGTCCTTCACTGAAGGTATCAATGGGTAAGTATGATCTCTATAGGTCCTGCAGAAAGAATTTGGAGAAGAATGGTCATGGCAATGTAGATGTTAAAAAAAATGAGAAACATATGGCAGAACACGAAAACAAAACAACAATTCTGAGGACATACATCTTCTCTGGAGCATAGTATGGATGCAAAACATAGACAAGTAACCCAAACATTAAAGACAAAACTAAAATTTTTAAGCTGAAATTCTACAGGAAAGTTTTCAGTAGGACCATGGACAACAAAAGAAAAAGAAAAAAAACTAAAAAGCTGATCATAAAAAAATTGGCTTATAAACAGGATTATATTTAGGAAACTAAAATACTTTAGCCACATAAAATGTCCCAATAGTCTGGAAAAAAACTATACTAGAATATATGGTATCTGGAAAATGAGACATGAAGTAGAATAAAGAGAAGATGAAGACATGACATCAAAGATGTTCTGAAGATGATGATGACTGGGGCAGGAAAACTGGCTAAAGATCGAGAGTCTTACGGGGCAGCTGTTATGAGAGAGATGCTATTCAACAGACAGCTACATGATGATGCTTGAGAAAGAAAATAGTATCTGCCGGGCCAGATAAGAAGGCTTAAGACCAAATGAGAAATGCCTTATAATATCTATCATCAGGGGAAACTGAAAGGCTAGTCCAGTCAGGCACAACATACTGACCAGGACTTCGCGTCAGAGTCAATACATTGACCATGACCACAATCTTTCTTCCACGTAGTGCTCCCTGGAAACAGGCTGTTTTCAAGGCAGTATGGCTGACGAGATGGAGATCGATGTGATTGATTCTCGTAGTAGAGAGTGCCACGCAGATGAAGTCAAGCATAGCAGAACTGCCTGGAGGACGGCAGTCCACCTTCACCACCAACCCGCCACTTAACGTCCTTTTCAGGGGGCAAAAAAGATTGTGGGGATTCAACAACAATCTACCAGAAGTATGGTGTAACTAAAGAGAAAACATTGATTAAACGTGCAACTACAACATATGAGATTCTAACAAAAAAAAGACAACACTCATAACAGAAGAAATAGGGGTCAAGGCAAGCTGTTGATAGCTTTATCTACCTAGGCAGTACCCTCACCAGAGAAGTGGATATCAATTCTGAAGCAGATAATAGGATTGCCAAGGCAAGTACTGCTTTTGGATACAAGTGAATATTTAAGGTCGGCAAGGAATTAGTGTTGCCACCAATATTAAAAGTCTATTGTGCTGTGATGCTGACCACCCTTCTGTATACCTGAGGAACATAGACAATCTATAGCATGCCCACCGGGAAACTCAACAATTTTAATTTCAGCTGCTCAGATCAGCTGACAGGAAAAAGTACGCAATTCTGAAGTCCTCAACAGGGCATGACTTTCAATCATCAATCCACTGCTATACAGAGCTCAAATCTTATGAGCTGGGTATGTTGTTCACATCTTAGAAAAGTGACTTCCAAATCAGCTGCAGTACAGTGTGCTCATAATAGACAAGCAGTCATCAGGGGGACTGAAATTAATGCTTAAAGACTCATTGAAAGTGTCTATCAACAGTTTCAAAATTGATGTCCTCTCCTAGGAGATGCCTTCACAGGACTGTTCTTCCTGGATGCATACTGTTCTTCTATCACAAAAGGTTCTCAAATCACAGAGAAGAACATAATTGCTGAGACTCAGAGAAAATACACTGCCTGAAAGCACAGAATGTGCAACAGCCAAATCCCTCCATGTGAATACCACATGCAGTAGAGCGTGCCATTTATAAATAAATCTTTACAGCCTTATGTGACCACATACACATACCACGATACAAATCTGATGCTGTGGTCACCTTTGCTTGAGATGTAAAAGAAATTGGTTGTTTACAGACTCTGCAGAGTCTTCTAAACCAGTATAAAAATTTTAAGTTATAAGCAACTATTGTAACTAAGAATAGAGGAAGACATGTTAAGACAATATAGACAACAATATGAAATAAGTCTCTTAATGATAAACAAGCTCTTGTCTAAAGTACAGGTGTGAGAGTTTAGTAAAAGTCATTGATAAACACAAAACAACGAGAGAGCAGAGCACGAGGTAAATCAGCTGATAACTGAGAACACCCAGGAGAGTGACGCTGTCATATACACCGACAGATCAGTCGTGCGCAGTGGGACATCAGGCTGGGGTTTCTTGGCTAGAGTGAGAGGAGAGGTCGTTGCTGAGTGCAGTATGGCATACATGTCAACAACCTCCAGTATGAGAATGGAGACGAAAGCAGTGACCTCAGCACTGAAATGGATATCTGAAACTTCTATAACAAAAGCAGTCATCATGACAGACGCGCAAGCCGTACTTCAGAAAGTACAGAAGTGATGGCTTAGGTACGAGTGGATAGCTGCTGTTGAGGCCCCCAAACCTCCAGACGCTGACCTGAATCTACTATCCCGCTCATGTCGGGGTTCAGGGCAATGAAAGAACTGACATCTTGGCCGCACATCTCCCATCATGGGCACATTGGTGATGGACAGAAGTGACATTTTGAAATCAATTAATGACCGCCTGCTGGATGACAATACCACAATAGATGAAGCAACAATCCACAGACTGCAAAGTTTTGGCATGAAACTAGGTTCGAGCAGAGTGGGACGCATGAGAGGATGGTGCAGGAGAGTGTACAACTAGCAAGCTACAGGGACCATCAGCATCCATACCTTATGTCATTTGATGAGAGAGACCGAGCACCTATGGGTATGCCAAGAGTGCAGTGACGTCGATTCTTAGAAACAGAAACAGATAAACAATACACATTTGTATCATAATAAAATAATATTAACAACCTACCGTAAATGATGTGATAGTTGGAATGTAAGCATCGAGTATTGGTAGCAAATCTTGTTTCCGTTGAGAAGAGCCATCTGTATTTAATTTGAATTCCATAGTCACTCTGATAGGATTCAGCTTGTCCCAGGGATCATTCTGTAGTTACAAGTTTTATATAAGACTGGCAAATATGATTTTCTAATACACTTACTTACTTAGTTTCTGTGTCCAAGCACCACGTTATACATGGTATGCATCCAGTATTCAGCGACACGGATTGCCTTGTCATTTGCCTCTAGCATGTTGCACCTATTGCATGTTTCCTAGAGGTTGAGACAGGTCATCAGGTGGTCTGGGTTCTGTATTGCCCCACATTCACATTGTTGTATCAACTAGTTTTGCATGGGCAGAATTTTTCCAGACTGGCGCAGCGTATTCAGCTATGGAAAAACACAAGCCAAGTGCACATGTTTGAAGGATTGACGGTTGTTCCCCTATGTTGTGCCAGTCAGTTTTCGGATGATATTATTTCTTGCGAGTATCTTACGCTTTGTTTTCTGGTAGTGCATCATGTAGGACATACATTTTCTAGTATGATAAAAGAAATATCATAATTTATTTTTCCTCCACTTTTACTTCCTTTAGATCCTGAGATTTATATTACAGTTGGTCTTCTTTCAAGGAACCAGCAAATTCTACGAGATCAAAACGTATCCAGATAGGCATCATAATTCCAGAACCATGGGATACAGCCAGAAGTTGCAGTAGTGCTTTCTCTTAACATATGTGAACCATATTCACCACATTGTCATGAAGGAAAAACATTAATCAATGAATTTGCATTAGATTGTGTACAAAAATTTGGTGAAATATGAAAAGACATATAATTAAATCTAAGAAATAGCAGCAAGCAAGGGAACTGACCACTGCACCTGATAAATAGCTGAGGATTAGTACAATAAATAGCACTTCATCTCTGAAAGCAATGCCTGTTTTAAGGCTTTCTTATGATTGAGACATTTCTGTTCAAAATGAAGCATAGTGCCACCACTATAGCTGACTCTTTCTGTAAACGTCTGTATCTGCGTATTTGCTGGGGTGGTTTCTCCTTCTTTGGCGTAGCTGGTTAGTTTCTTTCCAGTTGTACCATTGAGCATCGTGGGGAACTCAAGTCACCTATCCTGTGCCAAGTGCGTTGCATAGGTCAATGTTAGCCCATGTCGCTGCACAATCACTTTAATGTCATCTTCACACCTGTCTTGCAGCCACCTCTTGCCCTGTAGCCAGATCTACCAGCGCTGTAAGCCATCAGTGGAAGTTGATGAGGTTGCATTCTCAAGAGATGACCGAACCAACCTATTTTCTGTCTGAAAATATATTCAGCACAAGATGTAGTGCCAACCATACTTTGAATGTTGTTGTTCCACATATTGTCTCTCCTGGTAACACCAATGACCTTCCTCCAACACTTCATTTCGCATGTCAAAATTCTGCTCTCACGTGCCTTGAACAGAGGCCATGTTTGGAACTGGTAGCACAGAACCAGCATAAAAATAATGTTTATCAGGTGTTACTTTGTTGCCAAACTAATGCTTGGGGTCTAAGCAGTGGTGACAGCTGATAAGTCACAGCAGATGCTTTCTGACACCTAGTCTCCATTTCCCTGTCGATACTTCCATCTGCCGGAAAAATGCTGCCCAAATACTTGAACGCATGGGCCTGTTGAAGGGCAATATCATTTACGCTTATCTTGAGTAGCGCAGGTATTCTACTGATAATCATAGTTTCTGTTTTGTTCTTTGACATTCATCTCGAAAAGGATGATTGTGACATTGTGTTGCATTTTACAGTGAAGCTGCGATATCTACACTTTTTGGTCCAACACATCCGATTTCAGCAACGCATTTTGGGATAAAGTTTGTCTTTCCTCTTTGATCCTTAATCTCTTAGCCATTCTGCATGGTTGCAGTCTGTGTACAGGACCCTCACTTGGAGGCAAAATAGCGTCTTTTGTCAAGTATAGGTCATTAACCATGATGCAAGAAGGCAGCTATGAGTTGCTGATTGCTGTTAGCTCATTCAGCAATGAGCTGTATCTTCGGCCAAAAGATGTGGTTTCAATAGCATTAATTTTACATAATGAGGTTGCTTGCCTCATGTAAAAAAATGTCATCCAGTTCCCGCCGCTCCAGTTGGTTTTGTGCCAGGATATTTGTTCTAGCTATGGACATTCCCATCCACTCTCTGATGTCTTCCCATCTCCTTTTCTGTCTCTCTCTCTTACACTTCCCAAGCACAGTACCTTGCAGAATCGTCTTGGTCAACCCAGATGTTCTTTAAACATGCCCATACCACGCGAGCTTGCGTGCTTTTAACATAGTCAAAAGGTCTTTATATTGGCCAACCTCTCTCACAACAGTGTCCCAAACTGCCTTATTCGTGACGTGCTCGAAATACAAAATGTCGAAGATTTGATGCAGACATCTAATCTCCATTGCACAAATTCTTTGCTCTATAACAACTGTCAGTCCAAGTTTCAGATGCGTAAAGGTACATGGAAGTGACAAGTGCATACATTAAACTCATCTTGGATTTCAGGTTGATGCTTTTATCTCTTCATAGAGGCCTCAGTTTGGTCAGAGCAGCCATGCTCATCACTGTTCATGCCTGAATCTCAGTTTTGGAACCTTCAGCATCCATTAGTGCTCCCAGCTATTTAAACTGTTTAACAATTTGCAATGTATTCAATGGTTCTCATTTAACTTAACTTAACGTCTTTATACTGGTTTAGAAGACTCTGCAAAGTCTGTATACAACCATTTTCAATTATATTACCTTGTTCTAAAAGGCATGCGCATCCAATCTATTCTTTAATACATTAATTGTCCCTGCCTCCACTATCTCCTGTGGCAATGCATTCCAAGCATTTACTACTCTCTGACTAAAAAAGTATCTCCTAATATCTAATCTGGACCTCTGTTTAGTTAATTTGTAGTTATACCCTTTTCTTCTTTTTGTGGGTGGTTGAATTTGTAAAAACTTGTAATAGTCGAATTCACCCGTTCCTCTGATCATTTTATAAACCTGAATTAAGTAACCTCTAATTCTTCACTTTTCTAGACACTATAGGCTGGTTTTTCTGAGTTTTTCCCTCATAACTGTAATTCTGGAATCCCACTATCAGCATTGTCGCTCTTTTTTGGATTCTTTCCAGCATGTTTATATCCCCTCTATGATAAAGACTCCACACCTGTACACAGTACTCCAATCTATGTCTAACTAATACTTTAAACAATTTGACTATCACTTCCTTGCTCCTATGTTTAATGTTTCTATTTATCATACCTAACATTGTATTTGCCTTTTCCACTGCTACCTAAACTTGCTCACCCACCTTACTTGTATGAGCTTTTATAACACCTATGTCCCTTTCCTTATCTATCTTTCTAATATTGTTCTCATCCATACTGTAATTATGTTCCATATTGGATCTACCCATGTGGATGACTGTACATTTATCAACATTAAACTCCATTTGCCAACTTACAGACCATTCTCGAATTTCATCTAAATCCGACCTCAATATATCCACTTTAGCTTTAGATGAGACACTACTGCATAGTTTTGTGTCATCAACAAATTTTGCAATCATGGATCCGATATCAGTGTCGAAATCGTTTATATATATCAAGAACAAAATTGGTCCCAAAACTGAGCCCTGTGGCACTCCACTTTTTACTTCACACCACTCAGAGTACTCTTTATTTATACCCATCGCCTTTCATGGCAGTCTGGCTAACTAGGTGGGGATCATCAGTGTGATCCCCATAGTGGTGAGCATACTGAAAAGCCTTGCATTGTACAACAAGCAGGAGTACCTTGATTCATCTTCCCAAGTATGCCTCAGGATGTGAGGAGAGCTATTGTAGCCCACCACTAAAGAAAGTTGTCAAGAGTACCTAAAACAGTGCTTTTTTCTCTAAATCCAGATAAACGGAATACTATGTATAACACTAGACACCAGCTAATAAAAATGTGCATATACCATTACATTAGGCCAAAAGGAAAGAGCCAAGATGCTGCTGGATCCATAATAACAACAACAACAACCTAAAACTAAAGTATGAGTGACATAGGCAACAATAACAGCAACTACTACTTCTTTCTGCCGGACCGTACCTTCACATAAGCATATGATGAAGTACAGAATGTGTTCTCTTTCTGAAGTTTATGAAGTTTAGATTCTGTGTATCTGTTTATGCTGTTTGTGTAGAAGGCTCTCTGTTCTTGTCCACTGCTGCTGTTATCCTTGACATCCAAGATCCATATGATGTCAAAGTCTGAGAACATGATAAAATATTGATACTGTAGGCTATAGTCACAGACAGTTTAAGAGAAGTTTGATGTTAGGACTGTAACAGATGTTAACTCTTTCCACTTTACCTAGGGGTTATAATAGATCATACAAGTAAGGTGAGTGAGCAAGTCCGGGTAGCAGTAAAAAAGGCAAATGCAATGTTAGATATGATAAAAATAAATATTGAACATAGGAGCAAAGAAATGATAGTCAACTTGTATAAAGCATTATTAGACCTAGATTAAATTAATATTCAGAGGTCATTTTCCCAGTACCATAGGTACATTTATCAGTAGCACCTATCTTCAGTTTATTGAATAGGTGGTACCTCAGTTTGTTGTGACTTGTGCAGAGTCTGAAGGCCACCACGTGCTCTCTTTTGTTCAACTGGAAATAAGCATCATTTTTTTAGTGTAGCCAGTATGCTCTGTTTCCCATTTATCCAAGTATCTGGCCCTAATTAACCTTTTCGACTCTTTGTAGACAACATTTGAATCTGGTTGTGGTAACCTTCCCCCTTCTTTTGTCAGTCTATCTGCTTCCTCATTACCTTGAATATTACAATGGGATGGGACCCACCTTTTGTTAGTCTATCTGCTTCCTCATTACCTTGAATATTACAATGGGATGGAACCCACTGTACTACTACTCTTCTTGGTTTGGACTGCTGGCATAGTTGACAGAGTGCTGAGGGGAAGGAAGACTAATTTATGGTCAGGAAAAATACACTGATCAGACATGTTCTTTTTCTTCTTCTTCATTCTCAATCTCCTGCTATTAAGCCCTGAACATGGCTTTGCAAGTAGCAGGATGTAGTCTGGAGAACGGAATGCGATGTGTTGCTAGGTTACAGCTTGGATGCGATATTTGCACCTTTTGGTCCAATGTCTTCATCTTCGGCAGCATCAGACAACATGTCAGGAATAGGTAAAATATACTGGCCAAGACCCTCGCTTTGACATCCATGAAGTTCTCCCTGGAAATTGGCTGTTTTCATGGCAGCCTGATTAACAAGGTGAAGGATCGATGGATGTGATCCCCGTAGTAGTGAGTAACATGCAGATGAAGCCAAGCATATCACAAACGCCTGGAGGAACCCAGTCCACCTTCATCAGCACGCTCGGGAAATGAGGAAAGCTATGACATCCTGAGCTTAATGTCCTTTTCAGGGCACACAAAAAAGTAATCCTCATTGTTGGCATTCAACAATAATAACAACAACAACAACAGAGTATTGATCTTAGGTTATTTCAATAAAGTGACAAGAAAATACCTTTGTACGAACACAAACATGCAAGAAGGCTAGTTGCAGTAGTGTCACTTTGCTGCTAATTATAGTTCCTTTAGCGGAAATTTAGACAGCTGAAATAAACTTATTATCATACAAATTTACAATGGTGATAAAATTTAGAGTAACTGTATACAAAAATGATCTTACACAGTTCTTCAGGAACTCCAACTCCATTGTATTCAATACAAGTATAAACTGTAAGACTGAAAAATATAGAAGAAAATAATCACTAATTACATTCACTGTTTTATAATGCTTCCTGTAAAAAAATTTTGTAATGGACTAGGAACAGATACATTTGGAGGGATATCTCATCTAAGGTAGTCAACATGGCACTGAATGATGATGTGTACCAAATTTATAAAGAGCATGCAATATGCACTAAATATATGAGAACAAGTCAGTAAATAGGTAGCAAATGGATATTTAAAAAATGTAATGAGATACCAACTTAAGAACCATTTATTATTGCACTTAAATTGTCTCTTATCTCTCAACATAATTTTTACAAACATTAATAGACTGATCATATTGCTTTATCAGTGTAACAAAACCTGCAGCACAGAAGACATTGGTCTGCTGTCTCATACAGATTTGCACTTCACATTAACCCTCTTTGTCATTCATGAAACTTCTACTGCTTAATGCATCAAACAGGTGGAAATCGTTCGAGGTGAAGTTCAGGATGTAAGGTGGATGTTTAAGTAGTTGCCACCTTTGTTGGTCAATTTTCATCCGAGATAATCGAGCTGTATTGGGTTTGGTGTTGTCATGATAGAGTGCGCCTCTAGTGAGCAGATCTGGACGTTTTATTCTAATTGTATCCTGAAACTTCAGCAAAACTTCACAGCAGGATACAGAATTTTTCCTGTTCATCATGTCTTCTCTTTCATCTGCATACTGATGGAGATGCTTGTAGGACATGCCAATGTGGTTCATTTTGTGTTTGTCAGTCAGTTGATCCTGCATTATACTGTAGGTTAAACAATTCAAACCCCCTGTTGCAGTTGCTGCACTGTCTATTGTTACTCACCTGTCTTAACTTAACTTAACATTTTTGTACTGTTTTAGAAGACTCTGTAGAGTCTGTATACAACCATTTTCTTTTACATTCACTCGGATCTAAAAAAAAACCTATATGCATCCATTCTTTTCTTGAATGCATTAATTGACCCTGCCTTCACTACTTCACGTGGAAATGCATTTCAAGCATTTACCACTCTCTGGTCAAAAAAATATTTCAATATATCTAATCTGGACCTTTCTTTAGTTAATTTGTAGCTTTTTTTTTCTTGTGGTTGGTTGTATTTTAAAAAACTAGTCTAGTTTATCCTTTCCTTTGATTATCTTATAAACCTGTATTGTCACCTGGACTTCTCCTCTTTTCTGTACACTGCAGGTTGGTTTTTCTCAGTCTTTTCTCATAACTGTAATTCTGGAATGTCACTATCAGCTTTGTCACTCTTCTTTGTATCCTTTCCAGTTTGTTTATATTTCCTCTACGATAAAGCCTCCACACCTGTACACAGAATTCCGATCTAGGTCTAACTAATGCTTTATACAGTTTGACTATCACTTCCTACTCCTATATTTAATGTTTCTTTTTATCATATCTAACATTGCATGTCTTTTTCACTGTCACCTGGACTTGTTCACTCACTTTACCTATTTGATCTATTATAGCCTCTAGGTCCGTTTAAATTTTCTATCTTTCTAATATTGTTCTCTCCCATGCTGACATTATGATCCATAATGGATCTACTTTTGTGGATTATTTATCAACATTAAACTCCATTTGCCAGTTCACAGACCATTCTCAAATTTTATCTAAATCCGACCTCAATATATCCACTTCTGCTTTAGATGAGACACTATTGAATAGTTTTGTGTCATCCGCGAATTTTGCAATCATGGATCCAATATTAATGTCCAAATTGTTTATACATATCAAGAAAAAACTAGATCCAAAAACCAAGCCCTGTGAAGTACTCTAACCAGCTTTTAAGAAAGCCTGATTTCAGTAATTTGCAGTGCAGTTTTATAGCAAAGGTTTTTACATGATGAGGTTGCCAACCCCATGCGTAACCCTCCTTATTCACCTCTTACAACATACAAGGAAGTTGCATAGCAAAGTGCAGTTGGCTAATTCTTTCCTATCCAAGGAACCCTGTGATGCATGAAGGAAGTACATGTGACATCCACAATGTTTCCAATCTTTGCTCCGAATCACAATTCTGATATTTTTATTACAGCTGCCAACTTATTTACTGTTACTTCCCTTGCCTTGGGAACCACATCCGATATCATGTTTCCAAAGAGGTTCGCTTGTCATTCCCCTTCAATATGTCTTCCACATTGCATGATTCCAGAAGGTCAGGACAGATCATCAGGTTGTTGTTATTGTTGTCTAAGGCCCACAATGAATGAGTTTATTCTTTAGTGCGCCTTGAAAAGGGCGTTAAATGGTGGGTTTTAGTAACATTCCTCACATGCTAATGAAGGTAGATCACTGTTCTCCAGTCGGTTGTGCTATGCTTGGTTTCATCTGCTATGGGAGGGGGGGGGGGGGGGGGGGTCCCATTGATCCACATGTTATCAGTCAGGCTGTCTTGAAAACAGCCTGTTTCCAGGTAACGCTACATGGAAGAGAGATTGTAGCCTTGGTCAATGTATTGTGCTTGACCCTGACCCTGGTCAGTATGCTATTTCTAATTGGACTAGCGTCTCAGTTCCTCAGATCATCAGGTAGTCTAGGTCTTGTTTTGTTCCACAGTTGCATGTCTCATCATCCTTGTGTTTCCATCTCTTTAAGTTTTTCCTGTATACACCGTCTTAGTCTTCTTCTTCTGTGTTCGTTCTCAATCTCCAGCTACCAAGCCCTGAACAGGGCTTTGGAAGTAGCAGAATGTAGTCCAGAGAACTGAATGCGGTGTATTGCTAGTTTACAGCTTGATTGCGATATTTGCACCTTTTGGTCCAACACATTCTTGGAGTATATTTAGTGACTTCCATGCAGCGCAAGACACATGGTGTCCAGGTGCAGGTTAGTCTCGAAGCTCGAATCCGGGAATCTGCACCAGCTCATTCCATTTTTCGATGCTATTCTTCCCTGTGTTAGTCTGTAGGGGCTGTGTTGGCTGTAAGAAAAATTGTCTAGATTTAAGTCTTGTGCACTGCACCTAGTGTCCAAACATAGGGTGCTTTTGTCATTTACCTGTTTCTTTCCTGCAATTTTTGATGGAACACTTCTTCATGTTTCAAATGGTGTCAAGCTGATCATAGAATATTTTTTTCCAGTTGGAGTAGGTCCAGGCACCCAGTAACTGTCTTGCTAGTTTAATCTATTTCTGTATCAATAAGCTCGATGTGTGCTTAGTTTTTCCAAACTGGCACAACATACTCAGCTACTCAGAAACACAGGACAACTGCTGAAATGATGTATGCAGCTCCTACACCTGTTGGTAAAGATTTGCAGTGTGGATGGAAATGTTGGCTCCATTTCTTTCCAAACAAAAGTATAGGGATACCACTGCAATGAACAGCTAACAAAAGCCTGCATCAAATCACTTTGTGTGCTCTGGAAGTAGTGTTCTGAACACTAGTATCACTAATCGTATGACATTTTTGGAGTCCTAGTAAACATCTATACCCATTTACAGCTTACCAAGGCACTCTGGTACCATCAGCCAAGGAACACGACTTAGTATCTAAGTTGATCATATCAGGCTGTAGCTTGAGGCTTGCAAACACTCGCACTACAGGTCTTGTTCTGTCACATGAAAGAAGAGAGATATTGATTTTACTTAGATTACTTAGAATCCTAAAATTCAGACAAAGGCTATCTGTAGTATGTACTATCTTTTTGGATTTTTACTTTCTACAGCTAACAAGACTTTGGGGAAGGAAGGTGATGTATTGGGATGAAATTTAATAATTTTTTACAATTTTACAGAAGACATAATTGTAGTTTCTTCTTGTTTTATGCACATTTGTTATCAAATCCTGTTGAAGAAGGATGTGTCAGACTGAAAGGTGAAAAAAGGGTAGTGGTTCAGTGGGTCCCATCACACTGCAACATCCAAGGCAACGAGGAGGCAGACAGACTGGCAAAAGAAGGCGCAAGACTACCACAAACAGATACTAGTATGACGTACGAAGAGTCAAAACGGCTTTTTAAAGCCAGATACATGACCAAATGGGAAACCGAACATACTGGTTACACCAAAAACGATGCATATTACCAGTTGAACAGAAAAAGAGCAGGTCGTTGTCTTCAGACTTCGCACTGGCCACAATAGACTGAGGTACCACCTATTCAACAAATTGATGATAGGTGGAACCGACGAATGCCCGTGTGGTACCGGGAAAATGACCGCTGAACATCTGCTGCAGAACTGCCCGACATACGAGGATCAGAGAGAGCAGATGTGGCCATCACCAGTGGAACCACAAGACAAGCTCTATGGCAGTGTCGACAGCCTCAGGATTAACGCCGATTTTTTCGAAAAAATAATGGTTACTGTCTGACTGCGTACGAAGAAGAAGAAAAGAAGAAGACTGAAAGGTGCAAATATTGCAGTCAAGCTGTAAACTAGGAACACAACACATTCTGTTTTTTGGACTATATCCTGCTACTTGCCAAGCCCTGTTCATGTCTTGGTAGTGTGGGAGATTGAGAACAAACAAGGAAGAAGAAGAAGTTATAAACTATTTTTGCAACAGTGTCTAGAGAAAAGAGTTCCCGGTGACTTATTACAGGCTTATAAGATAATCAATCGAACGGATAAATTAGACTATAACAAGTTTCTTTCAAAATACAACCACCTACAAGAACAAGAGGCCATAGCTACAAATTAACCAAAGAAAGGTCAAGATCAGATATTAGGAAATGTTTTTTAGTGAGAGAGTTGTGAATGCTTGGAATGCATTGCCACAGGAAGTAGTGGAGCCAGGAACAATTAATGCATTTAAGAATAGATTGGATGCACATAGCTTTTAGAACAAGGAAATGTAAATTAAACTGGTTGTATACAGACTCAGCAGAGTCTTCTAAACCAGTATAAAAATGTAAAGTTTGTGTTTAATATAGTTAGTTATTGCCCATCGCGAAGCGATGATGGCCACACCACCAGACGGTTTTGTCTTAACAAAGTGATATGCACTGCATTTGGATTATAGTGGGGAATATGCGCTGGTCAACAATCTCACTCTTATCCTGAGTTACCTTGTGTTATATAGCCTATATTCATCATTACTATACCATGCAGAAATGTGATGATGTGCAAACAGTTGGAGGACCAAACAGAGGTTCTTGAAAAATGGTGAGACAGAAAAATGTACAGTATTTTGTGGAAAGAGAAGAAAACAAATAAAGATGCCTCAATGAGATTATGATTGGGAAGGGAAATACTGAAAGACTTTCATCATGTGACATATTATTTCCAGAGTATAATCTCCATCGCTGAATGGTCACTGAAATTCTGAGAGTACACAGGCAAAACAAAAACACAGATTATGAGAATAAAAGTACTTAACGACAATAAGATCATAATGGGAGACATGGTACTACAAGAGATAGATTCATTCATATATCTTGGTAGTAATATAGACAAGGGTGTAGATACTGATAGAGATCTCAAATTAAAAATACAAAGAGACAAGAGGGACTTTTGTTGGTTGAGGAAATTTGTGGAGATCGAAAGAAATTAAGTCTGCCACAAAATATATGCAGATCTTCAACTCCAATGTCAGGTCTGTCCTATTGTATGACTGACATAGGGAACAAAGAAAGAAAAAAACAACTACAAAGGTCAAGCTTTATCATTGGATGAGGGGACGGCATGGACTAGTGGTTAAGTGACATGGCTCACAACTGGAAAGTGCTGGGTTCGATCCCCATCACAGCACCGGCCGTTACCCCAGGGAAGCAAACCCTAACATAAAATGCATGCCAAATTTAGATGTGCTGGAAATGATGGCAAGAAGACTTGATGAGTATTTGTTGAGGATCTATGCTCCACAAGAAGTTGAAAGGTTTTGATTGACTGATTGAGATGCACCACCAAGTCTATGAGGGAAATAGATACAATAATTTGAGAGCAAACACCGAAAATGAAGAAGAAAATAACTTCCAACTCACAATTGCAGTACTTGAGGTTTCATTGTGCTTAGAAACTATTAATGCTACATACCTGAGGAACACAGCTTTGTCTGAGGCATATGCTCCCACTAGCAAATCTGGATATAAATTACCATCCTGGTCCAAACCTCCAGCTAAAGAAATGCCAAATGTTGAAAGCGGAGACTCTATGTCCTTGGCATAGATTACCTGGAAAATGTGAAGATTTTATAAAGATGTGAATATTTGTCTAGAAAGACAATGGTAATATTAAAAGCATGACCAAAAGTTGAAAGGTTGTCCTGAGGTCATTGGCAATAATTATCCTGTCAGATTGTAATAACTGACATGGTGTAACACTTCTGTCTGTGTCTGAAAAAGTCTTATGTAGCATGATGCTGGACAAACTTCAGGGAATGGTGGATGACATCATGACAGGCTGGTTTCAGACCAACGAGATCATGCACCAACTAAATTTTCACTCTCAGACCAATTATAGAAACTGCAATGCCCCTTATTCTCAATGCTGTTGACTTTCAAAAAGTATTTTATAGACATTATCATCTAATACTTTGGAAAATTTTCAACACTTATGACTTCCCCCCAAAATAATTAAATTTCATAACAGCTTAAAATGATAATTCACAATGCTGTGTTTGGATAGCTGATGCCAAAACAATGGTTTTACATTGAAACAGAATACTGTATTATGACACCGTTGTTATTTGACATAGCTATAGATTGGGCTATGAAAAACTATGCTGCCTGACAAACATTTAGGCATAAAATAGAGGGCTGAGCAATATATGTCAATTATCCTAGCAGTTCCAGTGCAGTGTGTAGACAATGAGACTATGTTTTTATTTCAATACCAACGGAAATCAATGTGGAACCTTACTGGGCTTGAACAAATGTCCTCTTGGCTAGCTAGGTAAGTAGTTCGCTTAGATGACAAGGGTCCATCACGTCAACCACCCATGAGCACAATGAATGGCTGAGTCTCAAGCTGCGTACAATGAGGATGATGACTTTCCATTTTGACCTGCCAGATGGTGCATGGACGGCCACCGTTGCAAGATTATGGCAGAGTGGGTAATTTCCTATTCAAATGTTCATGGCCTGCTTTAAGAGACATCCTCGACAAGGTGGACTGATATCCAAATAGGGCCAACCGGTGATGACTTAACTTGGTGAGAGTTTTCAAGGTCTATTTGTTGGGGGACGTCATTTGAGATACGGTCATACCAGTGGATCATAGGAACACGACTCTGGCTGCTCACATGGAAGACTTCAGTGCACTTCTGACCGCTCTACAAAATAGTCCAGATTTTGAAAGCGTACAGCTGGACAGGGAAAATGCTGGTTATGTAAATCCATATTTTGGTTTTCAGTGAATACCTCTGCTAATGCCAGTTCATAGAGACTGCAGGTAATCTAATTCTTCAATTGATGTCCAGGTGGCATTGTGCATCAGGGTTTGATTTGTTTCAGTCAGGTCATGTTATCCCATAGCTGGTGAGGTCGTTAGGGCACACATGAAGACATCCCCATAATCCCACACCATCTCTTCCTGTCAGCAGCTGCTGCCTGTGCCTCCTCTGGTCAGAGATTGATCAATAATTTTATGTTGTCCTCCCACCTCTTTTTGAGATGATCTCTTCGTCGTCTGCCTTGCACTTTTCTGTGCAAGATCGTATTTGCAAGATAGTTTGATCTCAATAAGTGCCCATACCAAGCAAGTCCTTCTTTTGACAGTTGCCAAGAGGTCGTCAAAAGGCCCTATTGCTGTTATAATTCGTTCTTGTATTTCCTTATTTGTAACTCGATCTTTGTACATGACGTTTAGAAGTCTTCGGAAACATCTCATCTCCAAGGTCTGTATCCTTCGCTGCCGGTCAGTTGTAATTATCCATGTCTCAGTTTTATTTGCTATCCAGGTAAATGAAATCCTCTGTGGAGTTGACATGGTTGCCTTCAACAATGATTCCTGCAGTTGTGGGATTGCAGCCAAGGTTTTCAATCTTGCTTTTTTTTTACCCAGAAGACTATAATTCTAACCTCTTGAATACCCGCTCCTATTTTGGCTGGTCATGAGAAAATGAAAGCTGAAACACATTATGAAAACAGGAACAATTTTTAAATATTCATCAATGTCTACATTATTTGACATGACACATGAAAAC
Source organism: Ariolimax columbianus (assembly GCA_036924085.1). Classification (NCBI taxonomy): domain Eukaryota; kingdom Metazoa; phylum Mollusca; class Gastropoda; order Stylommatophora; family Arionidae; genus Ariolimax; species Ariolimax columbianus. The sequence continues at coordinate 94,664,704 of JAVGWX010000003.1, forward strand.
CCATGTATGATAGAAAACTCATCAACACACTGTAATGCCCTCCTAAACTGTTGAAGAGTAACCAACTGGTTTCAAAGAAAAATTATATGAACAACTTCTAGAATAAAGAAGGGATATATCACCCAAGGTTCAGACAAAGAATTACACATAAAGAAATACACATAAAGAATAAAGATACTCCAACTTTTTTTTTAGGAAAAAAAAAATACTTTAGATTTCCTTTACCTGAGAAACCTCTGTTATAATACCCTTTTTGGAACCATGAAAGATATATACTGCTCCTCTCTTGTCTTCACCGGCATATGGAGCCCCAACACACAGATCTGTGACAGAAATATTGACAGTCACTTTCAACATGTATTTTGTTAAGAAATATATATAGTGATAACACTTCTCACTTAGTCACTCCTCTTCTACCTCTGTGGAGGTGTACAGGTCTGTTGCACACTTCTAATTGAGTGTGCATACAAACAGGTGATTGCCTTTAACATGATGAAGATGTCACTTTCTTTTTGGTTTTCATGCCAGCCATTATTTGTTAGGGATCATGTTCAGAATTTGTACATGGACGGTTTTCAGTTTTCAACTGCTAAGGATTCTTTTATTTTCACAGTGTGTACATGGAACCTCTGAATTTATTATCTATTTCTCACTTCCCTTGAGATCATTTGCAGGTTTTGAACCACCAAATATTTTGTGCTTTTGCTCAATTTCTTGAAACATGAATGTCGTACCTCTCAGCTATGACAACTGCCTATAGTAATACCAAGTAAACATATTTCAGTAAAGTCATTGATACCTTCTGTCAACAAATTTTATTACTAAAATTTCTGGAAGTTTCACTAATTAAAAAAATACTAAATTATTCACTGTATTACATTCTTGGGGGAGCTGACATAGTGCAGTTGTCGGTGTACTGACTTTCTAAATTGGGGTTTGGTCCCCAGTTAGCGCATAATTTTTTCAATCATAAAATGGCTCCTGGAGTTGACCCAGCCTAAAATATTTGGTGCCAGAATAATCTGGGTAAGTAAAGGTGGCAGACTTGACGTTGACCATACCATATCACTCAAAATGTGCTGCTAATTTATAAAAATATGGGCCTAATACCATATTCCCAATAACCCATACTGGCATGTTAACAGAATCTTTACTTTTTACAATCTTTTCTATTACATTCTTGAAAGTAAAAGATGAACAAAATAAAGCATGAACACAGAAAACGTAAAAGATGAACAAAATAAAGCATGAAAACAGAAAATGACAGCTTTGAGATTGGTTACTTGAGGACCACAGACTTAGCTGCTCCACTTCTACCATAAAGTATGGGGCTCTTCTAAACTCTCTTGTGACTTACAGCTTCTTACTTAACTTATCATCTTTATACTGGTTTAGAAGACTCTACAGAGTTTGTATACAACCAGCTTTTTGGAAGGTGGTTTAACCAATGTGTGAGTCCAGCTTCTGTAGGATGGGCAGTGGCCCCCTGAAGTGTTAGAGACTTTGTTGCATTACGTCTCAGATTTTTCTGAGATGGAATGACCAGTTTCCTTGCTCACTGTCTTACCTTCCCTTGCAGTAAGCCAGGTACCTATTTAGAGGTGGGCAGACTGGAGTATATCACTACCTGGAAGCGAACACGGTACCTTCACTTTTAGGATCATATGTTCTAACCACTCTGTCACTCAGATGCTATAGCTCGGATATGCATGTTATACAAGGTGGCTAAACAATGTCATGTTTGAGGCTGTTAACCTCATTTTATAAAAAACAAAACTGTTACAGAAACTGTCTATGCAAGGGTATTCTTGTTGTTGCTAAATGCAGAGGATGAGTTGCTTTACTTTTTTGCTTGGCCTAAAAAATGTGTGTTACATGCCAGGTTGTAGTAGTTTTCCTCACATCCCATACATTCTGATGAAGCAGGACTGAGGTCCTTCAATAAATACCACAATAAGGATACCAGTCAGAAATACCATAACAATAAATACGACTACAGCAATAACAGTCAGAAATACCAGAGCAATAAATACCACAATAGCAATACCAGTAAAAAATTACAAGGACAATCATTAACACTACAGCAATATCAGTCAGAATTACCACTACAGCAATACCAGTGAGAAATACTACTATTTTAATACCAGACAGAAATACCAGAGCAATAAATATAACTACAGTAATACCAGTCAGAAATACCACTTTGACAATACCAGTCAAAAATACTACTACAGCAATACCAGTCAGAAATACCACTTTGACAATACCAGTCAAAAATACTACTATAGTAATACCAGTCAGAAATACCACTATAGTAATACCAATCAGAAATACTACTATAGTAATGCTAGTCTAAAATGCTAATGTAGAAATACCAGTGAAAAATACTAATATAGTAATTTCGGTCAGAAATACCACTATTGTAATGCAAGTAAGAAATATCATTATAGTAATACCAGTAAGAAATACCTGAACAATAAATACCACTACAGTAATACCAGTCAGAAATGCCAGAGCAATAAATACCACTATAGTAATACCAGTCAGAAATACCAGAACAATAAGAACCACTATGGTAATACCAGTCAGAAATACCACTACAGCAATACTAGTCAGAAATACCACTTCAGCACTACCAGTCAGAAATACCACTATAGCATTACCAGTCAGAAATAACACTGCAATACCACCACAAGAAATACATTACAGCTTCTTCTTCCTCTTCTTCTTCCTCTTCTTCGATCAACTGATGCTTCTATTCCATGAGGTTCACGAAGGAGACTGTGTGCTTCAGGTTTTCGCAAGTCCCCCACAGCTTTTCAAGCATGGTCACTTCAATGGGCCAGACTGCCTCTCTTTGGTCTGCATAAGTGGGGCAGTCCTGCAGGATGTGTTCTGGTGTTTACTTGGATGCTTCCCAATCTCATGTGGCAGTGTTTCAAAGACCCATTCTGTGGAGGTGAGCCTTGAATCTGCAATGTCTCGTTCTGAGTATGAAGATCTTTGTCCGCACATCTCTGCCAAGTTTGTCTATGCTGTAATTTTCTGGTTTGTATTCTTTACCACTACAGCAATACCACAAGAAATTCAACTTCAGCAATATCACAGCAGGAAATAAAAATAATTTGTGTCCATCATCTTCGATGAAGACCACCAACATCATCAAATTTCATCCAGCATCCTTGAGTCTGTGAGTGTGCTGGTGGCTGAATTAAGCCAATGCAAGCACTGAATATTATATGGCACGACTGGTAAACATCATCTGCAGCTGCTACTGATACTGCTGTTCTCTCAGCTCTAGACTTCCTTGACTGAAAACGAAGGCCCTCCTTGAATGCAATGCCCTTTTTAACAGCACATTTACAGGTTGATCTACTTTGAGCCAGTTTTTTCCAGGTAACAAAGTCTATTTGACAGTACTTAAGTGACTCCTTCAGGCTGTCATTTATTTATTTGACATGTCCGTGGTCATCTTTCTTCATTCAGTTTGAGCCTTTTGCTTCGTATTCCAGAATAGTGGTAAACATACCTCAGTTAGGCTTTTAGCAAAAGTGCATGAATGCACTGTACCTGTACCTGGAGCTGGTTGGTACATAACCTCATTTGTACCTGGAGCTGGTTGGTACATAACCTCAGTCTGTACCTGGGACTGGTTGGTACACAACCTCTGTACCTGGAGCTGGTTGGTACACAAACTCTGTACCTGGAGCTGGTTGGTACATAACCTCAGTTTTCTTTATGCCAATGGTAAAGCCAAATTTGTCAGAAGCAGCATTGAACGGGTTCATACCTTCCTGTATATTATTCTCAGCTACTGTTCACATCACAGTAATCCACAAAAAAGATTTTGCATATTGTATTGCACATTACTTAGTTTCCGCATTTGGTCTGTGGAAACTGAATAGACGCTATCAAAGTAGAAATTTATTGGTATGCCATAGTCAGTAAAGCATCCATCAGCATAGCTGAAACATCATACTGAACAAAGTCTGGAGCAAACACACATCCCTATTTTGTTGGCCTCAAATGATGTGGAGGTTTCACCGTTGCAAAGTGCATGCATCCATGCCCTCATGGAGCTATTTCACTAAAATGACAAATTTTCTAGGACAGCTGAATTTGGACATGAACTGCAATAGCTCACCTCTGCTAACAATTTCAAATGCTTATGTGAGGCCAATAAAGAACATAGTGTACAGATCACAGCTTTGTTCTAGACATTTCTCCTAATGCTGACCCACTGCAAATATCATGTCTACTGTTCCTCAAAAGTCAGCATGTGTTAAGAGACTTCTAAATGTTTCCCGTGGTTCGAGAATTAGGATGTCAATTCGGATACTTTTTCATCATACCTCATAACAACACTAAAATACCATACACCACAACAAGAAATACTTAACTACTACAACAATACAAATATAATCAATACGACAACAATGATGATGATGATATAATCCCTGTGACCTGGCAGCTCTTGACAGCCCAATGCCTCGCAGACAAACTGCCTCAATTGTTGTAGTGATGTGTATAGTGTGTTGTGTATGGTGGGGTGTGGTGGGAGCAGAAGGTTCCGCAGAACGGCCCACCCTGGGCACAAACTCAGGAGGTGCTTAACTGACTCCTCGTGGTCGTGGCAGAATCTGCAGTTTGGTTCACGTAGTTGGTCTAATCTATTCAGATGTTTGTTGGGAGGAACATGGCCTGTTCTCAGCTACAAGATCAAACTTTTGTCTTTTCGTTTCAGTTTCTTTGTTGGGTCCTGGGGATCTGGTTTTGCTTGTTTGAAATATATTCGGCCTGTCTGGGATGTAGTCCATTAATCCTGCCACTCCTGTCTATAGATAGCCAACCAAGATGAATATGATATGTCCCTGGCAGGACATGATGATCCTGGGACACTGACACAATGACTGCCTCCCTTCAGGGATACTCAAAAGATGCATCCATAACCCCTCCCCCCATTACATTCAAACGACAACAATAAGTATCATAATTAAACAAGTCTGAATATTGATTGATGAAAATGCAAACAAACTACCTGGCAACACAAAGAAGAAGATAATGAAGGCCAATGGGAATTCTTTATTTTTTAAAGTTTTAACTTTATTTTGGGGACGGTACATTTCTTTCACATCAAACGCCATAATGGCCTAGAGAGAACGATACTGAAGGGTATCTCAATCTCCCACTACCAAACCCTGAAAGGGTAAGTAGCAGAATGTAGTCCAGAGAACGGAATGCGTTGTGTTGTAGTTTACAGCTTGGATGCGATATTTGCACCTTTCAGTCCAACACATCCGACTTCAGCAAGCATTTTTTAAGTACCATTCTCTCTTCGATCCCTTCTAATTAGCCAGTCTGCCCTGATGCAGCCTGTTATCCAGGATCACCGCGTGGAGGTGTAGAAGGGTCTTGGCAGCTATGGTTCGTTGGCCCTGACGCTAGTAGTCAGCTATGGGTCACTGACCACTGCAGCTCATGCACTGCTCAGCATCTTGATCCCTGAAGGGTATAGTGCCTGGAAAGTGGGGCAGAGATAGACTGAGGTGAAGATGGACACAAGACATCACAGAGGTCCTGAAGATGACAGTGACAGAGGCGGGAGTTATGGCTAGAGATTAAGAGTCTTACAGATCGGCTGTTGTGAGAGCGACGTTCTGCAAATGACATGATGCTACATGATGATGATGACACTCTTTTAATTTTGGTTACATGTGGTACAAATCATAAAATAGCTGGCATCTGGGTCTTAACTCTTGTACAGCACTAAAGAGCACTTCAGTCTGAATAAAACTGCAGTCCAAACAAATGTAGAAGAATGAGTCTATTTGCACTAATGATCGCAATTAATTGCTAAGGCCATGGAAAGACCACATTGCACATACAAATTGACAAGACTCACCATCGTAGCCATCATAATTTATGTCTCCTAGACCAGTTAAAGCCATTCCAAAACGAGAACTACTAGACTGTCCATCAAGTATGTCCCTTGTTTGTGAAGGGAATGTTCTCTGTAATCAAACAATGAACAGTGTTATAACCATTCAAAACCTTTTAATATACATTAGATCAGCAGGTATCCATTTACAAAGATGAGCAGACATTACAGCAATGTGATATGCTCATGATACTGTGGTGGATTTGAATTAATGGTACAGAGAGATCTATATATTTGCAGGTAAGTATTAGTGTTGAGAATTCATTTGTGTAAAAATAACAGTTGTAATTGTAATTTACTGTAGCATACGTATTTTCAAATATAGAAGTCTGGTTGTAACAGATAGTCTGGGATTTAACATAATTCAATATCGTGGTATAGTGAGCAGTAGTAAATGTCTGTACTGTAAACTGTTGTGGGTAGGTCTAGTATTTCGTGAGAGTTGTTGTAAGGTTAATACAAACAACATTTGATTTTTTGGTGTTTACTAGAAGAAATATATATTGTATTAGGTATTAGTATAGTTTATTGGCTAGGAAGTGTAACTGTAATAAGTAACGTAATTAATATGGCTAAGACCATGCAAAATGCGGTGAAGAGTAGAGTGTCAGTGTGTGATTTGTGCGGCGGCAATGTTAGTATTAGTGTAGGGATAGATGTAACATTGGATGATGAAGTAAATGTTACATGTAGGTTATGTAGAGTAGAAAAGAGACAGGCTCGGATGGAGTGCAATATTAGGACATATGAAAAAAGAGATTCGGAGGAGATAGAAGAAATGCACTTCAAAATAGAAGTGAAACAAGAGAAAATTGAGAAAATTTTAAAGAAGCTGCAGTTGGGTAGTCGAGATGATAAAATAAAACCACTGTCAGTTAGGTATGGGTTGTCAGTTAGGCATGGGTTGTCAGTTAGGTATGGGTTATCAGTTACGTATGGGTTGTCAGTTAGGCATGGGTTGTCAGTTAGGTATGGGTTGTCAGTTAGGCATGGGTTGTCAGTTAGGCATGGGTTGTCAGTTAGGTATGGGTTGTCAGTTAGGTATGGGTTGTCAGTTAGGTGGGGGTTGTCAGTTAGGTATGGGTTGTCAGTTAGGTGGGGGTTAAAGTGAAATAAGAATTGGAAGTAAGGGAGATTCTAGTGAGGAAACAGTTCACAGAACAGAGAGCTTTGCAGAAAAGTATGCAAATATAAGTGAGGGTTCAGTATTGGTAGTAGGGGATTTAATGGTGAGGGAGGTTGAGAGACATTTGTCTAAACAACACAAAATGTTTGAAAAAAGGGATGATGGGGGCAGCAAAAATTGAGGACATAGAGGGGAGAATAAAGAGGATAGATGACAGAACAAACAGTCATGTTGTGGTATTGGTAGGAACTAATAATGTAAAGAGCGATGGTACAGACATAATTATGAAAAGATACAAGTCTTATGGGAACACTTAAGGAAAAAAAGTTCAGAGGTCACAATGATGGGTATTTTAGACAGAGCAGATGGGTCAGACTATTTAGATAGTAAGATAATAGGTATCAACCTTAGGTTGCAGGTGATATGTACGGACATCGGTATGGAGTTTATTGATGTGAAAGTAGACAAAAGTAAAATGCTAGACAGGAGAGGTTTACATCTAAATGAGATAGGACAGCATGTTGTAGGAAAGTATATGTTTAATCATTGTGTTACAAATTTAAACTAGTAAGGCCTATGAAGTATGAGACTAAGGATAGGCCTACAATAGGGTGCTATAGAGGATGCAGTCAAAGAGGAGAGTTGGGGTCAGGTAAGTGTGAAATAAATAGTTGAAAAGCAAAAATAAAAATGATAAAACAAAAGCAAAAATTGAAAAAACAACAAAATTACAAACTAAAATGTGTTTATGCAAATGTGAGAAGCATAGTAAAAATAAGATAGAAGAATTAGAACCGTATATAAAAGAAAAAAAACCAGATATAATAGGGCTAACAGAATCATAGACATATGAGGACATTGCAGATAGTGAACTTGAAATATAGGGATATACAATGTTAAGGAAAGATAGGGTAGTTGGAGACAATGCTAAGGGAGGTGGCGTTTTATGCTATTGATGTCCATCAAGTCAAAAAGAGGAAGATGAGGAGCTGATTAATAGCATAGAAAAGGCAAGTGAAGGGAATTTTATTATTAATCAGGGATTTCAACTTTCCAGAAATAAAATGGGATATGGCAGAAGCACTTGTTGAGTCAAAACCTTTTGTTAAGTGCATAACTGACAATTTTGTTATTTAACATGTAGAAGCAGCCACAAGAGGCAAAAAAATACTCAACTTAGTTTTTACTACAGAGGAAATATGATTGAAAACGTTACTGTTGAGAAACTGTTTGGCTCAAGTGACCATCAGATCAACCGCAGGGATCTTATTGCAGGGAAAGAAGTAAACATAAACACGCAAAAATACGACTACTCTAAGACAGATGCTAAGAAGATGAAAAAGGCAGCAAGCCACATAATCTGGAAATATGTTGTTGGAGGAATAGATGTTGAACAAGAGTGGGAGAGAGTTTTAAAACAGTTCTAGAAAAGCTAAAAGAGGAATGTATTCTTCGTAGGGAGGTAAACCCCATGCGTAAAAAATTGGAAAACTAGATTTATAGTTAAATGTAGAATAGCTAAAATTAAAGGATAGACAAAATATATAGAGGTAGGTAAATCAAAAGTAACATATTTAAAATATTTGCACAAGCAGAACATATCTCAGAAAAGGAATTTTTAAATACTTGCTCAGAGGATTAAGACTGATAGTAAAGGATTCTTTTCTTATGTTAGAAATAAACAAAGAATGAAAGACAAAGTAGGCCCTCTCATAGACAGTACAGGAAAAATAATAAGTCAGAATAGTGAGGCAGCTAATCTACTTAAACAGTACTTTGGCACAGTCTACACAAAAGAGGACTGCTCTATATAAATAGAGGACTGCCTATACGTATTTTCCAAAGAGACATGGATACATCAGGATTAAAATCAATCTGTATTACAGAGGAAATAGGTTTTTTAAAAATTGGAGGGGTTGAAAGTAGATAAATGTCCAGGTTAAGATGGTATTAATCCAAAATTGCTGTTTGAAATTAGAGACCAACTAGCAAACCCATTGGCTATATTATTTGCTCAATCACTTGCAAAAGGGATTGTTCCACAGGATTGGAAAAATGCAGGAGTGATCCCCTTATTCAAAAAGGGCAAAAAATCAAATCCAACAAATTATAGACCTGTGAGTTTAACGAGCATAGTCTGGAAATTGTTAGTCAATAATCAAAGAAAACATTGTAATACCTTTAGACAATTTTAATCTCATAAAAAATAGTCAGCATGGGTTTACTAGAGGGAGATCATGCTTAACAAATCTATTGGAATTTATGGAGAAAGTTACTAAAATTATAGCTAAAGGGGAGCCAGTAGACGTTATTTATCTAGATTTTGCGAAGGCCTTTGATAGAATACCTCATCAAAGATTATTTAGAAAGTTAAAAGCACATGGAATAGATAGGTGGGATAGCTGCCAAATGGATTGAAAATTGGTTAACGGAAAGAAGGTAGAGAGTGGGCATAAATAAGGAGTACTCTGAGTGGTGTGAAGTGAAAAGTGGAGTGTCACAAGGCTCGGTTTTGGGATCAATTTTGTTCTTGATATATTTAAACGATTTGGACATTGATATGTATGTGCATATATATTCGAGGTGACTTAAAAAAGGTTTATAACATAATCAAAGAAACAAATAAATTTGACTATAACAAGTTTTTTTTTCAAAATACAACCACCTACAAGAACAAAAGGGCATAGCTACAAATTAACTAAAGAAAGGTCCAGATTAGATATTAGGATGTATATTTTTAATAAAGAACGTGGTGAATGCGTGGAATGCATTGCCACAGAAGGTAGTGGATGCAGGGACAATTAATGCATTTAAGAATAAATTGGATGCACATAGCTTTTAGAGCTAGATAATGTAAATGAAACTGGTTGTACAAGACTCTTCAAGAGATCCCAGGACTCTTGAGAGAAATGTGTGTAGTAAAAGTCTTGATAATAAACAAAGCTAATGGTAACTCTAACGCTAGCATATAAATAATGTATTTCAAACAATCACAAAGACAAGCATACTATTAGCACTCTGAAAACAATAACACCTGATAATAAAGTTAAGTAACAGTTAATCTGGATTCAAACTATAGATCTACAAATGACAGATATGCCTGGTCGCAAAGAAAAATATTTTCTTTTCTGGTTTGTCTTGTTTCCTAAAGCAGATTGAGAAGCAAAGTATATTTGTCCACCTTACGATCCCTAACATTCAATGATTTGACCCAGGCTTCAATCAAAGAAAAAAACAATTGTGATAGAGCCAAGATTTTACTGGAAACAAGAAGGATGAAATTATGATATGTCAAAGTGAACGGTTCTTGCAAACAATGACACATGTTTTTAATTGAATCAAAACAATTTAATACTAAAGAAATCTGTTGCCAATAAATGGGGTATATTATATTAAAATGTTAAAATAAATAATTTATTTAAATACTAAAATAAATGGTACATACCATGTTTATTTAACAAAACTGGACATTTAATAAAATGCTCAAATACTGAAATATCAATTTGTTAATGCTGCTGAATTTAACAAACACAATATACCTCAGTTTTTCCATCAGCATTCACCTGGGGACAGCAAAATTAAGTTTTGCAATTACAATTAATCAAGCTACAATACTATGTAAAAAAGTAATTGAAAAAAAAAAGACTTTACATGATAAAACTATGTGTAAATTGTATAATCATAGCATTTTATGCACATTTTCTGAATTCTTTACCAAAGCAATGGGTTAAAGCACATCACATGTTACAAATGGTCTAGAAAAATGATGATATATCTCATAGTTATGTTTAATAAAATGGAACAACAGTAATTATCTACATTAATAGTCTCATAAAAGGTATAAATAATAAACAAACTAGATCAAGGGAACTATTTCTTGGAAGCAAAAAAGATGAATGGTCTTTCAGCACCAAAGACGGTGAATAAAGCAGAACTCAAAATTCTCCAGTTCAATTATTCCTTCATATTCCCTAACACATGGCTGCACCATCCATGGTGATGTTCTGCATAGAGTCTCTCTGGGTCTATCTCGCTTCCTTTTGCCATTAGGTTTCCACATAATCATTTGTAGTTGGAGTCTATACTTGTTCATCTGCAGCATGTGCCCAGTGTACGTCCGTTTTTTTACTGATGACACTAGAATGATGATTTCGGTTGGAATGCAGATATATTTACTCATTAGTCATGAATTTATTCCAGCCAATGTCCAACAGACGTCTAAGACATTTATTTTCAAGTGTATTCAATCTGTTTTCAAGTGTCTTTGTAATTTTCCAGCTTTCACAACCATATTTGAGCATTGAGATGACGTTAGAGTTAAGTATCATGAGTTTGATACGTTTATTCAGTGATTTATATTTCCCAATTCCTGCTGCCGAAGACAGATGTGTCGGACCGAAAGGTGCAAATATCGCAGCCAAGTTGTAAACTAGCGACACAACGCATTCCGTTCTCCGGACTACATCCTGCTACTTGTGAAAACCTGTACACGGCTTAGTAGCAGGAAATTGAGAACGAACGCAGAAGAAGAAGAAGATTTCCCAATATTTGTTGTTGTTTTTGTTGTTGTTGATGTTTAATGCCCACAATGAGTAAGTTTACTCTTTTGTGCTACCCTGAAAAGGGCATTAAATGGCAGGTTGTTTTAGCTTTCCTGACATCCCTAGCATGCTGATGAAGGTGAACCGTGGTCCTCCAGACAGTTGTGCTATGCTTAGCTTTATCTGCGTGACGCTCACTATTACGAGGATCAAGCCGATCCATATCTCGTCGGCCAGATTACCTTGAAAACAGCTGTTTCCAGGGAACGCTATAGTGGTCTTGGTCAGTAAATTTTGTTGACTCTGACGCAACATTCTGGTCAGTATGTTGTGACTGACTGGACTAGCATGTCAGTTCCCCCCAAAATATTTGTACATTTGTTGAAAGCATTAGAAGACAAGGTGATTCGAGTGAGTATTTCCTGTGTTGCATCTCTATTTTGCATCATTTTACAGCTTTTTTCATCTATTTTTTCACCTATTTAGGCATCAATTACACCCTACTAAAACATAAAAAATGATTGAGGTTCAGGACAACAAAAGAGCTGACTTCCTGGCTTTATAAGTGCCCAATAAGAGCACACTATATATGGATAGGAGTGATAGTTAACATATCATGAAACTGCAATAGATTAATCAGCAATTCACAGACTGCTGAGCTTTAAAATCAAACAAGGTTCAAGTTAAGTTTGGGTGCATGAAACGACAAAGCAAGAGTGTGCACACTCAACAAGCTACAGGAACAATTATAAATTTAGAAGCCAATTCAAAGCTAATCATCAATACAATGGATACAAATCCAAGGGCTGACCATGCAAAAGATGGATAGCAGAAATAACAGAAGCAGTAAAGCTCCCTGTGTACAAAGCACATATTAGGGCACAGTCAAGAAACCTCTTCATAAGCTCACGCTGAAAGGTCCAAGTAGGACAAAAAAGCAAAAAGAAAGATCAATATGATAAATCCCAGGACTCACATTGTTTGTCTGGTAATAGATGTACACTCTTCCTGTGTCATAGGCATCAGATGATTCAAAATCAGCATACATTGGAGCTCCAACAATGATGTCATCCATTCTGGAAAACAAAATGTCAGTTTCCATTTTTGTTTCAGTTCAATCTTTTTCACTATTTTCTTTGTCTTCTATTTTCAACAAACAAAGGCCAATGAAAAAAATAATATTTTTTTATCATGTTACAACATCTTCATGCAAATCCTCAGGCCTATTACTGTGGCTGAAAGAAGAGAATCAGTGCACATTACAATAATAATGGTTGCCCATCAGTGAAGATGGCAAAAGCATGAGACGTACTGGGAGACATGTTTTTATATGGCTATAAAGACCAGTACCATACCTGGCATGGCAAACTCTGTGACACCAAGGACATAAATGTGGGAAGTCAGCTGTGGAGTTGTCGTGAGTTCTGCTCTTACAGGTGGCATACTTTCTCTAAGCCACAGTGATGGAGTTTCGCTCTGCAAGCTGAGCACCTTTGATGATGTTAGCATGCCAGGTGGAGCGGTTCTGTGAAGGTGACTCCCAGGAGGTGATATCAATGTTGATGCTTTTCAGAGACACTTTCAAAAAGTCTCTGTGATGTGTTTTATATGTGCCCCTCCCCCCCCCCCCCCCTCTCCCCCTCCAATTTGCCTTTCTGCGCTCACATTACTACAGCTGCTTGTGGATGCGATCATTGGGCATGCGAATAACATCACCCATCAATCTTATTTTGGCTTCTTGCAGAAGCATATGAATGCTCAGCACGTTCGATTTGCTAAGTATTTCAGAGTTAGGTAACTTGTCCTTCCACCTGATCTTAAGCAGTCTACACAGAGAGCTCAAGTGAAAATGATTTAGCAGTCTGGTGTCTGTCCATATTTTGGCAGGCGATATCACTGTAAAAAGCAACTAAAAAAGTTTGTCTATTTACTGGCAAACTCATCAAGGAAAAATAAATGCTTCAGAAAACACTACTAGAAAAACAAATAAATGTTTTGGTGAAGACTTCCTAAGCATGGATTCTTCCCAAACAAGTCAAAAATCAATATGTCAAAGAAGGTTAACTTCTGTGTGTGTTTCAGAGCAGGAATTTGACAGTTGAAAAATGAGACAACTGGATGAATGCCACTCTACCTTGCATGTTATTTACTCATTGATGTCCACCGATTGATATTTTTCCCTCTACTTTCCTCCTTCCTTACAAGCAATGGACAAAATGGAAAATAGTTCATAGAACTGACTTCATTGCACCTGGTCGCCCCCATATGTACTCAGTCCCTTTCATTGTTCAAAGTGTCGACAACAGAGTTTAAACTCCCCAGTTCTCATGGAGGCTCCAAAGATGTTGCCGACTATGTCAGGTACCAATTTACAGCTGGGTCAAAAGAAGAAGCAGTTGTACCATGAAAAATTCCATATCATGAGAGTATGTAAGCTAAGTGTGACATCATTCAAACATGGCACCTTGGGATGGTAAGCCAAGCTTGCAACACCCAGGTCACTGTGCCTCCAAGTGATGGAATAAGCTACTGCTCACAGTAATGCTGTTTTATTGGTATTCATCCTGAAAAGGATGCAGTAATATTGCATCATCGTTTACAGCAAGTCTGCGGACCATTGAGGGATTAGATCCACACTGTTAGTCGCCTCTTGCAACAAGCTCTCAGTGTGGCAGTGTACCTACTCCCATCTCTGTCACACACAAAATAACCTTTTTAGAAACCACCCAGACTATGTATAATGCTTACAAGTTTAAGAGTTGCAAATTTTTCATGTCAAGTATACACATTAAAACAAAACAATTGTTAATGCTTGCAGCCGTTTGCATTATACGGTCACAAAAACAGAACCAACATTACGACCAAAAGATCTTCATTAGGAACAAAGAACAGAATTAGACTATAACAAGGTTTTCATAATACTGTCACCTACAAGAACAAGAGGGCATAGCTACAAATTACTTAAAGAAAGTTTCAGATTACATATTAGGAAATATTTTTTAGTCATTGAGTAGTGAATGCTTGGAATACATTGCCACAGGAAGTAGTGGGAGCAGGGACAATTAATGCATTTCAGAATAGATTTGATGCACATAGCTTTTAGAGAACGAAAATGTAAAAGAAACTGGTTGTTTACAGACTCTGCAGAGTCTTCTAAACCAGTATAAAAACGTTAAGTTAAACGTTAAGTTAACAACACATATAAAAGGGTTACTGAATCATATTAACAAATCACAATGATAAATACAAGTTTAAATATATCTAGCAGAATCATGCAGATTATCTGCCTATAAGTTTAACTTTACAATATGAAAGAAAGAACAGGAATTTAACAACTAAAGCTTCTCTCCCTTCCCACAGTGTTAAACAAAATTTTTTTAAATTCAAGCGGGGGCTCAACTTCATTGCCTCCAGTTTTTTTCCCATTTTAGCTCTGTCTCTCTCGGCAGATGGGTACCCCATCTTGACAAACCTCCTCCATAAAATAATTGTTGTATAGATGGGTACCCCATCTATCGAGAGCATCGCACAAAGCACGAACTCCGTAGCTCCAGCGATGAACCCAGGGATCTCCAGAAAAAAATTGACATCATGGACCGACGGTCGCAGCTCGAAATCGAACCCCGACCGTCTGAACACGAGGCAAACGGCTTGACCACTTCGCCACAGAGACACACCTCCCCCCCCCCCCCTCCCACACAGTGTTTAAAATGAAGGAACCACTGTTACCTTCCAATCGTGCATATGTAAATATGTAAAAGACAGATAAGAGGGTTATGCCTGACACAGCAATGCTTTCATGTCACACCATTGCTATTGTAACCATCACTGCAAATGCTCGGATATAACCTTCCTTTAAAGGGCCAAGCTGTAGTGGAGGCCCAATGCTTCAGTGGAAACAGAAAGATGCATCATAATATTATTTGCATTGCTCACTTCATCTGTAATTGAATCTCTTTCAGGGCGGATGATGCAACATAGTGAATGAATTGACAGCATCCAACGACTCATAGCTGACTGCTTGCATCAGGGTCAGCAAACCAGAGCTGATACTGTCTTCAAGCGATGTCCTTGGAAACAGGCTGCACTAGTGTAGCCTGGCTAAGAGAATAGAGATCGCAATTGGAAGGCAAATCTGGAAACCAAAAAGAGACAGCTGAAACCTGATGTTGGGCCAAAAGGTGCAGATATGCATCTTTGCTGTAAACTAGGACATAACGTTGCAATGTCCTTTTCAGGACAAGCGCCAAAGAAGAAAAAGTATCTCTTTCCATAGATTTTATGCCTAAAATATCTGGGTCTAAATATATTTACCTATCTCCATTCAGGTCGGCCACTGCCAGAGAACTCCCAAAATATGCTCCAATCTTAAATGTAAATTGTATTTGATATGATTAGCACACATGACAAAGACTATATCCCTTTAAAAAAATTGGCATCATGGCATTACATATTTAAATTACAAGCGGATGGTACCAGGACATGAATGATTAGTACCACTGCACCCAGGTCTGGTGTCATATTATCCTGCACCATAGGCAAGGCTAAGTACATGCACATCATCATCTCATGCTTTATTTCTCCAAACAAAATTGTTTTCAAATGTTACACTTAAATTTTAAAGAACACATCTTTTGTGGATTGTTGGACCTCCCTAATGGATTTTACCTATACTGAAATCACACAGCTGGAATGTAAGTAGTAAATATTTCTTGCGACTTTCTCTGCATTGTTTCCATTAGCGCTATTGAGAGAGGTCTTTCTTCTGCCTTGAATGGCTGAGTTGAAATCATCCTCTTAGATGACTGTTCCATATTTGTTTTCTATGGCTTCAAATATCTATAGGATTAGGTTCAGTTCAGGTGCCATCTTTGCATCGAAAGTTGGCTGCAATGGATCTCCAGTGTACTCTATCTCATGCCGTTATTGTACAATCTGAGAGCTTTTTTCCAATCCATCTCCTGATGTTATCCACCCACTTAAAATGTTGTCTGCCTCTTGAATGACTGCCTTCGCCCCTACCCTTCAGCATGGTCTTCAACAAGGAGATATATCTTGTTATATGACCAAAATAAGGTAACTTATTAGGATTAGGTAGCCAATCAATACCCAACCATATACATAACCCTCAAGAAGTCACTTCTTGCGATGTTTTTTATAGAAAACGATAGGACAAGTGTGACAGCATAACCATTTCATAATAATTGAAGAATAAATTATATGACGACAAGAAAAGTCACAGATGGACGGCCAGTCTTAATGAGAGGATAGTGGGGAGAGGAGAGTAATGTTTAGTCAGGCAAAAATACTGATCATACATGTTAGTCAGGGTCAGGCAAAATATACAGGCAAAGACCTTCACCTTGACTTTCTCGTAGTTTTCCAATGAAATGGGCTGTTCTTCCTGGCAGCCTGGCTAATGATGTGGGAGATCAACATGAACCCCGTAGTAGTGAACGCAACACAGATGGTGCAAAGCATAGAGCAACCGCCAACAGGACATCGATCCACCTTCATCAGCATGCTCGAGATGTGAGGAAGGCTACTTCAGCCCGCTTATACTCTTATACTCTTATACTCTTCTCACAGTGCACAAAAGAGTAAACTTACTCACTGTGAGCATTCGCACCATCATCAACAACAACAACGAGGGGATAGATCCTGATATTGGAGTCTAAATGATAATACAAAAGAAATAATTACAGTTTCTGTTTTTATAAGCTAGATGTGGACTTTAACCATTGTTCGTGTGTGTCAACTTCTATTTCTCCTATTTAAACCAACTTCCCTATAACCTGGAGAGCTGAAATTTTGTACACAGCCTCAACTAGTGCGGCCTGTTAATCTATCACATTTTCACAAATCCTTGCATGACCTACCAAAAACGCTAATACACCAATTCACAAAAGAAACACCAGAATTAACAAAATTCCAGTTCAGTGGTCCCCAAAACAAGAAAAAAAAGATGTCTTTGGATAAATATAAGCTTGTACTGATAAACTGAAGAGCCAAATTGTATTTGCTTGCACTGTTATAACAAATAGTATAATTTCAACAATTATTTTATGGAGGATGTTTGTCAAGTGGTTTGCGTGGTTAAACAGGTTTGGGTAGTCATGCAGTTCAAGTGGCTGAGTGGTTTTGGTATCTGAATAGTTTGGGTAGCTGTGCGGTTTGTGTGGTTGAATGATTTGGGTGGCTGAACAATCAATGTGGCTGAGCGAGTAGGGCGGTTAAACAGTTTGGATGGCTAGTCCGAATAGGTGGTTGAGTGGTTTGGGTGGTTGAGATGTTTGAAAACTGGAATTCTGGCCAAGGGGACACAGGTTCAAAACCCCTGTATGGCACGAGTTTTGTATGAAGAGTGAAAAATGATTACCTTATACACTGGGTGGTGACTGCACAGACGATCAACCTTTACTCCTCAGTTATATGGACCCCAAGCAATTTGTAAAAATGCCACAAGGATAGATTAAAGAAAATTATATTTACATTCAGGACCATTGTAAAAATTGGAGTGAGAGAGAGAGAGAGAGATAGAGAGAGAGAGAGAGAGGTGGACAGAAAGAGAGAGAGAGAGAGAGAGGTGGACAGAAAGAGAGAAAGAGAGAGAGAGAGAAAGAGGTGGACAGAAAGAGAGAGAGAGAGGTGGACAGAAAGAGAGAAAGAGAGAGAGAGAAAGAGAGAGAGAAAGAGAGCAAAATACTAGAAAGCAATTGTTACCTGTTCTCCAACTAGCGAACCAAACACTGTCAAGTTCTGATTGAACAATTCAACCTGGTGAGTTAAGATACAAGAAAGTTGAGCAAAATAAATATAGCTTGAAATTTTATATCAGCTGTTAGTGCCATAATTGTTGGTATTGTTGACACTATTGTAGGCCCTATTGTAGCCTCTGCTATAGACCCTATTGTAGCCACTATTGTAGGCCCTATTGTAGCCACTACTGTAGACTTTATTGTAGCCACTATTGTAAACCCTATTTTAGCCACTATTGTAGACCCTATTGTAGCCACTATTGTAGACTCTATTGTAGCCACTATTGTAGACCCTATTGTAGCCACTATTGTAGACTCTATTGTAGCCACTTTTGTAAACACTAATGCAAACACTATTGTAAAAACTATTGTAGACACTATTGTGTCACTTTTGTTGCCAACCAAGTTCATTCTTATGTCCCCACCTTTCCATTCTTATGTCCCCACCTTTCCATTCTTATGTCCCAACCTCTCTATTCTTATGTCCCTACATTTCCATTCTTATGTCCCTACCTTTCCTTTCTTATGTCCCCACCTTTCCATTCTTATGTCCCCACCTTTCCATTCTTATGTCCCAATCTTTTCATTCTTATGTCCCTACCTTTCCATTCTTATGTCCCCACCTTTCCATTCTTATGTCCCTACCTTTCCATTCTTATGTCCCCACCTTTCCATTCTTATGTCCCTACCTTTCCATTCTTATGTCCCCACCTTTCCATTCTTATGTCCCTACCTTTCCATTCTTATGTCTCCACCTCTCCATTCTTATGTCTCCACCTCTCCATTCTTATGTCTCTACCTTTCCATTCTTATGTCCCCACCTTTTCATTCTTATGTTCCCACCTTTTCATTCTTATGTTCCCACCTTTCCATTCTTATGTCTCCATCTTTCCATTCTTATGTCTCCACCTCTCCATTCTTATGTCTCCACCTCTCCATTCTTATGTCCCCACCTTTTCATTCTTATGTCTCCACCTCTCCATTCTTATGTCTCCACCTCTCCATTCTTATGTCCCCACCTTTTCATTCTTATGTCCCCACCTTTCCATTCTTATGTCTCTATCTTTTCATTCATAAATCCCCACCTTGTAAATTCTTGTGTCCTCCACATTGGCCATCTTTGGTGCCTTATTATTTTATCTTGACATGGTAGATTAGCTAATGAATTCCTATAACTCTAACACATATACCAACAGAAATGTTGTTACGTCACTTGCTTGCGTTAGATTCAGGTGAAACATTGTGATCAAGACGCCACGTGAAGTCCTGGAAACAGTCTTTATTACAACAGCCTGGTCAACAAGGTGAGGATCATCACTGACCCACATAGTTGAAAAACTGCTCAGAAGCCTTGCATTGCACTACATCCAGGAGGACCCATAACTACCTTCTTCTGTACTTCTCAAGATATAAAAAGAGTAACTAACCAACCACTAGAAAAACATTGTAAACAATGAAAAGCGCAGGAAAGAGGTCACTTTGAGCCAATAACTATACTGACAATAGAATAGCTACTAACAGGGTTTCTCGGCACGCAGGTCGAAGAATAAGAAGCTGTGCTATCGAAAGAAAAATCTGCTGCCATGCTGGTAGTCTGGATCCAGCAAATGGGTACTTGCATTTTAATTCACCCCAAACAAAAGAAATATATATTTTTAGCACACAATTTGAGGTAGTGATGCCACAGAATAGTCCACTGTTTATCTGCTGGTGAAGAGGGGGGCGGGGGGGGGGGAGGGGGGGTGTGTCAAACAGTCTACAAGAACAGACGAGAATGTCAGCCCCCGCTTATTACTGTTGTCGTGGCAATTAATTTCTTAAATCTGTCAACGTTGGTCCATGATAAGGGTGTGTTGTAACCAGTTTGTGCAGCGGAATGGCATTATCCATACTATTAGACGATGTAATAGCAACCATGTTATCTAACCTAAATCCCAACCATAACCATAATCCTAACCCTAACCATAACTCTAATCTTTGGTGGAACTGACTATAACCATCTTTTCTGCACTTCTATCTTTAATCAAGTCTTTACTCATTTATTTAAAATTAAAGTTTTATCATCCTGTACTCCCCTTAACCGGAAATGGATGTCCCGTTACATTATGATGGGAACTCTGGGCTGAACTAAGACGCAAGTAGTCAGCAAATGGCCAAGGAAGCCAAGCTTTGTGTTTATTTTAACTTTATTTTCTTTATGGTGTAAGTATGCTCTGTAGAAACTCCGTAGAAAGAGTCTTTTTGGTTACACCAGGATGTATGTGTCAATATTGTGTGGCCCAGACAAGTTTTCAAACAACTTCAGAGCCGAAATTGAAGCTCTTTAGACCAGAGCAAAAATGGCTTCTACAACACAAAACTATTTGCATGAGAAAATAGTGAAACCAACTGATGCACAGCCAGCCATAATGGCCCTCAAATCCCACATAAACCCTGAAGTGAATGAATTGAGGGCAGCCTTGTTGAAAATGTCTTACGATTTCCAGAAATCAGTGGGTAACATCGCATTGGAACATCAAAGGTATGGAAGAGGTCAACAATCTTGCCAAACATGGAGCGAAACTGATAATGTAAGAATGCCTATTCAGTTACGAAGCAGCAAAAGCCATAATAAAATAGGCAATACAGTGTAACTTTGCAGGAAGAACACCCTAAATACCACGTAGATGGCGTATGCAACCAACTGTCCAGAAGAGACGAAGTTATCATACTGAAAAAGAAATAAGATAGAGAATAGATACGGCCAAGATGGTATTCATTAACATGTGACACATACTGACATCCAAACAAATAAACCATACATTGAAATTGAGAATTATCAGGTGTTATGTATACCCATCATTACTTTATAGCACAGAAATATGGTCCCTGAATAACAAGTTGAAAAAGAGTATTGAAGCCTTAAAAATGTGAAATTATTGAAGATTGGGTTGCGTTTCTTGGAAAGAAACAAAAACAAATTTGGAGGTATTGGAAAAATATTGGGATGGAGCGAGAATTAATGACCGAAATCAGGGTTAGACAGTTATTTTGGCCATAGGTATATAACAAGACTTGTTGAAAACCATACTAGATGGGAAGGGTAGAAGTCAGTTGTTCAAGCGGCAGACAACGTTATAAGTGGATGGATAACATCAGAAGATGAACCGGAAAGAGGGTGTCAGATTGTACCATTACGCCGAAACAGTTTGAGTGCGCAGAGTACACTGGAAATACATTGCAGTCGACCTTCGATGCGGAGATGGCACTTAAACTGAATTGATTCCTACTGCGTCTGCGAACTGACAACAGAATTATATACCATCTAAACACGAACTTGAAGATATCTACCACCAACCTATGTTACTGCAGCCTGATAAACATGATAGCAGCTCATGTACTATAGAACATAACACACACAGATCAGAAGAATAAGGATGTGACCTACGCCTGATTCCTTGAGGAGAAACTATATGGTGGTATTGAGACATTGATGAAAACTGCAAAATTTATTGAAGAATACAGAGTCCCAGTCTAAATGAGCAATGATAGCATATTAGGGAAGTCTGAATTGTGTTAATTTCAGTGTGGTTTCAGTAGCAATGGTTTTTGCATAATGAGGTTGCCAGCCTCATGCATAACATGTTTTAGTTGCTGGGAAGAAAACAGTTGTTCTACTCTGCTTGCACTGGCAACCATCCCAGTGTGCCTGGTAGCTTTGGTTTGATCGTGGTGAGGTAAAGAAAAAAAAAATTGATGTCCCGAAAGTGAGAAAACAAACTTTATTTAATAGAAGTCAGTTTATTTTTTATGTTTATTAATTATACATAGCTTCTGTATAAAACTGTTAACGTAGCAGCTCAGAATAGCTAAATCATTAAAGCCTAATTTATTTCTTTAACAAAAAAAAAAAAGCATCTCTGGTGTTGTTTAGCCTTTTTTAAATCCCATTTTTTGGTGTTAGAATGTTTCACAGAAACGATGGGCACGTAACTTTGTAAGTTTACCTTTCCAAGATGATACTCTCCCTTCGGTGTTCCAACAGCATAGTCTGTGAATATAAGCATACGTTTATGAGCATATTGGTTTATTAAAGTGCAAACAATTTAAAAACTATTTCTCTCTCTTTCTTTCTCTCTCTCTCTCTCTATTTCTCTCCCACTCACTCGCTTTCTTTCTCCGTCTCTCTTCTTAATACTGATATTCGTTTAAATTAGTTGACTAATTAGTGTGGCTTCTGATAAGATAAGATAAGATCAGATAAAAAATAATACAAAAAAGGAACGCTATACAACTCGATATTCCTGCCCATATTGTGCTATCAGTGCCAAGATTGGACATTGACAAGCAAAGATAACAGAAACATTGTAACAACAGAGATGAAATGTCTACTCAGAATGCTTGGAGTAACATGAACATAACTTGAGATGAGCATAACTTGAGATGAGCATAACTTTAGATGAGCATAACTTGAGATGAGCATAACTTTAGATGAACATAACTTGAGATGATCATAACTTGAGATGAACATAACTTGAGATGAGCATAACTTGAGATGAGCATAACTTTAGATGAGCATAACTTTAGATGAGCATAACTTGAGATGATCATAACTTGAGATGAACATAACTTGAGATGAGCATAACTTGAGATGATCATAACTTGAGATGATCATAACTTGAGATGAACATAACTTGAGATGAGCATAACTTGAGATGAGCATAACTTTAGATGAGCATAACTTGAGATGAGCATAACTTTAGATGAACATAACTTGAGATGATCATAACTTGAGATGAACATAACTTGAGATGAGCATAACTTGAGATGAGCATAACTTTAGATGAGCATAACTTGAGATGAGCATAACTTTAGATGAACATAACTTGAGATGATCATAACTTGAGATGAACATAACTTGAGATGAGCATAACTTGAGATGAGCATAACTTTAGATGAGCATAACTTGAGATGAGCATAACTTTAGATGAACATAACTTGAGATGATCATAACTTGAGATGAACATAACTTGAGATGAGCATAACTTGAGATGAGCATAACTTGAGATGAGCATAACTTTAGATGAACATAACTTGAGATGAACATAACTTGAGATGAGCATAACTTGAGATGAGCATAACTTTAGATGAGCATAACTTGAGATGAGCATAACTTTAGATGAGCATAACTTGAGATGATCATAACTTGAGATGAACATAACTTGAGATGAGCATAACTTGAGATGAGCATAACTTTAGATGAACATAACTTGAGATGATCATAACTTGAGATGAACATAACTTGAGATGAGCATAACTTGAGATGAACATAACTTGAGATGATCATAACTTGAGATGAACATAACTTGAGATGAGCATAACTTGAGATGAGCATAACTTTAGATGAGCATAACTTGAGATGAGCATAACTTTAGATGAACATAACTTGAGATGATCATAACTTGAGATGAACATAACTTGAGATGAGCATAACTTGAGATGAGCATAACTTGAGATGAGCATAACTTTAGATGAACATAACTTGAGATGAACATAACTTGAGATGAGCATAACTTGAGATGAGCATAACTTTAGATGAGCATAACTTGAGATGAGCATAACTTTAGATGAGCATAACTTGAGATGATCATAACTTGAGATGAACATAACTTGAGATGAGCATAACTTGAGATGAGCATAACTTTAGATGAACATAACTTGAGATGATCATAACTTGAGATGAACATAACTTGAGATGAGCATAACTTGAGATGAACATAACTTGAGATGATCATAACTTGAGATGAACATAACTTGAGATGAACATAACTTGAGATGATCATAACTTGAGATGAACATAACTTGAGATGAGCATAACTTGAGATGAGCATAACTTTAGATGAACAAAACTTGAGATGATCATAACTTGAGATGAACATAACTTGAGATGAGCATAACTTGAGATGAGCATAACTTTAGATGAACATAACTTGAGATGAGCATAACTTGAGATGAGCATAACTTTAGATGAGCATAACTTTAGATGAACATAACTTGAGATGATCATAACTTGAGATGAACATAACTTGAGATGAGCATAACTTGAGATGAGCATAACTTTAGATGAACATAACTTGAGATGAGCATAACTTGAGATGAGCATAACTTTAGATGAACATAACTTGAGATGAACATAACTTCAAATATCGTGCATAGGCCGCACTTTAGCGCAACTAGGAAGAAGTGCAGTGGGGATGTGAAAGGACGGCTGCAGAAAAGGGGTGCCCTAAATTGTTAATAATGGCATAACTATCCTGACAAACGCCAGGTACTACGGCTGGTATTAAATAACACAAACAGTTTCGATATTATACTATAAATACGCGCATATTAATTGACATTCGTTACTTACCATCACTACTGTCTCCATCAAATTCCCCAATGGCACTAGCATATCCTGCCATGGCAATGAAATGAATACATTATTATTCGTTCAACCTAACACATGCCCAATCCAAAGTTATATGGGACATATGTCTGCACATAAAGTGGTCGCGAGTTTCTTCTTCTTCTTTAAATGCATCCAATGTTTTAAATAGGTATAGATATATTGGACACATAATTATTCATAGGGGATCAAGACACTGAGCAGCGCATGAGCTGCAGTGGTCAGCGATCCATAGCTGACTGCTAGCGTCAGGGACAGCGAACCAGAGCTGCCAAGACCCTTCTACAACTCCACGCGGTGATCCTGGATAACAGGCTACAACAGAGCAGACTGGCTAAGGAGAAGGGATCCAAGAGGGAAGGCTAACCCGGAATTTTTTGTTTTGTTTTTTTGTTTTTGCATTCGCCTTATTTCTAAAATCCCCAAGGCGGTATGCGTTGCACTTGTAATTTTTATTTTGCGCCTGTCGGCGTAGTGCATCCGACTTCAGCATGCATTTTATGTAAGGACCTGCTTCCTCCTACATTTTCTAAGGGTTTGCTTCCAGGGGTTACGGCCGGTGCTGTGATGGAGATCAAACCCAGCACCTTCCGGTTGTGAGCCGTGCCACTTGACCACTAGGCCACGCCGTCTCCTAACCTGGTATTAAAATAATGCCTGCTGAAGTTGAATGAGTTGGACCGAAAAGTGCAAATATCGCAGTCAATCTGTAAACTACAACACAACGCATTCAGTTCTCTGGACTACATTCTGCTACTTGCCCTTTTCAGGGCTTGGTTGTTGGATATTGAGAACGAATGAAGCCAAGCCAAACCATTCTTTATCAATTGTGTTCTGAGACTGTTACTATTACAAATGATAGCATGAACATGCATACACAATGCATACAAACTAAACCCGGGCATTACGCAGGCATAACAGGAAGACAGCTCATCTAAGGGAGATCAAACTGGTTGAGAACGAATCCTGATTGTTCAAAAGTTTCTAGCTTGCAGAGGAACTGGTTCATTGCAGGCTACATGATTGATTAATTGATTGATAACTATTTTTCGGTCCAATCATGTAGGGACAACAAAACAGCTGACTCCGTTAGAGAAAGCCTTCATTCGAGAATTTTCCGTTGCCACCTCGATATCAGTTGTTGTTGTTTAATGCCCACCATGAGCAAGTTTGCTCTTTTGTGCGTCCTGAAAAGGACATTAAGTAGCGTGTTGTAGTAGCTTTGCTCACATCCGGAGCATGCTGATTAACGTGGACCGTGGTCCTCCATGCGATTCTGCTATGCTTTGTATCATCTGCGTGATACTCACTACTACGGGGATCACATGGATCCACATTTCGTCAACCAGACTGCGTAGAAAACAGCCTGTTTCCAAGGAATGCTACATGGAAGATAGTTAGTGGTCTTGGTCAGTGTATTGACCCTGACGTGACGTACTGGTCAGTATGTTCTGCCTGACTGGACTAGCACCTCAGTTCTCCCTTCAATATTAGTAGGGTTGCATGATGAGTTTGCTAACCATCTACACAACTCTCTTTTAGTCGTCTGTTATGAAATGCTTGTAAGGTTTTAATGGTCCTAATCTTTTTAATCGGGGGTGGGTTTAACTTAGGTGAAGATTCATTAATAAACATAAGAAAACAGCCTGACGTCACACCTGGGTAACTGAATTATGATTCAATTATACAAGCGAACATCTGGGATGATGTTGTTAAATATCCACAATGTGTACGTTTACTCTTTTGTGCGACTTCAGAAGGGTGTTAAGTTAATGTTCCAACAGCTTTCCTGGCATCCCGAGCGTGATGATGAAGGTGGATCATGGTCCTCCAGGCTGTCGTGCTATGATTGGCTTCATCTTCGTGTCGCTGACAGCTACGGAGATCACGTTGATCCCAACCTCGTGAACCAAACTGAACAACAAGTTTGCGAGGAGAACTTCAGGGAAGTGAGGCAGAGTCTTGCTCAATATGTTCACCTAACGCTGACTAACAAGGTCTGATCAGAATGTTCACCTAACACTGACTAACATCGTCTGATCAGTATATTCACCTAACGCTGACTAACAACGTCTGATCAGTATGTTTACCTAACGCTGACTAACATGGTCTGATCAGTATGTTCACCTAACGCTGACTAACATGGTCTGATCAGTATGTTCACCTAACGCTGACTAGCAACGTCTGATCAGTATGTTCACCTAACCCTGACTAACATGGTCTGGTCAGTATGTTAACCTAACGCTGACTAACATGGTCTGTTCAGTATGTTAACCTAACGCTGATTAACATGGTCTGTTCAGTATGTTCACCTAACGCTGACTAACATAGTCTGATCAGTATGTGATGCCTGACGTCGCCAGTCTCCTCTTCCACGAATATACATGTAAAAGTCATCACATTTTATACACTGCAGTCGACGATCAAGTGACATGCTATATTGGGTCTTCAGTTAATTTGTATTTTTCAGTTAGTTAGTTGTTGTTGTTTTGTTTTTTTTGCGTTCGTCTTATTTCTCTATTCCCTAAGGCGGTGTTCGTTGCACTACGGTTTTTATTTTGCGCCTGTCAGCCCAGTGCATCCGACTTCGACATGCATTTTATGTAAGGGTCTGCTTCCTCTTGCATTTTCTAAGGATTTGCTTCCCCGTAGTAACGGCCGGTGCTGTGATGGGGATCGAATCCAGCACTTTCGAGTTGTGAGCCATGTCACTTAACCACTAGCTGACGCCGGCCCCCTTTCAGTTAGAGTGACCAGCTCCCCTTTCTCGCTGCTGGGCTTTCTCTAACCGTGAGTCAGGTACACTTTTACAGCATAGTATAGAACCCGGGGTTTGAACCCAGCACCCGTTATCATGAAAAGCAAACGCTATAATCACTCTTTCACTCAGATGCTGAAAAGGAAATGTACTTCTTAGCTAATCAATCAATGGGTGAATATCAATCATTAATGATAACTTAAATATTGGCCTCTGTGATATAACAAACATTCACGACGCTTTAGGAACAAATACATATCGGCCGTTAAAAATTGAATGTGAATAATGCATGCATGCATCATCAACAACATCATCCTCTTCATCATCATCACTACCACCAACTCACTCAGTCCTGGAACTGGTTTGCAAGCTTAGAATTCTGTATTTCCATTTTTGCCTTTCATCTATCGGTCGTCTTCAGCTCAGCATAATTCTTTACCACCATATCTCCTCATGCTTGTGTCACTAAAGTATTTCTTAGTCTGCCCTTTCCTCTCTTTCTCTGTGTTCTGTCTTCCAAGACTTTCTTCATTGGACCCTCATGACATAAGTTGTTTCCCAGTAATGTCAGTCGCTGTTTTTTGTTTCTTTTGTAGCAGCTTTCTTTTCTCTCTTACTTCCGCCAAAATCCATTTGTTTGATTTTCTCATTGTCCAGCTGACTTTATTTATCATTCGGCAACCTCACTTCTCAAAAACCTCCAAGTTTTTCTCATCTTTTGTATTTATTGTCATAGTTTCAGAACCGTACAACTCAACAGACCAGACATGTGTGGTCAGGATTCATACTAATGCTACCTGATAGCAGGACTCCATATGTCTCTCTAAACGCCTTTTATGCCAGCACAATTCTAGTTCTTATTTCTATATTGTATTGTGTTTCTTCTGTAATGATTTCACTCGGGATCGGTATATTTGCTACATTTTCTCAGACTCTAATGCTGCCATTACTTCCGTTGGTTCCTTGGCTATGATTATTGTCTTGGTCTTTTCCATATTTACTTTCTTGTCATAAGCTTTTACCGTTTCGATGATTTCGTTGAGCAGTGTCTGTAGATGGGTTTTTTTTGTTGTTGTCTCTGCAATAATGGCTTGGTCATCATACATACGAATACACACACACAAAGAGTAAAATATAAGCTTAACTTGGTATATTATGTGAATACATAAATGTTATGGTTATTTTAGTACTTCATCACGTATATATTATCATTAAGACAAAGCATGCAAAATGGTGGCATCAAGTCAGAATACTGTCAGCAAGGACAAGAACCATTCAAGACGATCGTTCAAAGACACCAGGCAAGCAGTAGTAACATACCATAGTTTGCATGCAGTGCATAGTTGTATTTTGGATTAGCAGAATAAGTCTACTTTTAACATTCCAAGCATGTTGTTCAAATACGACTAAAGAGGGTTGTGGTTGGAACTGGCAACCTCATAGTGCAAAAAAGCACAGCCATTATAATCAGCCTTTTTCGAAAGCTTGTATTCAGGCAGGTATTATATAAATAGACCAGACGCCGGTAAATCGTATGCTTCCTGTTGGAGGGAAAACGAATTGTTTTCAAATATTTAGAAACAGGCGTTCGTTGAAAAGGAACAACTGCAGCGGTGATCTGTGCTCTACGCTGGAGGCAGCAAAAAAATTAATGAATGAATGAAGCAGGTGGTTCTTCTTCTTCTCTTTCTTCTTCTTCTTCTTTCGTCATCGTTTGTACTGAAAAAAGGATGATGTGTGGTAGTTTACAGTGACGTTGCCAATTTTTAGTCTTCCCACTTTGATCTCTTTCCTCTTAGCCAGAATTCTCCAGTGCTGCCTGTTTCCAGGTCAGACGCTTTAGACAAAACAGGGTATTGTTCTGCTATAGTTCGCTGATTCTGATGCCCGCAACAAACTATCAGTCGCTAGCTACTGTCAGCTCATGCATTATGAGACATCCACTCAATCATCTCTTACGATATACTTCCAGTCAAATTATTAGACATACACTGATGACAATGTTTGCTAGTTCTAAGTAAAACATTGTCTAGCCAACTTTTGTGACATGCATGGAAGATGACACTGTCCCAAATGTAACAAAAAATGTAGGTATCACTTGGATGACTACATTTCACTGTACATGCCGTTTTGGAAAACTAAGAAGTGGTGTGGGCATGGAGCCGGCAACATTATCTAGTAAAACATGTTGCTATTGACACTACCATAAATGAACACATTACGGCTTTGACACAATCTTCTTGCATGGACGCTAATTGGTGTATCCAAGCTTCAGATGGTAAGAAATACAGAGAATGCTGCTGTTTATTAGTATCAATATTTTATGTCTTCGTTGGCGCTGAACGCATTCAATGGAGTCGCAAATGCTGCACTATTTTTTTAATGCAGCTGTGAGGGGCATGTGATGCTTTTCCCTGACAACAGATGGACATGATAAGTAACGTTCTGGTGGCTCTGAAACTGTAAGCGTTCACTATCACATACACCAGTCGTTCTCAACCTGGTGCTCGTGAGCAGCACGGTGCTCTTTTAATGACATTTTGGGCTCGCGTCATGCAAGTCAAAATGTGCTCACGAGCACCAACACTTGAATTGAACTCCTTAGTGCTAAAATATGTAGTTCAAAAGGAGAAATTCATAACCTTTTGTTGAGCAGAAAATACAATAAGGTTCCAAATACTACAGAGTGTTTCTCTCAAAAGTCTCGGAAAGTTCGGGACGATCTACCTGTTTTTTCACTTTTCAAATACCTCACGATTAGCTGATTCACATCTGCAAGACTATTTACGTGTAGCTACAAGCAACATCTTCTAGGACATCACTGAACTTCTGTGTGACTTTCAAGCTCAAGGATGTCATTAACGTGGTGAGTGTTTTAAAAATATATTGTTTTAAAAAAAATGAAACCCATTAGATTGCATGGTGCCCGCGCACTTAATATTACACGTAAACGGTGCTCGCAATCTTAAAAGGTTGAGAACTTCTGGCGTATACGAATGCGATTAGGGTATGGCTTGAGTAGAGTCATTAGTCCAACAAGTTACTCCTAGACATAAGGCGGAAATGAGTTTAAACATTTGGCTACCTGGCATCAATAACTTGCTAATCTTGATTGAATACCAGGATGACAGACATATTGTCATACATGATGAAGAAATACTTGTAATTTGCATGCAGACATTCAGACAACAATGTTTGTACACATACTGTACGTAATAACAAGTAAATATTTAAAAAATAACGTTTATCGGTACAAGCTGTTATTTATACCAATATGTTTTTATTTTATTTATGAGACAATAGGTATAATTTTGATATTAGAGACTGTATACACAATTTCAGCTCTCTATATTATGGGGAAATTGGTTAAAATATAAGAAATGGAAGTCCACGCATATCAGGTTAAATAAAAGCTTGTAAAAAGCGATTTATTCATGCCTGTAAATTCAAGTACATGCACAGAATATTCGTGTATGCAGACCTGAATAATAATATACAACTTTTGTGAAATTAAGGCCTTGTGATATAGTTATGCTTGATTAACTGTGAGTTCGTGAATACAGAAATATGCCATTTGTGTGTGTATATGCTTTCTCAACATCGGGTCCCTGAATTTATGCTCCGTTCAACTTAACTTAACGTCTTTATACTGGTTTAAAAGACTCTGCAGTCTGTATACAACCAGTTTCATTTACATTTCCTTGCTCTAAAATCTTTGCGCATCCAATCTATTCTTAAATGTCTTAATTGTATAACATATTGAAATATTTGGTCTGTTAGCAGCGAAAGCTGTTATTTTCTTTTTATAAAACACTTACACACAAAAACACACACTACTGCGAGCTCAATGTAAAGAAAACTTAACATAAAAAGTCTTGGTTTACTGATCAGATAAATCACTACCAATTCCATGTTGTTTTCGAGTATTTGAAGTCTCAGCGATTAGTTTCTACCGATACCCATGTTGAGTAGTCTGCTTCTGCTCCCTTCACAAAACTGACAACTGCTTAGACTATCGTTTCATTTATGATCTACGCAAAATGTTCCTTGGTCTTCCATTATTCTTCTTCCTACTGAGTTCTATTCTAAGCTGGAAAGTGTTCAAATGAAACCGGACCAAACTGCAACAAGGGAACGTGTGCATGATGAAGTAACTTCTGGTGTAAACAGCACATACCAACCGTTAAGTTTGCAAAATATCCAATTCCTCCGACTCATAGTTTCCTTCTTCAAACATCGTTGTCCAGTTCTTCACTGTTGTCTTCGACACACTTTTGTCACACTCGCCATGTTTTCAACGGTCTACTGAGGAAACTATGAGTCGGAGGATAATGAAATTTTGCAAACTTGACGGTTGGTGTGTACTCTTTACATCAGAAGTGACGTCATCATGCGCATCGTACGTACATTCACTTGTTGCACTTTGGTCCGGTTTCATTTGAACACGCCTCGTAGGTTTTTTTGAGAACCCCTTCGTAAAATGCCCAATTTTTTGTGATATCTTTAGTGAACCCATTAGCGTACTTGAAG
This sequence comes from Ariolimax columbianus, assembly GCA_036924085.1. Lineage (NCBI taxonomy): Eukaryota > Metazoa > Mollusca > Gastropoda > Stylommatophora > Arionidae > Ariolimax > Ariolimax columbianus. The sequence goes on from JAVGWX010000003.1 coordinate 94,696,782, forward strand.
GGGTTTGCGTTGACATGGTCCGTCCCAGAGTATTGTACGGAGCACGATGCTGCCGGCATAGGTGCCATGGGGTATATTATTCTGTTATTCAGTTTTATTGCATTTTTTAAAAGTAGAAAGCGAATGAGGAAAGGGGAGAAAGAAAATGGCACATGAGGAATCATCCCCATCCCACAAATGTTAAGATATGTTTGTATTTTTTTCTTCCGCTGTGTTAGCTTAGAACACCTGATTTCAAATCTGGAGTTCGTAAAGAGTTATGCGCGAGTGTGCCGAAATGATATAGACTTCAAAATAAACTTTAATTTAAACAAAAATTATTATAGAAAAATGTTGGCTATTTCATAGTTTCATTAAGCATCAAGATTTCTTATTATTATTGTAATCTGTTTTGTTTGGGTTTTGTTAAACGTTTCTATTTAAGTTAGTTGGTAAGTTAGTGTCAAATCTTGTATTTGAAAGGTCAGACACTTTTCGGTAAGCTAGAGAGCTTAAACTTATAGGACAGGTACCTTTTCATCATATTTTGGGGACAATTTGCAATCAATAAAGCGATGTCATTATTGTACGAGTTTAAATTACTGGACGCAATTGATTTTCAATCAGACATAGCGTTTCTTATTCAGATATAACGCTAATTATTATTTTGTAAACAAAAATTCACATGTAGTGGGTTATGCAGAATATTATTAGAAACGAGTGTATAGGTTTTTAATTTCATTCAGCGGGACGGGCGAGTGTTTGGGATTTGTTTTGTCTTCACGGAGTCACCGATCTGTGCAGTTTTTAAACCACTGTTTTAGAGAAGTTGGTGGGAAACTGAGCAGAAGATTGTTAATGCCAATAAGTAACTTATAAGCTAAACAGATATTATTCAAGTTATGGCTCTATTGTTAGACTACAGCAGTGGCACTACACCGTTTGTTTTTCCTACTACTCTTCCAATCTGGAAGTTGCGACTACAGTTTAAGCAGTAAGATCAACTGCTTGAAGTTTCCAAATGTATTTTTAGTTTTTAATATATTTACATCAATTAAAACATTAAATAAAAACAACAAACGCGCGGTTAGGTCGATGTTTTGTTTTCATCGTTTATCTTATCTTATTACAATTACTAGAAAAGGGATGTAAAACAAAGCAATCCGTCGAAATGATTTTGCGTAAGCCTGTTTAAACTACTTAAGAAAAAGCACGACAAATAAAGCGAAACAAAAATACAATTCCGAAATTTTAATCAAATTTAGGAGCAGAATAACAAACCAAAAAAATAAATAAATAAAAAGCTGAGAATCGGAACAGAAAATGACCCAAAGCCGAAAAATAATGTACATTTGAGTTAAATATAGAAACTGCGAGATTGAAATTGTTACCCAAGTAACCATAATCGTTATCTGCGGGACCTTCTTTCGTTTCTTTAACTTTCTGACCAATGCTGGCATCGTATTGGAATAGTTGACCTGTGTTGAAATAGAAGGTTAGAAGTTAGTAATACGTGACCTCATGACGAGTTTTCTTACCCATGTAGGTGTCGTCTTCATGGGGCTGTCCTTCCGGGGTAGAACTATTAACTTTCCCGCCATCTTCTGTTTTGTAGTTGAAAAGCTGACCTGAAGGTGGAAACATGGCATATCATCTTGTTGTAGGAGATGGGCCGGCTGTAGCATGCGAATCGTGTTTGGCTATATCCTAGTGCATATTATAACTAGATCCAGGGCAATTGAGAAGTCCGTATAAAGGGTTAAACTTAGAAGCGTGGGATAAATAGTTGGTCTACATCCGTGAAGCAGACGAAGGTCAGTGGTTAGTGAATTACTTCCCAGCCGAGCGATCAGGGTTCGGTCCCCAATATGTGAGTGACTTTTCCGATCGGAAAACGGGTTCTGGGGTCGACCAAGCCTAAACAATTGGGTACCAGAATAATCTGGGAAAGTTAAGTCGGCCGGCGGGAAGTTGACCACCTAACCGCTGGTGTGCAGTTGGTAAAAAAAATAATGGGTCTAACAACATATTCCCAATGCACCAAACTGGCATGTTAACGAGGTATACCTAACATCCAGGGAGAGCCCAACAGTCTTCCAGTCAGGACTCGAAAAGGGCACAAACGTGTTGCCATGCAAATATACTGGAGCCAGCCAAGGGGTAAGGACATATAATGCGTTAGTGCATCTAATCATCTCGTTAGATTAAATGTACAACGACGAAGAAGAATATGCAAACATAGCCCCTTTTGCTTCTGGCAGGATCAACCAAGACAAAAATGTCAGTGGAGAGAAACTAGACTGTGAGTACGCCGGTCCTCTGGGTTTTTGGGTTAGGTTAGGGCTAGGATAAAGAAACCCAAAAGGAAGCTCGCTGTACCAATAGCAATATCCCGACTCTTGAAGATTCTTACAACTGATGCCAGTTACACGAACTGACGAAAGCCTGTTTAACAAAACATAACATTACTTTGGAGCATTCCTGACTCCCACCATTTGCAACTATTGAATGAAGACTTGTGTTCAATAAAGACAATTTGTATGACTCTAATGTATTCTTCGCTATCTAACTTCCTGACTTAATATATTTTCAGAGTGCTTCAAATACGATCTGTCTTTGCGGCCATTGTTGTGGGCGGGTTGACTATTTTAGAAGGGGAGTTGCAAACAGTCGCTACCTTGTTGACTATTTGTGAAGGGGAGTTGCAAACAGTCGCTACTTTGTTGACTATTTTAGAAGTAGCATTGCAAACAGTCGCTACTTTGTTGACTATTTTAGAAGTAGCATTGCAAACAGTCGCTACTTTGTTGACTATTTTAGAAGTAGCATTGCAAACAGTCGCTACTTTGTTGACTAGTTTAGAAGTAGCATTGCAAACAGTCGCTACTTTGTTGACTATTTTAGAAGTAGCATTGCAAACAGTCGCTACCTTGTTGACTATTTTAGAAGGAGAGTTGCAAACAGTCGCTACCTTGTTGACTATTTGTGAAGGGGAGTTGCAAACAGTCGCTACCTTGTTGACTATTTGTGAAGGGGAGTTGCAAACAGTCGCTACTTTGTTGACTATTTTAGAAGTAGCATTGCAAACAGTCGCTATCTTGTTGGCTATTTTAGAAGTAGCATTGCAAACAGTCGCTACCTTGTTGGCTATTTTAGAAGTAGCATTGCAAACAGTCGCTACCTTGTTGACTAACGTAGAACATGCTTTTGCAAACTGTGCTTTCCTTGTCCCTGGTTTGTTGATTAACTTAGAAGAAGGATTACTATCCATGTTTCCCTAACCATTCTTGTTATGTAACTTGGAAGTATCACTGTACAGAGTATCCCCTTGTCGCTTGTTATTTTGTCACAACTACACACCTCAATCCTTTAAAAAAAAGTTCTAATTACTTTATCGAAATCTTACCCTGCCAGTACCAACTGCCCGGTGCTCCTATTAGCAAACTTCTTCCATCCTGCAAAGAAAATGAAGCGACGCCATAAATCTAATCCAAAACTATAAGGAATTACTTTCAAAAAATTACTGACATTGCGTTTAACTTATTTTTCAGCTTTACATTTTTGCCGGAAAATATGCAAGATTGTATTTCAAATGAGAAAAGTTACCAACTTGTCCCGATGTTTTGTCTTAAATAAATCTTGACTGATTGACTGTGGAGCCGATTAATTTTCTTGTAAAGTTTCTTACAATAATACAGAGCCGATATATTGGCTTCCAAAATTTCTTACAATAATACAGAGCCGATAAATTGGTTTGCAAACTTTCTAACAATAATACAGAGCCGATATATTGGTTTGCAAACTTTCTAACAATAATACAGAGCCGATATATTGGCTTTCAAACTTTCTAACAATAATACAGAGCCGATATATTGGCTTCCAAACTTTCTTACAATAATACAGAGCCGATATATTGGCTTCCAAACTTTCTAACAATAATACAGAGCCGATATATTGGCTTTCAAACTTTCTAACAATAATACAGAGCCGATATATTGGCTTCCAAACTTTCTAACAATAATACAGAGCCGATATATTGGCTTCCAAACTTTCTAACAATAATACAGAGCCGATATATTGGCTTTCAAACTTTTTTACAATAATACAGAGCCGGAATTATGGCTTTCAAACTTGTTTACAGCACTACACAGCCGATATATTTTGCTTTCAAACTTTCTTAAAGCACCACAGAGCCGATATAATGGCTTGTAAACGTTCTTACAACACTACAGAGCCGATATATTGGCGTGTAGATGTTTTTTACACTACTACACAGCCGGTATATTTATTTGAGTATTCCCGTGCTTATATTAAAACATATCTAAATAATGATTTTCGAATACCGTATAAATTCCTTTTACCATGTGTTTCATTTTTCAAAAATTAATATGCACAGAAATCGAACATGTTCCAGAGTGAATGAGTTAATCAAGCTAGAAAAATTCAAAAACAAACAGGAAACTGGGTTTTAAAAACTCAATTATAAATAAAAGGTTATTTAGGTCGACACACTTGTACATATTTATTAGTATTAAATGAAGTTAGGTGTCATGCTCGGATTGGAGCCCTTTTAAGAGCGAAATACTTGTTAGCGCTGCACAAGAATTAACTCTGGATCTTAACTTTTCTGTACGGCTCTCTTATAACCAAACAATAGTATGTGGCTAAAAGTAGATTCAGATTATAACCATAACGAACAAGGTCAGTTACTTTAATCATACACAGCTGTATTTTATTCTTAATTCTTTAAACAGAAATGTAATTACAATATTTCTTCTTAGTTCTTAGTCGACTTGCATTTCTACAACGGCAGATGATCCTATGCAGGTCCCAGCTCTGGTATGAGCTGGATGCACCCGAGAGAGATTTCCTGCTTAGCAGGCTAAGCTTATGCAGCTTAATACTCTGATGCGTTGGGACAAGTGCTTACGGAGGGTGGTTAACCGATGTGCGAGTCCATCTTAATAAACTCAAACATTAGAGCAAAGTAGACCCGCAGCTTGTTATGCGCCATATATGCTGCTCTAAACAAACCACTTAACCATGGTCGGTGTTATGCCATGTCACACAGTTAGTCACCTCTTACGACATGCTCTCTGTGGGGCAGTGGTGCTATTCTTGTCCTTGTCATACACAAAGACCTAGGAGAACTACTCGGGCATTACAATTGAAGGTTCAAGTAATGGATCTTAGCATACACATACAATTGCATGTCCACGTCATTGTATCAGGAAGTCGTCATAAATGCACGCAAACACGTGAACTATTCTTAAAGTTAAAATCAAGGGGCGAATCGAGAAAACAATGCCAGTTGGGGCACCATGATGCAAATAATGAAATCATATCTAACTAACACTTACACCCTCATCTTACTTTCATGTTAAATCAAATGTTATAAAAGTAAGACAGCGAAGTCAGTCAATTAAATAACGATACAAATCGGACAGACGAGAATGTTTTAAACACTTGGAAAACTTATACACCAGACAAAAGTACCCCCCCCCCCCCCTCTCCTGTCTCCACCTAGTTACGCCACTGTGTGAAATACCGATATTATAAAATGAGCTTATCGCATTTCTGAACAGGGTAGCAGAGTATAAGAACATTAATAACGAAAGAAGATAGTAATTCAATTCTTTACTGGGTGGACTAGCTTCTTCCAGTGCCGTTATATTTAAATATATTTCGCCTTTTCGTTTTACATGTGTTTTAAGGCCACCACAAGAGCTGATACCTTGATCCTGTTACTGGAAGCCTGTATTTCCGAATTTATGGTCGCGATTTCATTTTATTTTGGTGTGTTTTAGGGAGCCACGTAGCGCAATGGTTAGCGGCTGGCTTCGCATCTGAGTGGTCCTGGGTTCATTCCCCAGAGGCGAAGCGGATATGTTTTTTTTCAGACCGCAACGGCCCAGCCTTAAATGGGCACCGGTTCAGTCCGGGATATAAGAGCGGTGAGCTTCCTTACACAATCCGCAATGTCATTTTACGACATTCTTGGAAAGTTACGATAGTACTGCTAGTTACAACCAGGGGTATCACTCGGGTTTAGTGTGTGTGTGGGCTTATATTCATATATATATTTATATTATATATTAATTATATATATATATATTTATTATATATATATTTTTCATATATATATATATATAAAATACGAGGCTGTCTTTATGGAGTGTCTGACCTCCTCAACACTAATCAGGTCGTGCTCCTCCTGCATTGTTCCTAGATTTGTCACAAGGGCCTTGCATTGAACGATGTCGTCTTTGTGAGTCTGCTGAAGGTACCTGTCAAAAAAAGCTCTTCCCTTCTCTTTGTCGGTAGTCAGCACATATCCCAACTCATCTATCATGCACACACTGGATCTTGTGTCTATCTTCCGATTCATTGCCCTATGTAATTTCCAGAATTTATACAGGATTATATCCGAGAGCCTCGGACAGTGCACATGGACCCGAAGGAGTTCAATACAACTTACTGAAGGACTGTGGGGATGATGAGCTCGCCATGATTACACATGATTTTAACGGGAGTCTTAAGACAGGCCATGTACCAGAGGAGTGATAACACAGCTATCTTTTCCCCCTAGCGAAGCCAGGCAAAGATGCTAATGATATAAAAGGCTACCGCATCATCACACTACATAATGTGTACGTTTAAGTGCTGAGAGAATCAATTGCTAGACGAGTTGCCAGTGAGCTGACCATACGTCAATTTCCAGACACTCTAGGCGCATACAGACCTGGCAGAGACACGGCCACCAATGCAGCTGTCTTGGCATACGACATATATGAGGGCTTCCAGACAAAAGAAGAAACTGTCGTCGCGACGATCGACCTGGAAGGTGCCTACAATAGGGTCAACTACGGCAAACTAATCGACCTATTAGTATACCTCAATATTGACCTCCGCATCGTTCGTTGGATCGCAACGGTCCTCATGTCAATAAGCGTCGCTCTAAATTTAAGTTCCTGGACGTCAGAGATTAGAACCATAGTTCTCGGACTGTCTCAAGGTTTTCTCTGTCTCCTGTACTTTTTAATGTTTACACTTGAAAAATTGCACAGATGGAGGTGACTAGGTCTGGTAGGATCCTCACAGATGGAGGAGACTGGGCCTGGTAGGATCCTCACAGATGGAGGTTACTGGGCCTGGTAGGATCCTGACAGATGGAGGGGACTGGGCCTGGTAGGATCCTCACAGATGGAGGTGACTGGGCCTGATAGGATCCTCACAGATGGAGGTGACTGGGCCTGATAGGATCCTCACAGATGGAGGTGACTGGACCTGGTAGGATCCTCACAGATGGAGGTGACTTGACCTGGTAGGATCCTCACAGATGCGGGCGACATCCTGCTATACACTCAGGGCAAAGACAGGACTGAAATTGTCGCGGATGTGCGAAACAAGCTGGGAAACTATTTGAATGGTGCACTGACTACAACGACGAAGTCAATCAATCTAAGGCCAAGATTGTCTGTTTCTCCCTAAACAATAGGTTGGTCTCAGATACACTACCAGGAGCTACTTGCATGGGCACCATCATTGGGAGGGTACATGACATGAAATACCTGGGTATCATATTCGACAGAGTATTACTTAAAGAGTATCAGTCTATTTCGTCTTAAGAAAAAATTCACTACTGCCAGAGGCATGGCGTTTGTGTCCTAGAACATGCTTGGCAGTTTAAGCACTGAAGTGCCATTTATCGTTGGCTTTAGTAAGTTTAAATTGTGGCAGTGGAGGTCTATTTAAATTCACCATCATGAACTAGCTTATGTACAATATAATCGAGCTGCAATATCAATAATCGTACGATAGTCGTTATGTAGTAACGAATCAAAACGTAATTAATGATTTAAAACAGATTTTTTTTTTTAAATGGTCATGAAAAAATATTGTCTCGACACAGATGAGCAGACGAGTGCATTTGTCAAGCCCTGTATATATATTTACACATGCACATACATACACATGCAGGTATTATAGAGACAAAAAAAGATACATTTAGTTACGTTAATAAATTCGTTGTTTGAGACAAGCAATTTTCATGCAATAACATTTATAATATTTAATTTGGATCATAGGTATCAAAACACGAGGCCCACTAAGACTTATTTTGTTGTGCTTAAATGGATTGGCGGCAAATATTAGAAAATACAATTATAATGGTAGGGAGAGAAAATACAGCTATGCATTATCATTAACGATATATATACATTTCCTAAACAGAAACAATGGAGAAAACAAAAGAGAAAACAACAAATTCATGCCAAAAGCTGGAGGAAAGGAATATTTTAATTGCACAATGAATAGATATATTTAGCAAATTCCATATCACAAAAGGGAAGGTACATACATGCAAACAATCAATTATATAAAGAAGAGGTTTGTGTATGTTAGGGCAGATCTTCTGTAGTGGTGTCTATTGGTTATTAAACTTTGTTCACTGTGGCTATCGGGCCATCAAGCTTGTCCTAATGCTTATTTTAGACACCATCCGCCATTGGGTCACCGTTTGTGGCAACATCCACTCTTGCGCCACAAATTATGGCACTATCCGCTCTTGGGCCACAAATTGTGGCACCATCCGCCTTGTGCCACCGATTGTGCCCCCAGACGCACTTGGGTCATCGATTGTGCCACCAGACGCACTTGGGTCATCGATTGTGCCACCAGACGCCCTTGGGTCACCGATTGTGCCACCAGACGCACTTGGGTCATCGATTGTGCCACCATGCGCTCTTTGCCATCGTTCTGACCCTCATACGCTCCTAGACCATTGAGCGTGTCTCAATGGGAACCTTATCGCGATTTGACAAATATTAATTGAAAGAAAAACAGCCGCGGACAACTGTGAAACAAATGGAGGCAAAAAATAAAATATTGTATACAACAGGTAGCATACGACAGATGTCAACATTCATTTGACACATAATTCACACGCAGTTTTAGAGTGATTTTAATCGAGAAAAATAATAGAAAAAAATTCAAAATTGAAGACAGTTCCATATGGGACATTGGGTCATGGAGAATGTGTTAGAAGATATCAGTTTAGGTTTTTTTAATATGACAACATATTATCCATATTGCATGTTTCCATAAGATTTTGTCAGATTTTCAGATAGTCTTGCTCTTGCCTTGCTCCGCAGTTGCAAGTCTCATCTTCCCTGTATAACCATCTCTTTAAGTTATTACTGCATTGTGATACTCTAGTTCGTAGTTTGTTTAGTGTCTTCCATGTTGAGAAGACAAGTGGAGACTAAGTGCAGGTAACTCCCGCACTTCGATCCATGGGATCTGGATCAGTTCATTCCATTTTTCGATGGGAATTTTCTGGGAAATTTATGTACTGGCTGTGTTGATTGTAAGAAACTGACTTCTTTTAGATTGTAGTCTTGTGCACTGCCCTTTGTGTTTAATCACATGGTGCCTTGGGTCGTTTATCTGTTTCTCTTTTACAATTTTTTGTGCGACACTTGTTCGTGTCTCATTTGGTGCTGCGTCGGTTATATGGTATATTTTACAGTTAGAGAAGGCTTTACACACCCTGTATAATTCTACCAGTCTCATTCATTGCTGTATCATTGAGTTTGACATGTGCCGAATGTTTTCAGACTGGCGCTGCGTACTCAGCTACATAGAAACAAATAGCAAGTGCAGATGCTCGGAGGACATCTATCTGTGCTTAGTGCCAGACAATTTTCGGATGACAATATTTCTTGCGTGCATTTTCTTTTTTGTTTCCGCTGTGACGATCAGGCCTGAAGTTTCTTTACTGGTAGCGATTCACTTCCTCTACTTCACCCGGTCCACATCCGTTCTTCGTACATAGTCCCAGCACTAGTTCTTCTTCATTTCCGCTTCTGTGGTCCTTCGTCTCGATTTCGCCTTGTCTTTGGGGTCCAAAGCATTTCAGTCCTGGTTCTCTTCATTGCACATGGTCGATCCAATCCGAAAGTGGGGTACAATTTCCAAAACAACTTGACCTTTAATAAACTTCTTATTCTTCTTCTCCTTCTTCTTCTTCGTCTTCTTCTTCTTCGTTCATTCTCAATCGCCGGCTGTCAAGCCCTTAAAAGGGCTTTGCAAGTAGCAGAATGTTGTCATGGGAACGGAATGCATTCTGTCGTATTTTATAGCTTGTCTGCGATATTCGCACCTTTCGGTCCGACACATCCAATTTCAGCAGGCATTTCTCAGTACCGGTTTAGCCTTTTCTCTTCAATCCCTTATCCTTAGCCATTCTGCTCTGTTGCAGTCTGCTATCCAGGATCACTGCGTGGAGGTGTAAAAGAGTCTTGGCAGCTCTGGGTCGCTGGCCCCGGACACCAGCAGTCAGCTATGGGTCGCTGACTGCTGCAGCTCATGTGCTGCTCAGTATCTTGATCCCATCTATAATAAACTATAAATAAATTGTAAGTTGTTGTTGTTATTGCTACCCATAGCTGAGGAATAATCAAGCTCTTGGCAGTTCAATGTCGGTGTTTTATAAATACATTTCCTCTTTAATTGTTCATTGCCTTACGGTGATTTAGCAATTGTCGGTGGCACTTGTAAACATGTTTTCTTTATGTCTGTAAGCGATTTGCACTCAATGAGTGAGTGTCTCGCTGTTTCATCAGAGTGAGACCAGTGTCTGCACAATAGCAGGTTTTGAGGTTTGATGCGGTGTAGGTGACTATTGACTCGATTGTGTCCTGTTCAGAACTGAGAAATTAGGTTTGTAACTTATGTAGCCCTTTACAGATGAGTAAACGTAAGTAATTAAGAACTGGGCGCGAACCAAACATCTTTGCTGCGAGAGACACGCTGTCACCACCTTGTCACTCGGATACTTGAAATTACTTGGAAGCTCCACCCTAATGGAGTGGCAGTGAAGTGGAATTTTGGTCCCGATCCACGCCTTACGAACAGAAGTAACAACAAGAACATGTCATTAGTGAGTCAAGTCTAAATTGGATATGCTTCTAGGGAGTCAACATTCAAACTTGAACCACTTGTCATCTGGCACGAGCCACCATCTCACAGTTGCAGCTCATCAGTTTGTGTAGTCTAAGACCATTTAAGTCTTGCCAAATAGTCGTCTTGAGCGACAAACGACAGAAGAAACAAAATTCTTGTTACAAATTTGATTAACAATAAACATGAGGATCCATTTTGACCGATAATGATTGAAGCAGACAGAAACATCAGCAGTACACCAGACCCAATTCTCCAACTCAAAAAGAAATCAACAAACTACCTTGTTTCACCTGAGAACTGGACACTGCAGACTACTAGAACATCTTTACATCGATGAGTGCCCATGTGGAACAGGATGCCAGAACTCGAGCATATTCTACAAGAATGCCCAATCTATAGGGAAATGAGATGCCAGACCTGGCCAGAGGGTGCGGAGCTGAGATAAAAGCTGTGGGGCAGCTACTCTGACCTGGTGAAGACTACAGACTTCATCATAGCGACTGGCCTGCAGATAGAGCATGACCAAAAGATCCTGAACGCAAAGAAGAAGACTGATTGAAGTATGTTTAAAGTTTTCATCTCTTAATATCATTGCTTTGATATGTTTATCAAAACATTTTTCATTCAGATGACCCTAACATAGAAGAACACCTTAGTGTCTTTGATAATGCCTGTGTTATATATATTATGAAGATTAACACAGAAAAGACAGAGACATTGAAAATCAACAGAATAGAAAAGACACTAAATATTCAGATGAAAAATACTGATCTGAAACATGTCGGAGAATTCAAATACTTGGTTATTGTGTTCACACATGATGGATGGATGGACATAGAAGTGAAATCAAGAATCAAGAAAGCAAATATAGTTTCTTATAAACTCTCACTGGTATTAAGATACAAACACATCCCAATGGAGACATAGAAACAGTTGATAAATAGTATTTTTATAAGAACTCTCAACTACCAGTGTCAGACTTGGACTCCCACCAAGACACACGAAATAAATAAATCATGTAATGCGAAATGAGGTGTTTAAGAAAAGCGGTAGGTGTCATTAGCATGGATAGAGAACGATAAGAAGAAATACGAAAGAAGTTTGGTCCAATATCGTGCATGGATTACACGGAAAGACAGGAAGTGGTTCGGACACCTTACAAAAATGCAACCAAATCTACCAGCTGTGCGGTTCTACAACACCAGACAAAAGGGTTTAACAGCACAACTGTTAAGAGACATCAAGAAAAATATGGATAGACGGTGTAAGTGAGATACTGATAAAATGCATAATACCAACAGCATTGGCAACACATATGTCATATGAAAGAAAATTACACCTTCTCATGAGGTCTAATAACACATCTAACACACGAAAAAAAACTTTCCGCGAGGTTTAACGACACATCTGGCACACGAAATAAATCTACACCTTCTCACGATGTCTAACGACTTATCTGGCACACGAAATAAATCTACACCTTCTCACGATGTCTAACGACACATCTGGCACACGAAATAAATCTACACCTTCTCACGATGTCTAACGACTTATCTGGCACACGAAATAAATCTACACCTTCTCACGATGTCTAACGACTTATCTGGCACACGAAATAAATCTACACCTTCTCACGATGTCTAACGACACATCTGGCACACGAAATAAATCTACACCTTCTCACGATGTCTAACGACTTATCTGGCACACGAAATAAATCTACACCTTCTCACGATGTCTAACGACTTATCTGGCACACGAAATAAATCTACACCTTCTCACGATGTCTAACGACTTATCTGGCACACGAAATAAATCTACACCTTCTCACGATGTCTAACGACTTATCTGGCACACGAAATCAATCTACACCTTCTCACGATGTCTAACGACTTATCTGGCACACGAAATAAATCTACACCTTCTCACGATGTCTAACGACTTATCTGGCACACGAAATAAATCTACACCTTCTCACGATGTCTAACGACTTATCTGGCACACGAAATAAATCTACACCTTCTCACGATGTCTAACGACTTATCTGGCACACGAAATAAATCTACACCTTCTCACGATGTCTAACGACACATATTTCAAAGACAAAAAAATTAAATGGCTTGGTCAAACTCGTGAGAATGCAGTTCTTCTTCCTCTTTGTTTTTCGTCTTCTTCTTCTTCTTCTTCTTCTTCTTCTTCTTCTTCTTCTTCTTCTTCTTCTTCTTCTTCTTCTTCTTCTTCTTTTCTTCTTCTTCTTCCTTTTTGTTTTTGTTTTTCTTCTTCTTCTTCTTCTTCTTCTACTTCTTCTTCTTTCATTCTCAAACAAAGTCAAGGTCCCGGTGTCTCTTACAAGGGACACTGTTTTATCTCCGTTACAGCTTTTTGTCTCATATCTGTCCCGCGAGACGAGTATTGTTCTCTCTCTTGCTGGGTGAGCATGCAGCTTTGTACGGTCATGATATGTTCCCCACATGGACCACTTGTCATCTGTCCCAATTCTCATTTTGTTGTAAAGATGACCCTTGAGTCTGGGGATCAGCTACTGCTGCACGTATATGCTTAAAACAAGCGGCGCAGCACACTATGCCCACCATCACACACACACAAAAAACCAAAAAAAAACATTAGCTCCCAACTCGGATTAATGATTAAAAAGCAATACTTGAAATTCTTGGAATCCTGGTATGCAAATAGGCATGTTAATGTCTGTTTCCAGGTAGCCAAAGGCTATCGGCTATCCGTAGTAGGTATTTAAAACTAGACCTGGGGGCAAGTAGAAATAATGTGAGTAGATTTTTAACTGGAGTTTTTAAATTTGTATCCGGGCAGCGGCCGATACGATACGCCCACTCTTTTCGATTTCTAGCTGCCAAGGGATTTTCAACGTGTTCGACACTGGACACGGGAGTCCGATCTCACTACCCAGAGATCAGGGGAATTTATATCAGAAGATTCATGTGAAAAAAAATCTCGGTTTCCACCGTGATTCGAACCCGAGACTTCCGGCACCCGAGGCGGATACCTTAGCTAGAGACCACTGAGCAAAGCAAAAGACAGAACGTAAAACAGTTCCATAGCAAACACTGTTGTCAGCGATGAAGTGTTAGTGTACATAGAGGTTCCAACTTTTCAGAATTTAGGTGACCAGTAACGTCATCTCAAAGGTGTTATCTCTATTCATAGCAGGCACTGCCGTTAGTGGTGAAGTGCTAGAGGTTTTAGTGTACGTAGAGGTTTCATTTTTGAGGAGTTGTGTGGCCAGATGACTTCCTCTCAAACGTGTTATCTCTATTCATAGCATACACTGACGTCAACGGTGAAGTGTTAGAGATGTAAGTGTACATATAGCTTTAAGTTTTTGAGGGGTTTGGTGACCAATTAGCTTCCTCTCTATCAGTCCTTCTCTATTCATAGCAGACACTGCCGTAAGCGATGAAGTGTTAGAGGTTTTAGTGTACTTAGAGGTTTCAGTTTTTGAGGGATTTGGTGACCAGTTAACCCTTCTCTCTATCGTTTCTACTCTATGTCATCATGTATCCACTTACGAGCTCTGTCCGCGAAAAAGTCGTTAGGGTTTATATAACGGCATTGAGAATAGTCCACATCTCTATTGCTGGTATAACGGGCGGCGCTGAAAGCACTTAGCACTGAAAGTGGATGTCCTCTAGAAAAAAACCGCTCCCACCAAATCAAGTAATCACTTCCGACAGTCTGTGGTCGAGCGCTTGAGAGCTTCGTTAACAATCCTACTGTACCAGGGTCGAATCGCACCGTACTTCGTTTGACAGGCTGGGTACGTCGTGGGTTTTTTTTGGTCACAGCGTGATCCATTCTTAAAGTCGACCCAGCTGTTGTTGTTGTTGTTGAATAACCACAATTAGGATCACTTTTTTGTGCGCCCTAAACAAGGACGTTAAGTGGAGGGTTGTCGTAGCTTTCCCCATATCCTGAGCGTGCTGCTGAAGCTGCGCAGGCGTCATCTAAGCGGTTGTGCTATTCTTGGTTCATCTGCGTTTCGCTGACTACTACGGGGATCACGTCGATCCCTCACCTTGCTAACTAGACTGCCATGAGAACAGTCCATTTCCAGGGAAGGCTACGAGGAAGCCAAGGTTAGGGTCGTGTCCAGTATGTTTTGCCTGAACCTGCACTAACATGTCTGATCAGTATATTTTGCGTGACCAGGCGTTAGTCTTCATTCTCCGACCCATCTGTAAATGGGTACTTGATGAAATCAGGAGAAAATTTCGAAGCGGCTGCTAGAGCTACGGAGTTCATGCTCTGTCGTCGGCACTTTCAGCAATGAAAGTGTCTTAGCACATATAGGGGGCGCCAGGTGCAAGGTGCAATTCGGTCAGTTCTATTCTAGAAGGTCGGTGAAGAGAGCCAGGAGCGAAGTAAACATTTACTGTTGTGAGGACTGGCGCATGACTCGACAAAATCCGTTTTATGTCACACGGAATAGCTCTAGCCGTTCTGCCACTTGAACTGTATCAGCACAATGACTGGGCTTACATGGCGGATGGGATAACTTGGAACATGGGAAGAGTTGAGATGATGTCAGGATTGATGGTTGTGGTAGGAATATGTCGTCATTGGCATTAGGCATTTACACATCATCATCATCGTCGTCAACATCATCAACATCATCATCAACATCATCGTCAACAACACCATCGGCATCATCAGCATCATCGTCATCATCATCGTCATCATCATCAACATCATCATCAACAACACCATCAACATCATCATCAACATCTCCATCAACATCACCAACATCACCATCAACATCATCAACATCACCATCAACATCATCAACATCACCATCAACATCACCAACATCACCATCAACATCACCATGAACACCATCAACATCACCATGAACACCATCAACATCACCATCAACATCATCAACATCACCATCAACATCATCAACATCTCCATCAACATCATCAACATCACCATCAACATCATCAACATCACCATCAACATCACCAACATCACCATCAACATCACCATGAACACCATCAACATCACCATGAACACCATCAACATCATCAACATCACCATCAACATCACCATGAACACCATCAACATCATCATCAACATCTCCATCAACATCACCAACATCACCATCAACATCATCAACATCACCATCAACATCACCATCAACATCACCATGAACACCATCAACATCAAGTGTCAAGTCAAGTCACGTTGACGACTATTTCCTTCCACTTCAGATGCTCACTTGTTCGCCATCTAGTTTATCCACTTATCCAACCCTAGACATTCTTTATGCCCTCCCCTGCCAATGTTACCCGTGAAATGTCGATTCGTCACAAAGTTTTTCAGACCCTCTCGAGTTTTTTTGTTGTTGTCATGTAACCAGTATTATTTTCCTTTTTCTTTTAGTTAACAGTGATCGTTTAATATTGACTCCCTGTAATAAATCTTAATTTTATTGATTATATTTCTTCCCTGGAACCACACTTCTGAAAGGCTTTGTGATTATTCTATTTTTCTTTTCCTTGTCCAGGACTCGCATGCACAAAGCAAAATCGGTTCTACGTAAACCTGCAAAAGTCTCTCGATTACATTGTCAGGAACCTGTTTATTCAAACGTTTTGTGTTTCCTGAAAACCACCTTAGCTAGTGTCATTCTGTTTTTTATTTCGTTTCCTCTTCTACATCTTCCGTCATTTGTAATGTTGTTCCCGTGATATTTGAGCTGCGTTGTTTGTAACAAAACAGATACAACAGAAGATAACCCCATTCAAAATTAAGTACTACAGAAGGATTCTGAAAATATCGTGGACAGAACAAAATACAAATAGAGAAATTCTGAAACTGCGTTTGAAAGAAAATTGGCTTATATTTGGTTGAGATTATTTTACCCTTAGCTCATCACGTAGCATCGCCTTTATAGAACTTCGTTCCAATCACAGTCTGATTCTTTGTCTAGACGATTTGATAATCGTCCATGATTCACAGCCATAAGCTGCTACATACCCTGTGTAAGCGAAGCCAAGCATGGGTGTTGTCCAAGGCCCGAGAGAACACAATCTCCACCTAAATGAGATGTCTGTGAATGGCAACCGGCGTCTCAATGTGAGACAGATTGAGGAACCAGGACATCCGCAAAAAGGGTTGGTTCCATCCCGTGTGTCGAATACATGTCCAGACAGAAGGTGTAAGATGGCTCTGTCATCTAATGAGAATGCTGTTTGATCAACTTTTCCAGCAAGCTTACAGTGCTTGATGGTCCGGCAGCAATGCGAGAAGGTGCCAGAGTGGAAGATGGATAGACGATTTAAAGACGATGTTTCAGCGACCACGGGTTGACGATGCCAGAAGCAATTGTAACATTTCCAACTTGAGCATGAGCGTTTAGGGCAGGGGTGATGTGGTTGGCGACGCTGCGAACAAAGGTACATGAATGCGTGCCAAGGTCACTCTCCGTCTGGACACTACGCCAAGGTCACTCACCGTCTCAAGAAAGGAAAACGGAGTTGGGGGGAAAGAATGTGTACAGGTAGGAACTGACCACTGGCGTTCCGATTTGGGTAGTGGCGGATGAGTGACGGATGGGAGGACAGCGACGCTTGCGGCGATAGATGAGTGACAGGTGTTCAGAGTAATTCGTTCCAATAACGACTGAATAGAGCTATCCCCCATAGACCCATTGGAAAGCGCTGATACTGCTTGAGAGTATATAACACTAGACAAAGTTTAGCTCATGCAGACTGGCCATGGAGAGAGGGATGAGAGCGAGAGAGAGAATGTAGATAGGAGTCTATTTAGCTCACCGACATAGTAGAAGAGCGATTGATAGACTGTTGTAAGAATGTTAGAGATAGAACCGGATCGCTCAACCAGCATATGCATTGAGTCTGGGCCAGTCGCTTAAATAGATGTGTGCGTTTTGTGTGTAGATGTAATCTGAACGTGTGCTGTACGAAGGACACCTTGTGACCGAGGTATGTCCTAACGAGTTAAGCGAGTGTGTAGATAGACTAGGTGAGATCTAAATGGGTGTGTGGTGTGTGTAGACACCGAGGAAACAAGGTATGTTCTAGAGTTGTGTGTATACGCAGATTGACTGAGTTGAGAGATCATATGTGAGTATACGTGGAATATATTGAATGCATTATGTCCAGAGGGAATTTGAGTGAGGAAGAGTTTTTGAGAGTGTGTTGGGGATGCAAATAAGGTGATGTGTGTGTAATGTGTGTACGGCAATAGAAGATAGTTGGGAATTCCATCATTAGCTAATGCTTAAAATTTCCGCCTTAGTTTAATATTTATATTAACATTTATATACTTATGGATATTTAGTTAAGATATTTTGTGTATTGTGTGTAATTTCATTGCACTCACTTTGATAGTGTTGCATGAGTATTATATAATAAATATGTCATCAGCTGTGTGCTATGTCATTTGCTGTGTGAAGGTCATGAATGTTGTGGTTGAGTGTGGTAACGTTTTAGTTAGAATAACCCTAGTGCAAACAGTGGGATCTGCTACACAATGCATATGATCCAGGAGAGGCGACAGACTCCCCACGCCACCCATCAGGGTACAAGGGGACTGAAATCTAAATAACCATGCAGTTTTGTCTGTGTTAGAGACGCTGCAAATTGTTATGACCAGTTTCTGAAAATCTCGTTCACCGATAAGCACCGTGTTATCAACAGCAGGTATCGCAAACAAGGATGTTTTTTTTGTTTTTTTTGCGTTCGCCTTATTTCTCTATTCTCCAAGGCGTTGCACTGTGGTTTTTATTTTGCGCCTGTCTTCCAGTGCATCCGACTTCAGCATTCATTTTATGTAAGGGTCTGCTTTCGCCTGCATTTTCTAAGGGTTTTCTTCTCCGGGGTAACGATCGGTGCTGTGATGGGGATCGAACCCAGCAATTTTTGGTTGTGAGCAGTGCCATTTAACCACTAGCCCACGCCGTCCCTCAAACGAGGATGTGGAACAGGGGTAACATTAGTGAACATTTCTCAATTCAATCTGAGATCAAGGTCCCAGATTCTCTTACATGCAAAGGTCATCGTTATATGTAAGGCGGTTTTATCTCCATACAGCTGTCACTTATCCATATAGCGAAACCAGTATTATTCTTGACGCTGCGTGGCCAAGGGGTGACAGTCTTGGTTTTCACAATCCCAGCGTTACGGGTTCGATTCCCACTTGTGTCCAGTTTGGCAGACACTGTGTTTTTTTTTTTATCTGGCTAATGCTCCTCCACGTAGAGGAAAGTAATGGCAACCTACCGTACTGCACACTGGTCAAGAAACTTATAACAGCCAAATAGGTGGCGGTTGTAAGAGGCCACGTTCTGTAAAAGTATATGCTACTTACTTTAGTATTATTCTATATTTCCCTGTATGAGGGTGCAGCTTTGTAGGATGTGTTCCACTGAGGTGGTATGCTTCCCACATAAGCATCTGTCATCTGCCTCAATTCTAATTTTGTTGTAAAGATTACTATTGACTCAATTATGCTCAGTTCTCAGTTTGAAAATGACGTGTTGCTATTCTCTATTTAAATACACACACACACATATTTATATATATATATATATATATATATATATATATATACATATAGAGAGAGAGAGAGAGAGAAAGAGAGAGAGAGAGACAGTAGGTAGCATATCCTTTGAAGAACGCCGCTTCTTATAACTCCAACCTATCTGGCTCTTATAAGTTTTAATATATATATATATTATTGTATATGACGACACAACAATTTTTAACGAATTTATCGGTTTTGTTCCTGGCTCTGGGGACTCCATCACAGAGAAGGTTCCAGAAACAAAGATGTGTAATGGGACCTTGAATTATGCAGATTATGAATACATAGCTACTCATGCAATGCATTACATATAAATAAACACATAATCATATCCATGCAACAATACTGAAAGATTCATCGGAAGCAGCAACATAATAGTCTCCATTAACGCATAAATGATTCTAATCAATGCAAGTTGAACTCCCTGTAGAGCATAGGTCTTCAACAAATAGAAACCTTTAGGTTGCTATTTCTGTTGAAGGATGTGTGGCAAAAAGTTCCTACGGGATGGGGTAGCCAGCCCCATGCATAACCCTCCTTAGTCGTCTCTTACAATAGGCCTACTAGGTTACGATACTACTGTTCTTTGCTCTCTTTATGGTCTTCAGTAACACTCTAGAAACGCGATTCTTATACACATTAAAACTTTATATAGTTACTACAAAAAAACACCTTAAAAAAACAAAACAACCACACACACATTTTTATATATTCTAATATTACTATTATTATTATTAATATATTCTAATATTACTATTATTATTATTAATATATTCTAATATTACTATTATTATTATTAATATATTCTAATATTACTATTATTATTATTAATATATTCTAATATTACTATTATTATTATTAATATATTCTAATATTACTATTATTATTATTAATATATTCTAATATTACTATTATTATTATTAATATATTCTAATGGCCTCAACAACAACAAAATATTTGCTAAAATTGGTAATTGTTCTTTATATTCTGATGGAGTCAAAAAGTAATCTTAATTTCAACATGGCCGTATTGTTACGATGCCTGTCTGCTGAAAGGGGAGAGGACCGAATCTCCGGCATATGTTGTTTTTTCTGTTGGGGTTGCAATAAACAAGCTTGGGCAGCACACAACACGGTGACAGCAATGCCGAAGTAGAATATATTCCAGTCCTTTAAAAAAAAAAAACCCCGACTACCTCGGCAATGGAAGTAAAGTCGTAACACAGTTACACAATAAAGGATTTATTTTCAAATATACTAAGGTTATTTTTTAAACGCAAGCTGTGTGAGCATTCTATTTGGCTTTAAATGAATAAATGAATAACTGAAAAATTATTTATATCATGACAATTCGCTTGCCTTTTTTTTTTTTTCATAGATCCGCCTCTGATTAAGCCAACTATACAATGAGTGTCCCTTTAAATTCACTCCGGGGGGCAATTTCCTTCCATGCATTGAGGGTACGCCTCTGACGAGTAAGGTTGATATTTAGTACAACAACTTGTTACAAAAGTGGGGCAGGGGCGTGTTACAGAGTGACTCACGTACTGGAGAGAGTGCAGCACTGAAGCCCGCCTGGCAGTAACCTTGGCGATGGAACCCCCAATTGTCTGTAGAGACACATACACAAACACACAACATGTCAAGACAACATCTACCGCTGTAGCACTTCAAGCAAGACAAATAGATGGTGTTTATACATAATTATGCCTTCAACAAAATGTACAACATCAATAGACATACAACATAATCGCAATTGTAATTTGGTTGATGCATACTGACATGGTTGGGCACATCCCATAATGGAAGATTAGTTAATGACAAATTCACTGATCTAGTCACAGTAAATTATATATATATATATATATATATATATATATATATATATATATATATATATATATATATATATATATATTAATATATATATATGCATATATGTTATATATGGAATACGATACATAATCAACAGTACATTTATCTTTCTGTTATCAGTTCCAGACATATATATTACTGCATGCAAATGATATGTTTACAAGAAATAGCCATTTGCATTATAAGAAACTTAACTAAACATAAATGAACGTCTGAATGCTGGTTTAGAAGACTCTACAGAGTCTGTATACAACTAGTTACTTGAAGAGTGGTTTTTACAGATGTGCGAGTCCATCTCAATAGACTTAAACACTAGAGCTAAATAGACCTGCAACCAGTTAGGCGCCATCTATAACTGCTCTACACAAACCACCTGAGAAAAGGTACAAATAACTTGGGCAGATTATTAATTTGAATTGTGTCCGGGCAGCGGCCGTTACGCGTACTCTTTTCGATTTGCAGCTGCCAAGGAATTTTTAACGTGCTTGACACTGAACACGGGTGCACGATCTCACTACCCAGAAATCAGGTGAATTTTTACCGCAAGATCCACGTGAAAATTAATTCCGGTCTCCACCGTGATTCGAATACGCGACCTCCAGCACCCTAGGCGGACACCTTACCTCGAGACCACTGAGTTCCTGAGTAGATTAATGTCTGGTAAGATGAAACACTGTCAGTCAGGGTCAGATAAAATATACTGACCAAGACCTCCACCTTACTTCCACGTAGGTCTGTCTGGAAACGACCTGTTTACGTGACAGCCTGGCTAACGAAGTGGGAGATCGACGTGATCTCTGCAGTAGTGAGTTACACGCAGATATAGCCAAGCATGACACAACCGCCTTGAGAACCTCGGTTCGCCTTCATCAGCACAGTGTCGTAAAGTCAGGAAAGCTATTCTAACCTGCCACTTAACACCCTGTTCAGGGCACACAAAAGAGTAGTCTTGTTCATTGTGAGCATTCAGCAACAACATCGTGAGCGGAAGTAGTAGCAGTCAAAGAAACCCCACAGATAGTAGGAACAATGCAATGCATGTCATATATTAATAGCTGTCCATAGTTGTCGATGAGGACCGCCGACATCATCCTTGTCACATCATTCCCTGATGTGTGCGCATGGGGCTGAACAAGCAATGCGGGCACGAAAACTTCTGCTGCATAACGGGCACACGAGGTCTGTAGAAGGTGTTGGTGTTCCTACTGTTCGTGGTTTCCGGTTCTCTTGTCTGCTCTGGGCTTTCACAACACGGCGGTCTTCGCCGGTAGATACACCCGCTTTTTCTCCGCTTCCCCAGACAGATTTGTTTTGCGCAAGACATTCCCAGCTGTTGACATCTATCTGGCAACTTTTCAGGGAGTCCCTCAGATTGTCTTTAAAACGTTTCTTTGGACGCCCTCTCTCCTGCCTTTCCCCTCTCAGCTCGCCATAGAGGAGCTTCTTTAGGAGCCGGTTGTCTGACACACAAACGAGGTATCCGGCCATCCTAGTCGTTCTTTTTGTAGCAGTATATGGATGCTGGGCATGTCAGCCCTCGAGAGAACATCGATCGATGTTAGTGACAATGACATATATAACAGACCGACAAATGCATGTATCGATGGTAAACAAATGTCTGCTATTTTTGCCATCATAGAGTAAGGCTTCACAGTAAGAGGACGTCTACGCTATTAACGGATTGACGTTTTCAAAGATACAATTAAAATACATGGACTGAAAAGAGCGGCCACGCAAATAGTAGAGGACAGAAGATTTCACATCCCAAATTGTTTAGCGACAAATAAACTAATACTAAGAATAGTAGTTAGGTCCAGCAACAACGCAGTACAATTGAGATACTGACACAAATAATGATAGTTCTAGCGACATTACTAGAAAAATGAGGTAATTAAATCAATAGTGGTAGTTTTAGCGACACAGGTGAACAAATGAAGTAGTGATACAAATAGTAGTAGTTCCAAATGATACTGCCCTTACGGATGAAAGGTACAAATAAATTATTCGAAGCTCAGGAGGTACTGAAGGCTAAAAGTTGATAAAATCGTAAATACGTAATGGCTTAGTGACCTTACCAGGATTAACTAAACCCACATCAGGAAGTTGAAACCATCACTTGATTAGTTGTTAAAATATTACATGTTACCATATTGACCAGGCCTTGTTTGATATACTCGTTTTTGTAGATGGAGTACATTGACTCACAAGTCCATGGCCACTTCCTGGTATTGGCTTCTATTAAGTATTGTTGTTGTTTGTGTGTGTTCTTTGTGTGTGATTTGTTAATTGCTTTTGTTTGTTCTTTGTCGCAGACGAAGATCACGTGGCCGTAACGTTGTTGATTTTGTCTTGTGCAGCTACTGTGCCGTATTTGTTGTTTTTATCGACTAAGGATGAAGTGTTAGTGACTTCACTATGTTAGCTAGCCACCTATTTGTATGTGAGCTTACATATACAATCATAGCTGTATTCTCTGCATGGAGGTAGGCTTAAAGCTATTTTCATCCCTATATTCACTGTTTGGAGGTGGGTTACATTAATATCTTCATTGTTTGCTGTCACTGTTTGTAGGTGAACTTACAGCTACTATATTTATTGTATTCACTTAGAGGTGGGCTTACAGCTACTATCTTTACTGCATTCACCGTTTGGAGGTGGGCTTACAGCTACTATCTTTGCTGCATTCACCATTTGGAGGTGGGCTTACAGCTACTATCTTTGCTGCATTCACCGTTTGGAGGTGGGCTTACTGTTACTATCTTTGCTGCATTCACCGTTTGGAGGTGGGCTTACAGCTACTTTCTCCCTTGTATGGACTGATCATGTTTTCTTCTCACTCCACGTGAATTATACCCCAACTACTACAGCCGTTGGTCTCACAGAAATACGATATCAAAGGAAGAATGTGCTGTTTTGCCGATTTGGTTTCTGTAGCAATCCTTTTACATGATACGGTTGCCAGGCCCAAGCAAAACTCTCTTTAATCACCTTTAACGACATGTTTGTAACGTTTTCTGATACCACCCTGACGGCCTTGACATTTAGATGACGTATATGTGACCTCTAAGAACGACGTCGTGGCTCCGTGCAGCTGTCAAATAGCTCGTATTGACAGCGCTAAGAAAAAAGTTGAAGGTGAAAATACACGAGCCGAACAAATTTGCGAATCATTACGTTTTAGTGCAATTGAATCAATAGTTTGGCTTTGTTTAGTTTGATTATTAATTATTCTGACCGTTTCTTTGTCTTCATCGTACTTATCAACTTGGGGTGCATAGGCCACCAAGGCACATTCTCCAAGCAAGTCTTACCTGTGCTATTTTCTCAAATTATTGCAGACTTCTCTACACTTTTCTAACAAAAACGGGTCATGCTGTCTTGAACATGCCTCCTGGATCAAGACGCTGAGCAGCGCATGAGCTGCAGTGGTCAGCGACCCATAGCTGACTGCTAGCGTCAGGGCCAGCGAACCAGAGCTGCCAAGACCCTTCTACACCTCCACGCAGTGATCCTGGATAACAGGCTGCAGCAGGGCAGACTGGCTGAGGAGAAGAGGGAATGCTAACCCGGTACTACAAAAATGCTTGCTGAAGTCGGATGTGTTGGACTGAAAGGTACAAATATCGCAGTCAAGCTGTAAACTACGACACAATGCATTCCGTTCTCTGGACTACATTCTGCTACTTAAGCCCTTTCATGGTTTGGTAGCGGGAGATTGAGAACGAAGAAGAAGAAGAAGAAGAAGAAGAAGAAGAAGAAGAAGAAGAAGAAGAAGAAGAACATGCTTCCAACAAATTACTAGAATCAGACCTTTCTTCTTCTTCTTTGCATTCGGTTTCGTATGCTCGTTTTATGCCATCAGATGGGCCGCCTCCATGAAGTGACACGTCAGTCGCAGGTCCTCAATGGTTCCCCACAGTTTGTCTTGCATGTTTCTTTCCTCAGGCCAGGTCTTCTCATGGGAGCCTTTGTGCGGTGGACATGTTTGCAGGATGTGTTCTGGAGTATGGGGTCCTCTCTGACATGTACATTGTGCAGTCTGTGCTGCTTTCATGTTATGCGTGTGTGCATTTAGTCAGCATTGATCTATTCTGACGTGGAAAATTCTGTTATACTGTTTCCAGGCCTTTCTAAAAAACTGTTTATGATTTAAAAAATGTGGTGTTGGACTTGACTTCAACAAATAGCTGACATCAGGTTTTTCTAAAAAAAAAAACTTGGTTACGGTAAGAAAAATGTAGTGTTGGACTTGACTTCAACAATTAGCTGACATCAGGTTTTTTTTTTTTTTTTTTAACTGGTTACGGTGAGAAAAATGTAGTGTTTGACTTAGCTTAAACAAATAAATGAAATCAGACATTTATAAAAACTGGTTACGGCAAGTCCAATTTAGTCAATGACTTATGCTTCAACAGAACTAGCAACGAGATTTCTGAAATCATGCAGGGAGTGTAAACTAGCCGTCTGGATTTACAAGAAAACTAGAAACAATAGCCCCTTTATCATGAAAGCATAACAAAACAAAGATCATGTTTTCACGGGTATCATAAGAAGAAGAAGACATACAGTCAACTTAATATCAACGGTTTCATTAAACCGTTTCATTGGTGTATTAACATAACAGCTATACAAGACTTTTGATGAAAACTGTCGGAGCAGTTTAGTTATGCGTCTGTTACCGAAGTGCCAATGTATGTAAATGTATATTCGAGTACATGACCTTGAATAAATGCAGTCACTTTTAGAGAGATCATGAGAGAGAAAGAGAGATGGAGATAGAGAAAGAGGGAGGGTGGGAGAGAGAGAAAGAGAGATGGAGATAGAGAAAGAGGGAGGGTGGGAGAGAGAGAAAGAAATAAAGATAGGCACAGAGCGTGAGTGAGTGAGTGAGAGAGAGAGAGAGAGAGAGAGAGAGAGAGAGAGATTGGAAGATGATCAATATAATATATCCGGGTTAATCAGTCCTAGGGCCTGTGTTTCAGACTATTGTAATCGATACAACGGAAGAGCGTCCGTGATTTCAAAGTCTCCGGTAATGTAAAAATGTTTTTACTTTTGCCAGGAAAAGTTGTGTTTCACTATATCAAATATGGGGGAAAACTTCACGCCTGGTCAAGCTGAATATACTGGTCGGACATATTAGTCAGGGTCTGGTAAAATGTACTGGCCAATACCCACACTTCCCTTCCACGTAAATCTCGCTGGAAAAGGATTGTTTCATAGCTGCCTGGCTAACAACGAGGTGGATCAACAAGATCCTTGTAGTAGTGAACGACAGGTAAATGAGGCCAAACATACCACAACCTCTTAGATGACCCCGGTTCCCGTTCATCACCACCTTCATCACCACCTTCATCACCACGTTCATCACCACCTTCATCACCACCTTCATCACCTACCTTCATCACCACGTTCGGGATGTGAGTATAGCTACAACCAGACTGACATTTCTCGCGTTTTTCAGGGAGCAGAAAAAAATGATCTTAGTCACTGTGGGCATTCAACAAACACAACAACAAGCTTTTATGTTACTTGACTTGACCTTGTCCGTTTGTGTCGATTTCTATTTCTCCTATTTTAACAAACTTTCCCATAATCTGGTGACCTGAAAATGTGTACTAGCTTCTACTAGTGAGACATGTTAACATATCACATTGTGATGGATCCTATCAAAAAAGTCAATATACCAATTCACCATAGAAACAATACAATTTAAAAAAATAGCATTTCTTGTAGCCCCCACAACAACAACAACAAAAAACACAGATAAAGAAGTTTCAGTATAAAGAAGAGCGTGTACCACAACAACAACAAAAAACCCGTAGTTCAAAAGAAATATTTACTTCTTTAAAATCACTAAATATACAAGTGATGCGCCGGGGTCTTTGTGTATGACAAGGACAGAAATAGCACAACTGCTCCACAGGGAGCATGTCTTAAGCGGCGACTAACTGTGTGACATGGCTTAACAGCGGCCATGTTTAGGTGGTTTGGTAAGAGCAACATAGACGGCTCCTAATAGGCTACGTGTCTACTTTGCTCTAGTGTTTGAGTTTGTAAAAGATGGACTCGAACATCGGTTAACCACCCTCCGTGGCACTTGTTCCAACGCAGCGGAGCAATAAGCTGCTCGAGCCTAGCCCAGTAAGCTCATATCAGAGCTGGGACCTACACAGCGGCATCTGCCCCTGTAGAAGTACAGGTCAACTAAGACTAAGATCTATTATTCATCCCCTAACAGGCAAAGAAATAACAGGACCACGGCACCAACATGCATGTCGTAAAATGCTACTGAAGAGAGGTGATCATCAGCTAGAAAACATCATCTTGCAACAAACAAAATTGTTATAGAAAACAGGATTGCAAAAGCAATGATTTAGGCATATTGAAGATACGATGGGACCAGTTCATGACTCCATAAGAACAGAGACAAACCAGCTATACGTGTCGATCATCATCCGCAAAAAACGATGGATATACATCGGATATGTCCTTAGAATAAACAACAACCGTTTTCCATTGCAAGCACTCGAATGGACACCAAGATGCGTTCGGAAAAGAGGGAGACCTATGGAAAAACTCAGAAGAATAATCATCCGACAGGGCTCAACTATTGGCCTCAATCCCATACAAGATCTAAAAGTAGTGACGTCACACCACTCCAACTGGAGATCATTGGTTTCTGCCTTAGGCGCCGTATTTGGGGCGCAATGAACATAGATAGAAAGAAGTTTAACTGTAGTGTTGATCCTATACTCCAGCTGGAGCGAAAAAAGAACAAGTAGAAGATATCACCCACCCTAGTGGTAAGAAATCTTACAAGCCAATATATCGACTATGTAGCACTATAAGAAATCTTACAAGCCAATATATCGGCTATGTAGCACTATAAGAAATATTACAAGCCCATATATCGGCTATGTAGCATTATAAGAAATCTTACAAGCCAATATATCGACTATGTAGCATTATAAGAAATCTAACAAGCCAATTAACGGCTATGTAGCATTATAAGAAATCTTACAAGCCAATATATCGGCTATGTAGCGTTGTAAAAAAGTTGTGCAAGTCTATATATCGGCCCTGTAGCACAGTAAGATAGTTTTGCAAGCCATTATATCGGCTATACGTTATTGTAAGAACGTTTGCAAGCAAATAAATTAGCTTTACGGAGAGAATGCGTTAGGCGACTAAAGAGGGATGTGCATGGAACAGGCAACTCTACCATGTAAAACCATTGCTAGAAAACCGCCACTGGAAATGCTCAGCTGCAGGCTTCGACGTCTGTAATTGCGGTCTTATGCTTCGGCTGGGTCTAAAATACGAATCAATCAATGAAAATTGCATCACTCTTCAATTTGATTGTGCCCGCTTATGGGAAGGAGAATTTTAGCGCTGAACAATAATAAACATTTAACTTGGCAATCACAGCCCGTTGTGCAGAGGAAGTGTTTAACTTCATCCCCGATATTCAAATCCAAGGTCTTTTAATAATATAATAACCCGCTTAGGAAACCAAGGCCCGTCGTGTCGATCGTATGTGACCGTTGTCCACGAGACATACACTTCTGATGAGGTGCGGGCGATCTGTCGCAGACAGGTGTTGTACTGGTGACCACTTTGGCGCCTCCGTGTTGGACAAGCTCTTTTTTACAACAGTAGTGTCCCCAGCTAGGTGCCGGAGCTGGCAATTTTGAAGAACCTAGGGCAGGCAGGCAGGCAGGTACCGTGACTGAAGATAGAGAGGCGGCCACGGCCCATCATAGAAGCGATATTCTCGAGATGTTTGTCGAACGACCCCATTGTTGGTAACCCGGTAACAGGAGTACTGCGTGTTCGTTCGTTTTCAGACCTGGACTTCAGTGACTCTAACAAAGGCAGCAGTCGACCTCAGGCTACGGGCACTTCCGCACAGCTTCTAGTGGAAGGACAGTACTGATGTCAAATTCTGCTTCCTTTACCGGTGTGCTGGACTGCAAACTGTGTTCTTCTGTGATGGGGGCTGTGTCGCAGAAACCAAGGTCCGTAGCGTCAATCTTGAGCTTATTGTATAGATGGCATCTCAGTCTGTTGTGTCCTGTGCGTAGCCGGAGAATGATTACATGTTCTCCCTGGAGAGTTGTTGGTAGGCATCGTTTTCTATATGACCAATGTGTATTTTTTTCTATTTTGCTCTGTACTTGACCCTCATCCTATGTTGTAAAAGGGGTAGATTACAAGGGTATGCGAATGGCAGTCTTCAAGGCTCTTCTGATATCTTTGCAAGACTTTGACCTTATACCGATATTCTGACCCATGTGCTCACTAATAAGTTACCTATACCCAAACCACCAAGGCACCCAAGCACAAAACTTCCCAATGTGATGGTTGGTGGACCGGTGCCGACCCACGAGATCTAAGACGTCGGTCCCCAAATGGTGTAAACAAATCGACAAATTATATTTATTCTTTCTTTGGATATCTTTTTCAAATGATCTTTGAAAACACACGATTGTCAGTCCATCAAAACACGATATCCACGATATTGTTTATTTACAAACGAAAGAGGCTCTTCCGATTTATAAATTATTAAAATGTTAACACACATTTAAGATGATCAAAAAAGACCAAAAGTCAATCAATTGGGCAATTGCTGAACCACCCTTGTTCGCTGTTTTTTGGTCAGTTTTGATCGCATGCCATTACCAATATATGTTATGTAGGGCAATACCTGAGTTCCATTTAGTTATTTATACATTCACCACAGACTTAAAGCTGTTCCATAGCAAAAAAACTAGCAACACGCATGCTACACAATACACATGCATAGTGTTTTCCTTTATTCATAAGCTAGTAGCGAGCACTATCACTAATATTGTCACATTTGTATTCTCCTTGCTTCGTTATTTAATTTTATTCTAATGCGGTGTGTATCTGTACTGTGTTTTGCGCCTAATAGTATAGTGTATCCAACTTCAGTATGCATTTTATAAGTAGGTTTTCTGCCAATAGCGTATAACTTTGCTGTATTAAGTTTACAGATCCTCCAAGTTTGTCATGTTAGTAAATACATTTTTAAACAAACCTCTCAGTCCAAACACGATGCATGTGTATAAGTATGAAGTCGTTTTCCATGAAATTTTGTTTTCCCCCCGCCACTTTCCTTCAAACAGGGAGTCTCAAACTGAAAGCTTCTCGAGCACCCAAGTTGAGTTAATGATGACCACCTCAGAACAATGTTGAATGACGCAAAAGTCAAATGAAAACAGCTGCGGTGATTAAAAAACCAGACCTTATATCAAAAAATAAGATACGAAACAAAATTATTATAACGACGTTTATTTCCATTGCTAGGA
The DNA here is from genome assembly GCA_036924085.1 of Ariolimax columbianus. Lineage (NCBI taxonomy): Eukaryota > Metazoa > Mollusca > Gastropoda > Stylommatophora > Arionidae > Ariolimax > Ariolimax columbianus. Next base: position 94,727,521 of record JAVGWX010000003.1, read on the forward strand.
TCCGTATGAATTATTTATAGGGTTCCGGAATAATGAGGACTTGTCTTTGCAGTCGCTAAAAAGTGTGAAAGCTAGGTTTTTGTTTCACATTCCATTTACACAAATATCTGCGTTATTACATTCTTTTTTTTTTTAATGGTCCCATCACTGGCTTTGACATCAGGGATGAAGTGTTTGAGTCTTTGCTGTACTACATTTATTTCGTTAGATGGGGTGTCTTTCCTGTCTGTATTGGATTCCATGGAGATCGCTGTAGTCTAGAGGTTAGGGCACTAGCCTCACACAGAGATAAACGCAAACGGTGGGCGATCGAAACCCGTAAGTTTGAAGCTACACCTGATCTCACAGGAGGTAAGACCAGAGTGCCTGCATCCCGAGTTACCTCCCGTCGTCTCGACCAACAGTCTTGCGACTGATCCAAGGTAACTCGGGATAAGAGTGAGATTGATGACCAGCGCATATTCTTCTTCACTATAATCCAAACACAGCGCACATCACATTATTAAGACAAGAGTGAGATTGATGACCAATGCATATTATTCTTCACTATAAACCAAACACAGCGCACATCACTTTATTAAAACAAAACCGTCTGATGTTGTGACCATCATCGCTTCGCGATGGGCAATAACTTATAGAATTCCCTAGCATCAACTCAGGACACCCATCTACGGTTGGGTAAACTGAAGCGCGTTAAGACCGCGGTTTGAATCAAGTACTTTTACTGTAAGAACATAAGAAATATGTCTCCTAACCTCTCTACTCTTCCGACGCTGGAACAAACTAAATGAAGAAAGTTTGACCAAAATTAATTTGTCTGTGTCTTTATATTTTCTCTTATCAATCCCTGTTGGTTGTTGATCCAGAAGTCTGTGGGCTCTGCCCTTTGGCCAAATGCCATATAGTGAGTGATATCTGCAAGTGTTTTTGAGGTGACGTTTAGTTCCACACAGAGCGTTCGATTTATGTGGCCTCGGGGAAAGCTGTTTCTTAAAACCGTCAAGGGCCAGGCACTCAAAAAGATGGTATTCAACAGTTTCGTAGGGATGTGTGCACAGCCAGCACGCTCGAGGGGATGTCTGCACAGCCGGCACGCTGGAGGGGATGTGTGCACATCTGGTACGCAGGAGTCTGTTGTGGTCTGTTCAAGTGATTGTTAAGATGTATTGTATATATAAAGTTCGAAGCCGGAAAATGGCGCTTTGATCTCTCTTTTCAGGAGGCTGATGTTCTTTATGTAATTTAGATGACCATATGCTTGTTGATCTCTCTTTCAGTATTACTCATTGCCCATCTGTTCAAGCACGCAGCTTTAATCACAGTTTTCAGCAGTTGTTTGACTGTCTGTAGGGTTTTTTGTGTTTTGTTCCTGACTTGATCAGGTCTTTACCAGATTGGCTTCCTTGTCTGGTGTTTTTGGGTGGCCAGAAATATATTGCATAACGATTCTGACTGTATGATGTAATAAGCTGGTTGGTATCTAGGAATGTTTGGGTGGACTTACAATGACCACCGTCTTCTAGAACTTGAAGGACGGAGTATACATCTGTAATGTTTTGGGCCTTTGATGAACGGACTTGAAGTTGGGCAAGCCTATTTCCAGTGCTGTTATTTCTGCTTCATAGTTCGACTATATCCCAACATAGACACTAAACAGCTAGTCAGATGTTTGGATACTCTATATAAACTCCATATCTCACTATAGTGGTGGTCGTTAAAACAAACCCATCAGTGTAGACATATATCCATAATTCTGGGTTAACATCAGTCACCGTTGGTAATTGTTAGTTTTTGTTTCAATGTATTTCTTTCCATATTAATCGCGATTGTGGTTGGGTATTTTTAGTTTTTTACATGCCATTGATGTTTACATAACTTCTGACGATAATGGTTGGAAACGCTCGGTAGAATGACCTCACATAGTGACAGCGTAGCTGTTACCAGCCCCACCAGAGGCAGAATTCAGACCCTATGCTGATGGACATGCTTAATGTCAATTGGCAAATTCTGAAGACTGGACACTCCAGAGACGCACTTTCCCTATGCGTACCACAGAAAGGAAACCACAAACAAACGTACTACTAATAGCCCAGTGAAAGTCTGAAAGGCATCCCATGGAAGACATAGAGATGTACCTTCTCAGGGCCGACTAGATGGATTTGCATAACAAAACGATAGCTTTTGGTTATATGTCATTAGACATTGATATATCGAATTTAATATCCGTATTGGGGGAACCAAGATGCTGAGCAATGCATGAGCTGCAGTGTCAACGACCCAAATCTGACTGCAAACCAGAGCTGCTAAGACCCCTTCTACACCTCCACGCGGTGATCCTAGATAACAGGCTACAACCGAGCAGACTGCACAAGGAGAAGGGATCAAAGAGGGACGACCAACCCGATACTAAATGCTTAAGTCAGATGTTTGTAAACCGAATGTTGCAAATATCGCGGTGGAAGATGTAAACTACGACGCAACACATTCTGTTCTCCGGACAACATCCTGCTACTCGCAAAGCCCTATTCAGGGCTTGGTTGTGGAAGATTGGGATCGAACGAAGAAGAAGACGAAGAAAAAGAAGAAGAAGAAAAAGAAGAAGAAGAAGAAGAAGAAGAAGAAGAAGAAGAAGAAGAAGAAGACCTAGATTCCAACTCTAAGTCTGCTATTGTTTTTTTTAATTTTTTTTATTTGCAAATATTAACATTTATACATTAAAAAAATCTTACAATGCTTCGATTATTTGAAAAACTATGTGCTGGTCAAATAAATTGCGATCGTGAAAGCAGCGAAGTGGTCAAGCGATTGCTTCTAACGACAAAGGTAGCACGTCTTATCATTTTTATAGAAACGCTCCAACCAACCCAGCTGTAAATGAGTACATGGATTACTGTTAGGGAAGGAAGGACAGCGATAGATGAAACTGATCACCCGATCTCGTTTGAAGTTGGGGCCTACTATAACGAATTTTTTCATTTCAACACTTCATCCTCGGCAAAAATATATGATATTGGTCAAATTTAACCAATGGTTACGGCAGCAATGTATGATATTGGTCAACTTTAACATAACGTTACGGCTACAGTGTATGCTATTGGTCAACTTTAACCTTAGGTTACGGCAGCAATGTATGCTACTATTGGTCAACTATAACCGTACGTTAATCCCACATGCTGTTGATGTCTTTTATGTTTGTTATGTCCCTAACTCTATTGTACAGACATTTATCTTAGTCTTTATAAATCAATTCTTTCTCAAACAAATGTTACTTTTAATCAAACACTGCAATGCCAATCAAGTTGCGGACCATAAAATTCTACTCTACTGGCCCTGTGAGGCCCACGGGCAGCATGCTTCAGACCCTCCCCCCCCCCCCCCCACCCACACCCACCCCATTTACAATTTACAAACAAAACAAAGCCAAAGAAACATACAGATGGACACAAAATGCTGTGCTTCAAGCTTTACATTGTGCACATAAATAATAACAGACTTACACTTGAAAAGGCTGCAGAAAAGCCGGCTTGACAGTAACCTTGGCGATGATACTGATCAATAATGTCCGAGCGATCCACAGCTAGAGGCACACCATGCAAAAATAAGCCAAGTGTTAGTCGCGAGTGAATGAAATAAACAAAAATGGTTCACATTTAGATTTTGCGTTGGACGGTTTAAATTATAACTAAAATAAGGTGGCACTCCGAAGATTAGGGTGCAGGAACATTTGCGGATTAATACAACAAAGAATTGTTACATTTTTGGAATATTACCTCATTGATGCACAAAAGAGAAAGTTGAGAAGGTTCCAATCATGTTATTCCAAAAACAAAAACAAAGAGATCTAGTACTACAGTGGATTCCAGTTCACTGTGAGATCACAGGAAACTAGAAAACAGATAAGCTCGCAACAACCGAAAATAGCGGCTCATAGACTCACCATCCATAGGGCTATTTAGAAGCAGATACTCATCAAACAATCCATAAGCACGGAATGAAGATTTAAACACGAAGCATATATGCTAGAAAATGCCAGCATAGACAAACTTCGCAGAGATGGGCAGACAAAGATCGTTAGACTTAGAACGGGACATTGTAGACTCAAGGTCCACCTTCATAGAATGGGTCTCAGAGATACTGCCACGTGCGATTGTGAAGCACCGAAACATACAACAGAACATATCCTGCTTGACTACCCTACTTATACAGACCGAAAAAAAACAGCCTGGCCCAGGGGCGAACCGTGTTCGAAGAGCTGTGAGAACACGTGAAGACCTGAAATGTATAGTCTCCTTCGCCAACCACACCAAGTTAGTAGCACAGCATCCGTTGATCGAAGAAGAAGAAGAAGAAGAAGAAGAAGAAGAAGAAGAAGAAGAAGAAGAAGAAGAAGAAGAAGTGGGTCAGGAACAACAGTAGGTCTACGCGTCGAAAAGTACAAAAACAAGCAGAAGAATGCATCTTTCAAGTGTTGAAGGCTCTTCAACTCGTGACATTATACAATCAGTCATTCACACATGCCAGAAACCTACTGAGTGTGAAGTATACACATGGTTTATAAAGGCGGTTCTATAAATAATATCAGCAAAATGATGCATAGAAGAGAAATACGTTTACCTGATAAAAAGACGAGCAGCTGAAATATACCATCCGAGAGCACACCTCGTTTCCACACTGTGTAGGATGAAACATGGTGTGTAATTCCAGTCTGACCAGCGAAGTGCGGATCAAAGCTGCAAGCATTCTAAGAAGCTTAGCGTTGTACTACAGCCAGGAAGGACCAATGCCCATCTTCTCTATTCCGCCTCAGGATATAAAAAGAGATGCCAAAGCGAATTGCTAGAGAAAAGTTTCCAAGAGATAAGAATTCAGCATGTATCTGCCAGGATACCAATGCTAGCTCAAATAGAATGGCAGAAGAGGCGGTTAAATTGGAACCATAGAACAGGTGGTTCAAGTAGATTGGTAGACGAATTGGCTAAATCAGAACGGTGGAAGACGCGACTAAAGTAGAATAGTATATGAGGTTGCTATAGTGGAACGATAGACGAGGTGGCTTAAGCATAATAGTAACAAAGGTGGTTAAAGTAGAACGGTAGATGAGGTAGCTAAAGTAGATGATGCGGCTAAACTAGAACGATAAAAGCGGTGGTTACAGTAGAACGGTAGATGGGGTGGCTAAAGCAGAACAGTAGAAGAGCTGGCTAAAGTAGATGAGGTGGCTAAAGTAAATCAGTAGATGAGATGCTTAAGTAGAATAGTAGATGAGGTGGCTAAATTAGAACGGTAGAAGACTTGGCTAAATTAGGACGTTAGAAGAGATAGCTGAAGTCGAACAATCAAAGAAGTGGTTAAAGAAGCTATGGTCTCAAAGGCGGAGCTCAATAAAACTGCTAAAACATAGAAAATGTACTTTTTATTCAGTTTTTTATGCTAGTGTGTTGAGAACTTTGTGAATTTGTTGTGGTTTACATTGTTTAAATGATAAAAGTACCTTAGCCCAACTCTCTTTAACCCCCTTCTTACAACATACCTGAAAATGACAGTGTCACTATTGTAGGCACAGTGACCCCACCAGGACAAAAGCAAAGTTACACTTACGACACGGTCACAAGGCTAACGTTAGGGGCAAACAAACCAATGGGAATAAAACAATAAATCATAATTTAAAGGAAAAAAAAACAGAAATGATGTAAAATTATCTGCTAACTAAATGCTGTTGACTTAAAATCGATCATTTCACTTCATGTTTTGTTTTTGTTGTGACGTGTTAGTTGTTTTCGTTCGTTCTAATGAAGACCTTGTGGTCTTGACGTAGCTGTCGTTTTGTTTTTGGTCTGGAGCGGTCACTGAGGAATTACCTGTATGTGTTTTTATGGACTTTAGACTTTCCGTACCGCTGTAGCTTTGATTTATTTATTTATATTTCTTAGTCGCTCTCTTTTTTGTCCACAGTAACTGAAGGGGTTGATAAAAAACGAAAAGTCCCATTCACAAAACAATTGTATTAAATAAAATTTGCCTTATGGAGATTTGTTTAAATTGTTTTCGTGTATCATTCAGTTCTGAGAAAGTAAGATGGCCGCGTCTTAGTGGCTGCGCTCTCGATTCGCTCCGGTGTTTATGTCGAGTTTTCCGATTGTTTGGTGGTTCCTGTTCGGATTATATTTCACAGTTCCTTCACCAAGGGGTATATAGGACTTCGTTCTGTGGAATTGATGTCCTTTCTATCGGTTGTCCCGTTTGTTGTGCTGCATTTCGCTGCGTTTCATGCTTGGCTCAAAGTCGCGGGAGACCAGTCCATGACGGAGTTCAATGTTCCGCTTGGCTGCACACCAGAATTCAGTCCAGATTATCAAGGACTTTTCTGCTCGAACTGAGACCGACTTCCTCCTTCCCGCCACTCCCTTCACCGGAGGTTACACGATACCTCTCCCAACCTCGTATTATCAGCACAGCGGAAGTCGCGCTGACCAGGAGGTGGACATGTTCAGAGGCCTCGGCGTCGGAGCACGTAAAAACAGGCAGTTTGAAACGGACAGACACAGAAAGCTCGACACAAATATTGGATTAACGCACTCCTCGCAGCCTTCATCCCAAGACTGCGGAGTACTCCTCTCCACCTGGGGAGTCTGTGGGTATTTCGATCGTCACGCTACGCATAAACACAGCCTGAGCAGTTGAACATGATAGTGGTCGATCGAAACAACTGGCCTTTGACGCGAAGATTATTATTATTCAGTTCTGCAAGCCCTCAAGAATGATAAACTGCAAGAGATGAAAAGAACCTTAGATAACCTAAGAGTTAAGAGACGGGTAGTGATAACATGGATACTATAATTCTATAGCATTCCAAGAAAGGAAAAAGCAGACAGGTATTTAAAGGAGGTAGCAGCTCGACAACAAAAAGAACAAATAATCACATTCCAATAAAAGAAGACCCGTATCAAAACTGCATGGAAAGTTGACCAAACGAGAGACAATTATCACTGCCTTGATCGAAAAAGTGATTATGTTCCATATAAGAACGGGACATAACGGATTGAATGGTCACCCACGTGCAGACAAGAAACAAGGACAGTCGAACATATCCTGCACGACTGTTCAATGCTTAGTCAAACACTGGCCTAGGGAGACTAAAACAAAAATAAGAGCATATATTTGAGCGCCCAACAAACAAAATGATACTTCAGATAATACATTTACTAAATATTCATACTGCACTTAGTACGTCGCGGCACGCCTTTTCAGGAACATTGCAGAAAGATATTACAATTGTTTGCAAATACTGGTGTACACTCGCCTAGTAGAAATACTAAACACCGAAAAACCAATAAAAAGGCAAACCTTTGAAAATTTACAAAATACTGAGAGGAGACACTCAGCCACAGTAAGACATTTGAATGGTGTAAACGGTTTACAGAAGGCCGTACATCCGTGAGTGATGATCCCGGCCCTGGTGGCTCTCAATATACCACAGGTCATTTCTGTGAATATCCAGATTGTGGAACACCTTATCCAAGAAAATATATGCATAACCTGACTTGAAATTGCACAAGAAGGATGTCTTTCTTGGGGACGGTGAACACTATTATTCGTGAACATTTGCATTTTCGGAAGAATAGTGCACATTGGGGTTGATCACAAAGGGCGTCCTGCTCCTGCAAGATAACGAGCGGCTATATGTGCCAACTGCAGCAACTCGGCTTGGAGGTATTGCCACATCTACCTTACAGCCCAGACCTCACTCCAAGCGATTTCCACCTGTTTGGACCCCTAAAATAATTCCGAGGAAGTCAGAATTTCAGCAATGATGATACAGTGAAACTGGATGTCAGCTTCCTGGATTGGTTCAGACATACTGACACATTTTTATATTCTAAAGCGTTTCAAGCATTACATAAACGCTGGGATAAGTGATTAAAAGAAAAGTTGCAGGAGATTATATCGAAAAATAAATGGAATTTTTACTACTTAAAAAAAAACTTTTTTTTTCCTTCCAAAAAAAGTTCCGGTTTGACTTCAACGCCCTTCGCATATCTAATATATATATATATATATATATATATATATATATATATATATATATATATATATATATATATATATATAGTTAAAAAACAATACAACTGAATATTTAGAAATACGAGCGGTAAATTAAAATGTTTCATTTCAGAAGAAAAAAAACAAAGTAACATGCATTCTTCGGTTACTAAAACTGCTCAAATACTCTTAATATATTGCTATGGACTGAATTTTGCATTAGTGATTAAATGGAATACAAATATCTCGTTTGAAATGAATAGAGAATTAATACCACTTCAGATTGACATTGCAAATACTAGTGTACACTCGCTTAGTGGAAATACTAAACACTGAAAAACCTTTAAAAAGGCAATTTCATATATATATATATATATATATATATATATATATATATATATATATATATATACACACACACACAAACACCAAACCCCCCCCCCCCCCCCACCACCATCACCACCCCCTCATCCACACACACACACACACGTGAGGTGTTCAAATCACAACGGGATTTGGGATCAAGATGCTGAGCAGCGCATGAGCTGCAGTGGTCAGCGATCCATGGCTGACTGCTAGCGTCAGGGCCAGCGAACCACAGCTGCCAAGACCCTTCTATATCTCCACGCGGTGATCCTGGATAACAGGCTGCAGCAGGGCAGACTGGCTAAGGAGAAAGGATCGAAGAGGAAATGCTAACCCGGTACTTAACAAATATTTGCTGAAGTCGGATGTGTTGGACCGAAAGGTGCAAATATCGCAGTCAAGCTGTAAACTACGACACAACGCATTCCGTTCTCTGGACTACATTCTGCTACTTAAGCCATTTCAGGGCTTGGTAGCAGGAGATTGAGAACGAACCAAGCCAAGCCAAACCGGGATTTTTACCAATATTTACAATTACTACAGATAAACTATTCAATACGTGTGGCAAGCTTATGAACACGTGTACTCTCACTAAGATAAAACTTACTGCAAATGACATAAATATGCTCAATAATTCTCATAGCAGAGCCTGATGTGTCGCATCAGAAATTGAAAGAGAAACGCAAATGACCCAAGACACAATGAAACTGAACATCAGGTACAGTGCACACAGCCAACACAGCTCCTACAGACTAGTTCTGGAAAACTGTCAAGAGATTTTTAACGTGCTCGGCCTTGAACAAGGAGTCCGATCTCATTACCTAGAGATCAGAAGAATTTCTACCAGAAGATCCATGAAAAAAATTCGCGGTCTCCACTGTTATTCGAACCCGTGACCTACGGCACTCGAGGCGGACACTTTACCTCGAGACCACACACCACCCCCACCTCCACCCCCACCCCCACCCCCACCCCCTCCTGCACAAAAGACAACATATGGCCAATTATCTGTTTGTCTACACACTCGATTACATATACATACATAATATACATTTTAAAAAAACTATAATAAAACAAAAGCAGTGGACCTTAAAGACGAGAAACTGGCACACATTACTGACCACGAATCTTGACTTATATGGAACAGTAGGAGTTTTATCGGAAAGGAAGAGGAGTTTATGGGATAAAAACGTTATAAGTGGAAAGGTCCAGGGGAGGGCTCAGATCTTTAGGGTAACATGTCCGTCTACGTACATTCGAATCGAAGCTGTGGATGCGTCAAAGGTTAAGAGTCGATAAATACATATTTAGGTATATCTCAGGTGGGTCTGTCTCATGGGGTATGTTTCATGGGGGTCTGTATCGTGTGGGTCTGAAGAGAAGCGAAGATACATCATAGCTCGTATTATGCTGGTCACCATCCCACTGCACTAAATGAGGCATTCCACAATAGGCGACTAATGATAATTGGGTTTGCGTCTGTCACAACATCACTGCATGATGATGCACTAAACTATGCATTCCACAATAGGCGACTAATGATAATTGGGTTTGCGTCTGTCACATCACTGCATGATGATGCACTAAATGATGCATTTCACAATAGGCGACTAATGATAATTGGGTTTGCGTCTGTCACATCACTGCATGATGATGCACTAAATGATGCATTTCACAATAGGCGACTAATGATAATTGGGTTTGCGTCTGTCACATCACTGCATGATGATGCACTAAATGATGCATTCCACAATAGGCGACTAATTATAATTGGGTTTGCGTCTGTCACAACATCACTGCATGATGATGCACTAAACTATGCATTTCACAATAGGCGACTAATGATAATTGGGTTTGCGTCTGTCACAACATCACTGCATGATGATGCACTAAATGATGCATTCCACAATAGGCGACTAATGATAATTGGGTTTGCGTCTGTCACAACATCACTGCATGATGATGCACTAAATGATGCATTCCACGATAGTACTGTCTATTTTCAGAAGGATGGAGCCACATGCCACGTCTCATATGTCAGCATGATTGAATTTGCTTCCTTCTTTGAAGATCATGTATTTTCTACGGGACTTTGGTAACCAAGTTCGCCTGACCCTACCCCACCTGATATCTTCCTATGGGGGCTGCTGAAAGAGAAATTGTATTGCAATAAGCCAATGGATCTCATGTAGCTGCAAGAAAATATTGGATGGGAAATTGAATTTGTAACTTCTGATGTCTTGGCGAATGTCTTCCGTAACATGGAAAGGCGCATGCAGGTATGCATAGATGCTAACGGCCACCCCTTTCAACATTTGCTATGAACTAATGAAATCATGCTTTTCACACACTAAGGTATGTATATGTCAATTTTTAATGAGTTTCGTTCATTGGTTTAAAAAGTTTTCAGGGAAATCAGAGTTGGACAACCCGTATAAGAAAGATGGTCATAGTAACATAGTAAAAAGGTCCCAAATCGAACAATACGACACGATCTCGAAAGGCATCACATGCAGACACGAGCAGAGCAATCTCAACATCGGTGGTTTGGTCATGTCTGCAGAATGAAAAACGATCGCTTGCCACGGCAGTCATTGGAAGCTAAGAGCCACGGATCCAGACTACCCAAAGTTCGACAAAATAACAATATAAAAGAATCTATAAGATACCTAGGCCTAAACTAGAACCAGGCAAAAGAGAAAGCCAGCAGAAATAAGATATTGATGTTCTTCTGGCAAACCTCTACAGCCCAGGATAGAAGAGGAGTGATTTAGTCAAAAGGATGGATAACTGTATATACCAGAGTAGAGATAATGGCTAAGTAAGGAGGATAGAAGATTCTACAACCAAGGGTAGAGATAGCGACTAACTAAGTATGGTAGAAAACTCTACAACCCATGGTAGAGACATCGCCTAAGTAGGGTAGAAGACTCTTCATCCGATGGTAGAAATAACGACTAAGTAAGTTCCCTTGGTCAAGATCCGGGTACCTCAACAACTTGTCTACCCACCCCACGACATCAGTAAGATACCCTTGACAACAATTAATAGGGTACTCAATGTAATCAAAGATTGCAAAGCCAAATAATATTACAAATGCCAAATGATTTGAGAAACCTGGAACAAAACCTTATTACCTGATGAACACGGCGAGTACTTCTCGTATTTGGTAGTGCTTGTTTTGGCCAGATAACATACTCCAATCGGTTCTTGTTTGTCCATCAGGTCAGAAAAGTATACGTATCTTGGTGCGCAAGCCTAGAATAGAAAAGGAGAAGATATACATAAATACATACATATATAAATACATAAATAAATACATATATATATATATTTTATATATATATATATATATATATATATATATATATATATATATATATATATATATATATATATATATATATATATATATATAGTTCAAATGAAACCCAAGCCAGTGGCTTTATTACAAAAATATGAAAGTTACATCTGGTGTGACAGAATTAAATATAGCAATTGTTATGAAGCAAACATGCCACAGAGTTAGTTAGAAAAAGTCGCCATTATGCATTGAGACACGCATACCACTGCATGGTTAGACTACGTATGACATCTGACAAAAATTGCTTTGGTTCTCTTTGAACCACTTGTTCACCGAAGTCATGACGTGTGCATTGGAGTCGCAAATTTGTCCTTTAAAAAATTTGTTCAAGGGTCCGAACGTATGGAAATCTCAAGAGGACATAACGGGGCTATATGATGGGTGTGGCAGTACTTTCCACCTTTTCTGTGCTAACGCTTTTTGAACGATGTTCGTGACATGTGGCCGGGCATCGTCGTGCAACAGAATCACACCACGAGAAAGCATGCCGGGTCGTTTATTCTTGACTGCTGTATGCAGCTTGTCTAGTTTGCCAATGTAACGGATGGCATTGATGTCCACGTCAGGCTCTTTAAAGTCTACCAACAAAAGTCCTTCATGGTAAAAAAAAACGCTGTCTGCATAACCTTACCAGCGGAAATGTGTGACTTGAATTTTTTTTGTTTCGATAATCTTGGATGTTTCCATTGCATGCTAGCAGTTTTGCTGCTAGGCTCAAAGCGGTGGTATCACGATTCATCGTCTGCCAATAGGCGCAAAAGAAACGAATCACCCTCCTCTTCGTTCAAACTCCATCCTATGCGTTGTTCCTTATGGTGGTTGGTCCGCAACCGAGTTACCCATTGTGAATACACCTTCCGATACTTAAGTTTCTTTCTAACTACCATTTGAACTGTAGCTAGCGACAAAGCGAATTCCTCTGCTAGCGAACGTAAGCTCCGGCGACGGTCCACCCGAATTACTGCATCGATTTTGACGTTAGCACCTTCTGACGCAATAATATGCGCCTGACCTGGTCTCGGATGATCTTTGTTAACTCACGTCCTTTTTTAAGCATCGTTGTCCAGTACTCCACTATTGTCTTCGACACACTTTGGTTACCATGCACTGGCTGCATTCTGTGATGAATGTCAACTGGTCGACATCCTTCAGCTGTTAGAAACTGAATCACCGTTCGCTGATTAACTCTGGACGGATTCCGTTTCACACTCGCCATGTTTTCAGCGATCTGCTGAGGAAACTATGAGTCGGAGGATAATGAAATTTTGGAAACTTAACGATTGGTATGTGCTGTTTACACCCTAAGTGGCATCATCATGCGCATCGTACATATGTTCACTTGTTGCAGTTCGGTCCGGTTTCATTTGAACGCGCCTCGTATATATATATATATATATATATATATATATATATATATATATATATATATATATATATATATATATATATATATATATATATATACTTTTTTTTATTTCCTACGGTCGTCCTAAAAAAATAGTACGTTGTGACCTTCTGATGTAGGTTACAGCGATACTGCAATATCTGCTGCTCTCGGTTCCACACATCATGCTTCAGCACCGTATTTTTAGGAACGAGCCTACTTGCCTTCTTGGATCCCTATCCTCTTAGGAAGACTACACGAGTGCTGGCTTTTTCTGGGGCAGATTCGTGTAGGCGAAATAGGGCCAGCTATACTTCGCCTGGCACAAACAGACAGCTATGAGTAGTTGTTGGTGTCTGTCAGCTAATTCACTGTTGATCTGCGTCGCTCCCTCTCCTTTCAATTCGGAAACCCCCGCCCCAATATGTGTTACCACGATAGTCATGGGAAGCAAAGAACCAATAACATAGACACCGAGGATGACTAAAAATCCACTGAAATAACGATACAAGCCAATCTAAAAGAAACTATATAAAAGAAGTATTCTGAGTGGTGTGAAGTGCCACAGGGCTTGATGTTTTGAGTAATTTTGTTCTATATATATATATATATAAATGATTTGGACATTAATATCGGATCCATGATTGCAAAATTCGCTGATGACACAAAACTATGCAGTAGTGTCTCATCTAAAGCAGAAGTGGATATATTGAGGTCGGATGAAGATAAAATTCGAGAATGGTCTGCGAGGTGGCAAATGGAGTTTAATGTATAAAATGTACAGTCATCCACAAGGGTATGTGCAATATGGAACATAATTATAGAATGGGCGAGAACAATATTATACTGATAGAAAAGGAAAGATCATACAGGTAAAGTGAGAGAACAAGTCCAGGTAGCAGTGAAAAAGGAAAATGCAATATTATGTATGAAAAAAAGAAATATTAAACATAGGAGCAAGGAAGTGATAGTCAAACTGTATAAAGCATTAGTTAGACCTAGACTGGAGTACTGTGTTCAGGTGTGGAGTCCTTATCGTAGAGGGGATATAAACATGCTAGAAAAGATACAAAATAGAGCGACAAACCTCATTGTTGGATTCCAGAATTACAGTTATGAGGAATGTCTCAGAAAAACTGGCCTCCAGTGAGTAGAAAGAAGAACTTGAGGTGACTTAATAAAGGTTTATAAAATAATCAAAGAAACAAATAAACTAGACTGGGACAAGTTGTTTTTTTTAATACAACCACCTACAAAAACAAGAGAACATAGCTAAACAAAGGTCCAGATTACATATTAGGAAATATATATTTTTAGCCTGAGAGTGGTGTTGCTTGTAATTCATTGCCACAGGAAGTAGTGGAGACAGGGACAATGAATGCATTTAAGAATAGATTCGATGCGCATAGCTTTTAGATAAAGGAAATGTAAAAGACATTGGTTGTTTACATACCCCGCAGAGTCTTCAAAATAAGTATAAAAACGTTAAGGTTAAGTTAAGTTAAGTTAAGTTAAGTTAAGTTAAGTTAAGTTAAGAAACGATTGTCTCCATTCTTGATTTTATATTTGAAAAGGCTAATCTGAGGTTATCTTCAAATTCTAACTTAAATCAGACATTTAGGATTCATCATCGTGAGAGCAGAAAAGGCTATTTCAACACAATCATTCAATGACCTGTTACTAACATCTGGTGAATCCGAAATAGTGTTGCGGTTTCATGGTTGTTTCCTGGTCTATTAAAGTGAAAGAGTGGTTCAGCGGCACAATATTATCAGAACCACTGAGTCATCAGATAAGCCAGACCTTTGAGTGCAACCGGAAGTAGAAGAAACACGGATCAAAGGACGGAAACTGCATACCGGCTGGTTTTGGTTCATCTATTTTTTGCCTTATCCTAAAGGAAGAAATGATGAAACTGCGCTCTGACGTTCTCCTTCTCCTCCTCCTCGTTCTCCTTCTCCTCCTTCTCCTTCTTCTCTTTTTCTCCTTATCCTCCTCCTTTTCCCCTCCTTCTCCCATCCTCCTGCTTCTCCTCCTTCTCTACCTCCTCCTTCTCCCCCTCCTTCTTCTCCTTCTCCTCCTCTTTCTCCTCGTCCTGCTTCTCCCCCTGCTCCTCCTTCTCCTCCTCCTTCTCCTCTTCCTTCTCTCCCTCATCCTGATCCTGCTTGTTCTCCTCCTTCTCCCCTACTTCTCCTCCTACTCCTCCTTCTCCTCCTCCTCCTCCTCCTTTTCCTCATTCTCCTCCTCCTCCTTCTTCTTCTTCTGTTCCTCCTTCTTCTTCTTTACCAGATAAGGTGAAACTCTCAGAACAGCCTTCCACATGGATTATCTGTGATAGATGACCAATGTCTTGTTATTGTATAGATATGTTGATCAATTATTGAGATTCAATCCCTGGCAGTAGTGCAGCTACTATGAGGCAAATGTAACTTAGTTTAGCGAAGTCACTGTCAACTTCATTCTTTGACAGTAGTGTAGCTACTACGAGGCATATTTTGACGTTGCTATATCTTAGCCGTATGAATTCCCCTTTCTCTCTCTCTCTCTCTCTCTCTTTCTCTCTGTCTCTTTCTCTCTCTCTTTCTCACTCTCTCTTTCTCTCTCTCTTGTCTAATCCATTTGTGCCGTGCACCGCCGTGGTGAGTCGCATGCGTCTGTCAAAGACCAGGCTCGTTATTATAGCTGACGACACCCATGGCGGTTTAGGATAGTCGTTACACTGTCTAATTACTTGGTTATCGGTCTTCCATTTTTGATGCAGCTCGATCGCCGCAAGTTATAAGCGCGCAGGGGTAGCCTGGAAGACTGCATTTGCATTAGACCGCCGAACACCTTGATTTTCTCCCTATTCATGTGTTTGTTGGACGGACTTGTTCCGGCATTGACAGATGCGACAGGTTGAAATACCTCGCAGTGACTTTTGATCGCAGTCTTTCCTATAATTGCCATGTTGACCACATCATAGAAAGATGCAAGAGAGGGTTAGGAGCACTCAAGACCATGGCTGCTGCCGACTTGGAACAACGTCTCCTGTTCAGGAGAGGTCGTTGCTGAGCGCAGTAGGGCATACATGTCAACAACCTCCAGTTTGAGAATGGAGACGGAAGCAGTAACCTCAGCACTGAAATGGATATATGAGACTTCTATAACAAGGGCAGTCATCGTGACAGACTCGCAAGGCCTCAAGCCTCCATCTGTTGACGTGGATCTACTGTCCTGCTTATGCCGGGGTTCCGGGAAATAAAAGAGCTCACATCATGGCTTCACAAGCTCCCATCATCGGCACATTAGCGATGGATAGAAGTGACATTTTGAAATCAATCAATGACCGCCTGCTGGATGAAGACACCGCAATAGATGAAGCAGTAATCCACAGACTGCAAAGTTTCGACATTAAACGAGGTTCGAGCGGAGTGGGGCGCATGAGTGTACAGAGCAGGAGAGTTTACAACCATTGAACTACAGGGACCATAGCGTCCATACCTTATGCCGTTTGATGAGAGAGACTGAGCACCTATGGGTATGCCCGGAGTGCAGTGGCGTCGATTCTTAAAAACAGAAGCTTGTTCCGGCAATTGTTCGACTGTCATCATTCCTCATTGTGTCTCTCGTGGTGACTTTGATGGTTTCTCTCAAGCATTTCATCTGATCGGATGTAATACTTCCCTCTTGTATCACCGTTAATGTCCCCGTTTGGCACTGATACGAGAGTGTTGGCACGAATATACTGTTGGCCAGAAGTCTTTTAGTGGACATTTTAATGTTTGGGTGTTTCAACGGTGAGGCAAGCTGATATACAGTTATGTTCGGCTTCTGGAAGCGAACCTCAATTTCAGCATGATTTGCAACAGCAGTTGAATAAATCCCTCAGGGATTTTGTTGTTGTTGTTGTTTAATGTCCACTATGGCCACTATGAGTAAGTTTACTCTTTTGTGCGCCATGAAAAGGGCGTTAAGTGGCGGGTTGTAGTAGTTTTCCTCACATCCCGAGCGTGCGGATAAAGTGGATCGCAATCCTCCAGGCGGTTATGCAATGCTTGGCTTTATATGCGTTACGCTCACTACTACCGGGATCACATCGATTCACAGCTCGTCAGCCAGAAGGCCAAGAAAACAGCATGTTTCCATGGAGAGCTACATGGATGAGAGAAAGTGGTCTTGGTCAGTATATTGCGCCTGACCCCCGACGCAACGTCCTAGTCAGTATGTTGTGCCTGACTGAATTTGAGTCTCAGTTCCCCATGCCAGAAAAAACAGTTGTTTTGTTTTGCAGGAAACTACTGATTATAAAGCTAGGTTCCTATATGACTAATTCTTTATTTATTTTAATTTTTTTTAGCGATACTCACTTAGTATACACTGCTGTAGGCGATGAAGTGTTAAAGATGTCATTATACTACGTCTTAGCATTTAATTAGTTGGTGTGTGAAGTTCTCGTCCTCGCTAACTCTTCTTCCCAAACAGTAAGAGGTACCCATTTAGAGTTTGGTCAACTAGAGCGTGTTAGTAAGGGGACTCAAATTCTGCACTTTTACTCTGAGAAGCGGGCGCTCTACCATTTGGCTAACCAGACGCTACCTTTCGGCTTACAGTGTCTAGAAAAGTGAAGAATTCGAGGTGATTTAATATAGATTTATAAGATAATCAACGGAAATGATAAATTAGATATATAATGTATAATATTAGATAAATTTAAAATCCTTCCAAAGTACACCTGCCTACTAGAACAAGAAGGCATATCCACACATTAATTAGAGAAAGGTCCAGATTAGATACTAAGAAA
The DNA here is from genome assembly GCA_036924085.1 of Ariolimax columbianus. Classification (NCBI taxonomy): domain Eukaryota; kingdom Metazoa; phylum Mollusca; class Gastropoda; order Stylommatophora; family Arionidae; genus Ariolimax; species Ariolimax columbianus. The sequence goes on from JAVGWX010000003.1 coordinate 94,745,458, forward strand.
TATTTTTTTAGTCAGAGATTGGTGAATGCTTGGAATACTTTTCCACAGGAAATAGTGGAGGCAGGGACAATTAATGCATTCAAGAATATATTGGATGAACATATGTATTTTTAGTTCAAGTGAAATCAAAAGAAACTAGTTGTATACAGACTCTGCAGAGTCTTCTAAACCAGTACGTTAAGTTCTCTGGACCCTTCCTAATAACGAGAATTCGTAATATTTTTTTATTTTTTTTGCGTACGCCTTCTTTTTCTAATCCCTTGCATTGTGATTTTTTTGCGCCTGTCGGTCCAATGCATCTGACTTCAGCATGCATTTTATGTAAGGGTCTGCTTCCTCCAGCATTTTCTAAGGGTTTGCTTCCCCGGGGTAACGGCCGATGCTGTGATGAGGATCGAACCCGCCACCTTCGGGTTGTGAGTAGCAAGACGATCAGTCGAGACGGCTGGAGGTAACTCAGGATGAAGGCTCTGGGTTTTTTTTTATCTCCGTTTAGACCAGGGTCGCCTGAAAATTGCAGGATTCAATCTCACGCCTTTTCCGTCCATAGCGTTGGCAGACGCGTGCCTTACCCCCCGACTACAGCCGACTCTTATGGTAAATGTTATGGGAATCGAACCCGGCACCTGCAGATTGTGAGCCGTGCCACTTAACCACTAGGCCACGCCGTCCCCCTTACGCAATACTAAATCTTAGGCCTTCCCCTTCCGCACTAATTAGCTATTGACCTATCGGTCAACAACCTTCCTCATTGTGCAACACGCGTACTCTTTCTGAGCTTTAACTTCTGACAATACCACGTTGCAAACACCGAGATGGCGGCGGAGTCAGGTAACAGTGTGCAGCACGGCTCACAGCTTATAATTGCTCGTGTCCAGATTCGTGTGTCAGCAAGGCCAGGCTCAATGAAAGCCGTCCACTGCGGATGGGAGGAGGGAGGGTCGCGCTTAAAACGTACACGCAGTTGGGCATGTGAGGTCGGGGGAATGGTGGGAGAGTGGGCGGGGGGGGGGGGGTGGGTGGATGAGGGAGAGGGCTGGATAATTACGTTCAGACTGAAGAAGAAAAAAAATAACGTTTCCCGTCGCAACCGAAGATGGCGACAACATCAGTCGGGTTTTCGTCTTGGGTGATGTAACTTGCGCTGTACTTGGATTATAGTGAGTAAGAAACGGTGCTGGTCATCAACCTCACTCTCTCGTCCAGAGCAATCTTGTACCAGTAGCAAGACGATCAGTCGAGACGGCTGGAGGTAACTCAAGATGAAGGCTCTCTGGTTGTATCTCCGTTTAGACCAGGGTCGCCTAAAACTTGCAGGATTCAATCTCTCGCCGTTTCCGTTCATCGCTTTGGCAGACCTCATACCTTACCTCCCGAATACAGCTACTCTTACGGTAGCTCTCATTCACATACACGCGGGGATCCTGGATAACAGGCTGCAGCAGGGCAGACTGGCTAAGGAGAAGGGATCGAAGAGGGAATGCTAAACCGGTACTTAAAAAATGCTTGCTGAAGTCGGATGTGTTGGACCGAAAGGTGCAAATATCGCAGCCAAGCTGTAAAGTACGTCACAACGCATTCCGTTCTCTGGACTACATTCTGCTGCTTACCCTTTCAGGGTTTAGTAGTGGGAGATTGAGAACGAACGAAGAAGAAGAAGAAACCAAAATAAACCTTCGACTTGTGTCCCTCTTGTCTGTCCATCCAATAGTTAACAATAGAGTCCAACAATAGAGTCCAACAATAGAGTCCAACAATAGTCTAACATTTCTAATACGGAAATATTTTATCTTTTATGATACTGTGACCTGGAACAAACAACCTAATTATGATAGGGTGTCCGAAAATGATCTGAACAATTTCCATCAGCTCTAACGGATAAAGAACAAGTTGGAAAATTCCAGCAATGCGCCATTTTATAGAGAAATTTATTACGTTTTTCATGAATTAAAGTTTCTTTTTTTTGTGACAAAGTTTGTTCATACAAACAGTTTTTACCAAGTTCTGACATGTTTCTTTTTCTTGTTTCAGATATTCATTTGACCCTTGTCCAATCTGAATGTGTAGGAGAAGGGGCAATGTTGCTTTAATAAAAGAAACTTTGGAGAAAAAAAAGATTCTAAAAAAATATTGCTTGGGCTTTGCTTGGCTTCGTTCGTTCTCAATCTCCCACTACCAAACCCTGACAGGACTTAAGTAGCAGAATGTAGTCTAGAGAACGGAATGCGTTGTGTCGTAGTTTACAGCTTGACTGCGATATTTGCACCTTTAGGTTCAACACATCCGACTTCAGCAAGCATTTTTTTAGTACCGTGTTAGCATTCCCTCTTCGATCCCTTCTTCTTACCCAGTCTACCCTGCTGCAGCCTGTTATCCAGGATCACCGCGTGGAGGTGTAGACGGGTCTTAGCAGCTCTGGTCCGCTGGCCCTGAGGCTAGCAGTCAGCTATGGGTCGCTGACCACTGCAGCTCACTCGCTGATCAGCATCATGATCCCTATATATTGTTCAATAATCTTATATGCGTCATAATAAGTTTAATTAAAGTATAACGTTCTACAGCTAATTGTCCAACACCTCTAAGTTATTTCTTTGGGGAGAACCATTTCAACTGTAGCGATTTCATGTTTGTAAAACTATCGTTACAGCATTTATTCCAATTGCTGAGACCTAAACTAGGTCTTACAGTAAACGTTAAGCATTATAAAATGTAGGCCTGTGTGTTTGTTTGTTTTTATTGGGGTTTTTGGTTGTTTTTTTTGCGTTCGCCTTATTTCTCTAATCCCTAAGGCGGTGTACGTTGCACTGTGGTTTTTATTTTGCGCCTGTCGGCCCAGTGCATCCGACTTCAGCATGCATTTTATGTAAGGGTCTGCTTCCTCCTGAATTTTCTAAGGGTTTGCTTCCCCGGGGTAACGGCCGGTGCTGTGATGGGGATCGAACCCAGCACATTCGGGTCGTGAGCTAGGCTACGCCGTCCCCATGGCATGTGTATTTGGTCAAGGCCATGTGAAATGGATGTCCACAATTAGGAAAGTGTCAATCAAAAGTTTACAGTTGTGGACAAGAGGGAGAGGAAGGTTTTTATAAATTGCTAGAATGTATTGGACATTTTTTGTGGATACCTGCTGCTTCAACACGAAGGTGTCGTCCCGGACTACACGTCATAACACATGTGTTATCCTTGGCCTGATAACCACAGTAACAGAACCACTGTCGTCTGTCGTAAGCACGAGAACAGCTGCAGTTCACCGAGTTCATGACAACAGACAACAAAGAATAACCCGCAGATCTGATCACTGTAGACATCTTCCTGACGTTGAGACGAGACAGGATCCTCATAAGACACCTACGTTGTATAAGCTGAGAGATGGAGCAGGTAACAGTGTGCAGCACGGCTCACAGCTTATAATTGCTCGTGTCCAGATTCGTGTGTCAGCAAGGCCAGGCTCAATGAAAGCCGTCCACTGCGGATGGGAGGAGGGAGGGTCGCGATTAAAACGTACACGCAGTTGGGCATGTGAGGTCGGGGGAATGGTGGGAGAGTGGGCGGGGGGGGGTGAGGGAGAGGGCTGGATAATTACGTTCAGACTGAAGAAGAAAAAAAATAACGTTTCTCGTCGCAAGCGAAGATGGCGACAACATCAGTCGGGTTTTCGTCTTGGGTGATGTAACTTGCGCTGTACTTGGATTATAGTGAGTAAGAAACGGTGCTGGTCATCAACCTCACTCTCTCGTCCAGAGCAATCTTGTACCAGTAGCAAGACGATCAGTCGAGACGGCTGGAGGTAACTCAGGATGAAGGCTCTCTGGTTGTATCTCCGTTTAGACCAGGGTCGTCTAAAACTTGCAGGATTCAATCTCTCGCCGTTTCCGTTCATCGCTTATGCAGACCTCATACCTTACCTCCCGAATACAGCTACTCTTACGGTAGCTCTCATTCACATACACGCGGGGATCCTGGATAACAGGCTGTAGCAGGACAGAGAGATAGGAGTGAGACCAATTAGCTAGATAGCTTGGTATGAACTCAAAGCGAAATAGACGGTGAATAGAACAATTCCTAGTCTTGACCACGTGATAGAAACCTAAGGATATTTTAGTGCAAGAGAAAGAACTGTGCTAATTGCACGAAACTCTTGAAAGTCATTATAGTTAGAGAAGTGTTGATACCAAAACTCTTGAAAGTCATTATAGTTAGAGAAGTGTTGATACCAAAACTCTTGAAAGTCATTATAGTTAGAGAAGTGTTGATACCAAAACTCTTGAAAGTCATTAAAGTTAGAGAAGTGTTGATACCAAAACTCTTGAAAGTCATTATAGTTAGAGAAGTGTTGATACCAAAACTCTTGAAAGTCATTAAAGTTAGAGAAGTGTTGATACCAAAACTCTTGAAAGTCATTATAGTTAGAGAAGTGTTGATACCAAAACTCTTGAAAGTCATTATAGTTACAGAAGTGTTGATACCAAAACTCTTGAAAGTCATTATAGTTAGAGAAGTGTTGATACCAAAACTCTTGAAAGCCATTATAGTTAGAGAAGTGTTGATACCAAAACTCTTGAAAGTCATTATAGTTAGAGAAGTGTTGATACCAAAACTCTTGAAAGTCATTATAGTTACAGAAGTGTTGATACCAAAACTCTTGAAAGTCATTATAGTTAGAGAAGTGTTGATACCAAAACTCTTGACGATTCACATGTCTAGTATTATTATTATGATGTGTATAATGTTCAATAAATAAACATTCATTGTTTTGCTGTCGCTGAAAGAATTGTTAGGGGTTTACATTAAAGTGTGAGTTAGGGAGTGATAATTGTAAGGAAGAAAGTTAATAAGTGGTGATAGAGTGTGTCTGTAACATTATAGTAATCGTTTGATACCGTTAACTAGGATAGCAATAACCTTAGCCCTGTAACAAAAAGAAGATGAAGAAGAGGACGATGAAGAAAAAGAAGAAGAAGAAGAGAGGAAGAAACAAAGAAGACGAGGTACATTCCATCATACCGTATCATCAAGGCTTGCAGCCAAATTAAAGAGAGGTGTGTGGTCAATCCTCAAGTTTGGCAACATTAATGCAATAAGAAACCAACAACAAACCAACAACAAACCAACAGCAAACCAACAACACACTAACAGCAAACCAACAACAAACCAACAGCAAACCAACAACAAACTAACAGCAAACCAACAACAAACCAGCAACAAAACAGCAGGAAATCAACAACAAACTAACAGTAAACCAACAGCAAACCAACAATAAACAAACCACAAACCAACAGCAAACCAACAGTAAACCAACAGCAAACCAACAATAAACAAACAACAAACCAACAATAAACCAACAACAAAACAACATCAGTAAGATGGCACTTGGAAATCATGAACTAAGTAGACCACCGCCCCCCTTATAGTATCAACAATGTAAAGTGACCGAATCACTTGCTGGGACAGTCAGTATTTATGACGATCATATTTCCTACTGCTGCATTGTTCTGAACGGAATTTCCTATCCATTCATACCGACGGTCTGTTATCAATGTCAGACATGGGTCCAGACCAAGGCACAAGAACGACGGATCATATCGCATGAAACTAGACGCTTGCTGGAAAATGGTTTCGCTAGACCAATCTGGAAGAGAACCCATTAAGTCCGACAAAAAGTGGGAACAACGACATGTATGACGCATTTGTGTAGACAGGATTAATTGGTTTGTTCCCGTGACGAGGATCTCTCCAAACAATTCAAATGCACGAACTTATAATAGCAGACAGCGGGTTTCATTTCAAGAGGACGACCAAGAACAAAATGGATTAATGGTAATAAAGAAAACGCGGGTTTAAAATATCAATTGATATCCAGTAGACACAATAAGGAAGATTACACCCTCCCACCCCTCACCCTTTCGAGTTAAAAATATATACTTATATATATTTATATATATATATATATATATATATATATATATATATATGTGTGTGTGTGTGTATGCGTGTGTGTGTGTGTGTGTGCATGTGTGCGTGCGTGCGTGTTTGTAAGGCACATATGTATGTATGCACATATACGTATATATATATATATTATTACCATTATCATCATCCTGTAGTTATAACTTAACTAGAGAACTGGGCACAACAGACTTAAGGGTCATCTTTACAACAAAATGAGGATTGGGACAGATGACAGGTGCCCATGTGGGGAGCATATCATGACCGTGGAACACATCCTGCAAAGCTGCACGCTCACGCAGGAAAATAGAGAACAATACTGGCCTCGTGAGACATACATGCGACAAAAGCTGCATGTAGACGAAACAACCTTACAAACAACGGTGTCCTTTGTAAGAGAAACCGGAACCTTGATCTGAGGATGAACGAAGAAGAAGAAGAAGATCATCATGTAGCATTTACTTTGCCGAACACGGCTCTCACGACAGCCGATATGTAAGACTCGATCTCTGGTCAGAACTCCCGCCTCTTATGTCCACCCTCTTCCAGACCTCCCTGATGCCTTGTATCCATCTTCTCCTCGGTCTGCCTCTGTCCCACTTTCCAGGCACCATACCCTTCAATATCATTCTCTCTAAACCCTTATGACGTTTGATGTGACCAAAATATTTCAGTTTTCTAAACAAGATATTGTTAACTAGCCAATTCTCCTCTATATCCAGTTCTTTAAGAATATCTCCATTTTTCCTTTTCGCTATTCATGGTATTTTGAGTATCCTTCTGAAGCATTTTAGTTCAAAATATTCAATCCTTTTCTCAAGTATTTGTGTAGTGGTCGACATTTCATATCCGTACGTTTCCACAGGGAAGACGCAAGTTTGCAGGATTTTGATGTTCGTCCTGTTATTAGTGTTCTGCCATAACTTTGCAGGATTTTGATGTTCGTCCTGTTATTAGTGTTCTGCCATAACTTTGCAGGATTTTGATGTTCGTCCTGTTATTAGTGTTCTGCCATAACTTTGCAGGATTTTGATGTTCGTCCTGTTATTAGTGTTCTGCCATAACTTTGCAGGATTTTGATGTTCGTCCTGTTATTAATGTTCTGCCATAACTTTGCAGGATTTTGATGTTCATCCTGTTATTAGTGTTCTGCCATGAGTTTCTCTTTGTATTCAACTTCTGCATTACCATAGCCATTCTCCTTCTTCTTCTTAAGTAGCAAAATGTAGTCCAGAGAACGGAATGCGTTGTGTCGTAATTTACAGCTTGACTGCGATATTTGCACCTTTCGGTCCAACACATCCGACTTCAGCAAGCATTTTTTGAGTACCGGGTTAGCATTCCCTCTTCGATCCCTTCTCCTTAGCCAGTCTACCCTGCTGCAGCCTGTTATCCAGGATCACCACGTGGAGGTGTAGAAGGGTCTTGTCAGCTCTGGTTCGCTGGCCCTGACACTAGCAGTCAGCTATGAGTCGCTGACCACTGCAGCTCATGCGCTGCTCAGCATCTTGATCACATTCTCCTTCTGACTTCCTTCATGCAATCTCTACTGCTGCTTATGATTGAGCCGAGGTTCTCACAACTTAATCTCCTTTTGCTCTAGAATAACTTTACTTTTGGGGTTTTGCCTTGTCTGTGCTCATTTTATTGCTATTACTTATATTCAGATATTGATTGTGGTTCTCGTTTCGTTGTTTTACCGACATGCAAAATAAATAAATGTAAATACACAAACACACGAGGGGCAGGCATTACCAATGTTGCACTGCCTCCATTACCTCATTGTCAGCTGCCTTGGGGCCAATCTGCTACACACTTTCCTATATCCGAGGTCGTCATGGACAATTTTTTGCGCAGCGCCGTGCTTATGTTGATATCTACGGCAATTTCATCAATAATGACTTGCCTTTTGCCACGGACTAGCTAGTCGATCTGCTGTTGCAGTTGGAAAACTTGCTGGTCACCCATTCCAAGGTTCATTACTTTCGTTGTATCTTTCGTTTTGAAATAAATCATTTGCCTATTTATATTTACTATTTACTTATGTGTATGTACTATTTACATATTTATATTTACTATTTGCATATTTATATTTACTATTTACCTATTTATATTTACTATTTACATATTTATGTATAGATGGAGAGAGTACTGCAGAACCATGTATGGGGATAGCACAAAGCGCTCAGTTACAATTCTACCAAAGGATGAGAAAGAACCTGAACCAACATTGGAAGAAGTAAGCTCTGCAATTAAAAGCCTGAAAAAGGGAAAGTCCCCAGGATGCGATGATATCCCAGCAGAGCTAATACAAGCAGGAGGAGAGGCATGTGCTCGAGTCTATCACAAGCTGTGAAAACAGATATGGCACAATGCAGAGTGGCCAGAAGCATGGAAGAAATAAATTTATATTCCCCTCCCCAAAAAAGGAAACCTGATGCTGTGCACGAACTACCAAACTATCGCGCTGATTAGCCACGCTGGCAAGATACCCTTGGGAATCCTATTAAGAAGGATAGAGAAAAGGTTTGAATCTGAAATTCACGTAGTCAAGGCAGGTTTTAGGAATGGCAGAGGGACCCGGGACCACATATTCAATTTAAGGAATATATATTAAAAATGTAGAGAGTTTAATGTAGACCTGTACACATGTTTCATTGATTACACTTAGGCCTTCGACACGATAAAACATCAAAATCTGTGGAGAATCAATAAGGAAATGGGGTGCCTTTGCATATAGTCCATCTCATTGAAATATTATACCAAGATCAACAAGCCGCTGTCCGAGTATCTGGGCAAACATCAGATTGGTTTGCAGTACAAAAAGGAGTCCGACAGGGATATATCCTCTCACCTTATCTGTACAACATATATACGGAATGTATAATGAGAAATGTTCGAGAAGATGAGAACATTGAAAGTTTCGACCCATTTACGATTGGGGGGTACGAGATTCCAGAGTTACGATACGCAGATAACACAGTGATGCTATCAAGAAGTGCAGAATGGCTAGAGCAGTTACTTTCAGCCGTTAATAGACATAGTAAAGGTCAAAATCTGTTCATAACCATAAACAAAACAAAGATAATGACCACCGATAAAACACAATGTCAGCATAAATTTACAGTGGGTGGTGAGGAAATAGATCAGATCACCCATTTTGAATATCTGGGCTCCAGAATTGACAAAAATGGGGACTGCTCGAAAGAAATCAGAAGAAGAATAACTATGGCAATGCAAAGACTGAACAGCCTGAAGAAATTATGGCAGGGCACCAACAAAACGATAAAAGTAAAAGTCTTGAGAGCCTGTGTTTTTCCTGTGGCAGCTTATGGCTGTGAAGCATGGACGATTACCAAAACTTCTAGACAAAGAATCTTCTTCTTCTTCTTCTGCGTACGCAGTCAGACAGTAATCATTATTTTTTCGAAAAAAGCGGCGGTCATCCTGAGGCTGTCGCCACTGCCATAGAGCTTGTCTTGCAGTTCCACTGGTGATGGCCACATCTGCTCTCTCTGATCCTCGTATGTCGGGCAGTTCTGCAGCAGGTGTTCAGCGATCATTTTACCAGTACCGCACGGGCATTCGTCGGTACCACCTATCTTCAATTTGTTGAATAGGTGGTACCTCAGTCTATTGTGGCCAGTGCGAAGTCTGAAGACGACAACCTGCTCTCTTCGGTTCAACTGGTAATAGGCATCGTTTTTGGTGTAACCAGTATGTTTGGTTTCCCATTTGGTCATGTATCTGGCTTTGATAAGCCGTTTTGACTCTTCGTACGTCATACTAGTATCTGTTTGTGGTAGTCTTGCACCTTCTTTTGCCTAGACAAAGAATCGAATCCTTCGAGTCAAAATGTTACAGAAAGATCCTCAGAATACCCTGGACAGAGAAAAGAACAAATGTAGACTTTTGGCAAGAGTTGAGCACAGAGGAGAACTGGTTTATCAATTCCATTTTGGCTAGAAAATGCAAATACTTTGGTCACATCAAGAGACAGAACGGTCTTGAGAGAACGGTGATGGAAGGTATGGTGCCAGGCAAAAGAGGAAGGGGTAAACCGAGAAGACGATGGCACCAAGATATCCAGGAATGCCTGAGTATGACAGTGGCGGAAGCTGGTGTTTTGGCAAGGGAACGAGTGTCTTTCAGACAGACTGTGATGGGAGCGACGTTCTACAAAGGACATGCTACATGATGATGACATATTTATATTTACATATTTATAATGACATATTTATATTTACTATTTACATATGTATATTTACTATTTTCCTATACTATTTATATATTTATATTTATATTTACATATTTATATTTACATATTTATATTTACATATTTATATTTACATATTTATATTTACATATTTATATTTACTATTTACCTATTTACATTTACTATTTAAATATTTATATTAACTATTTACATATTTATATACTCTCCTCTGGCTCAAACAATTGCCACCATAATGAACCGTCGTTCAAACGTTGATTAAAGGAGGATGTACATCCTTTGAACACACAAATACGAATAAGGCCACACTGTTCTTCCTCAGCGCAAGTCGACAGTGGGGCGGCCAAGTGGACGTTATTTGGCGCATGCGTATACTGTTCTATCGTCACAATCTCTGTAAGGAGTATTACTAAAGAGCCATTTTGTGTCCTGAAAAAAGATTGTCCTTTGTACATACTCGTCCATGCATCTTTATCAAGATGCTGAGCAGTGCGTGAGCTGCAGCGGTCAGCGACCCTAGGCTGACTGCTGTCGTCAGGTCTAGAGAACTAGAGCTGCCAAGACCCGTCTACACCTCCACACAGTGATCCTGGACAACAGGCTGCAACAGGACTTGGTAGCGGGAGATTGGGAACAAACGTCAAAGAAGAAGATACACTTTATAATAAAATTGAGGTCACTTAATAACTGTCCCTCGCATAAACATACATACATGCATACATACATAGATACACACATATATATGCGAAACGTAACTTATGGTGAATGTAAAAAAAAAAAAAAAATGAAATATCATTTCCGCTTATTCATTAATTTACATGGATCAATCTACAACAAAGCTGTGTGACCACTGACGTTTTCGATTGATTTGCCCAGCAATCATGTATCCTTTAATTAGCAACAGATAAATATATAGCGGATCTCCAAAGGATATTGATTTATTCATTATTTAAAAAAAATATTTTACATGTCATTATAAAGCCTCCGTTGTTAGCACAGGCATAGTTTATTTTCATTATCTCCCTTGCATTCCATGATAGTGTGATTACCTCCCCTATTCGACAGATTACATACGCTCTGCCTCTGAAACACGGGATTCCCCTTTATGGAATGAGATTCCAGAGACGATGCACGGTATTCCATGTTAATGTGAAAGGGAGGGAGTACAGTGTTGAAATAAGGGGCGTGGAGTGGCCCCGCCTTGCTAGTTTATACAGATGACTGATATTTTAATTGAGCATACCTTCATAAGTGGACCATTCTTTGCCTCGTGCTTAGGATGTCAAGGTCACCGACATTTACAAAAATAATAATTAAAAGAATATGAATGACGTTATTGTTCGTGTCTTACTGCGGTTTTCTTCTTCTTGTTCTTTGCGTTCGGTTTCGTATGCTCGTTTTAGGCCACCAGATGGGCCGCCTCCTTGAAGTGACACGTCAGTCGCAGGTCTTCAATGGTTCTCCACAGCTTGTCTTGTATGTTTCTTTCTTCGGGCCAGGTCTTCTCACGAGAGCCTTGGTCCAGTGGACATGTTTGCAGAATGTGTTTTGGAGTCTGGGGTCCTCTCTGACATGTGCATTGTGCAGTTTGTACTGCTATCATTTTAATTTTATGATTGTGTGCATTTAGCCTGCAATGACCTGTTCTGAGGCAGAAAATTGTGATATACTGTTTCCTACTCAGTCTATTGATAGGCTCCTGTGGGTATTTACTGTTTGTTATCTCTACCCACTGTTGTTTATATTTTTGTATCTGTGCCTTGACTTCTGGCAGTGACACTGTGTGGATGAATTGTTCTCTTTGTCTTCCCTCCCTGTGAGGTGGAATCCACTAAAGGATGATTTTATTGTGGTCTGAGAGTTTATTTAGCTGGCATATGAGTTCCTTTTTTACACTTTCTCGTGGTTCTCTTTGAGTGGCCTGCAGAATGTCCATGCAGTCATACAAAAACACTATTCTGTTATCCTTTAACCGCTTTTCATCCAATAGTTTGACTGCTTCAATTATTGCCTGTTGTTCTGTTCTTAGATTTGTCGAGGGCTTCCCGGCAGCACTTGCTTTTCCTATAACTGTTCCATCCTGGAGAAGTTTTTACTGGGGTTCAAAGAATATGTTTACAGTAACCTGGCAGGCGTGTTGTAATGAATGGTGTAATTATGGAGCGTTTGGCGCGTGTCTTTCTGCCTGGTACCGGCTACTTGCGCCTTAATTCGCACCAAACAAACAAAATATACATTTTTAGCTATTAATTTGAGGCAGTGAGGTCACATAATTTTGCAGGTGTCAAACATTCTGCGAGAATAGACGAGAATTTCTTGTCTATGTCAACGTTGGTCCATGATACGGAGAGTAGCATCTAGTTTCAACAGCAGCATGGTATTATCCGTGCTGTCAGACGATGTAATAACAACCATGTTATCTAACACTAACCCTAATCCTAACCCTAATCCTAACCCTAAACCTGACCATAAATCTAATCCTAACCATAACCCTGACCCTTCGTAAAACTGAATATAACCATATAATGAATATAACTACTCGTCTGTCTTTATCTAAGTCTGTACTTATTTATTTAAAATAAAATAATATCGACCTGTTCTCCCCTTGACCCGAAATGGAATGTCCCGTAACGTACGATGGGAACCGTAGGAACTCTGTTTGAGGTGAATTACGACACAAGAACCTAATCCTGTAGAAACTGCAAGGGATCGTTCAAATATAAGGGCACGTACTGAAGTGCGTGTGTGTCTGTGTATGTGTAGGGTGGGAAGGCGTCACCTAATACATATTATTATTGTTTTTATTTGATTAAAGTACTGTTATCTGCCACATTATTCATTTTCGTTTCTGCCATTTGCTACCAGTGTCAACTATAGCACCCATTTGAGATCAAATGATGAAAGGCTGAAAAGTATACAGAATTAAAGAAGGCGCTGGCCCTAGGTTCACAGAGAATTCTGCAGTGGTTGTGATGTGATGCATGATTGAGTTTTATGGATTTTTGAATTGGCAGTCTACATCACAGTCGTTATTACGTTAAATAGGGAATGCAGAGAGTGGTGCACTTGTAAGTGGGGTTCAAGGTTGAACATCTGATAACTGATGATATTCTGATGGTGGCGCTGTTGTATATATTGACAAGCATATGTCGCAAAGTGAGAGTTCATAATAGGACTTGCATATCGACAAGTAGATGGCGTGAGGTGAAAGGTCCCTATGGGATACATATCGACAAATATGTGCCGCGAGGTGAAAGATCCCTATGGGAGACTCACATATCGACAAGTAGATGTCGCGAGGTGAAAGATCCCTATGGGACACATATCGACAAATATGTGCCGCGAGGTGAAAGATCGCTATTGCAGACTCACATATCGACGAATAAAAAACGAGTGGCGAAAGATCGGGAAGGGAATTATCTAGGACAGGTAACGTTGCACTAGATCGGAGTAGGTCAGGCAAGGTATACACTTCCAATATAAGAATGTAAATTAGAACGGTGACGTCAGCGCTAATGTGGCTATCGGAGACCTCTTTAATTAAGGCAGTCATCGAACCGGACGTTGAATCATTGCTTGGAAGGCACAAAATGGCGGCCTATGGCATGAGCGGATAGCGAATGTAGTTGTGTCAAGCCTTTAAATGTGTGTCTCGAACTACCGTGCTAGACATCCACGACTTAATTGTAATAAACGAAATGACGTCATAGATTCAAAGGCGTCCACGTATGGACTTTGGGTATGAGTAGGGGAGACAATCTATGGTCGATCAAAGACTGGCCCTATTGGGTTAACTTTAAACTTGCTGATGTTGTTGTGACGGACCATAATGAGTAAGTTAATCTTTTATGCCCCGTGAAAAGCGCGCTAAGTGGCAGGTTGCAGTAGTTTTCTATACACCTGAATCGTTCTAGTGAAGGGGGATCCTCCAAGCAGTTGTGCTATGCTTGACTTGTTCTATATATCGATCACTACAACGGCGATCAGTTAACGATCCTTTACCCGGTTAGCCAGACTGCCAAGAAGAACAATCTGTTTCCAGGGAGAATTCCGAAGCATAAGAAATAGAAGAAAAAGAAGAAGAAGAAGAAGAAGAAGAAGAAGAAGAAGGACAAGAAGAAGAAGAAGAAGAAGAAGAAGAAGTGAAAGAATAAGGAAGACAAATAGATAAGGAAGAAGATACGAAAAAGAAAAGGACACAGTATTTGTAGAATAAAAGTAGAAGAGAAGGAAGAAGAATAAGAAGAAGTGTGAGTGGTGAATGCTTGGACTGGATTACCACAGGAAGTAGTTGAGGCAGGGGCAATTAATGCATTTAAGAATAGATTGGAAGCGCCCTAGAGCAGGCAAATGTAAACGAAATTGGTTGTATACAGATTCTGCGACGCCTTCTAAACCAGTATAAAGACGTTAAGTTAACGTAAGTTAAGTTAAGTTAAGTTGAGAAGTAGAAGAAGAAGAACAACAACTACTAAATAAAAACAACAAAGAAGGAGAAGAATAAGATGAAGACAAAGATGATTTTTTTTTTAAAACCGATTTCCGTTCAGCATCTGGTTTTCTCCACAGTTTCTCCACCATTATTACGGACGACTGGTAGCCGCAGTGCTAAACCTCATTAGACAGCGGGCTTTGAAATAAATCACGAAGCGCGGTTCTGCCTGTCAGCTTGACAGGACCCGGATGTTCAACTGCCTTTGTTGATCTGCTGGCGTGGGGACACAATACAATTGAGGTCACTCTTGTCTTTGAGGTTCCTCAGTCACGGTACTAGCTCTTAAATCATTGTTGGCACGTGTCAACACGAGGTCTTGTTAACTGGGCAAGCTTGTTGGACCCCTGTACAGAGTCCTGGCGATTATTGTTTCCCTTTTAATTAGCTCAGCAGTGAGAGAAGACAAATATCTGATCAGGGAAACAACTCTGATCAGACAGGTTCATCGCAGATGTAAAATATACTGGCCAAGACCCCCACCTCGCATCAATGCAATTCTTTGTTGCTTGTTGTTGCTTAGATGTAAAATCTCACTGGAAACAGGTCATTTTATGGTAGGGGGACAAACGAGGTAGAGGCTCGACCATATCCACTAGGTAGTGAGCGAGACACAGAAAAAGCCAAGCATAGCACAACCGCCTTCAGGATCCCGGTCTCCCTACATCAGCACGCTCGGGATATGAGCTACGGCAACCCGACATTAAACGCAATATGTCAGGGTATACAAAAGACTTTTATTCATCGAAGGCAACAACTAGCTCCGTCAAGGTTGATAAAACAGGTTTTCCCTTGGGGGAGGGGGAGGGGGGAACATTCCGGCTTTAAAGGTTTTTAATCTGGCCCACCAATGTGTTTAATGTAGACCGCCTAGGTGTTTAACACAACACACCGAGGTGTTCATGTGGTATAGCCGAGGTATTGAATACGTCCCACGAAGGTTTTTAACACTGCCTATTAGGATTTTAATCAAAACACCAAAAGTATTTAATCTGGCCATCTTTCGCGAAGGTGTTTAATCAGTCCATTTTTCGCGAAGGTGTTTAATCAGTCCAGCTTTCGTGAAGGTGTTTAATCTGCCAGTCTAGGTGTCTAATCAGGCCCACTCAGGTGTTTAATCTGAAATATTGATGTATCCTACCTACCAAGGTGTTTAATCTGCAAGTCTATGAGTTTAAACCTACCCAACAGGGTGTTTAAACCGACCCACCAAGGTGTTTAATCTGACCCACCAGGGTGTTTGATCTGACCCACCAAGATGTTTAATCTGCCAGTCTATGTATCTGACCCACCAATGTGTTTAATACGACCCACCAAGGTGTTTAACCCGACCCACCAAAGTTTAAATATATCCAACAGAGACAACAGTCTCTCTTCGCTGACATATGAAATATGACAGCAAAAGAATCCTGGACATATTTACTTGTTAGTTGTACTTGAGGTGGGGCAACTGAAACATTTGTCCAGTTAGGCACAACGTACTGACCAGGACGTCGCGTCAGGGTCAGGCCCAAAACACTGACCAAGACCACAATATCTCTTTCGTGTAGCTGTTTTCAAAGCAGCCTAACTGACGAGATGTGGATCAATGTGATCCGCGTAGTAGTTAGCGCCACGCAGATGAAGTCAAGCATAGCACAAGGACCTCGGTCTAACTTCATCAGCATGCTCGAGATGTAAGGAATCTACTACAGCCCGCCCATTTAGCGTCCTTTTCAGGGTTCACAAAAGAGTAAACTAACTCATTGTGGGCATTAAACAATAACAACTTTGAGGTCAGCTTTGTCACTGCACCAGGCTCTGCTTTCTCTCCCCTGAGTGATGATGACCTGGTGGTAGTCTGTTATCTTATCTCTAGTGTGAATCCATAACTGTCCATTTGTGTGTGGGGTTCTACTCGGGTGAGGATTCCGTGGCGAAGTGGTTAAGCCGTCGGCTTCGTGATCGGGTGGTGTGAGTTCGACTCCGCCATCTTTTCACGGGTGCTTGATGCGGAGTCCACTGCATCTCGTAGTCGTCCCCTAGTCGTCTTGTCCTTGACTTGCCACTGGGGTCGAGCGACACGAGACGAGAGAGTGAGGATAAAAAGTAGCGCAGTTAATCCTTACTAAAAATAACGCTAGCAAATAAATTATGCCATTGTCGTCTTCGATGGACGGAGGCCTTTGCCTGTGCCTCTACTGGGGATACCTAACTGATTGTTCTCTTTGCATGTGCCATCCATGGGATATCTCTCAGTATTCTTTTACATTTTATTTCTGCAATGTCTACATTGCAAGATTTAGAAATCATACGTGGGTCCAGTATAGCGGGGGTGTGAGAGGGCGGGACAGGAGTGTGTACAACCAGCGAGCTATAGAAATAATCATTATATACATCCTCCATCGATTGCTGAGAGAGACTGTGCACTCATGAGTCTACCCGACGTGCAATTACATCGATTCCTAACTGAAAAGAAATGAACAGAACAGTATGATAAGCTATATAGTGTTGAAATATGGCGGAGAACCGAACAGTGTTCACTGGTTCAGATGGCCCTGACGTTTGGTCAAACACACATTAAGGGAGTCCGATGATAATATTACTAGACAGTACTTGTTCTGGCATCAACAAGACAGAAGAAGTAGAGACAGATCAAGGCACATATGGAGATTGGAGCCTGTGGTAAACTTTAAAGATAGGAAATCGTGCATGGTGCTTAAGCAAATGGCAAAAGATAGGCAGACGTGGCGAATATTTGTTGAAAACCTATGGGGGTTTAGAGATTTGGATTCATTGATTGATTGTCAAACAGTATGTCAAGTCCTTATAATAAACTAGATTGTCTTAGTGGTTGCCAGGATGGCCCTGTGTGTAAGAGAGAGAGAGAGGAGAATAGGACCAACTCCACACTAGAAGCACATCGCAAGAGACCATTAACTGGGCAGTCCAATCGCATGCAGTTATTGAGCGTTGAGTAGCTCTCTAGATTTGAAAGACATGTCTAGACACAATCATCATCACGTCATTCATCCCGGGGACTGGTTTGTGAGCTCACGATTATGTCTTTTCATTTCTGCATATCAAATACGGCTGTTTTCAGCTCAGCGAAAGTCTTCACCGCCACGTCTCTGTATGATTCAATTGCAAAGGCATTTATTGGTCTGCGCCTTCCTTTCTTGTCTTGTGTGCTGTCTTCCTAGACTTTCTTCACTGGGATCTCATAATGTAGACTGTGGTCCAGCCATGTCGTTGATTTTGTGTCGCTTCGTTTTTAGCCTGTTTCTTTCCTTTGCCAATTTCTCCAACACCATTTCCTATTATTTTCTCTACTTTATTTATCTTTATGCATCTGTATTCCCCAAGACACAAGAAAACAAGAGTCAATATATGTTGTTGTTGTTCTCCGGGAGCAGAAGAACATGTTAGTTGATGGTGTTATTGTTGGTGTGACCAATTAAAAACCAATTCACAGACTGCATCATTTTGGAATCAAATGAGAGATACGCCCACTGCGACGATTGAAAGGACGAAGCAGGAGTGTGTGCAACCAGCGAACGACAGGAGACATCAACTGACAGGAGACATCAACTGACAGGAGACATCAACTGACAGGAGACATCAACTGATAGGAGACATCAACTGACAGGAGACATCAACTGACAGGAGACATCAACTGACAGGAGACATCAACTGACAGGAGACAACAACTGACAGGAGACATCAACTGACAGGAGACATCAACTGACAGGAGACATCAACTGACAGGAGACATCAACTGACAGGAGACATCAACTGACAGGAGACATCAACTGACAGGAGACATCAACTGACAGGAGACATCAACTGACAGGAGACATCAACTGACAGGAGACATCAACTGACAGGAGACATCAATATCCACACATTTCGCCTTTTTCTAATAGTAGACTAGCAAATTTTGATATTCCCTGGTTGTTATGGAGTAGATTTTTTGGAACAATAACAAAACAGAGAAAAAGAGTAAATTAAACGCGAAATGCCTTGTTGCTCTGTTCTCACGACTCCACGTAATCACCACATGTGAACTTTGTAACTGTACTCTTAATTGCTAATTTGCTCCGATCTATTATGTTTTGTGCGGTGTAAATGTGTGACGTTCTTGTATTCTTGTTGGTTTCTAGTTTGCATGTTAATGTGATTGCATCCCTTAATGAAGGGGTCAGCAGCTTTCTCCCTGACAGGGGCCTGAGACTACGTCGCTGAGTGGACAACAGGTCATATTTATCAAATGTAAAGGTAGTCCAACAGGAGACACGACTGGCAGGGTTGACGTCATTGAAAGGTGGTGCAGTGTCTTATTTATTTGCTGCTATCGAGTCACTTTTGTGGAGTGATAAGATACTGGCCTCTCAAAGCGACGAACGGAAACGGTGCACGATCGCATTCTGCAAGTTCCAAGCAATCCCTATTCTCAAGGGGGGGGGGGGGGACCAGATTGCCTGCCCCCTGAGTTACCTCCAGTCGCCTTGACTTGTGTCTTGCCACTGGTCCACGGTAACTCGGGACCAGAAAGTGAGGTTGATGACCAGCGCAGTTTCTTCCATACCATAATCCAAATACAGTGCAAGGGACATCATCAAGACAAAACCGTCTGATGATGCCCTCATCATCTTTCGCGATGTGCACCTAAATGACTAACTAACTAACTAACCAATTATGAAACTAACTATGTATTGTGAATTTCAGGCCCCAGGGGACGGCGTGGCCTAGTGGTTAAGTGGCACGTCTCACGACCCGAAGGTGCTGGGTTCGATCCCCATCACAGCACCGGCCGTTACCCCGGGGAAGCAAACCCTTAGAAAATGCAGGAGGAAGCAGACCCTTACATAAAATGCGTGCTGAAGTCGGATGCACTGGGCCGACTGGCGCAAAATAAAAACCACAGTGCAACGCACACCGCCTTGGGGAATAGAGAAATAAGGCGAACGAAAAAAAAAACGAAAAAAATTTCAGGCCCCTATAAAAACTGTCAATGTTCTGAGCTGCACTGCTTTTTGTGCATCTCGAAGCATCGCTGCATATTCTTTTGGTAGGTTCTGTAGCTGACAAACGTATACAATGGCTGCAATAGAAATGGTGCTGAAGGTTTGATCTTCTGCCTTGTCCTTTTTCATCTGTTGAGGTATGGTTTAGAAATAAATAAAGGAATCAAGATGCTGAGCAGTGCATGAGCTGTAGCGGTCAGTGACCCAAACCTGTCTGTTAGCTTCAGGGCCAGCTACCTAGAGCTGCCGACCCATCTCTCCCTCAGGTGGGGAATGCTTGGAATGCATTGCCACATGAAGTAGTGGAGGCAGGGACAGTTAATGCATTTAAGAATAGATTGGATATGCATAGTTTTTAGAGCAAGGAAATGTAAATTAATCTGGTTGTAAACAGATTCTGCGATCTTCTAAACCAGTATAACGATAACAGGCTGCCACCGGGAAGCCTAGCTAAGAAGAATATACAGAAGAGAAAAGGTTAACCCGGTACTCAAAAATTATATGCTGAAGTCGGATGTACCGGTCTGAAAGGTGCAAATATCGCAGTCAAGCTGTGCGACACAACGCATTCCGTATTATATCCTGCTACTAGCAAAGCCCTTTCATGGCTTCGCTTCGTGGAGGGAGTTTGGGAACGAACAAAGAAGAAGAAGAAGAAGAAGAACAAGAACAAGAAGAGGAAGAAGAAGACGAAAAAAAGAAAAAGAAGAAGACACACGCATATAAAATCCACTTAGGCGATCCAGACCTGTCGCATCGATCGTCTGTGGCCTCGGTTGATGAGCGAAGTTAACGAGACGTATAGTTCTAACTTGTCGGTCCATCATAGAAATAATGCTCTCCATATGTATTTTTCTCGTTTGCAGGATATGGTATCCATATGAAATACCTGGATGGGTACATAACTGGGTTTTGTGATTCATACGGCGAAACGCGTTCCAATAAGGTCGGTCCTGATGGCGCCAATGCACACCACATACAACAACAAGGGGATATTCTTAGTGGGGAAGGCGATCAACATAATGATCACTTCCTACGGGATTGATGTCACATTGCAATGGATCCCTATACAAAACTGACTATCAGGAATTGAGATGGCTGACAGATTGTCACAAACAGGAACCTGCAAAAAACAGTAAAACTAATTATTAAGAATAATACCAGAGATATCTGGATGAAAAGGTGTGCGACGAAAACAACGGGTCGCAGTGTATTTAACGAAATGTCACAGCCAAAAAGTAACGATGACATAAATAAGCTACATAGAAGTGATCAAAGTCTCGTCTTTCAGTTCCGAACAGGACATACCAGAGTCAATAGCCACTTGAACAACATCAATCCCCATCACCTTTCCTTGTGCAGACATTACTCTCACCCTAATGAAACAGTTAGACACCTACTCATTGAGTGCAAGGCGTTTACGGACATGAGGAAACAAATTCGTATAATCACTGCCGACAATTGCCAACACACTGTACAGAGCAGTGAAACATCTGGAGAAGACCTCTATCTATATAAGAATGGCATTGAGCTGCCAAGAACAGGCTTGCTCAACAGCTATGGGATACTAACAACAACAACAACAATGACAACAGATGTGTTTGTCGAACGACCTCAGTGTCGGTAACCAGATCATACCAGTGGATTTCAAGTATACGCCTCTGGCAGAGCATATGGAACGTTTCAATATTCTTATAATCTCAGCAAGACAGTCTAACTTTCCGAGACACATTGAATGATTATAATAACGAATGATTTGTAAACGAGTAGTTCCGTTTCATTGAAGAGTTTCTGCTGAGACACCGTGCAGAGAGTTCATAGACAAGCCTGTTATACTGATACTCAGTTCCGTTTTGTTGAAGAGCTTCTGCTGAGACACCGTCCAGGGAGTTCATAGACAAGCCTGTTTTACTGATACTCAGTTCCGTTTTGTTGAAGAGCTTCTGCTGAGACACCGTCCAGGGAGTTCATAGACAAGCCTGTTATACTGATACTCAGTTCCGTTTTGTTGAAGAGCTTCTGCTGAGACACCGTCCAGGGAGTTCATAGACAAGCCTGTTAAACTGATACTCAGTTCCATTTTATTGAAGAGCTTCTGCTGAGACCAGGCACCGTCCAGGGAGTTCATAGACAAGCCTGCCTTACTGATACCCGATTCTGTTTCATTGAAGAGTTTCTGCTGAGACCAGGCACCGTCCAGGGAGTTCATAGACAAGCCTGTTATACTGAAACTCAGTTCCGTTTTGTTGAAGAGCTTCTGCTGAGACACCGTCCAGGGAATTCATAGACAAGACTGCCTTACTGATACCCGATTCTGTTTCATTGAAGAATTTCTGCTGAGACCAGGCACCGTCCAGGGAGTTCATAGACAAGCCTGTTATACTGAAACTCAGTTTCGTTTTGTTGAAGAGCTTCTGCTGAGACACCGTCCAGGGAGTTCATAGACAAGCCTGCCATACTGATACTTCGGACAGTGTCATGATTGCTACGTGCCTCATAGGTTTGTTTTCTTTTCTTCGTCTCTCTTTCTCAAACTCCCGCTATCAAGCCTTGAAGAGGGTTTTGCAAGTAGTGTGATGAAGTCTGGAGAACGGAATGAGTTGTGTCGTAGTTAACAGTTCGACTGCGATATTTTGCAACTTTTGGTTCGACACATCCAATTTCAGCACGGCATTTCTGGGTTACCGGATTAGCCTTCCCTCTTCGATCCTTCTCCTTAGCCAGTCAGCCCTGCTGCAGCCTGTTATCCAGGATCACCGCGTGGAGGTGAAGAATGGCATCTCTGGGTCGGTGTTAGCTACAGCTCACCATCGTGACGCCACAGATATGTTTGACACAACTGACGCTGAACTATCCTTCTGCTATCCCGCATTCAATCTCATAATTTATTTTTGGAAGTTTATAAATTCTTGCCTCAGGTAAATAAATAGGAATTCACGTTTTCAATGGGATAATTTCCTTACCTCAGTCCCCTTGTGCGATCAAAGTTCAGAATGCATTGGGTTTGTTTTCTATTATTTAAAAGTAATTCAAAATAAATAATTTTATTAGCTTAACCATATAAGATTACGCGTGTATCTTTATAATGGTAAATGCATTTCATTTATAATGCCGCGGGTTCTACGTTGATCCTGAATTGGATTACATTTGATGACTATCGTGAGCCGTGGGATGTGAAATGTAGTTTTGGGATTGCGATTTTGTTATTTTCGTCCAGTGGGCTGATTTGGGACATAGAACCGTAAGCTGAATCGGGACATAGAACCGTAAGCTGCCTAGGGACATAGAACCGTAAGCTGCCTAGGGACATAGAACCGTAAGCTGCCTAGGGACATAGAACCGTAAGCTGCCTATGGACATAGACCGTAAGTTGAATCGGGACATAGAGCCGTAAGCTGCATAGGGACATAGAACCGTAAGCTACCTAGGGACATAGAACTGTATGCTGCCGGCTCAGGTCTTAAAGAGTATATATATAGTACCATTTTTTAGTTTAGATGTGTTTTGTTCTTTTTGTAAATATTGTTTTTGTAGTGTTTGCATAATATAATGATAATGTCCTTAGTATAATAGGAGAGTGTTTACTGTGTTATGTACTGTGTGAAGTCGTGCCACTCGACTTATATATATATATATATAAATATATATATATATATATATATATATATATATATATATATATAAATGTATATATATATATATATATATATGAGACAGCATGTCGAAATTTGGCCAAACGGCGACGGTTTAGCACAGTGAACGTGCTTTCGATGCATATCCGTCAGGTGAGGTCATCATTTGTGACCTGGTCATGCCAGTGGATCGTAATAAGTAATTGCCTCTGACTGGGCATGTGGAAGTCTTTAAATGTGTTTCTGGTTGTTCTGCAGAAGGGTCCAGGTTTAAGAACCGTATATTGGGGGATAGGAGACCATCGTCTGGTCAGGCAAAAAATACTGATCTGACATGTTAATAAGGGTCAGATACCAGTTATCCGTAGCTTGGTTTTCAGTGAAGGCCTCTGCTAGTTCCGGATTCAACGATGGGCTTCCATAGTGGAGGCAACCATACCGTCTCTTGGAATGATGTTTAGCTGGCTACGTGCATGGAAGTATTGTTAGCTGCCCAGATCAGCGCAATCTTCAGAAAACTTGACATGGTTACCACCTGCAATCGATGCTGTCGTTGTGTGCATGCGGCCAATGTATCTCAGCTTTCCACGTGATGGTTTGGTCCGTTTAATTTATCGCTGCTTTTCTTTCCATAACGGTAAATAGATGCGTATTTACAGCTGGTTTGACTGAAGCGTATTAGATAAACGATGTTGAGAAGGAAGACTAACGTCTGGGCAGGCAACATATACTGATCAGACATGTTAGTCGGGGTCAGGCAACATATACTGATCAGACATGTTAGTCGGGGTCAGGCAACATATACTGATCAGACATGTTAGTCGGCGTCAGGCAACATATACTGATCAGACATGTTAGTCGGGGTCAGGCAACATATACTGATCAGACATGTTAGTCGGGGTCAGGCAACATATACTGATCAGACATGTTAGTCGGCGTCAGGCAACATATACTGATCAGACATGTTAGTCGGGGTCAGGCAACATATACTGATCAGACATGTTAGTCAGGGTCAGGCAACATATACTGATCAGACATGTTAGTCGGGGTCAGGCAAAACATACTGGTCAAGACCCTCGCCTTGGCTTACTCGTAGCCCTTCCTGAGAAACGGGCTGTTTTCATGACAGCCGGGCTAACAAGATGAGAGATCGACGAGATCCCCGTAGTAGTGGAAGATGAAGCCATGCACAACCGCCTGGAGGACACCATCCACCTTCATCATTACGTTCGGGATCTGAGGAAAGCTACTGCAAGCCGCCACTTAACGTTCTTTTCAGGACGCACAAAATAATAAACCTACTCATTGTGGGCATTTGAACCAACAACATAAACGGTGCTTGAACCTTAGTATTACAAGCAATTAATTAAGAGCAAGCACTCTATCTTTCTGCTTCTGATATACTTATTGCTGTCTGTACAGACGCGATATTTGGATATACGTCTTTACTTTAAAATTGCCCTCGCTGTTCTTGCGCTGTGTTTGTTCTTCGGTATGGGTGTTCCCTTATCGAATGGCACTCATTTGCCATGTGCTGGGCTTGTTACGTTTTCTGGCAAACCATCAAAAAACATGACAAGTTCTGAAAATACCACCAGAAGTTCACGAGCAAACTGAGTTAGAAATGAGACGTGTTAGACACATACTGTTTCGTTGCGGGTTTGGAAACATATGTCTGATCATGAGGGGTCTCAAACTTAAACTGCACTCAGGGCCACGCGAGTCGAGTTCAATACCTAGCAAACCACATTAGGACATTTTCGACGGCACCACTGCCACACAACAGCATAAGCTTCTGACGTTCTTAATAAAGATATTTTGGTGGTAATGTGTAGTTTTCCTGTTTTGCATTCGGTTCTCTGCTATTATGCATCCAATCATTTTCATATTGCCAAATTTATTTATTTCTTACTTAGATTCAAAATTAGTTAGTGATTGCTGCTTATGATTTTGTTGATCGCAAAAGAGGTTAAATTATTGTTTATGGTCATATCATATTTTTTTGTCTTCATTATTTAGATGTAGATCTTCATTGTATGACGAGTGGTTGCAGGTCGGGCGAAGTGGGAAAGTTTCTTGCTGCGCTTTTAGACGCCATCAAGCATGACGGTCACTGATCGTTTTGTTTGTCGCTGATCAATGAACTATGGTGAACATCATGGCAGTCGTTTCAAATCGTTTCCAGATCTGGGACTTGCTGAAGAGAATAGTAATTTGCAGCTAGCCGCCTGCTTTCCCTGGTCCCATTGATAGTATAGAAGCTCTATGCAATAATTTTCGTAGTAATACCAGAAATAGCATCGAGATATTGCATAATAATAAAAGTGGTCAATACCTACATGATTAACGTAGTGGTCAACCAACCGCTTTTCACGACATTTGTGCAAGTTACCTGTAGGATTTTGTTAACTCACAGGTGTAAATGGGAGCATAGGGTTAGGGAAGGAAAGATAGCGGTGGAAGGGAAGTAGCCACTTCATAAACAAGTTGTGGCCTCTTACAAAGAAGTCTAGAATACTGCATCCCCGACAGCAGTATGTGCTCGTGAAATACAGTTATCTTTGCAGAAACACATATACCCTGAATTACTACATAAAATGCGACACACAGATTCGTCATCCACAAGGTTATCAAGAAACAAAGACAACAAACAATAATTGAGGATGAAATGGAAGGACCATCACAAAGAATACAAGACAGATAATGGAGAACAAGATAAACTTGGCAGATATGGGCAGACAAAGATATTCAGACTCAGAACGGGACATTGATGACTCAAGGTCTACCTCCACATAATGGGTCTTAGAAACACTGCCATGTGCGATTGTGGAGCATCCAAGCAAACACCAGAACATAACCTGCAGGACTGCCCCACTTACGCAGACCAAAGAGAGGCAGTCTGACCTGGGGGAGCGACCATGCTCAAAAAGATGTGGGAGACAGTCGAAGACCTGAAACGCACAGTCACCTTCGTGAACCTCACCAGAGTAATATAAATAATAATACTAAGGAGAAGAAGAAGAAGGATAAGTCTATCAAATATTTACCTTATAATTTTATTTTACATCAACTTGACGCTTACTTAATGTGATGGCTGGTGCTTTCAAAAATGAGGATCAACATATAAATGCTGTCGTATCTGGAGTAAAATTTTAAGTTTGTTTCTTAAAACAAACATAAACAAATGCAATAATTAATTTTTAATAACACCTGGAACAACTAGGGCGAAACAACTCAGATAGTTGTGTTTTTTTTCCAAATTACATCGATGTTTTTTGTAAAAACTAGTGTTTAAATGTTATGAAATGTTTAAATCAGACTGTCTTTAAGCTAATTCAACATTGATTTAGCGAAGTGTTTAAATGTGCCACCTTTGTTAGCACAATATTTTGTTTCATTGATTGTTTTGTATATATGGTTATGTCACTTTTTAAAAATGTTCTATGTTTTTAGTTTACCCTACTTTTACAAATAATATAGTTCGTTTACTAAATACACATTTTATGATAGGTACACTATAATAATAAATGAGCAGACGCAACGGGCACTTCACTGTGGAAAACAAGAATAGGCGTACTGTATCTCCATGTTTGTCGCAGAGGTCGATAAAAGAGGGTTGTATACTCCGGCCAGAGTAGAAAAGAGATAAGATAAGAAGACACTAGCAGAGAAAATAATGCAGCTCTTATCAGGGTTAACCCAAGCCAGGTGTCACAAAGTAATGCAACTCTTATCAGAGTTAACACACACCAGGTGTCACAAAGTAATGCAGCTCTTATCAGGGTTAACCCAAGTCAGGTGTCACAATGTAATGCACCTCTTATCACGGTTAACCCAAGCCAGGTGTCACAAAGTAATGCACCTCTTATCAGGGTTAACCCAAGCCAGGTGTCACAAAGTAATGCAACTCTTATCAGAGTTAACACCAGCCAGGTGTCACAAAGTAATGCAGCTCTTATAAGGGTTAACCCAAGCCAGGTGTCACAAAGTAATGCAACGCTTATAAGGGTTAACCCAAGCCAGGTGTCACAAAGTACTGTACCTCTTATAAGGGTTAACCCAAGCCAGGTGTCACAAAGTAATGCAGCTCTTGTCAGTACTAATCCCAGGCCGGCTGTTACAAAATTATATATTGAAATAAAAGAAATAGAGACGTATAGCAAGTTCAAATTCGTTAATTCCAATGTCAATGCAGTACTCCTGTACGGAGCAGAAAACTGGGGAACGACAAAGCTGTTCGTCAATAAATATATACGGAGGATCCCATCCTACTTTAGGTACATGCCTTCTGACGAAACTGGGGATTCCCTTTGAAACGTCACGTGCATTGGTTGACTAAAAAACAGATTTCATATTGTGCCAAGATTTATATTCAATGCATGCTCTACACAGAGAAATAAAACAAATTCACAGTACAAAACACACAAAATTACTATTAAGAGTGAGTATTTCACAGAATCTTGCCTAGAAACCAATCTACATATCAATATGTTTCTCGATCACGTTATTATAGTTGGCACATGCAAGTTCCAAAATTTAGTCGGATAATGAATGTGACGTTTCATATGGATTTTTTCCAGTGAGTCAGACGGCCTATCTAAAGTAGACCATGTGAGGATAATGCGTATAGACTAGCATGACACGGTGAGAAACAAACACAAATGTGGAATGAGCTAACAGCAACAAGGGGAGTAACAGATCACATGTAGGCAATAGGGTTGAATAGACCACAAGCAAAGGAAAGCACAATCAAACGTAGCCAGACAGGCCCTGACATTCACAGAGGAAGAGAGGTAGTCCAAGATACACCTGGAAAAAAGACTGAACATGAACCTCGGCCCCTGGACCTCAACTGGAGAGAGGCAGAAAGGGCAACTCGGTTCATCCTTGCTGGAGAAATGGTGTCAATGGCCTATGCACCAAAAGGAATGACAGACATTGTTTGATTGAGAGCCAAAAGGCATGGTATGTGGTGGAAAGTGATGTGTCTCGACAAAATTTTTAAAAAATGCATAAATAACAAAAAGTACTACTCGCACTTAAGAAACTGAATCATGGAAGATGGTTAATTAGCCAGACTTCACTAGTGCAGCCTGTTTCCAGGACCGAATAAGGAAACTGAATAGGGCCTTGGCAGCTGTGGATAATTGATTCTAGTTCAGTTTAATTTAGTGGAAGAAGCAGAGTCATTGCACGGGGTTTAACCCACAAGTGCTCTGTCCTTCTCCATATGTTTGGAGAATCTCAGCACAATGCACGAATTCTCTAGCACCGGCGATCACCCATTAATTAATTTGGTAGATTTTTAACATAATTAAATTCAAATTAAATTCAAACTCAAGTTCCTTGATTCTAACGAAGAGAATCAGATATGATTCGCTGGCTTGCTGTCAGTTCATTCGCTGGACTACATCTTTGGACACGTAACTAGGAACACGAACGGAGTTGTGAGGTGGGAGTCCAGACCAGAATGTATCACCTGATCCTGATGACTATTCACTCGCCATGCCTTCCCCCCCCCCTGCACCTTTGGTGAAAAGTAACTTCTAAACCCATATTACAACATGCCTTTGATGGTTCACTACCCATGCCCCTCCCCCTCGCCCAGTGGTTAAAGGTACTGGTAATCCCATCTTACGACAATCCTTTAATGGGGTAGGGGTGCAAGTTTCGTCTCTATCACACACAGAGATATACATGGAACAATTCATGCATTGATTATCTTCCACAGTTAAAGAGTGGCAGTGAGACATGGTCTACTTACATGCACCAGGAGAAGCGGCTAAACAGCTATCACATGAGGTGCCTGCACAGAATCTTGGGGATTGGGTGGCAAGACAAGATCACAAACGCAGAGGTGTTGGAGAGAACAGGCACTGTCACAATCTTGTCCATGCTTAGTCTTCGAATGCTCTGAGGTGATGGCTAGGACACATTCGGAGGATGGATGATGGCAGAATACCAAAATATCTTCTCTATGGGGAGTTACAGATGTGGAAAAGGTCTCGGGGCCGACCACTACTTCGGTACAAGGATGTATGCAAGCGGGATATGAATGATGCAGACATCGATTTTGAATCATGGGAACAGGACGCCATGGTTCGTGTTACATGGAGGGGCAGGATTAAGCATGGAATACAGACAAAGGAGATACGGATTGCTGATAGGCTAAAGACTCAGCTTTTGAGAAGACACACAATGCGATGTCGCGAACTTTCCTGACTTTCCTTTGCACACACTATGGAAGACACTTCTCTGCTCGGATTGGTCCTACGAATCACATTCGTTACCGTCATGGACTGTAGTTGCATACCTTTTCAAAGCACAATTATTTTCGTCTGACAAGACAGAAAGAGCCAGTGACGTGACAGTTAAAGCAGTTATAAAGTGAAACACTGGATACCTTACTGGTGAGGACAGATTAGAACAGCTGTACCTCAACACAGGTCGTGAACGACGACTAAAGAGGGGTTAATGACCTCAAATTACTACACACGCAACGACCACAATAGCATGCTTCCAATAAAGAGTACAAGAAGGTCAGTAAGTTATTAGAAGTCGTTCAAGCTTCAAAATGTAAAACCAATGAAATTCCTACCGAATATGAAACCTACATTTCTCTTGACGCGCGCGCGCGCCGCGTGCGTGCGTGCGTGCGTGCGTGCGTGCGTGTGTGTGTGTGTGTGTGTGTGTGTGTGTGTGTGTGTGTGTGTGTGTGTTTGTGTGTATATGCATGTATGAACGTTAATATTTATATATATTTTAAAAAAAGGCAAAGGCTGCCGTCCATCGTAGGCGATAATGGCATAATTAATTTTGCTAGCGCTATTTTTATTAAGGAATAACTGCGCTACTTTTTATCCTCACTCTTTCTTCTTGTGCCACCCGTCCTCAGTGGCAAGTCAAGGACATGACGACTAGGGGGCGACTACGAGATGCATGTAGATATATATATATATATATATATATATATATATATATATATATATATGTATATATTTATAGATACACACGTAAACACACACACCCACACACACACACACACACATATATATATATATATATACATAAGATACATTGACAAGCTATATACAGTGTGCGTGCATATTCATGTTGAAAAGTAAGATGACCGCACCTTATTAGTGGCTGAGCTCTCGACTCTCCGGTGTTTGTGTTGAGTTTTTAATCGCACACCAGAATTTAGTCCAGATTATCACAACTCCAAGGACATTTCTGCTGGGATTGAAGCCGACTTCCTCCTACCCGCCCCTTCCTCCACCGGAGGTTACATGATACCTCTCTCAACCTCGTATTCTCAGCACAGCAAGGGTCACGTTGACCAACAGGCGGACACAGTCATACGCCTCGGCGTCGGGACACTTAGAAACAGGGAGTTTGACACGGACAGACACTAAAAGCTTGACACAAACATTGGTCTAACTCACTCCTCGCGGCGCTCATCCAAAGGCTGTGGAGTACACGGCTCCACCTGGAGAGACTATAGAGATTTCGGTCGACGCTCTACACATGGACAACGCCTCAGCAGTTGGACATGGTGGATGTCAATCGACGCAACGGACCTTTGACGCCTACGTGGACATTATTATTGCATGAGCGTTAGCAAAGAAATAGATACGGAACCATGCAAATGTATGGATGGTCGCGCGCTTTAGATGGTGTAAAAAATAGATAGTTCAGGGGTTGGGGTTGGGGGGGGGGGGGGGGGGGGTTGGATGGGGTGTTGGTGGTGCAAGTTCAGTATAGCAACGTACTAGAAAGTTGAAAGCCTTACACAGGAAATATAAAGTAATTACAAACCAGATGTGATAGTTGTTTGACTTTCGTTGACGCTACGTGAAGCAACGGGCCAAGCACTTCAGCGCAATTACGTAAGGCCTGCAAGAAAGCACCTACAATGTGCTCTTGCAGATGGTGGCTTCTGTCGCCATTCGTTTTTATAACTATGTTTCTATTTTGTTTGTTTTCCAGTGTCATCTTTATTAGGTAGCGGTATTTACGTCTAACTGGCTCCAAAGAAAAGGCAAATATAGTTTTAGTACCGGATTTGATGTAAAGACGTCACGGAAAAGAACGCTTTTTAACTGTTGGCGGTGTCAAACACTGTGCGAAAATGTCTGCTTCCTCTTCCTCATATTTCTGCGTCTAGAAATGGATTTCTTGGGCTGCGGTTAGGGTTCTGGTAGGGCTAGGTTTGGGTTAGGTTAGGGTTAGGTCTTGGTTAGGTTAGGGTTAGGTTTGGGTTAGGTTTGGGTTAGGTTAGGGTTAGGTTAGGGTTAGGTTTGGGTTAGGTTAGGGTTAGGTTAGGGTTAGGTCAGGGTTAGGTTATGGTTAGGTTAGGGTTAGGTTTGGGTTAGGTTAGGGTTAGGTTTGGGTTAGGTTAGGGTTTGGTTAGGGTTAGGTTTGGGTTAGGTTAGGGTTAAGGTTAGGCAGGGTTAGGTTAGGCAGGGTTAGGTTAGGGTTAGGTTAGGGATAGGTTAGGGTTAAGTTAGGGTTAGCTTAGGGTTAGGTTAGGTTAGGTTAGGGTTAGGTTAGGTTAGGTTAGGGTTAGGTTAGGTTAGGATTAGGTTAGGATTAGGTTAGGGTTAGGTTATGGTTTTGGTTAGGTTAGGTTATGGTTTTGGTTAGATTAGGCTAGGTTTAGTGTTAGGCTAGGTTTAGCATCTTTTATACATTAATATCTTAATCTAATTCTTTACTTGTGTTTTCTAAGATAAAATGAACGTGTTTTCCCCTTATCCTGAGATTGAATGTCCCGTTACTGTCATCAGCTGTCAAATACGTATAATGAGAACCCAGGGAACTCTGTGGGAAATGAATACGTAAGTGCCCTTTCTTGTGGTCTAGGTGATCTTTTTCAACCGCAGACAAGAGTCTTTGTAGTTACACCTGGACGCTTAAGCCAATGTGATTCTAGATGTGAAGAGAATAGTGGACGCCAACACCTCTCTCGTTGGAAGAGGAAGATACATCAGCTGTAGACATTTAAGCAGTGCCCAAGAAAACAATCCAAAACATAATTCAGCGAAGAGCATTCGCTCAGGTCGTATCTCCTAAGGGCAATCAGAATGGTTGTCTTGGGTCCACGTACTGTCTAAACATATTAGAATCAGTTAACAATAAGATATGGCTGCGAAGAAAGAATGCTAAATTAAAACAACGATAAAGTATGAATAATACTCAAAATAGTGTAAGGACAAACTACCAAATCTAGAAATTTTGCAAATGAGAAATACATCATATTTAATCACATTGTTCTTGGGTCATCGTTGTTATTCAGGTACCAATTTACAGCTTGGTCCACTTGAAGTAATATCATGACCATGGAGAAAAAAAAACAACGACATGGCCGCTCTGTCCAACTCAGCAATACGTATATCAACCTTGGCACGTTGGGATTGCAAACTAAGCTGTACGAAATACTTCCCGGGTTCCAGCAGTGTTAAAACGAGAATAGTCCAAGAGAAATCCTGATATAAAAGATTGACGCCAAGATAACTCTCTGACAGGAGTTTCGAAAACGTGGTCCATCGGGCCACAATCGGCCCACAAATCCATATCCTATGTCCCTCATCATGAGTGGCATCACAACGGTCTGACAAGAGACAACTGTTTTATTTTTTTTAAAGCACTGACTATCACAGATTATTGTATTTCCATGAGAGACACTGTTTAGTAGTACGGCAAGCCTGGGCTACACGCGGTCATCCTAATCTAGGTTCCATCCTCATTGACAGACATGAGTCCATGAGAGCTGACTAGAACGTTTACCCAGATGGGCTTGAAGATAAGAAGCGAATCTAGTAGCCTTCGTGTCTATCCCACGGCTTTTCAGCGGGATCTAAAACGTGGTATGTGTTGGTGTGCTGAATTATCTTTCTTTGAGACCGATGTCGGTGTGGGGAAAACTGATGGTACGCGAGATACTCACTAATTCTATGTAGCATCTTAAAGCCTGCATCTGGCTTTCTAAAACAATATAGTTTACACAGCTTTGACCGAATAAACTGGAATATCTCGATTTTTGGTGAATGAGAAAAACACAAGCGGTGAATAAGAACACAAACAGAAGATGACTAATTTGTTTTCACGAGTAATTGTCTTTACCAATGATCATTCACTTGTAATCTTCAGTTTATTGAAGTTGTGGTAACCTTGCACCTTCTTTTGCTAGTCTGTCTGTCTGCTCGTTTTCTTGAATGTTACAGCAGGAGGGAACTTTATCAATATTAGGACCTCTATTTTGTATATCTTCTTCTCTTCCTCGTTCGTCTTCAGACCTCGACTTCAATTACTCTAATAAAGGCATCAGTCAACTCAAGGCTCTGTACACTTCTGTATAGCTTCTCGTGGAAGGACACTGGCTGTTGCCAAATGCTACATTTGTTGTTGGTATGCAGTGGACAGGACTGCAAAATATGTTCTGCCTGCCTGGGAGTTGTGCCGCAGGCACAAACGTTTATTGTGTCAATCTTGAACTTATTGTACAGATGACATCTCAGTTTGTTGTGACCTGTGCGTAGCCGGATAATGATCACTTGGTCTCGCCTGGAGAGCTGATGGTAGACATCGTTTTCTATGTGGCCTGGGTGGTCTTTTTCGATTTTGAACTGCACATTGCCATGATGAATGTTTTAGTCTCATTGTATGTTATTTCTGTATCACACTGCTACAGCATTCCTCCCTCTCTGGCGAGTCTATCGGCCTCCTCGTTGCCTGGAATGTTGCAGTGGGTTGGTATCCATTGGACTATGCTTTTTTAAAGCGCTGGGACAGGCGTTCGAGCGAGTCTGCCAGAGCACCGAGTTCATTTTTTGTACTTGTTCTTGAGCGCCATTAACATTGATATTTTGTATATGAAAATTGGTTGCAGCCGTAAAAAGAACAAATTATACCAGAAAAGTTATTAGAATTGCAGTCCAAGCAACAAAAGACCTTATTTGGACTCATGGTCAGATAACAGCGGTACACAGTTTCACTGAACTGAGTAGTTAGATGATGTTATAAACCAAGATGTTAAAGTTAAAATACAAAACCTTAATTGCTTTTAATGGGTTTTTTTATGGTACTCCTTACATTGAATAGTATTAATGGTGGTACGTTTTACCTTGAATAGTATTAATGGTGGTACGTTTTACCTTGAATAATTATAATGGTGGTACGTTTTACCTTGAATAGTATTATTTATGGTACTATTCAGTAGTAGTAACCCCATTTCAGCCATGTCTGACTATAGGTTGATGCGACCTTGGAGTAGCAACTCTCTGCTGAGTTTTTGGTTTTCCTTTTCCAATCGGCGTTATCTCTTTGTTGCATGAGCTTATTCTCGCCCAGCCTAAGGAGGCTGTTCAAATTACATCTCCATTTAGATCTGTCTGCAGCTATGTCTTCCCAAAATCCAAATCCAGAGCCTTCATGTCCCTCGTACATGCGCTTTTGAACCGCAGCTATGATAGGCCAGCTGTTCTTTTACCACACGCCAGATGTCTTTAGAGAATATCATTGGAGATGCTTCTGTCTTCCATTCGACGAACATGATCAATCCATCGCAGTCTTCGTTGACGAAGGAGGGCGTACATACTTGGAAGACTGGTGCGAGAATGTACTTTCGCGTTTGTCACCTTGTCTCTCCATAAGATGTCAAGGATGGATCTCATGCGCCGTTGGTGAAAGGTGTTGAGCCTTTGCTCATGCGCCGTTGGTGAAAGGTGTTGAGCCTTTGCTCATGCGCCGTCGGTGAATGGTGTTGAGCCTTTGCTCATGCGCCGTCGGTGAAGGGTGTTGAGCCTTTGCTCATGCGCCGTCGGCGAAGGGTGTTGAGCCTTTGCTCATGCGTCGTCGGTGAATGGTGTTGAGCCTTTGCTCATGCGCCGTCGGCGAAGGGTGTTGAGCCTTTGCTCATGCGCCGTCGGTGAATGGTGTTGAGACTATGCTCCTGCTTGGTATATATTGTCCACGTTTCGCTGCGATATAGAAGCTGACGACACATGCATTGTAGACCATGACCTTGGGGGTACTATTCACCGTGAATATAAACGATGGTTTTTTTCACCTTTAATATGATGAGTGATTGTACTTTTTACAGTATACATTATTAATTACAGTACTTTGTATGTTGAATAGTGTTCATGGCTGTACTTTTTACAATGGAAATGATTAATGATAGCACTTTCAATCGTGAATGTTATTAATGACACTACTTTTAATCTTCAATAGTATTAATGGTGGTACTTTTCACCGCTGACAGTATTAATGATAATCATTTTTTGCATTTGATAGCAAAAATTATGGTGTTTTTACATTTGACATCATTACTTATGGTACTTTTTGCCACAGACAGAACTAATGATGGGACTATTTACCTTGGACAGTGCTTGTGATGGTACTATTTATCTGAGACAGTATTACGAAAAATAAGAACAAAATCATGAAAGCTAAACCGTGTTCTATTGTGAGACGGTCCTTGGGGAATATTGGGAAAATGCCGTCCTTCATTCGGCCCTTTGCCTTATCTAACACGTTTGATCAAAGAGTATTTGTGATAAATGGAAAAACCACACAGCAGATCGGAGGATAGTATTCTCTGTCTAATCTGATTGAAGTGGCCTCAAAATATGGGGACGTGGAAAGATAGATGGTCATTATGGGGGGCAACCGATAGCAACAGGAAAGAATATTGCATCTTCCGTGTCGTCATACGATTTATGTGAACGGATGAGATAAGATGAGACCAGATGTTTGAGCGAGTTTGGTTAAAATTCGGACTTAACCATAAACACAGATTTTAATCAATGGTGGTCGAAAAAATGGTTCTTTTCTTGCATAAAATGTTGTTTAACATTGAGTATTCTTCATCTTCTACTTCTTCTGCGTTCATTCTCAATCTCCCGCTACCAAGCCCTGAGAACGGAATGCGTTGTGTCGAACATTGAGTATTATGTGGCCATTGTTGGGTGCACTGCGGTGTTTCACAAAATGACAGAACTAATCCTGAGTGAAGAACTGGATAAAATCGCGATTGTATGAGGCGAAAGGCGCAGTGAAAACGTGAGGGCATGCATACCAGTTTACCAGGTCTGAGTGGGGAACTAAGACTCTAGGCCGGTTAAGCACAACATACTTGCTGACCAAGATGTTGCGTCAGGGTCAGGCCCAATATACTGGCCAGGACGTCGTGTCAGAGTCAGGCACAATATACTGACCAGGACGTCGTGTCAGGGGCAGGCACAATATACTGACCAGGACGTCGTGTCAGGGGCAGGCACAATATATTGACCAGGACGTCGTGTCAGGGGCAGGCACAATATACTGACCAGGACGTCGCGTCAGTCAGGTACAATATACTGACCAAGATCACTATCTTCCTTCTATGTAGCGTTCCCTGAAAACAGAAAGGTTTCAAAGCAGTTTGTCTAACGCGATGTGAATCGACGTGATCCCCGTAGTAGTGAGAATCACGCTGAGAAAACGCAGCATAGCACAACCGCCCGGAGGACCACGGTCCACCTTTATCAGCAAGCTCGGAATATGAGGAAAGCTACTACAAACCTTCATGTACCAACCATTTCAGTGCGCACAGAAGAGTAAACACACCCATTGTGGGAATTACACAACAACAACAGCAACAACAACAACAGCAACAACAACAACAGCAACGGCGCCTAATGATTGTGCTTGGTACCAAAATACACATTGCAATGAAACTGCAATGCAGATGACTGGATGATGGCTATACTAACAACTCGTTAGGGCAAGCTATTTGTGATGCTGGACGTATGTATCAACGAATGAAGCAACAGTATTTTGATTGATTGACACTCTCTTAACCCTAACCCAATTAGGATAACAGTTATATAAACACAAACCAAACCTTTTGTTAAGATCAAAGAAAACACATTATAGATATTAGCCAACACATGTCGTTAGCGCACTAATGACGTCATAATTAGGTGTGCTCTCGTTACGTCCACTCCCATTTGATTCATTATCACCAAGGTCGTTTGTCATACATATTTATGCTCTGTAGTCTGGTATTAGAAAGATGGAAGCGTTTGGTGTTTTTATGTTACTCTTCCGTTCTGTGAGAACACTTGATACTCACTATTCTACTCCTCTTTTCGTACATTGACTTTACGTATCCATTGTCCCAATACATTGTCTTTATTCAGCCCATGTTATATTAGTTTGGCGTCATGCCACAATTGTTACATTAACTTCTTTATGCGGCCGTTGTCCCATTACGTTGACTTCATTCAACACGTGTCTCATTACTTTGTCTTCATTGTCATTTGATCCATTAACTAGGCTTTATGCTATATAACCAAGAAGCGTAAAACCAATAGGCTGAACTTCATACGTCCCTTGTTTTATACAACGTGATTGCATGCGTCCCTTGTTTTATACAACGTGATTGCATGCGTCCCTTGTTTTATACAAATGATTTCATGTTCCTTGGTCTATCAACCTGAAATCACGCCACACTTGTTCTATCAACCTGAAATCACGCCACCCTTGGTTTATCAACCTGATTTCATGTCGCCCTTGATATATCATTCCGATATCAAGCGGCTCTTGGTCGATCAACATAATATCATGAAGCCATTGGTCTATTACCTTGATTCACAAAGATACTTTATCTGTCAATTTGATTCGCAGGCTGTCCTTGGTTTACCAATCATATATCATGAGTTCCTTGGTCTATCAACCTGATATCATGAGTTCCTTGCTCTACCAACCTGATATCATAAATTCCTTGGTCTATCAACCTGACATCACGCGTTCATTGGTCTATCAACCTGATATCATGCGTTCCTTGGTCTATCAACCTGATATCATGCGTTCCTTGGTCTATCAACCTGATTTGAGTTCCTTGGTCTATCAACCTGATATCATGAGTTTCTTGGTATATCAGCCTGATATCATGAGTTCCTTGGTCTATCAACCTCATTTCATTTATTCAAGTTTGCCACGCCCTGCATATACACTATAGGTTAACCATACCATAATAAATTATTATACATCCGTTTGATATTCCATTGTGCAAAAATAACAATTCTAATAGCTGCCATTATCCCTCGAGTACTAAACGGTTGTTACCAGACAACATTTGTTGTACCTAGTTATCAGATCATTTGTTAACAAGCATGGATCCCGTCATTGTTTTTAGCAACGTTTCGTGTAGGAGTATTTCGTATGGTTGCCAAATTGGTCTATTTTAAAGCCAAAATCCATAAATCTAGCTATTGTATGTGATGACTTCCGAAACTTGGTTTGTCGTTTTAGTTGTGTTTTCCGGTTTATTTTCAATGCCACAATTTAGTATGTTATTATATTAATGCTATAAAAACATGGCACAAACATTGAGAGTGAGTTCAAACAGTAGCTGTCAACTTGCCTATCTTAAATCCAAATTCTAGTAAATGGTTTCTATGGACATAAATGGGGCAGAAAATATGTTTAATTTTTTTCTAATTTAAAATTAAAAAGTTCTTTATATGCTCATATTTTTTTCACTGCCATCTGTATATGTGTGTTGTGCCATATCAATAAAACAAAAGATAGTGGTACACGCTAACAGGGGCAGGCATCAAGTAACATCAGTTTCATTAATAATATTTTTACAAGAGTGTGAACCAGAAATGTTTTGTGGCTTATTTTTCGACGTAGTTCATGTTCCTGGCAACACACGTTGTCCACCTGTCCACTAGCTTGTGTATGGTTTCTGTAAAAAAAAAGTCTTTTGAATTGACCGTTAAACAATGTTGTACCGGATCCATTACCTCGTTGTCAGCTGCCTTCGGACCCATCTGCTACACACTTTCCTTTAACCAAGGTCATCATGGACAATTCTAGCTACAGCTCTGTAACTATTGCTGAAATCTACAGCTTTTTCTTCAAAAGTGACTGGTCTGTTGCCTTGGACTAGCTGGTCGAACTGTTGTTCCAATGTGTAAGTTACCACGCTTGCTGGTTTCCTACTCCGGCTTTTAACAACGTGGTTGAAACGTATTTATACTGATTTAGAAGGCTCTGCAGAGTCTATATACAAACAGTTTCTTGGAGGGGGGAGGGTGTGTGTGTGTGGGTGGGGGGTAATCGATGTGTGAGTTCATTTTAATAGACTCAAACACTAGAGCAAAGTAGACCCGCAGCTTATTAGGCGCCATCTATGCTGCTCTGAACAAATCAAATAACCATTGTTATGCCCTGTCACACAATTAGTCGCCTCTTCAGACATGTTTTTTCCGGTTGGACAGTAGTGCTATTGTTGCTTTTGTCATATACAGACCCTGGCGGACCACTCAGAACTTGAACTTGACTCTACCCTCTGCAGTTCTCTACACAGACCCCGGCGGATTACTCAGAACTTGAACTTGACTCTACCCTCTGCAGTTCTCTACACAGACCCCGGCGGACCACTCAGAACTTGAACTTGACTCTACCCTCTGCAGTTCTCTACACAGACCCCGGCGGACCACTCAGAACTTGAACTTGACTCTACCCTCTGCAGTTCTCTACACAGACCCTGGCATACCACTCAGAACTTGAACTTGACTCTACCCTCTGCAGTTCTCTACACAGACCCCGGCATACCACTCAGAACTTGAACTTGACTCTACCCTCTGCAGTTCTCTACACAGACCCCGGCGGACCACTCAGAACTTGAACTTGACTCTACCCTCTGCAGTTCTCTACACAGACCCCGGCGGACCACTCAGAACTTGAACTTGACTCTACCCTCTGCAGTTCTCTACACAGACCCTGGCATACCACTCAGAACTTGAACTTGACTCTACCCTCTGCAGTTCTCAACACAGACCCCGGCATACCACTCAGAACTTGAACTTGACTCTACCCTCTGCAGTTCTCTACACAGACCCCGGCGGACCACTCAGAACTTGAACTTGACTCTACCCTCTGCAGTTCTCTACACAGACCCCGGCGGACCACTCAGAACTTGACTCTACCCTCTGCAGTTATCTTCATTTCAGCATAAGTACTTTAATGTCCCTGCATTTCGTGGGGGTTCATTAATCTTTGACCCAAGTAGAAGTACGAAGCCACATTTTTGACTTATCAGTTCCATGCCTCAGTGTGCTATCAATGGTAGAATTGGACAATAACAACAAAGATAAAAGAAACATCGTAGCAAAAGAGATGAAATGCCTGCCCAGAATGCTTGGAGTAAAACATGTGGATATAATCAGAAACGCGAAGATATTAGGAGACAAGTAGGTACAACACCAGTGCTAGACTTCATCAAGAGACAACAAACCAAATTGTTCGGCCACATGACACGTCAAACACCCGATAGTATCCCTTAGAAAGCAATGCTGTACATATACATCATATCTCAGTGGTCCTGGGTTCATTTCCCAGTTGAGGCGGTAATGTTTTTTTCAGACCGCAATGGCCCCCGGGTCGACCACCCTTAAATGGGTACCGGTTCAGTCCGGGAAGTAAAAGCGGCGAGGGAGAGGAGATGGCTACCGCCCTCATATAGCCGAGCCTTTGAAATGTGAGATCATTAACACCTACACCCTACGGCAGTAATGCTATGGGCTACTTTACTTTACATATACAAGAGCCGCGCACAACAAATGGACAGCCGAAATAACAAGTAGTAAAGCTTCCCGTGTACAAAGCACATACTAGGGTCCGGTAAAGAAATCCCTTCATTACATGACGCTGAAAAGGCACAAGTTGGACAAAAAGCCGAAAGAAGAAAAAGTTCCATGCCTCATTATTGTTTCTGGAAATGTCTTGAGCGGCAGTATCGGTTTCTAGCGCTGGTTGCTGTTTAGGTTACCGAATAACGGGGCGCGCCCGCGTGATATTTGTTTATATCTTCGCGCCCCAGAACAATATTTGGTTTTGCCACGGAGAAAGAAGGTAGTGATTGTTTTCAAGCCAAGAACGCCCTGAGAGCAATGGAATGTCAATGGTACGGCTGTTTACAGTTACATATGTAGGCTTACAGTATGCAGCTGCAGCCTTTGTCGACTAGAGGACTTGACTCTTGAGCTAATAAGGGTGGTTTAGAACTGAACTGGTTGGTAGTGAAGCTGGCGGTCGAGGGAACCTAAGTCAAGTGGGTAGTCGAGGACCTAACTCTGAGTTAGGCGTGCGGTGAAGA
Organism: Ariolimax columbianus; assembly: GCA_036924085.1. NCBI lineage: Eukaryota > Metazoa > Mollusca > Gastropoda > Stylommatophora > Arionidae > Ariolimax > Ariolimax columbianus. The sequence goes on from JAVGWX010000003.1 coordinate 94,786,922, forward strand.
GCCGAAGTGTGAGTTAGATGGGTGATCGAGGGCCGAGCGGTGAGTTAGGCGGGTGGTGGAATGCCTAACTTTGAGGTAAGCAGCGATCGAGAGCCTAACTCCGAGTTAATTCGGTGGTCCACAGACTGTCTGTGAGTTGTGCAGGTGGTCGAGAGCCTAATTATGAGTTAAGCAGTTATTCGAGGGCCTAACTAAGCTGTGGATTGACGAGTCCAGATCGCGGAGTTGAAGGATAGCTCGAGACATACAGAACAAAATAATGCACAAGAACAGCTATATTCTGCCATCATTTAAAGGAGATTTGAGCCACAGTCAAAGCTTGCAATGAGAAGCTGCACAAGCTATTAGAGTTTCAATGAGATGATGCACAGGCTGATACATTAGAGTTTCAATGAGATGATGCATAGGCTGATACATTAGAGTTTCAATGAGGTGATGCACAGGCTGATAAATTAGAGTTTTAATGAGATGATGCACAGGCTGATACATTAGAGTTTTAATGAGATGATGCACAGGCTGATACATTAGAGTTTCAATGAGATGATGCACAGGTTGATACATTAGAGTTTCAATAAGGTGATGCACAGGCTGTTAGAGTTTCAATGAGGTAATGCACAGGCTGATACATTAGAGTTTCAATGAGATGATGCACGAGCTGATACATTAGAGTTTCAATGAGGTGATGCACAGGCTGATACATTAGAGTTTCAATGAGGTGATGCACAGGCTGATACATTAGAGTTTCAATGAGGTGATGCACAGGCTGATACATTAGAGTTTCAATGAGGTGATGCACAGGCTGTTAGAGTTTCAATGAGGTGATGCACAGGCTGATAAATTAGAGTTTCAATGAGATGATGCACGAGCTGATACATTAGAGTTTCAATGAGGTGATGCACAGGCTGATACATTAGAGTTTCAATGAGATGATGCACAGGCTGATACATTAGAGTTTCAATGAGGTGATGCACAGGCTGATACATTAGAGTTTCAATGAGGTGATGCACAGGCTGATACATTAGAGTTTCAATGAGGTGATGCACAGGCTGATACATTAGAGTTTCAATGAGATGATGCACAGGTTGATACATTAGAGTTTCAATAAGGTGATGCACAGGCTGTTAGAGTTTCAATGAGGTAATGCACAGGCTGATACATTAGAGTTTCAATGAGATGATGCACGAGCTGATACATTAGAGTTTCAATGAGGTGATGCACAGGCTGATACATTAGAGTTTCAATGAGGTGATGCACAGGCTGATACATTAGAGTTTCAATGAGGTGATGCACAGGCTGATACATTAGAGTTTCAATGAGGTGATGCACAGGCTGTTAGAGTTTCAATGAGGTGATGCACAGGCTGATAAATTAGAGTTTCAATGAGATGATGCACGAGCTGATACATTAGAGTTTCAATGAGGTGATGCACAGGCTGATACATTAGAGTTTCAATGAGATGATGCACAGGCTGATACATTAGAGTTTCAATGAGGTGATGCACAGGCTGATACATTAGAGTTTCAATGAGGTGATGCACAGGCTGATACATTAGAGTTTCAATGAGGTGATGCACAGGCTGATACATTAGAGTTTCAATGAGGTGATGCACAGGCTGATACATTAGAGTTTTAATGAGATGATGCACAGGCTGATACGTTAGAGTTTCAATAAGATGATGCACAGGCTGATACATTAGAGTTTCAATGAGATGATGCACAGGCTGATACATTAGAGTTTCAATGAGGTGATGCATAGGCTGTTACATTAGAATTTCAATTAGATGATGCACGAGCTGATATATTAGAGTTTCAATGAGATGATGCACAGGCTGATACATTATAATTTTAATGAGATGATGCACAGGCTGATACATTAGAGTTTTAATGAGATGATGCACAGGCTGATACGTTAGAGTTTCAATGAGATGATATATGGGCTGATATATTAGAGTTTGAATGAGAAGATACACACGCTAATACACTAGAGTTTCAATGAGAAGATACACATGATGATACATTCGAATTTTAATGAGATGATACATAAGCTTACACATCAGGGTTTCAATGAGAAGATACACACGCTGATATATTAGAGTGAATGAGAAGATACGCACGCTGTTATAACATCCCTTCAATGATAAGACACACAAGTTGTTATAACATCCCTTCAATGATAAGATACACAAGCTATTATAAGATCCCTCCAATGATAAGATACACTAGCGGTTATACCATCCCTTCAATGATAAGATACACAAGTTATTATAAGATCCCTCCAATTATAAGATACACACGCTGTTATAACATCCCTTCAATGATAAGGTACACAGGCTGTTATAACATCCCTTCAAGGATAAGATACACGAGCTATAACATAATTGTTATGATAAGATATCCAAACTGCTACAGCAGAATTGCAAAAGTAAACTCAAGTCAAACTGGTGATGTTAACAAAACGTTAGCGGACCCAATTGAATTACATTTGGAGTCCCGCAGCGGGCCAGATACAATCATGTAGCTGTCTTAAATCCCCGGGGCGTAATGAAGATTGACAAGTTCCAAAGTGTTCTATTTTAGTTAAATTATTAAATATTCTGCACTTTTTCTGTGCGCTTTGGTTTCTTATGCATCTATGTTATTTCCTATTAAAGTGTTGTTTCCCTGATGAAGGCGTTAAAGTAGTAACGTTGATATGGTTTGTTTATTGTTGTGTATTGTTTTTTTGTTTGTTTTTTTTTGGGGGGGGGGGGTTTTGTGTTTTTCTTTGGGGGGGAGGGGGGCGGGGGGCGCAGGTGTGCAGGTTTGGTGCGGTAACTGAGGCGTTACCTATATTTGTTTGTATCGACTTTTTGACCTTCAATACTGCAGCTTCCATAAATGTATATCTTATTAATGTTAGTATTCTTCAGTACTTGTATGTCCACCCTGAAGCATTCATGATCATCAATGTATCTTAAACTGGTGTCTTTCTTGCACTTGAGTTTCTTGTATACAACGTACATTAATTTTTGTCAGGAATAGAGCCTTATCCAATTCGGTATTGGTGGGGAGGGGAGGGTGGGGGTGGCTGGGCTGCTACCGTCGCGAGGTTCTTAAAGCAATAAACGGAAACAGTTGGCGATTTAATCCAGCAAGTATTAAGCGATCCATGGTCTTAATGGATGTAAGACCAGAATGTCTGCATCTTGAGTTACCTTCAGTCGTATCGACCAATCGTCTTGGCACTAGTCCAAAGTAGCTGGGGGCCAGAGTATGTTGATGACCAGCGCAGCTTCTTCCTCACTATATTCCAAATACAGCGCGTGCAGTCTAAAGACTGTCTGATGGTGTCGCCATCATTGCTTGCAATGGACAACAAAATATTTTTTTTTGTTGACTCCCCTGCATTCAAATGCAGGACATTTAGATTTGTCGTTTTGTCTGGTTGGTCCGCTTCACGGGACATGCAAGGTCCAGTAGCCAGGGGGGGTGGGGGGGGGGTCTGTTGAGGATCAGAACCAGGCACTACTGTCTGGAGGGGATCATGAAAGCTTAACAAAAGATTGGAGAGAGGGCTACCTGATGAAATTGCTCAAGTAAGGAGATTTACAGGAAACCATAGAGAAATAATATTACTATCAGTGCCGGGAAATGTATTAAATAGATTAATACTAGAAAGGTTGAAAAAGGCAGTGGATTACAAGATAAGGGATGAGCAGGCGGGCTTCAGACAGAATAGATCATGCATTGATCAGATATCCATATTGCGGATAATTATGGAGCAATCATTGGAATGGAATTCGAGTTTGTACATCAATTTCGTTGATTATGAAAAGGCTTTTGACAGTTTGGTCAGAGATATACTCTGGAAATTGCTGAGACACTATGGAATTTCTCAAAAGCTCACTAACATAATTAGACAGACGTATGAAAGTATGTAATGTAGAGTAATACATGAAGGACAACTCACAAAGCCATTCACAATTAAATCATGGGTACGACAGGGTTGCCTATTGTCGCCTTTCCTGTTCATTCTGGCAGTGGACTGGGTTATAAAAGTAACAACAAATGAGAGAATTGGATATCCAGTGAACCTTAAATAAATAGCTTGACGACCTGGATTTTACGGATGATATGGTCTTTCTATCCCACAGCCAAAGCCAATTGCAAAGGATACTGAATAGACTGGATTATACCTCTAAACAAGTCAGTTTGAAAATCCATGAGGAAAATACCAAAATAATTAGGGTCAATGCAGCAAACACAGAACCAATCAGGCTGAGAGGAACGCCACTGGAAGAGGTAGAGGTGTTTACATATCTAGGAAGTATCATCAACAAGGAAGGAGGGACAGGCGGGAATATATAAAAACAAGGATGCAAAAAGCAAGAGCTGCATTCGGAATGTTGAAACCAAGATGGAACTCCAAGGAAATTAGAAAAAAAATAAAAATGAGCATTTTTAATTCAAATGTGAAGCCAGTCATGCTGTATGGAAATGAAACCCGGAGGATGACCAAAGGCAATGACAGGAGACTGCAGGGTTTTGTCAACTTATGCCTGAGAACTATTCATGGTATAAAATGGTTTGACAAAGTTACAAACGACAGACTGGGGGAGAGAGCGGAACAAGGTAAATTGGAACAGGAAATCTTAGGAAGAAAGTGGAGATGGATGGGTCATACATTAAGAAAGCTCCAGGCCAGTATCACCAGGCAATCTCTGTCATGGAACCCCCAGAGAAGGAGAAACATAGGCAGACTAAGGAATATATGGAGACTAGATCTGGAGGCGGAAGTAAAGAAAACAGGAATAAACGTAAAGGAAGTGGAAAAGACTGCACTGGACATAGCTGCTTGACGAGGGTGATAGAAGGCGAAAGAGGGAGTCTGTTGTAACGCGTCTTGTTTACAAGTGTCTGTACTAGGCATGAGGTGCTGTCTTGGTCAGTATTTGATCCACACGTTAGCTACTTATCACACACATCTATAGAACAGATATAGCCGGGAAGACAAATCCGTGACCGAATCCGCAACACCACGCTGAGGCAGACAGTGGGGACAAACCCAGTTAGTGTCTACATGGACTCAACAAATCAAGTGGTTTGGCCATTTAGTCAGAATGCATTACGACCAGCCTGCATCAAGAGCGTATCAAATGCAGGTCTCCGGTCCACGAGTAAAAGGCAGACCAGGACGTCGATGGATCGAGGGTGTCTCTGACACTCCCAGAAAGTTACACCTAACGATAGCACAAGCGTCCCACTTGGAGATAACAATAAATCTACGCATCCCAAGGGCAGTGGGACACAAGAAGAAGAGCTATATAAACTTACTTTGAAATAGTACAGCTACTTAAAGCGATGAAACAGTAGAAATAAGTAGAAAGCACCCATTGTGCAGCTATTTGCTCTAATGGGTTATACAAGCTATTGAATTTATACACAAATTATCTACCTCAGCGTGTGCACGTGGCTAGTAATTCGTGCGCGGCAGAACTATTTTTTAGTGCACCCATGAATACCTTGCATTTCACACTTCTTAGTAAAACACTTTGCTCCCTCTTTCCCCTCCCTTTTCTCATCCGTCTCTCTCTCTCTCTCTCTCTCTCTCTCTCTCTCTGTGTGTGTGTGTGTCTTTATCTCTCTCTCTCACTCAATCCCTCATTCTCTAATTATCCTAATTCATTTGTTTACACATTAACACGTACGGGGGGGGGGGGGGCGCTTTTCTCGTTTATCTGTGTTTATCAATTTGGAAGCTTCATGGTTTACATTGTATTCCTCGGCCTAGAAGAGGGGTTACCAAATTATGTTGATAACGCAAGCCAATGTCGCAAGTACAGCTGGTAAAACGGTTAGACCATTTGCCTCTTGAAGTAAACTGACCGGTTTCTAAATCCCGTCGCTGGACTTAGTCCCTTCTGCAAGAACTCTGTTAGGGGATGAGACGAGAACAGGTCAACTGCTACACTGCTAAATTTGGTATAATAGGCAATAAACAGTGTGGTTCAACTTCTATATAGTAGAATACTCCGTACCTCATGCGGTTGGCTCAACCTACCATTTACACAGACCAAAAGTATTCTGAGTGAGAAGCAGTCTTTCGGGTTTGTAAAAAAGCTCTAGAAACAATACCCAATATTTGACAGCTGAATTTAAAAGCGAATAATTTATTTCCCAAAGAAGAGGGAATGCTAACTCGGTACTAAAAAAATTCTTGCTGAAGTCGGATGTGTTGGACCGAAATGTGCAAATATCGCAGTCAAGCTGTAAACTACAACATTCCGTTCTCTGGACTAAATTCTGCTACTTAAGCCCTTTCAGGGTTTGGTAGTGGGAGATTGAGAACGAACGAAGCCAAGCCAAGCCATTTCCTGGAGATCAGAAGATAAAGACGAAATTACTCATGGCACACCCACGTTAATTTTGATGTAAAAACATTATCTGGATCTATGCTTTGTGTAACGCAATATCGCAATTTTTGATACTACAAAATCACAATGTTTTGTTACACACAAGTATAAGTAAAATCAAATATAAAGAAATGTGAATTATATATATATATATATGTACATATATTAGTCATAATCTTAGTCAACCTGTACTTCTACAGGGGCAGATGCCCCCTGTGCAGGTCCCAGCTGTTGTATGAGCTGGATATAGCCGGGAGAATGATTTCCTGCTTAGCGGCTAAGGCTTGAGCAGCTTAATACTTCGCTGCGTTAGGTTGTTAACCGATGTCCAAGTTCATCTTAATAAACTCAAACACTAGAGCAAAGTAGACCCGCAGCTTGTTAGGAGCCATCTATGCTGCTCTAAACAAACCACCTAACAATGGCCGGTGTTATAAGGTGTTAGTCGCCTCTTACGACATGCTCTTTGTGAGGTAGTAGTGCTATTCTTGTCGTCCACAAAGACCCCGGATAACGACTCGGGTAATGAGAGGACGGACCGAATTTTTCAGATGGCAGATGAATGTGGAATGAATTTATCGATCATGTCACTCGGCATGGCACAGGATGATAATGATTTATTAAGGTTATTGTCTTCAAAAACGAAGAGCGTTGCATTTAATCATATATATTTGTTTGGGCTATATCAGGGTGTGTTTGACATCTGGATCCTTTAGCAGGCGGCCTGTTTTATTATCCCTGATAAAGGCACATTTTTGTTTTTTAAATGTATATGATCTTTTAGAATTATAATGTTAGATCTCTGTTTTAAAAAAGCGGATAACAGAACGCTGCTCCGCTTTGGTGCACGCTAAAAGTAGAGCGGCCATCTTTTAACTGCAATTATGACGTCATGTTGTTTGTTTGCACCGTGATGGCACGTACAGGACACTCTTGACATCCATAGCAACCATAATAACAAGTTACAATACAAAAGTAAGGGGTTTTTTTTCACTTCTATCCCATTTTAAAGGTTTTCATTTGAATCTACTCTCGTATATATTATTTATTAAATTGTTATATAAATAAGTTTAATTGTATTTATTATGTGTAGAGCATTTGCTTTTCATGGCAAAGGTACGAATCCCACTGTTGGTACGCACCAGATAACCCAGCTGTATAAATATAGTTACATGTCTCTAGCAACTGCACTCCCCGTTGGTAGTGGTACTACTTGGGACACACGTTTACTTAAGTAACTCTTACACTTGCTTCAATCATCCGTACATGAGAACCACCAAAAAGTGCACGCTGCTCACTATGAAGATTGCATGATCTGCTAGGGACTCAGTTCAGTCCAGGTGCCATCTCCGCATCGAAAGTCAGCTGTAATGGATCTCCAGTGTACTCTATCTCTTGGCATAATTGTGCAATCTGAGAGACTTTCCAGTCCATCTCCTGATGTTATCCACCCACTTAAAGCATTGTCTGTCTCTTGAACAACTGCCTTCCACCCTACCCTCCAGTATGGTCTTCAACAAGGAGGTATGTCTTGTTATTTGACCAAAATAACGTAACTGTCTAACCCTGATTTCGGTCATTAATTCTCTTTTCACCCCCACATTCTCCAATACCTCCTAATTTCTTTTATTCTCTTTCCAAGAAATGCGACCCAATATTCGATTTACCCACATTTCGAAGGCGCCAATACTCTTTTCCAACTTGTTATTCAGCGTCCATGTTTCTGCACCATAAAGTAGTGACGAGTATACATAACACCTGACAATTCTCATTTTCAAATTCTGTTTTGATCTGTTGATATGTGTCGCATGTTGTCGAATGTCATTTATGTTTTATTTTTTATTTTTTAAATTTTAAAAAAAAAAGATTTTTACAGCTGCCTTCTTCGTCATTTTATGACCTAAGATAGGGGAAACTATGTACCTGTTCAAGTAGTTTATCTTTTATTTTTATCTGCATGCATGGTTTCTTGTCACTCTTCCCACTTATCATAGTATTTGTTTTCTTTATGTTTATGTCTAATCCAAACTCTAGACTTATTGTGTATATTGTTGTCACAAGCTCCTGTAATTCTTGCTCAATTGTTGCCATCAAGACTGTATCATCCGCATTTCTTAGATTGTTCATTGCCACTCCTCCAATGACAAGCCCTGGCATCCCCTCTATCTGTTTGAATATTTGTTCTGTGTAGATATTAAAAGGACAAGGGGATAATACACATCCCTGTCTCACTCCTCTTTTTATTTCCAAACTTGGAGAGCATGACTTTCCTGATATTACAGTAGCAGTTTTTTACCAGTACAGATTAAGGAGCAGTCTTATGTCTTTACCATCTACACCTATTTCTTGGAGGCATGTTATTAATTTCTCATGTTGGACTCTGTCAAAAGCCTTCTGGTAGTCTCAGGCCAGGTAAGGTCATCCCGTAACCGGTGAGGTCGTTGGAGCACACATGAATGCATCCTCACAACCCCACGCCACCTTTCTCTGTCAGCTGCCGCTGCCTGTGCCTTTCCTGGACCGACATTGGTCCATTCTTTTATGTTGTCCTCCCACCTCTTTTTAGGACGGCCTCTTCGTCGTCTACCTTGCACCTTTTCGTACAGGCTCGTATTTGCAAGACCATTTGATTGCTATATGTGATCGTACTAAGCGAGTTTCCTTCTTTTGACAGAGGTCTTCAAAAGGCCCTATTGCTGTCGTAATTCTATCTCGTATTTCCTCATTTGTAACTCAATCTTTGTACGTGACGTTTAAAAGTCTTCGGAAACATCTCATCTCCAAGGCCTTCCTCCTTCGCTGAAAGTCAGCTGTAACTGTCCATGTCTCACACGCATAGAGGAATATTGGCAGGACCACTGAACGCATTAATCTGATTTTCGTGCATTGTGCTAACCGTTTATCTTGCCAGATTTTGTTAAGCCGTGCAAGCGCCGCTATTGTCTGCTATTCTGGCCAACACCTCATATTTTGATCCTTCATCACTGACAATCAAAACCATATATTTAAAACGGTCAACCACTTCGAGTTCCTGACAGTTAACTTTTATCCTACTGTTAAAGCCCTCGGCGTTGTTGGTCATTCATTTTGTCTTTCCAGCGTTTATCTCCATACTATAGTCAAAAGCTGTTTCGAGCCTTCTAACCCATTCCTGGAGTTTTGCTTCTGAACCCGCCAACTCGTCGATGCCATTTGCAAAACTAAGGTTGGTAATCGTTCGGCCCCCTATCTTGACAGTACCAATGTGACCTCCAAGTGCCCCACTCATAATTCCCTCGAGGAATATATTGAAAAGAGTTGGAGAGAGTGTACACCCGTCTCACACCAACTGATGCCTCCCATTCACAAGAACTGCTCTGGACTCCTTGTCATACAGGTGTTCAAGGACCTTCATAATACTTCCGTTGATTGTATACATCCTCACGGTTGCCCATAGCGTTTTATGCCATACCCTATCAAACGCCTTCTTAAAATCAATAAACACACAATACAGTTTTTGCTGATGTTCTAGATATTTCTCGCTTAGCAGCCTTAAATTAAATATCTGGTAGTCTATAAAGCAAATATAAATGTCATTTGGTATTTCTGTATATTTTTCTGTCAAAGTTTGGGGCTAAGATGAGTCAAAAGTTAATCCTGGGGAGGGGTTAGACCACAACAAGCAGATAAATAAAAGATGCCCCGAATCCTTCCTGGTTTCCATGGAAACACACTGTTCATCAACGCTTTCACCGTGGCGGTGCCATTTAAAAAAACGTCATTTTGGCTGAAGGTCACTTTTTTACGTCGTCTTAAGTGTTTAGTCGAAAGCGTAAGGTCTTATGGGATCTGTGTCAAACATACATAGTTGGAAGAGATGTGTAGGAAGGCTTAAGAGCGGGAAAAATAGATGTAATCTGGAGTCTCATGGGTTGTTGTTGTTGTTGTTGTTGTTGTTGTTGTTGTTGTTGTTGTTGTTGTTGTTGTTGTTGTTGTTGAATGCCCATAATGAGTAGATTTACTATTTTGTGCGCCCTGAAAAGTTGAGATTGAAACAAAATAAGAATGTGTGGAGAGTATTCGAAACAGTCTTATTTTCTAAAAGGGAGGTGTAGCTGTAGTATGTATACATTGACGATGATATTTTTTAAATAGTCAATGCAGACTGCTTTTATGGAATGGATTATGTAAAACGTTGTTTGAAATTGGCGTGACGAGCCGAAGTGTGCTTTAATCTGCGGAACAATGTGTGCTCCAAGAGACCTTCTTCTCTGGGGTGTCCTCGGGACTATTATACCTTCAGATGCCACTGAGGAAGGAGTCAATTTGCTGTTAATTTATTAAACCAGCGGCGTTTATTGAGTGAAACAGGGAAGTACTTTGAACCTCTCGTTTTCTCCTTCTTTCTTTTTTCTTCTTCTTCTTCATCTTTTTCTTATTCTTTTTCCCCTTCTTTCTTTTTATTCTTTTCTTCTTTCACGTCGTTCGTTCTGAAAAATATATTTCCGGCGTTGTATCTTAGTGTATAGCTAGCCTTTGATATCTGCGCCTTTCGGCCCGACTCACCCGATTTTAGCACAACATGTTTTTCTCTTCTTTTTTGTTCTACTTTTTTTCTTCTCTATCTGTATTTTCTTCTTCCTCTTCTTCTTCTTTCTTCTTCTTTTCTTATTCTTCTTCATCAGCGTTCGTTCTGGAAAGGAAGTTTCTGACGTTGTATCGTAGTTTATAGCGAGTCTTTGTTATCTGCATTTTCGGGCTGACACATCCTATTTTAGCACAACCTTTTTTGGGACCGGGTTTGCTCTCCCTCTTCAATTCCTAATCTCTTGGCCAGGCTGTCTGGTTGAAGTCTGTCTCCAGGGCCGTCCCTTCTAGGCTGAAGAGAGTTTTATTTTTGAGTCACTTGCCAAAATATGATGCAGACATCAGGCTATGAGTCGTTGGCTGCTGTCAGCTCATTTATTTCTGCAACTTCGACACCACGTTTTGAACTCAACCGAGGTCAAATATTTTCCATCGAATGGCACTTGGAAGTTACTTTGAGATAAATGGCACTTGGATGTTACCTTGAGATAAATGGCACTTGGATGTTACCTTGAGATAAATGGCACTTGGAAGTTACCTGAAGGTATTGCTGTTGAGAAATCTACTAGTTCTGAATTAATGCATATCTTGGTGACGTTTCTGTTTTGTCGTCAGTGGCAAAGGCAAAGGCCGCCGTCCATTGCAGACGAAGATGGCATAATTAATTGCTATCGCTATTTTTAGTAAGGATTAACTGCGCTACCTTTTATCCTCACTCTCTCGTCTCGAGTCCCCCAACCCCAGTAGCAAGTCAAGGACAAGACGACTAGGGTGCGACTTCGAGATGCAGGGGACTTCGCATCAAGCACCCGTGAAAAAGACGGTGGAGTCCGGAGTCGAACCCACACCACCTGATCACGAGGCCGACGGCTTAACACCCTCGACACGGAATCCTCGAATTGTCGTCAGAATACTTCTAAATGGCAGGGAGACTTGGACAACTAATGCCAAACAAGAGTACAGGCTTAACACCTTCCATCGACGGCGACTGCTATCCATTCTTGGAATTACATGTAGGGGCTAAGGGACAAATGCAGAAGTGCACTATCGCACCGGTGTCCCAAGCATGTACACCCTCCTTCAGCAGCGAAGACTAAGGTGGATTGGTCATGTTCGTCGCATGGAAGATGGTTGCATCCCCGAAGATAGTCTACATGGACAATTAGCAGATGGTAAAAGAACAGCCGGCCGACCACTGTTGAGGTTCAAAACTGAATGTAACCGTGATATGAAAGCCCTGATATGAGTCTGACATCCTGGGAAAACGAAGCTGAAGACCGAGCCGAGTTGAGATGTAACATGAATAACCTCGCGCTTTGTGGCGATTAGCTCTTGCAGCACAGAGAAGTGAAAAGTGAACGCAGCAATGAGAAAAACAAGAATACAAGCTAAGTATATTTTGTTTTGTTTATCACTCTAAATCATATCATCTTATAGTCAATCATAACTGAAAGGGGATACTATACTTGATGATGTTTTCAATTTGGCAGGCTATAGTTGTTCTTCTTCCACATCTAAGTATTCTCAATAATGATTGAAAGATGATACTTTACTTGATGATGTTTTCGCTTTGGCAGGCTACAGTTGGTATTCTTCCACATCTAAGTATTCTCAATAATGATTGAAAGATGATACTTTACTTGATGATGTTTTCGCTTTGGCAGGCTACAGTTGGTATTCTTCCACATCTAAGTATTCTCAATAATGATTGAAAGATGATACTTTACTTGATGATGTTTTCGCTTTGGCAGGCTACAGTTGGTATTCTTCCACATCTAAGTATACTTTGAAAAAGTGGACCAGGGTTCTCTTGGCTGTAGTGCAATGCGAGTCTCTACAATAAGCTAAGCACTATGGGGATAATATCATCCATCACTACATTATTGGTCAGACCGATGCTACATAGCCCGATTCCTGGAGCACGATCGAAGATCTAACGTCTGGGTCTTGATCAATATGTTACTCCTGACCTTGATTACACTTCGCTCCAATCATCTTACGAAAAATAACTGCTATGAAACATCCACTGCAAACGTTTAGATACACGACTCTGATCAGCTGTATTTGTAGCCTTGTGTTTCATTTGTAGCGATAAAGGGAGCCACAGTCGTTCGTTAAAGCTTTTGATTGGCGTAGGGGTAGAGCGACACATTTTCACGGTAAATGCACTGCGTTTGATTCCCGTTATCAGCATGCTACTCATCTGTAAATAGGTAAATGTTAGCTTGATTTCTTGTGAATAAATTATCTTCCCACGGAAAACTTGCACACAGTTTGAAAATATTTTAAAGTACATTTTAAAGCCCCCACTTTATTTAATACTTATTAGTATTTTAGATGTCAATGTAACATTATTGTCAGCATATAACGTCTGTGGATTTTGTTTTGGTATTAAGACAGACTTCTGGTCCCTGTTTTCGAATATTTACTGACAAACGACAGACAAACATCGAGATTATGAGATCGGATAATGCCTTAAGATCCGCTCTGTGGAAATCATTGCAGGGCATTGGCACTCCGGTCCCGCTACTAAATTTGATAAAGGAGTTGCACACAGACACCGGTGCCAGAATACGCCTCGGAGGCACACTCTCGGAAAGGTTCTCTACATCCACAGCTGTGTCAGGCATGGTTGCGTACTCGCTCCAGATCTCTTCTGCCGGGCCGTCGGGCTCCTGCACCCCGCCAGCACCCACCTACATGTAAATACTATAGATCAGACACTCTTCACAGACCTTGTTTACGCCGATGATATAGTTCTGCTTGGCTCAGATAGTACAGCACTGCAGCAGTCCCTTGAGAACCTGGACAGCATCACGCGAAATATGGGCCTGTCAATGTCATGGGCAAAGACCAAAATCCAGAATCTTGGCTCTGACAAACGGCCTCAGGACATAGTAGTCCATGGTCACACTGTGGAATGTGCCAATGATTTCTCCTACCTCGGCAGCACGATTGCACCCGACTGCCGCAGTAACTCCGACATACACAAGCGGATTGGTCTAGCGGTATCGGCGATCAACGATCTCCGCCCGTGTGTGGAAGAACAGTAGGCTCTCCGTGGTCACAAAACTGCGCATCTATCAGTCGTGCGTGATCCCGGTCCTGGTGTATGGCTCCGAGACCTGGACCCTGAAAAAAAGTGACACCCCGAGACTTGATGCCTTTCATATGCGAAATCAGCGACACATCCTTGGCATTCGTTGGTACGACTTCGTCCGGAATGTAGATATTTCTGCAATGACACATCTTCCCCCCTGTCTCGGTCATTCTGGAACGTCGCCGCATTTCCATGTTCGGTCATGTTGTCCGACTGGACAAGGAGGTCCCAGCTTACCAGATTCTTCAAAAGACAATCAACAGTTGTAACGGACTCCACCCTGCTGGCTGGAAGCGCCGGAGAGGTCGTCCTCGAAACACGTGGCTCCAACAGGTAGCAGCCTCCCCATCTGCCTTAGAGGAGGCCTGGCAGCACGCAGTTACAACTTTATATGGTGGTATTTATCCGACGCAACGGGCCTCAGACGCCTAAGCGAACATTATCATTATTATCATAATGCCTTATATTATTGCCAAATCGTTTTATATATCGCTTATCACACATTAAAACGCCAACGATGTCACATGCCGCAGAAAACGGCTCCGGCTTGCCGCAGATGGCCTGCGTTCAGAGGATTTGACATATCTGGAATATTGTTTCTAGAGCTCTCTTCCATCACTAGAAGGTTACTCCAGATTCATCGTGCGTTCAGCTATCCAAAATCGTCATGTTCTTTCCCCTGAGTTTTCAGCTCTAGCCGTGATAGCGCTTTTAGTAATTCATTACCACATGCTTTAAGTGTGCAGTGGTGATATTATTGTTGCTGTCACACATAAGTTGTCCCGGAAACTGCTTGGGCATCAGACTTAATTAGGAATATACACTTCATCCTAACTGCCGCCTAAAGGATACAATGGTACAATGAAAGCTGGTTAACTGGCTGCAATTCGGCCATATGCGGTGCAGATTTGGCCTCTCATAACGTTGCCCACATGCCAGCCAGGTCAAGGACTCCGAATTCTGTTACACAACACCCACTCAAGTACAGAGCTGAGGCAGTCAGTGCTGTCCTCCCACGTATAGTGTTGTATTATGAGCAACTAGTATGGAAATCTTCATCTTAACGTGTGGTTTGCAGGTTACAGTGGCTCTTCCCTTATTTTGAGCAGTGACGAATTTTAGAATTGGTGAGGTTCTAACCTATATTTAACGATTAGCGTAGGTGTAGTGCTTTTTATGGCAAAGTACGGGTAGGAATCCCGCTATCAGTACGATGCAGTCGACCCAACTGTAAATGGATACCTAACATACGATTCGGGAAGTACAAGGCAGCAAAATAAATGGAACTGACCACGCTACTTAAAACAAACTGTGGCTTAGTATACTGAAGTCTCTTACAACGTCATTCTACGACACTTGTGTTAGTACTGCGGGGCAAAACATTATCTTTACTATTCATTATGATGTTCGTCCATCACGTGTGATGAAGATCACTCTCTCTGGTCAGCCGTGTGGAAATCTGTCCACTGAAATGGTTGACTTGCGCGGTGATTTGAATTAAACTGATGTAGTTTTGCGCAATTTGTCAACCTCACTCTCTCATCTTGAGCTACCTTTTGCCAGTGGCAAGACATTATCGAGACGACTGGATAGTGGAACACATTACAAACAGATACAAACGCGCATCCATAAACTGGCCAGTATGTCCATATTACAAACAGATACACACACTAGTCAGTATGTCCTGATATCGCTGAAAGGACTTCGGTCTGCGGTGGAAAGCGGGCGAGCCTTCGTCAGTAGAATTCGAAAAGGCAAACCTTTATTCAAGCCAAAAGATAGCACAGGATGCAGAATTTTCCTTAGGGTTTACTCCCGAAGTCTTTCCCGCAACAGGATATCCTGCAAGGCATATAAAGCTTATATGAAGCTTATCGGTTCCTTGTTAAAGAATTGCACCAGAAGGTCTCACAAAACTTGAAAACGTATACAGGTATGCTTTGCAATTACTTTCAGAGACAGGCACTTCAAGTGATAAATGCAATTTCTTGTCAAAAGATTGCATTTTCTGGTTACATATTTTTTATTAAGTTATCCTGATCTCTATCATTTATTATAAAATAATATATCAATTGGAAACAATACGTAAATGTAATTTATACATAAATATAAATTTTTTTAAATAGTCTTGTTTGCGTTCGCATTATTTCTTTATTCCCCAAAGTGGTGTGCGTTGCTTTTATTTTGCGCCTGTCGGCCCAGTGCATCCTGCTACGGCGTACATTTTAAGTCATGGTCTGCTTCCTCCTGCATTTTTCTAAATATTTGCTTCCCTGGGGTAACGGCCGGTGCTGTGATTGGGAGCGAACCCAGTACCTTCGGGTTCTGTGCTGTATCACTTAACCCCTGGCCCACGTCGCCCCCTTTATACATACATCTTCTTCTTCTTCGTTCATCCTCAGATCAAGGTACCGGTTTCTCTTACAAAGGACACCGTTGTTTGTACGGCTGTTTCGTCTCCATACAGCTTTTGTCTCATATCTATCTCACTAGGCCAGTATTGTTCTCTCTTTTCCGGCATGAGCGTGCAGCTTTGCAGGATGTGTTCCACTGTCATGATATGCTCCCCACATGGACACCTGTCATCTGTCCCAATCCTCATTTTGTTGAAAGGATTACCCTTGAGTCTATTATGCCCAGTTTTCGGTCTAAAGATGATGACTTGCTCTTCTATAGTTACGTTTTATACATACATGATTAATACGGGTTTCAGTATTTCTTGAATCCGTGGGTTTGTTGATGTGGTAGACCAACTGGGCTTCTGTACCAGTTCGGTATATCACTGCGTTGAGATTAATCAACTCAAGATTGCACAGCGCTGAATGTGCCCAACGCGATTTTACACTGCCAGAAATGCGCCCCATGCCCTATTGCGAAACTGAAACACAACGGTTGTGCTCGAAACCCCACCCAAGGCGCCGTATGCTGGTGGAGATGGTAATTCCACAACGGTTCCTCAGAATTGATTAGCTCGGTACTCAACAGTGCACACGGGCAAATGCTTTAACGCTCCCATCTGTGTCAAGCAGTTGTCAGATACAAGTCTCTCTTTTACCCGGGGTAGGGATGAACGTCACGTTCCCTCAACATTGTTACGAGACGTGTTTAAATGAAGCCGGATCATACGTACGATGCGCATAATGACGTCACTTCTGGTGTAAACAGCGCATACCCACCGTTTGCAAAATTTCATTATCCTCTGACTCATAATTTCCTCAGCACACCGTTGAAAACATGGCGGGTGTGATACCGAATCCGTCCAGAGTTTATCAGCAAGCGGTGATTCGGTTTCTAACAGCTGAAGAATGTCGACCAGTTCATAGTCATCGCAGAATGCAGGCAGTGTATGGGGACAAAAAGTGTGTTGAAGACAACAGTAAAGAGCTGGACAACGATATTTAAAGAAGGACGTGAGTTTACGCAACAATATTCCCCTGACCTGGTCTCGGAAGATCTTTTGTTAACTCACGGCCTTCTTTAAACATCGTTGCCCAGTTCTTCGCTGTTATTTTCGACATACTTTTATCGCCATAAATTGCCTGAGTTCTGCGATGAATGTCAACTGGTCGACATTCTTCAGCTGTTAGAAACCGAAGCACAGCTCGCTAATCAACTCTGGACGCATTCCGTATCACACCCGCACTTGTTTTCAAGGGTCTGCGGACAAAACTATGAGTCAGAGGATAATGAAATTATGCAAACTTGACGGTTGGTAGGAGCTGTTTCAACAGAAGTGACATCAACATGCGTATCCTACGTATGTTCACTTTTTGCAGTTTGGTCCGGTTTCATTTGAATACGCCTCGTATCTAGAATCTCAAAGCGCTTATCGCTCAGAAAGCTGAATAATAGCAACAATATTAATAATAATAATATAATAATAGAAATAATAATAATGATAATAATAATACCAATAATAACAATAACAGTAATAATAACAATAGTAGTAATCATAATGGTAATACAAATAATAATCGTAATAATAATAGTTACAATAATACAAATAATTATACTAAAAATTAAAATAAAAGGAATAATAATAATTTAAAGCACTAATAATAGTAATAATAACAGTAAGAATAATAGTAATGACAGTAATAGTGATTAAATTACTAGTAACCAAAAAAAATAGTAATAATAAAAACAATACAATAGGAAGAAGGTGAAGAGTAAGACGAAAAAGAAGCAGAAAAGAAGAAAAAGAAGAAGAAGAGGAAGAAGAAGAAGAAGAAGAATACGAAACTGGAGAGAGAGAGCGAAAGAGAGTGACAGGCGGGATTCCAAATTATCTTGACGATGGAAATTGGGGGAGGAGGGGGGGGGGGGGGGGCGTGTTTAATCAATGTGTCGTCATACAATCAATAATATTGTCTTTGATCGAAATCTATTTTCAGTTGACCCCATAATTAACCTTCTTATCTGCTCTTCGCTACCAGTGTCAGGCGTAGTTTTTCCATTGGAGGAGCATCTTGGCGGTACTTTGTAATTAATCAACTACACACTTAATGAGAGAACAATTGTTTGCAAATACTTCATTTTTTTTAATCATTCCAGTTTCTGTTGATTTGTTTTCGAGGTCATTATTGTTTGACAAAATGTTTTTGCTAGTTAGAGTTGAAAAGACTGTTGTGATGTTATCCCATTTAATTTTGCTGCATTGGGGAGTAGTTTTTCTTAAAGAAAATGTTGATTAACTTTGAACTATCCAAAAAATCCACATAAAAGTCAAATTAATTAATTTGAAACATGTTTTTTTCTTTAAAACAGAATCAAGAACAACAAAAATGAATTAATTAATGAAAAAAGAGAGTTGCGAGGTATTTGTACTTGCAAAGAGGTGGTCTGGGTTTTTATGACGATTTTAAGATAATGTTCCACATTTGAGTGACGATACATGTGAAGGATTCCTTAGGTGAGAACTCTTTCTGCTGTTGTTCTATCCTGTTTAGTTGTCTTATGATGCAGTTGTAATACATCCAGTCATTTACGTGGTTCTGAAGGTTATTTGGGGCTGGTTATTATCGGCCTTGAGTTATCATGTTTGTTTCAGGAGTTATCATGTAAAACGTATCGCGAGTCGTTGGGTATCAGGTTTGTGATGACGCGGACCTTAAGCCATCAAGCTTGTGATCATAGTCCCTTAGAACATTTAGTCTCTGATCTTAGGCCTTTGGTCCATCTAGCCTCTGATCAAAGGTCTTTAGGCCATATAGTCTTTGATCATAGATCTTTAGGTCATATAGTCTTTGATCATAGATCTGTAGGCCATATAGTCTTTGTTCGTAGATATTTAGGCCATTTAGTCTTTGATCGTAGCTCTTTAGGCCATATAGTCTTTGATCGTAGATCTTTAGGCCATATAGTCTTTGATCGTAGATCCTTGGGCTATTTAGCCTCTGATCATAGATCTTTGGGCTATTTAGCCTCTGATCACAGATCTTTGGGCTATTTAACCTCTGATCATAGATCTTTGGGCTATTTAGCCTCTCATCATAGATCTAATGGCTATTTAGCCTCTGATCATAGATCTTTGGGCTATTTAGCCTCTGATCATAGATCTTTGGGCTATTTAGCCTCTCATCATAGATCTAAGGGCTATTTATCCTCTGATCATAGATCTTTGAGCTATTTAGCCTCTGATCATAGATCTTTGGGCTATTTAGCCTCTCATCATAGATCTAAGGGCTATTTAGCCTCTGATCATAGATCTTTGGGCTATTTAGCCTCTGATCATATATTGGTGGGATATCTAGCCTCTGATCATAGACCTTGGGGGACCATCTAGCCTGTGTTCCAAGGCCTTTTGACTATCTAGTCTGATCATAGACCGCTGAATCATATAGCCTCTGTTCATAGGGCACTGAGCCATGTAGCCTCTGATCAAAGGCCACTAGGGCATTTAAGTTCAGATTATAGGCCCTTAGACCATCGAGCTTATGATCATAGGCCCTCTGGCCATCGAGTATAAAAATGTAAAAAATACTTACCACAATGACTCCATTTTCTCCTGAGCTTTTCACAGTAGATCCAAACCATTGATTCGATTTCTCCTCCACTGGCAGATATGTGTTTAATCTCGGCACGTACTTTATATTGTTACCTGTGAACATTAGGTAATATTACATGTTTGTCTGTAAACAGTATGTAACTTTGTATTGTCATTAGAAAACATTAGGTAACTGAATGTTTTTTGCCTAGAAACATTAAGTGAGTGTATATTCCTACAAATAAATAATTGGTAACAACATTTGTGTGTGCTTATGAACATTAGGTGACTGTGTTTGCTACATGTAAACATTATGTAACATTGTATTGCCAACCATGAACATTAGGTAATTTTGTATTGTTACCTATAAACATTACGTAACTGTATATTGCGACCTGTAAATATTATACAACATTGTAGTGCCACCTGTAAATATTGTGTGCCCCTACAGTGTTACATATAAGCATTAGGTAACATTATGATCTCACATGTAAACATTAGGCAACATAGTAGCGTCACCTGCAAACTTTGCGTAACTTTGTCCTTGGCACGTGTTAGCATCAGGTAACTATACATTTTTGTCTATAAACAATAAACATTAAGTAACTTTGTATTGTCACATACAAACATTTGGTAACTTTGTATTGTCACATACAAACATTAAGTAGCTTTGTATTGTCACATACAAATATTTGGTAACTTTGTATTGTCACATACAAACATTAAGTAGCTTTGTATTGTCACATACAAACATTTGGTAACTTTGTATTGTCACATACAAACATTAAGTAGCTTTGTATTGTCACATACAAACATTTGGTAGCATTGTATTGTCACATTCAAACATTCGGTAGCATTGTACTGTCACATACAAACATTAGGTAACTTTGTACTGTCACATACAAACATTAGGTAACTTTGCATGTTTGTCCGTAAACATGATATGAATTTATATTATCACTTGTAAACTTATTTTGTGTGCATATCAACATGGTGTTATAGGACAAATATCTAAATTAAGTAAACAGTGGATGCCAAGGCTCGCTTCAGGGTTAAGTGTAACATACGGACCAAACCACAGTTCATGTCCAGTGCCGTACACTTGAAAATAGGCTATGTTACAGCAACCTCGCCAACACGGTGGAGATCAACAGTGTGATCAACAATTGCGAGCATTTTTAGCAGCCCCCTGTTGCATTTCAATTGAGAAGACGCGGGTCCACCTTCCTCGGAGGTGCCACTGGTATCTCAGCCCCAGAGATAAATTGTCAAGAATGAAGAATTCAGAAATGGCTATCCTCCGAGCAAGTTTCACAACATAAACATTAAGTATGTCTGCCTTTGGATCTCCCAACATAAACATTAAGTATGGCTTGGCTCGGCTTCGTTCGTTCTCAATCTCCCGCTACCAAACCCTGAAAAAGCTGAAGTAGAAGAATGTAGTCCAGCGAACGGAATGTGTTGTGTCGTAGTTTACAGATTGCCTGCGATATTTGCACCTTTCGGTCCAACACATCCGACTTCAGCAAGCATTTTTAGTACCGGGTTAGCATTCTTTCTTCGATCTCTTCTTCTTAGCCAGTCTACTCTGTTGCAGGCTGTTATCCAGGATCACCGCGTGGAGGTGTAGAAAGGTATTGGCAGCTTTGGTTCGCTGGCCCTGACGCTAGCAGTCAGCTATGTATCGCTGACCACTGCAGCTCATGCGCTGCTCAGCATCTTGATCCCAAACATTAAGTATGATTGTCTTTGGATTTCCCAACATAAACATTAAGTATGACTATCTTTGGATCTCCCAACATAAACATTAAGTATGACTATCTTTGGATCTCCCAACATAAACATTAAGTATGACTGTCTTTGGATCTCCCAACATAAACATTAAGTATGACTATCTTTGGATCTCCCAACATAAACATTAAGTATAACTGTCTTTGGATTTCCCAACATAAACATTAAGTATGACTATCTTTGGATCTCCCAACATAAACATTAAGTATAACTGTCTTTGGATTTCCCAACATAAACATTAAGTATGACTATCTTTGGATCTCCCAACATAAACATTAAGTATAACTGTCTTTGGATTTCCCAACATAAACATTAAGTATGACTATCTTTGGATTTCCCAACATAAACATTAAGTATGACTGTCTTTGGATCTCCCAACATAAACATTAAGTATGACTATCTTTGGATTTCCCAACATAAACATTAAGTATGGCTGTCTTTGGAAATAGGCAGCTAAGTAAATAATTCACTGAACTAGTCTCTTAACAAAAACACGCATTCACCGAACAAGTCTTTCAACAAAAACACGCATTCACTGAACAAGTCTCCCAACAAAAATATTTTCATTCGCTGAAAGTGTTTCCCAATCTAAACACTAAGTATGACTAACTTCGCAAAAAAGGCAACTTAGTAAACAATTCGCCGAACAAGTCTCCGCAATATAAACATTAAGTATGACTAGCTTCGAAAACAAGCAACTTAATAAACAATTCGCCAAACATGTCTTCCAAGAAAATCATTCAGATATTTATTGATAAATGCACGCAACAGACGGAACATGCTTGAAAAAGTATAACCACCATATTTGCACTTTAGGCAGACTCGCGTGTGCTCAGTCTGTTCAGCAGATGGTAAAAAAGTATATACAGAACGCATGCTTTGGGAGACATGCAGATGTGGAATCATTCATTTACAAGGTATTTGCTTAGTAATATAGACAAAGTTGGAGGTAGAGATAAAGAATTCAAAATAAGAATACAAAAGACGAAAGGAACTTTCATTGCAATTTGGGAACATAAAAAAATAAAACGTAATTAAAGTCTGGATTGAATATAAGAGGACGAATTATCAATAATATCAGATAAGCGGATGATTCAGTGTTAATGGCAGAGAATTCAGTACATCTCCAGAAGCTAATGGATACAATAAACAGCAAGAGCTGGAAATCAACAACAAAAAGACAAAAGTTATGGTGTTCATCAAAGGGAAAGAAAGTCTACAAGTTGATATCCACGTAAAAATAAATAAACCTTTAGCTTCAATGTAAGTACAGACATATTGAATGGTCCCGAAACATGGAGAATAACAAAAAAAGCATTTTAGAAAAGGATAAACTGATAAATGAGTGCTCGCGCAGAATATAAGTACTGAGATAATTCGATGTTGTTGTTTTGTTGTTGTTGATGTTTTGTTGTTGTTGGTGATGTTTTGTTATTGTTCTTTAATGCCCACAATGAGTATGTTTTCTCTTGTGTGTGCCCTGAACAGGAGATTAAGTGGCGGGTTGTAGTAACTTTTCTCACATCTCGAGCGTGTTAATGAAGGTGGACCGGAGTCTTCCAGGCGGTTGTACTATGCTTGTTTCATCTGCATGGATGTTCACTACTACGGAGATCACATTGATTCACATTTCGTCAACCAGACTGCCTTAAAAAACTACCTATTTCCAGGGAAGGCTACACGGAATAGAGATAGTTGTCTTGGTCAGTGTATTATTCTGACCAGACTAGCGTCTCAGTTCCCCAGAGATGGTTTGATAGGTTTAGTAACGTGGAAATGTTTGAAAGATCCGGACAGACAACAGAGGAACAAGGGGTGAGAGTACGCTGGCGTTGGTTAGAAAGCACATTTAGGAAATCTGTTGACAGGATTACAGTGCAGTCTCTATTCTGGAATCCTCATGGTAGGAGAAGTAGAGGCAAGCCGAAATACACATGTAGAATTAAGCTGAAGGCATACACGAAGGATCCGGAGAAGACGTTTACAGAGTTGAAGCATTTGTCTCAGGACAAGAGAACTTAGCCTGTATTTATTGAAGACCTATACTTTACAGAGAGCGCAACATGTTCTGATATTTAATGATGAAGGGTATAGATATTGACGCTTCCTGTAGGTTGCTGGTTGTACACACTACTGACCCGTAGTGTGATCCTTATAGCAGACTATTCCTGTTCGGTTACCGCTATATGTCTGTGGAACGTTGGTTAATTGATTGCATTGACATCAACGATCAGGTGGTCACTGATTGATTTGAGTAATGTAATATCAAATCAATATCGCGCTTACACGCCATGTGGATGTCGTAAATGTGGTGTTAGATCCATATTAACATAACCAACGGCACACTTTCTACGATTCGGCATCTTTACTTCCAAGACTTGTTCTGTTACCCAATTTATTATGCTGGATCGACACCAGGAGCCCTTTGCTATCGACACAACACCCCGTACTAATTGTGAATTGATCCTACATTGTTTAGTTTCACAGCCAGTGCACTATCCATTTAATTTATTTATGCCTGTCCTCACTATACATATCTATGTCCCCTTTCTGTGTGCTGTTGTTGTTGTTGATGTTGTTGTTGTTGATGATGTTGTTGATGTTGTTGGTGATGTTGTTGTTGATGTTGTTAGTAATGATGTTCTTCTTTATAATGATGCTATTGTTGTTGATGTTGGTATTGATGATGCTCATGGTGATATTATTGTTGTTGTTGATGATGATATTGTTATTGTTGTTGATGATGATATTGATATTGTTGATGATGATATGGTTATTGTTGTTGATGATGATATTGATATTGTTGATGATGATATGGTTATTGTTGTTGATGATTTTGTTATTGTTGATGATGATATTGTTATTGTTGTTGATGTTGTTGTTGATTTTGTTGTTGATGTTGTGATTAATGATGATATTGTTATTGGTGATGATGATATTGTTCTTGTTGTTGATGTGAATGATGATGAATGATTATGATGATTATGTTGATGTTCTTCTTGATGATGTTGTTAATGATGATGATGTTGTTGTTGTTGGTGCTGGTTGTTGTTGTTGGTGTCTTTTTGATGATGAAGTTGTTTTTTATAATGATGTCGTTGTTGGTGTTTGTTGTTGTTGATATTGTTGTTGTTGTTAATGTTATTTTTTTATGCTGAAGATGTTGCTGATGACGATGATGTCGTTGGTGTTTGTTTGTTTTTTTGTTGTTTTTTTTGCGTTCGCCTTATTTCTCTAATCCCCAAGGCGTTGTGCGTTGCACTGTGGTTTTTATTTTACTCCTGTCGGCTCAGTGCATCTGACTTCAGCATGCATTTTATGTAAGGGTCTGCTGCCTCCTGCATTTTCTAAAGATTTGCTTCCCCGGGGTAACGGCCGGTGCTGTGATGGGGATCGAACCCAGCACCTTCGGGTTGTGAGCCGTGTCACTTAACCACTAGGCCACGCCGTCCCCTTGTTGTTGCTGTTGATGTTCCCAAGTGATCCGTCGTGGTCTTTGTGTATGACAAGGACAAGAACAGCACCACTGCCCCACAGAGAGTTTGTCGTAACAGGCGACTGTGTCACATGGCATAACTCCGGCCATGGTTAGGTGGTTTGTTTAGAACTGTATAGATAGCGCCTAACAGGCTGCGTCTTTAGTTTGCTCTTGTGTTCGAGGCTATTAAGATGGATTAGCGCATCGGTTAACCACCCTCTGCGGTACTTGTCACAACGCAGCAGAGTAATAAGCTGCTCGAGCCTAGCTCACTACGCAGTAAATCCTCCTCCTGGCTACATCCAGATCGTACCAGAGAGAGAACCCGCACAAGGGCATCTGCCTCTGTGGAAGTACAGGTCGACTGAGAATTGAGATGTTCTTGGCTGATGATCCCATGTTGTTGTTGATGTTGATTGTGTTGTTGTTGATGGTGTTTTTGTTGTTGTTGATATTTTTGTTGTTGTTGTTGGTGTCTTTGTTGATGATAATGCTGCTGTTGTTCATGTTTTTGTTGATGGTGATGTTGTTATTGATGATGCTTTTGTTTTTGTTGAAGTTTTTGTATATGATTATGTTGTTTTTGTTCTTGTTGTTGATATTTTTGTTGATGTTTTTGATGTTAATGATGATGCTGTTGTTGATGGTTCTATTGTAAATGATGATGCTGTTGATGATGCTGTTGTTGATGTTTTTATTGTAAATGATGATGCTGTTGTTGTTAATGATGATGCTGTTGTTGATGTTTTTATTGTAAATGATGATGCTGTTGTTGTTAATGATGATGCTGTTGTTGATGTTTTTGTTGTTAATGATGATGCTGTTGTTGATGTTTTTGTTGTTAATGATGATGCTGTTGTTGATGTTTTTGTTGTTAATGATGATGCTGTTGTTGTTAATGATGATGCTGTTGTTGATGTTTTTGTTGTTAATGATGATGCTGTTGTTGATGTTTTTGTTGTTAATGATGATGCTGTTGTTGATGTTTTTGTTGTTAATGATGATGCTGTTGTTGTTAATGATGATGCTGTTGTTGATGTTTTTGTTGTTAATGATGATGCTGTTGTTGAAGGTTCTATTGTAAATGATGATGCTGTTGTTGTTAATGATAATGCTGTTGTTGATGTTTTTGTTGTTAATGATGATGCTGTTGTTGTTAATGATAATGCTGTTGTTGAAGGTTCTATTGTAAATGATGATGCTGTTGTTGTTAATGATGATGCTGTTGTTGATGTTTTTGTTGTTAATGATGATGCTGTTGTTGTTAATGATAATGCTGTTGTTGATGGTTCTATTGTAAATGATGATGCTGGTGTTGATGTTTTTGTTGTTAATGATGATGCTGTTGTTGATGTTTTTGTTGTTAATGATGATGCTATTGTTGATGTGTTATTGTTTTTTGTTGTTAATGGTGATGCTGTTGTTGATGTTTTTGTCTATGATAGAGTTGATGTTTTTATTGTAGTTGATATTGTTGAAGTTGTTGTTGTTCCAGACCACTCGTGCTGAGTAAACTCCTGACGACATTTTTCTGGTAAGGATGTTACAGTGGCTCCTCTTATAACCTAACTTTAGAACATGGGCCGAGATCATCTTACCAGTAGTGTAATGAGAGACTTCAAGTAAGCTCACGACTATGGTGATTGCAATATCGGTCCCCGTCTCTCTTGCCAGACTGATATGAAACAGACTGTTTCCAAGAACATGAACGAGGACGGGAGGTGGGGGTCTTGACCTGTGTTTTTCACCTGACCCTGGTTACACTTTGCTCCCTACGTATGATATCGATACCATCACGCCAACTCTACACCTGCAGTACACAAAAGCCTAACCCTAACAGTAGATCCACCACACACTTCTCTGAAAAGTGTAGCCAGACAGGACTACAAATGATCTTCTTTTGACATACGAATTTTACAATCATTTAGTGTATCACATATTCAGATATTTATTTATAAATGCAGACATCAAGCGGAACTTATATTACTGCAGAACCACTATAAATTCACACATCAAACGGAACTCACATTATTACAGAACCACTATAAATGCAGACATCAGACGGAACTCACATTAATACAGAACCACTATAAATGCAGACATCAGACGGAACTCACATTATTACAGAACCACTATAAATTCAGACATCAGACGGAACTAACATTATTATAGAACCACTATAAATGCACACATCAGACGGAACTCATGTTATTACAGAATCATTATAAATGAGCTTCAGACAGACTCACATTTTCTACAACGTTCATACCAATATATAAAGCTACTCCACACTTTGCAGGGTTTTTGGTTAGTGTGAACGGTTCACTGGTTCATCGCGATGCGTTGGGAAGCCTTCTACTCATGTTGTTGGTCCATCTTAATAGATGAGGATCACTTTGTCCGCATTCACTGTTCGCATGAGTTCGAAGATGGCTAAATTAGCCAATCTGAACATTGAATTGTCTGTTGCACTTCACTTTGTACAGGGAAATAATACACACATATACACACACACACACCTCCCTCCTGTACCGAGGTTGAAGAAGGGTTGATGTGAGTTGACTTGCGAAGCGATCGCTGGTTCTTGTGCGTTATTTCACCCATTCTGAAATTTTATACCATTCAATGACCACACGGGTTTCCGTACAAAAATAATTATAAGTGTCTAGCTACAGGAGGCCAACATTCTGTGATGTCCTGCAGAATATTGTCGAACGGGTCTAATTGACGGACTTTATTCCGATGTCGCCACAGAAACTCACACATGTAGGAATCTATCATGTGTCTGTGTGTTCCGTTTTGGTTAGGGTTAGGGTTATGTGCCATCTAACCATGTGCCAGAACGAACATCTCTAAAGATCTTGGCGAACTGTGAGAGACAAAGTCATAACATGATTTTTAGCACACAGTCGGGCCGTGTGTATAATTCGTCTTTCCTGCAAAAACTGCACACAATTTATTTTCTTGCGTGTCAAGTGTGACAACTGCAATAAATCCATCTTTCCTGTACAGTGTTAGATCTGAGAATAACATGGACATAGGTTTACCGCGCGAATTGAAGAGTATGGTGTTTCGTGTGGCTACATTCTACTAAATTTGACCTATTATAATCCTGGGGTGAATAAACGCACAAGTACCCGATCGCTTCTGGATGGCCTCATCCATTCTTGATGCCTCATGTCTCTGAACACCCTCAGTCTTTGCAATTGGTGGCGATTCTTTCCCAGTCATCGGGGTTAATACCACCCTGGATCAGTGATCTCTTTAGTGTGTCCTTGTACCTTTTCCACTGCCCACCGCTTGCTCTCTTGCCATTTTCTAGTTCACCATAAAGCAGCTCTTTTGGTAGACGTTGATCCGACATGCGTACCACATGGCCAGCCCAACGCAGCTGTGCTGTAAATAGCATTATTAATTTGCTAGACCACGCTATTAGTCGTAACTTAAGCGAAATCATGATATTGTCAAAAAGACTGTCTCAAGTTGAAGTACGTGTGTGCTTTATCAAAATGAAGTAAAAATAACGAGCTGACAAACTAGAAAAAGTAGAAATATAAAAGGTAGGCTGCTGAAGTCGGAAGTGTCGGACCGAAAGGTGCAATTATCGCAGCAAAGCTGTAAACCAGCGACACAACGCATTCTGTTCTCCGGACTACATATTGCTACTTGCAAAGCCCTGTTCGGGGCTTGGTAGCAGGAGATTGAGAACGAACGCAGAAGAAGAAGAAGAAAAAGATAAAGTAGGATAGAGATATCAAATTTGAATACAAAAGGCGAGAAGAGCTTCCACTGCATTCTGGAACTTATGGGGAAATCAAAAGAAAAGTCCAACACACACACAACATCGTAAACCTCAATGTGAAAGCCCATGTTACTGTATGGTACTGAAAGATAGAGAATAAGATAACGAACGGACAAGGTACACACTTTCTTAAATGGATACAAACGCAGAATAACGGGATTGAAATGGTATAACGCGAAAAGTTTTTCGGAACTGTTCGAAAGAACCAGACACACCTGGAATACCAGTGGCACATGACGTGAAGATGATGCGCTGGCGTTGGTTAGGAGATTTACACATTCAGGAAATCAGCTGATAGCATTACAAGGCTGTCTGTGTTCTGCAATTTTCATCACAAGAGAAGTAGAGTCAGACCAAAACACACATGAAGAAGAGAGCTCGATAAAACATGGTCTAGGACATGAGAACTTGACACGTGTTTATTGAGGACATGTGCTCAACAGGGAGCTGGACATTTCTTTTTATTTAACTATTTCAAACGGAAGATCAACATGGAATCAACAGAACATCGATAACAAATGACCAAATTGAATGATTGCAGCCTCGAGGAACAACAAACCATTAGGAGAAGAGTAAGAGTGTAAAAAATGAATAGCAAGTTATTCCCATGGAAAACATCTGCAAATGTGCACGTAAATATCTATGCCGTTCTATTTTCTGCAATTACCATAAATACGAGAGATTGTGCCTTGATGTGTGAGCCAACAGCGCGTGATCCAGGCATGTGCTTCTGTGCGAGAGTTTATGTTAACGAATGCTATAAACCAATGGTTCTCAATCTTCACAACAATGGGAAATCCTTCAGCCAATGACAATAAGCTGAGGCCGCCTACACGAGACAATTTGAACGCCTAAGTAAAAAAAACAAAGATAATCTGTATGTTGTTGTTGTTTGAAGCCAAGCATGCTAAGTTCGACACTCTACCAGTTTTTCCATGGTAGCGGGATTGTAGTGGCACTTCATACATCCTGGGGTGCTGTAGTGCAATGCAAGGCTTCTCAGTAGATTTACACAACGGGGGTCAGAGTGTCGATTTCCACATCGTTGGATATGCTAATATTTGTAACACTGCACTGGCTTAGATGTGAAGCGATACTATAAATAATATATATATATAAAGTAAAATTAACTGCTCTCGCAAGCGATGATGGCCACAAGATCAGACGGTTTTGTCTTAAAAATGTGATGTGTGCTGTATTTAGATTATAGTTAGTAAATGAATGCGTTGGTCACCAATTTCCCTTTTGACCCGAACTACATTGGATCAGTGGCAAGACTATTGGTCGAGACGACTGGAGGTAACACAGGATACAGGCACTCTGGTCTTACCTTCCGAGAGACCAGGGGTCGCTTGAAACTTGAGGGTTTCGATCGCCCGCCTCCCCGTTTCCGTTCATCACTGTGAGAGGCGAGTACCTTAACCTCTTGACTACAGCGACCCCCCTCCCCCCTCAAATATATATAACTATGCGTCGCATAGCATCCGTTAGGATAATGTCTAACCACTGCATATACGCCCATCCGTGGTCATATAAAGTCCAGAAAACCCGGTCGCAAAAGGGCTTGTAGTAGAACAAAACTTCCGGCATGCAAATTGTGTTTCTAATTGTTTATATTGTACTCATGACGTCACATCTTTGCAATAACGTAAGTGATCGTAAGAGCATCACATTTTACTATATCGAGAACTGTCTGTCGTCATAGTAACCATATTTCTATTGCGCGTTTCTTTTTCTTTCAGTGTCATGTCAATCCATTTTTCGTGTGCTTCTGTAAAAAACTGGTTTAGGCAGTTTAAGTGTGGCCGTTCCCATGTTGCTGATCTTCCAAGATCAGGAAGACTATCCTCAAAGTGCAACGATGGACATGCTGCAAGAGTGAAGAAAATCATTGACCAGGATAGGAAAATGACAATTGCAGAGATATCTAGGTCAGCAAAACTGAAAGTAGGGTTTTTAGAATTTTACACAACAAACTGAATATGAGAAAAGTGTGTGCCCGCTGGGTCCCGCGTCTGCTGACATGTGAACAGAGACAAACGAAGATTGATTGCTGTGGCCAGTTGCTCAAAATGTGTAAATCGAAAAACATGTTACGGACCATGGCGATAGTAGATGAGACTGGGTTCACCATTTTGACCCAGAATCCAAAAATTACAGCATGCAGTGGAAAACCCCGGGCTCACCAACACATGTCAAGGTAAGAGCACAGAAATCTGCAAGAAAAGTGATGCTCACTGTTTTTTGTGTCGTCAAAGATGTCATATTGAAAGATTACCTGCTTCATGGCAACACGGTTAATGAGCAATATTATACAGATCTCCTTACCAAACTTAGAAAGACTGTGACCAGAAAACGAGGGATACCGCGCACTCAAATGCTGCCTTTGCTTCAAGACAACGCGTCCTCCCATAAAGCAAGTCTTGTGCTAACAAACAGAGAACGATTTGAATATTAAAATTCTTCCACACTCACCATATTCTCCGGACTTAGCTCCATTAGACTTTTTACTTTTCCCAAAACTTAAAAAAAAAGCTGAAAGAAAATCATTTTGACAGTGATGACGATGACATACTGGCTTAGTTCGAAAAGTAGGTTACTTTATTCTAAGGTCTTTTCAAGGTCACGCAGAGATGGGAGAAATGTATAAATTGAAGCGGTGGCTACATTAAAAAGGAATAAGCACTGTGCCAAATTTCAACTTCCTCCTCCTCTTACTTCTTCATAGTCAGGTGAAAGACTTATGACAAGCCCCTTGTAAATTTAAAATAGAGTACATTTGTCTGATTTATTTATAACAAACGGCTAGGTCACTGGCCTATGGATATACTGTTCTTAGCTTTCTGTCGTTACTTTCATGTGAACTTGACCTACTTACAAACAGTGTTGATTGTAAGACCATAATTAGGGCTCGCATCCGAAAACTTCGTCATTGTGAACTGCATATCTTGTTCTGAGCAGTTGTTTAAGGCGCAGTCGTCAGAAGAAAGGAGACGCAAAATGGTGGCTTCCTCTTGTTACTGTTGTTGTTATTTGTTCATCATTTCCGAAGAGGACGACATTGTCATCTTTCAATCCCGAAATGGGTTCGTAGGTGAATGATTAATCCAATCCCAGCGCGAAAGCTAATGTCACACAGAAGGCAGAGAAACATTGTCTGACCGTCAGACGAGCGCAACTCTTTTCTTGCATTTCGTGCCGCTTCGTCCACATTTTTGGTGTAAGACTTCGTGGATCTCGAATTAAATAATCTACCCTGCGTTCTGTACCCTGATATGCATGATATTAGCAGTGTCATATTTCTTATTTCTGATTATGGATAGACTAAGAACTCAGCGTTTGAGAAGATACGCCCCACCATGCAATGCCGAAAAAAGTCCCGATTTTCCTGAAACACACTGTGGAAAAACGCTTCTCTGCTCGAATTGGTCTTACGAGTTCATTCGTTTTCCTCATGGACTGTAGTTATTTCCTTTTTGTTCAAGGTACAACTTACTAGGCGAAAAGAGCCAATGAAGATTGAAGGTAAACAGTGCCTTGTACAGAATCAGACAGCATTGCTGCAAAGACCATGCTAAGACGTAACGGTGCTGTGATACATCACTGTTTGACACCGTTGGTTGTTGCAGACAATTCTCCTTGGTGCAGCACACCAGACATCATGATACTGGCAGACATATGTAGTGAATCAACTGGAGCAACCAAAATTCGCCATGATTTGCCACTGCCGTTCCATTGTCAGTGTCAAAGGCATTGACAAAAACTGTGTACAGGTTGTGACGCTCTTCCTGGCATTTGTCTTAGAGCTGAAGTGATGCGTATTTCATGTCGACCACGAAGCGTGGGAAATCAAACTAGCTGGCAGGGAGTAGGTTTTGCTCAAAATGTCTAGATGGGGGTTGAGTGAGAATGGGCCAGAATTTTGCCAGCAATTGGTAGAAGTGAGATTCCTATGTGGTTTTTAATTGCAGTTTCGTTTATACAAGCGGACGAAGAAGACATCTATCTGGTCCTAAATTATCTGGCCATTATCCTAAAGTAAACGGATAAATCATTGAGCCGTTGAAGCAGGACAGGACCTCGTGCTTTGTAAGTTCCAGCAGGAAGAGCCCATATTCCGGGGGCTTTTCGCTAGACGTATAGCTTATTTCTTTCTTGACCACATCAGTGATTGGAAGTATGCCGAGCCTATCGAGCTATGACTTGCTCGCTGATGGCCGAGGGATGGTTGAAGATTTCACTGAAGTGCACCGTCAAGCGCTTTATGAATATGGCCTTTGTCCGTCAGTAGTGCGGTGTCACCAGTAATGAGGAAACGAGATAGGTGATTCGATTGAGAACTATAGACTGTCTTCCGTGAATCGTAACACGGTTTTGATTCATTCATATCTGCCTATTTTTGAATCGTTTCTGCTTTTTTGCTGAGCTAGAATTCTTGCATCTATTTAAGATGATTCTAGACTATTCTACGCTTTTTGGTGGGAATTGCACATGCGATGTTTTTCATATACCAGGGTCTTGGTGTCTTCGTCGTTTTCGTCCAAACCAGTAGACATGTTTGTGTTTGGTTTGGCCCAGATTCGCTGAAGTTGCAGAGTAAACTGTTTCAGTGGCCGTTTTCTTCTCCACCTGAGACTGATAGAACTGTTGACCCTTTAGCCGAACGTCTAATGCACTTGAAAACCTCTTAGCGTTTGTTCCGCTTTGCAATTTCGAGATGTTAATCTTCTTCACGGGTCTCCGACTACGATGGCATTTCATTGGCTCTACGTGCTGGTTACATTTGAACACAATCAGCTTGTGGTCGGTCCAGGATTTGCCACCACGCATAGTCTTTATTAGAAGTACATCATGTATGTCGCGCCTTCTGGAAAAACCGATAAAGTATCACTGCTTAGAACGAGGATGCAGACAGAATATCTTTTGGCAGGTGGACAGACCAGACATTGTGACTGTGATAGAGAGATCATTCGTGGCCCACGAGCTCAACAAGACCGAGTCCTTCTTCTTCTTCGTTATCAATCTCCCGCTACCAAACCCAGACAGGGCTTAAGCAGCAGAATGTAGTCCAGAGAACGGAATGCGTTGTGTCGTAGTTTACAGCTTGACTGCGATATTTGCACCTTTCGGTCCAACACATCCGACTTCAGCAAGCATTTTTTGAGTACCGGGTTAGCATTCCCTCTTCGATCCCTTCTCCTTAGCTAGTCTGCTTTGCTGCAGCCTGTTATCCAGGATCACCGCGTGGAGGTGTTAAAGGGTCTTGGCAGCTCTGGTTCGCTGCCCCTGACGCTAGCAGTCAGCTATGGGTCGCTGACCACTGCAGCTCATGCGCTGCTCAGCGTTTTGATCCCAGACCGAGTCCATTGCTGTTGAATTTCTCCACGTCATTATATGCCAATTGTCCATTCTCAAATCCGATCGTCAGTCCTCACTCTAGTATTGAAGTCACCAAGGATGGTAGGTTTCTAGGACCTTGGAATTGATGCTACCAAAGTTCAGTTCCTTGTCGAATTTCTCATTCACTTTCATGGTTGCTCATCGCTAGGGCCTAAGAGTTGATCAGGGTAGCTATTCTTGTGTTTTCCCAGTGGAATTTGTAGTAACATTGGAATGACACTAATGACTTTTGGGGGTTTCACAAGCTGGCAAAAGAGGCCGCCAAATCTGATGGTGAATCCAACACCAGTTTCGCGTCATTCTTTGTCTTCGCGACCACTACAAAATAATGTAAATGTGTCTACAGCCTCTGTAGTCTGATCTTTACCAGGTAGACGAGTGTCACTGAAAGACACGATATGTAGGTTGTAATGCGATAGTTCATTGATCACCAATGCCGTTCGCCTATCAGGTCTATCGACAGCAGCATTAAAGTTAAACTTGGTTTCGTTCGCATCGTCAACCGAGTCCAGGAATAACATGATCAGATAGAAAACTCCCTAGTCAAGTCAGGTACAACATACTGACCAGGACTTCAGGGCCAGGCCCAACATACTTCAGGCAACTGAGACGCTAGTCAAGTCAGGCACAACATACTGACCAGGACTTCAGGGAACTGAGACGCTAGTCAAGTCAGGCACAACATACTGACCAGGACTTCTGGGAACTGAGACGCTAGTCCAATCAGGCACAACATTCTGACTAGGTCATCGTGTCAGGGCCAGGCACAATATACTGACCAAGACAACTATCTCTCTTCCATTTATCGTTCCCTGGAAACATGCTGTTTTCAAGACAGTATGGCTGACGAGATGTGGATCGACGTGTTCCCCGTAGTAGTGAGCGTAACACAGATGAACCCACGCATAGTACAACCGCCTGAAGGACCGCGGTCCACCTTCATCAACACGCTCGGGATGTGAGGAAAGCTGCTACAACCCGCCACTTAACGCCCTTTTCATAGGGCATAAAAGAGTAAACTTACTCATTGTGGACATTAAACATGAAAACCAGCCCTATTGCTATTCTTTGCACCATTCTATGCTGATTATAACTGCAAGCTTGAGAAGCGGGTTATGTCCGTGGCGATCATTGCAAAGACATATTATATTTTTCTTTTTCGAAAATACTTACTGTGATAGAGACCTTGGATTCAAAACACAGCAAACCCAGATATTCTGATAACAGCAACAAGAGGCAAAGGAGAACTATCGATTTGGAAGGGAAGCAGAAGGTAATTAAACAGCACGAGCGTGGAAAACTAGGGAATGCAATTTCTTATGATTTGTGCATGGGGACTGGACATTGTTAACTTCTTAAGGTCATCATACTAGCTTAGAACACACTGCAGATTATGTATACAGCCAGTTTCTTTAACGCGCATTCCATACTTTAGAAAACAAAAAAGAACTAATTGCCCAGGCTGTTAATGGATCAGTTCCCCTTAACTCTATATAGCTGAGCGAGAGTACTGTATGTGAACATTATCTTGTCTTAGTCAATACATGTACACTACAGTTTCTCATACAACTTTG
Source organism: Ariolimax columbianus (assembly GCA_036924085.1). Taxonomy (NCBI): domain Eukaryota; kingdom Metazoa; phylum Mollusca; class Gastropoda; order Stylommatophora; family Arionidae; genus Ariolimax; species Ariolimax columbianus. Next base: position 94,823,010 of record JAVGWX010000003.1, read on the forward strand.
CTATGTATCAGTGTGGTGTTCGCACAAGGTCCAAATCACATAACGGACTTTTGCAACTTATAAGGAAGGGTCAAAGCATCATTTTTCGACTGGGAACCCAGCACATCCCACTTAACAAGCACTTGAACAGAATCCAACCACAACACACTCCAGAGTGCCAAGGATGTACACACCCAGATGAAACCGTTGATTATCATCCTTTCGAGTAAGCGCTCAACGATCACTTCCGCGGCCAGATACATGGTATACTTTGTATGGCACTAGACAACAGCTGATAAACACGTGCAGATACCATTACATCGCATTGGGCCGAAGGGTGATAACTCGGATGCTGCTGGGTCCATAAATGAAACAAACGATGCACACATATTCACACATACATAATATTGCACACACGCCCGCACTAATCGTGTACACACAAAATCGCACGTACACATTCGTATATACAGATGGCCAAATTATTGCATAACTTGAGCAACAACAAAAAAGAAACAAGAGTAGGATATACATGCATATACGCAAGTCAGATATCACGTCTGCCGTGACGTGTGCTTTGTGTGTGTGAACATGTGTGGTTTGTGTGTGTGTATGTGTGAGCATGTATGTGTGGGCATGTGTGATATGCGTGTGTGAGTATGAATGTTTTGTGTGTGTGAGTATGTGTATTTTATGTATGTGAGCTTGTGTGTTTTGTGTGTGTGGGCATGTGTTGTGTGAGTATGTGTGTTTTTTGTCTGTGAGTATGTGTTTTGTGTGTGTATGTGTGTTTTATATGTGTGAGTATGTGTGTTTTATATGTGTGAGTATGTGTGTTTTGTATGTGTGAGTGTGTATGTTTTATATGTGTGAGTATGTGTGTTTTGTATGTGTGAGTGTGTATGTTTTATATGTGTGAGTATGTGTGTTTTGTATGTGTGAGTGTGTATGTTTTATATATGTGAGTATGTGTGTTTTGTATGTGTGAGTGTGTATGTTTTATATGTGTGAGTATGTGTGTTTTGTATGTGTGAGTATGTGTGTTTATGTGTATGTGTTTTCTGTATGTATATGTGTTTTCTTTGTAGATGTGTATGGGTTGGTATGTGTTAATGTGTATCTTTTGTGTGCTGGGTATGTATTTTATGTGAGAGAGAAAGTATGTGTATTCTGTGTTTGTTTGAGTTTTTCTTTTGTGCGGTCATGTGTTTTGCGTGTGAATGAGAATGTGCGTATTACTTATGTGGGACAGTGTGCGTTTTGTGTGTGAGAGTTTGTGTATTTTGTGTGTGAAAGTATTTATGTATTGTGTGTATGTCAGTTGTGTGTGTGTCAAGAGAATGTGTATTTTGTGTGTAATAATATGTGTGTTTTGTGTGAGAGAGCGTTTGTGTGCCTTGTGTGAGAGAAAGTGTGTGTGCTTTGCGTGAGAGAGAAATTATTTCTATGTTTGTGTATAAGTTAACATGTGTACCCGTGCTTTGTGGGTGAGGGAATATGTGTTTTATTTTATGAGAAAGTGACCATTCTCTGTATGTGAGAGAGTGTGTTCTATCTGTATGTGTAAGCTTGTGAATGTTTTATGTAAGAGAGATGCTCTGTGTTTCTCATGTTAGAAATTGCATATGTTCTTGCAAGTTCGATAGTGAAAGAGTGTTATGTCTGAGAGATGTGTTGTTTGCGTATGAAATTATATATATATATGTTCTTGTATGTGAAAGAGCATTTGTTCTTTGTGTGTGAGATACTACATGATTTGTGCGTCAAAGAGTGTATGTGTTTGTATGTGTACGTATGTATATGTGTGTGTATATATATATATATATATATATATATATATATATATATATATATATATATATATATATATATATATATATATATACACACACACACGAGGCGTGTTCGAATGAAACTAGACCAAACTGCAAATTGTGAAGATACGTACTATGCGCATGATGACGTCCCTTTAGGCGTAAGCAGCACATATCAACCGTCATGTTTGCATAATTTCATTATCCTCCTACTCATAGTTTCCTCAGAAGACCGCTGAAAACAGGACGGGGTGATAATGAATCCGCGCAGAGTTGATCAGCAAGCAGTGATTCTGGTTCTAACAGCTGAAGGATGTCGACCAATTGACATTCATCACAGAATGCGGAAAGTGTATGGTTACAAAAGTGGGGCGACGTAACATCCGGTGATGGTCCACCCGAATTGCTGCATCAATTTTAGCGATAGCATCTTATGACGCAAGAATATGCGCCTGACCTGGTATCAGAAGATCTTTCTTTAACTCATGTCCTTCTTTAAACATCGTTGTCCAGCTCTTCACTGTTGTTTTCGACACACTTTTGCCATTAAGCACTGCCTGTATTCTGCGATAAATGTCAACTGGTCGACATTCTTCAGCTGTTAGAAGCCGAATCACCGCTCGCTCATCAAGTTAGGACGGATTCCGTATCACAACTGCCATGATTTCAACAGTCTGCTGAGGAAACTATGAGTCAGAGGATAATGAAATTATGCAAACTTAACGGTTGGTATGTGCTGTTCCCATTAATAGTGACGTCATCATGCGTATCGTATCGTACGTATGTTCATTTGGTACAAGTATTTCCGGTTTCATTTGAATACGTCTCGTGTGTGTGTGTGTGTATATATATATATATATATATATATATATATATATATATATATATATATATATATATATATATATATATCTTTTGTTTCCTGATAAGTTTTATGAGGACCTAGAGGCGCTCATCGCTGCAGTCCCCAAATCTGACAAACTGGTCATCGTCGGTGATTTTAACGCTAGGGTTAGCACAGACCATACAGCCAGGGAGGGGGCCATTGGCAGACATGGTATCAAAAATGCAATAGTAACGGACTGCTCCTTCTGAGGACATGTGCCGCAAATGAACTACTCATTACAAACACAGCTTTCCGACTTCCTGTCCGAAATAGAACCACATAGATGCACCCAAGGTCCCGCCACTGGCACCTCATTGACTACATTATCCTCAGACGTAGGGATCGAGCGGATGCTATGGTAACGAAGAGCATGTGTGGTGCAGAATGTTGGACCGACCATCGACTTGTCATTGCCAAGCTAAACTTCAAGATCCAGCCCAAAATGCGCCCCCAGGGAAAGAAACCACCGAGGAGGCTAAATGTCTCTCAGCTGAAATACGAACCCACGAGAGGAGGCTTCCAGGAAGAGCTTGAGGGCAGACTATCTGAGCTTCGTTTTGAAAAGAACGACATCGAAGAGAACTGGGCATCATTGAGAAACACACTCTACGATACAGCTGTTAAACACATTGGCCCACTCACGCGCAAGCATAAGGACTGGTTTGATGAGAACGATCTGGAAATACAGGGCCTTCTCGATGCAAAACATGAAGCGCACAGTGAATACCAAAGGGACACACCATCTCCGGCAATACTGCTCGCAAAGCTGTCCATACCAGGCTTAGAGAGATGCAAGACTCCTGGCTCAGCAAAAGAGCTGACGAAATTGAGATGTTTGGCGAGCGTCATGACACCAAACGGTTTTACGAGGCACTGAAAGCTCTCTAAGGCTCGCAGCCCTCTAGTAATACTCCAGTTCGCAGTGCGGATGGGGTACTGCTAATAGATAAGGTTCAGATTCTAGACAGATGGGCAGACCACTTCTGCAAAATACTAAACCACCCATCGTCCATAAATGAAGAGGCCATCCGGCAAAAGCCGCAGGTGGAACTGAACCTGGCGTTGGATGAAGTCATTACTGAGGAGGAAGTCGACAGATAAATCAGTTCACTATCTACAGGAAAAGCTCCAGGCGCTGATGCAATACCAGCAGAGGTATATAAGACAGCTGGCTCATCCCTCACCAGAAGGATCACTGAACTCTTCTGTCACATGTGGGCTGAAGGAAATATTCCGCAGGAGCTAAAGGACGCCTCAATCGTTCACCTGTACAAAAGAAAAGGCAACCGTCAGGAATGCGACAATCATCGTGGAATATCGCTACTCTCCGTAGCAGTCAAGATCCTAGCGCGCTTACTGCTAAACAAGCTCAACAAACACCTTGAACAAAGCCACCACCTCCCAGAAAGCCAATGTGGATTCAGAGCCGGAAGAGGAATAGTGGACATGATTTTTGCCGCTCGCCAAGTACAAGAGAAGTGTCGAGAACAAAATCAGGCCTTGTACGCCACATTTATTGTTTTGACAAAGGCATTTGATACAGTTAACAGAGGCGGGCTGTGGATGATAATGTCTAAGTTTGGCTGCCCCAACAAGTTCATAACAATGGTAAAACAGCTACACGAAGGCATGTGTGCTCGTGTACTGGACAGCGGTGCAATCTCTAAAACGTTTCTAGTATCAAACGGAGGTAAGCAAGGATGTGTACTCGCCCCGACTTTGTTCAGCATGATGTTCGCCGCCACGATGACAGACGCCTTCAGATCATTGGAGCTTGGAATATCCATAAAGTACCGCACAGATGGCAAATTACTCAATTCCAGAAGAATGAAGGCCAAAACCAAATTGGCTGGCGACATAATCAGGGAACTTGTATTTGCTGACGACTGCGCTCTAATGAGCAACTCAGAACTGAACATGCAGGTTGGAATGGACCAGTTCTCTGCCGCATGCAACAATTTTGGCCTGACCATAAATGCCCAAAAAAAAAAACAGAGGGCATGTACCAACCAGCACCAGGCATGCCGTACACAAAACCAGAGACTACAGTCAGCGGGCAGACGTTGAATGCCGTAGACAAATTCACATATCTGGGCAGCACGCTGTCGAGATCTGTCAGCCTAGACGATGAGGTGGCAAGCAGAATAGCAAATGCCAGCACAGCCTTTGGTAGAATGCGCTCGATGGTCTGGGCACGTCGTGGCATCAGCGTCAAGACCAAATTCAAAGTCTACTGTGCAACCATCATTCCAACCCTACTATACGCTTGCGAAAGCTGGACTGTATACTCTGGACATGCAAGGAGGTTAAACCACTTCCACACAGGTTGCCTGAGGCGAATATTCCACATCCGATGGCAAGATCGTGTCACTGACATCGAGGTTCTCTCGAGGGCTAACATGCCCAGCATCCATGCACTGCTAGAAAAAGCACGACTAGGATGGGCCGGACACCTCGTCCGTATGTCAGACGAGCGGCTCCCAAAGAAGCTTCTCTACGGCGAGCTGAGAGAGGGATGGGGCGAGAGAGGGCGCCCAAAGAAACGTTTTAAAGACGGTCTGAAGGACTCGCTAAAAAGTTGCCAGATAGACATCGACACCTGGGAATGTTCTTGCGCAAAACAGATCTGACTGGAGAAGCGCAGTCAAATCGGGTGTAGCTGCCGGTGAAGACGACCGTGTTGTGAAAGCCCAGAGCAGACGCGAGACGCGGAAATCCCGAGCAGCGGGAACACCATCCCCTTCTACAAACTCGTGTGCCCGATATGTAGCAGATGTTTTCGTTCTCGCATTGGCCTGTTCAGCCACATGCGCACCCACACCCAACAGGAAAATCTGTGACAAGGATGATGTCGGCGGTCCTCATCGACAACGATGGACAGCTATTATATATATATATATATATATATATATATATATATATATATATATATATATATATATATATATATATATATATATATATATATATATATATATATAGATATATATATATACATATACACACATACATACATACCTACACATACACGTTTTGCGTGCATCTGTATTACGTGTGTGTGTATGCTCTCGTGCGCATGCATGTATGTACCCTGGGATGCATAAAAACTCGCGAACTCTACTCACAAACCTGGCTTACCTGTATCATCAAAGGGAATACGTTCTTGGCAGAAACTCTTCCTGTCAGTTTTACACCTGAACACAGCGCCCCCACGTGTTACTCCTGGTTGGGATGTGTTCGCACGAGGCGCTCCAACCAACAACCTAGGAGGAAGGTAATCACGAAATATGAAACACCTGTGTAATATTTACTTGCCAGTGACGTTATTTTCTCTGTTTATATACAGGTAGTCAATGATTAAGTGGCGGTAGTGGGGGATAATGAGGATGTCATGCACACTGATGGAACGGAGCTGTGTGATTATTTGGTTTTGGATTCTCTTGCTAGATGTACTTATATTAGGGTAAGTCAGTACGAAGCTTGGGAAAGTAATCTGCAGAACGGTTTTACAAAGAAACAGGGTAGATGTCATCATAAGAGAAGAACAGACTGACTTTAGACCAAAGCGTTCTTGCATTGATCAAATTTTCAGACTCAAAACTATCATATAATAATCAGGAGAAATGCAATCCCCACTAATCATCAACTTCTTTGACAGATTACACCATCCAACATTATGGGCAATTCTAAAGAACTATGGCTCACCCTCAAAATACATACATATTAACAAAACCTTTATATGATATTTCACGATGCTGTGTTCAAACAACCGAATGCAACACTGAATGGTTTAACATAAAAACAGGAGTAAAAAAAGCCATACATTTTATCACCTCTACTATTTGGCATAGCTATAGATTGAATTATGAAACACTATGCCGATGATAAGCATTTAGGCATAGAATGGACAGATAACAAGACCTAAGAAGATCTTGATTTTGCAGACGACTTAGCGCTAATAAGTACCACTAATGAAAAAACACAAGAAAATATAGATAGACTATGCCAATTGTCAGAACAGATAGGACTTGAAGTAAACGCCTCAAAGACAAAAATCATGGCTTCAACAATCACAACGGTTGATATCAAGCTACAGGGGAAATCTCTACATAATGTCCAACATTACACATATCTGGGGAGCAAAATGACACAAGATTCAGATGCCACGAACGAAATTTCCACTAGAATTGCTTTAGCCGCGTGCGCCCTTAATCAGCTCACCAGCATTTGGAAATCAACGACACTAAGCAAACATACCAAGCTCAGACTATTCAACTCAATCGTAACATCAGTGCTGACATATGGATGTGAAAGCTGGACGACAAAAAAGCCCTCGAAAACAAACTAAATATCTTTGAAAATAAATGTTTAAGAAAATGATTGAATATATGCTGGGATCAGAAGAGAGACAAACCAAATATACGTATCGACCATCATCCGGAAAAAAACGACGGATATACATCGGATATGTCCTTAGAATGAACAACAACCGTCTTCCATTGTAAGCATTCGAATGGACACCAAGGGGCATTCGAAAAAGGGGGAGACCCAAGGAAACATTCAGAAGAACAACCAGAGAGGGCTCAACTATGGGCCTCAGCACCATACAAGATCTAAAAACAGTGGCGTCACATCGTTTCAACTGGAGATCATTTTTATTCTGACTTATGGGCGTATTTGACGCGCAAAGAACATAGATAGATAGTACGAAGGTCACAAATTGATAAGAGAAAAATATAGTTGGTAGTTTCTGAAGGGCAGTAACATCCGGCTATGTGATTACTGTACGTAGCAGACGTTAGGTGCCGTATGCACTTTAGCAGCTCAAGACAAAATAGCGCTCGTGAACAAATTAAAAAGAAAGGTCAGTCCCATAACAACAATTGACGTCGGGAATGAAGATAACGCAGCCTATGTAAAGTGGGAGCGGCCAGTTCCTTTTGTGCTGTGTATACCTGTCTCAACGCATACGTCAGGTACTCAAATAGTGTACAATCAATGAACTGCATGCTGCTGTCAGCTTTTTGAGGCAGTATAAGTACTTTGAGCAAATGAAATTCATGAGTAAATGTTTTCTGTTTAGGATGAGAAGTATTTGTTGTGTAAAGAAAGCTGTGCAAACGTGAGTCGATAATTAATTTATAGCTAGGACGCTCACAAATCGCTGATGAAGTCTGACCTGGTCGTCCAGTTCAGATTGGAAAAGAAACATATTTGAGACTAATTAGGGAGATGGTCCGAGCTAACAGGGGAGTAACGATAGATCAGCGTACGCAACTGCAGCAGGGTGTTTGCACGATTTAGCCTACAGCATGGTACCATCTTAGCAGGAATCAATTAACTGAATTGTCCATGACAGAAGGACTTGGTGTGTATTTGTTGAAGATCTGTGATCCGTTGGCAACTGAAAAGTTTTGATGATTGATGATGAATGTCATGGCATACACTGCTATCGGGGATTGAGTTTCGAGACTTTATTGTTTAAAACCTCATCCTGTTATGAGAAAAGGTGAATAATTCACTTCACGGCTGCTAGCAGTAATCCAGTCACACATACACAGCTGGGTCGACTGGAACATGTCGACAGCTGAGATTTTGTTGTTTAATGCCCGCGATAAGAATGTTTACCTTTTCGTGCGGGCTGTAAACAGTATTATATGACGGGCTGCAGTTGCATTCTTCACATCCTGAGCATGCTGATGAGAGTTGACTGAGGTCATCCAGGCTGTAGTGCTATGATTGACTTCATTTGCGTAACGTTCACTACTACGGAGATCACGTCGAACCCTACCTCATTAGTAAGACTGCCATAAAACATCCTATTGAACTGCGTGGAAGTGAGGTGTGGTCTTGGTCTGTATGTTCTAACTCATCCTGACTAATCTTGTGTGGTCTGTATGTTCTACCTGATCCTGACTAATCTTGTATGGTCTGTATGTTCTACCTGATCCTGACTAATCTTGTGTGGCCTGTATGTTCTACCTCATCCTGACTAATCTTGTATGGTCTGTATGTTCTACCTCATCCTGACTAATCTTGTGTGGTCTGTATGTTCTACCTGATCCTGACTAATCTTGTATGGTCTGTATGTTCTACCTGATCCTGACTAATCTTGTATGGTCTGTATGTTCTACCTCATCCTGACTAATCGTGTGTGGTCTGTATGTTCTACCTGATCCTGACTAATCTTGTATGGTCTGTATGTTCTACCTCATCCTGACTAATCTTGTGTGGTCTGTATGTTCTACCTCATCCTGACTAATCTTGTGTGGCCTGTATGTTCTACCTCATCCTGACTAATCTTGTATGGTCTGTATGTTCTACCTCATCCTGACTAATCGTGTGTGGTCTGTATGTTCTACCTGATCCTGACTAATCTTGTGTGGCCTGTATGTTCTACCTGATCCTGACTAATCTTGTGTGGCCTGTATGTTCTACCTCATCCTGACTAATCTTGTATGGTCTGTATGTTCTACCTCATCCTGACTAATCTTGTGTGACCTGTATGTATGGCCTGGCCAGACGTTAGTCTCCTCTCCCCGACAACATAATTTTGTTTTTAAATTTTTTATTTGCGTTTGCCTTATTTCTACACTTCACAAGGCGATGTGCATCGCACTATATTTTGATTTTGCGCCTGTCCGCCATGCTGATCCGACTTCGACATACATTTTATGTAAGGGTCTGCTTCCTCCTGCATTTTCAATTGATTTGCTTCCCGGGGTAACGGCCGATGCTTGATTGGGGAGCGAACCCGTTACCTTCGGTTTGTGAGTCGTGTCACTTAACCACTATCCCACGCCGTTTCCAACTGAAATAAATCCCAGTTTCTTTGCTATGTAAAACGACGGTTCCATCTCTCTCTGTTACACTTTGACCAAGAGTAGTTTAAGTCAACACAAAATAACTGCCTACGAACGAACGCATAAAAAGATCGAGATATAATGAACTGAAAAAGTACTTTCTGAGGTTGAAAGGGACGTTGTTTCGCCAGTAAAATCCAAAAAGGCAAAAGCTTTAAACAAAAATAAACCGCCCAAACTAAGAACAGTCGGACTCGCGTCACAGCTGGGACGAGATGTGTATGCGTGTACGTGAGAGTCGCGTGTGAGCACGAACAAAGCCCAGACGGGTGGTTGGTTCTTAGCCGCGGTACAATCGAACCAAACAATTATCTAGTAGCCTCTAGCTACTGTACGTGGGTACCTGGCATTGTTATAGAAGTTAGTCCTAGTGAATTCCTCCCTTTTTACCAATTGTTCCTGATTGCAAGAAGTGAAGACTAATCAGGGTCATGTGAAACAAACTGATCAAAGCCGGTTGTTCAACCCGAACGCCTGAAGTTTGACACAAATGTGAGTAAAGCTGCCATCTTGAATCTCTTCTCAGTGGACATCTGCGCCCTTAACGCCTGCTCAGAGCATGATATGTAGACCATCATGCAGAGTTTTCAGAGGCATGAAATAATTATGATCTCACCAAAAAGAAAGAAAGTCCACATGTTGACATCTACATAAATGGAGACAGTCTGGAACAAGTATCAACCTATTTATACCTTGACCATTTACTAACGGAAGATGGCACGTGAGAAAGAGCGATCATTAAGAGAACTGCAATGGCGAAGAATACATTTAGCAGCATGAAACGTACACTTCTGTCTAATCAGATATCTTAGAAACTAGAAATGAGAATCATTAAATACTCTTTGCATTCAGTTGTATTGAATGGAGTGGAAACCTCGACCCAAACAAAGAAAGTGGATTATTTTATTGGGGCTTTGGAAATCTGTATCTTCAAAAGACTGGGACGAGTTTTTTGTAAAATTAGAAAATAAATATTATTGAGGTCCTGGAACAACTCATGGTGGAGAAGATATTTCTAAGGAAAATAACAAGTAGACAAATGAAATATTTTGGTCATGTCAAGCGACATAACAGTCTACTGGAAGTATATTGGAGGAAAGAGTATAGGGCAAGAGAGCCAGAGAGAAGCAGAGGTACAGCTGGACAGACAACATGAAGATGTGTTGGGAAACAGTTTGATTGAATGCACAAATCGGTATAGAGACAGCTGGAGAGCCATTGCCGTCAAGCTCCTATGCGGAGACGGCATTTGAGGATGATGGTGAATCAACACTATTTAAACTAAAGTACTCTTCTAGCGTGCTCATGGGAAGCCATACAACGAACCAAACATTACTGCACAGAACCACTGTCTCAAGACAGTTGATAGCTTCACCTACGTGGGCAGTGTCCTCAACATATAGGGGAATATCGACTATAAGGTCAACAGCAGGATTGCAACGGCAAGTTAAGCAAGCAAACGTTTGGAAACGACAAGGCATCAATGTCACTGCCAAGTTAAAAGTACATCTTGCTGAAGTATTAACTACTTTGTTGCATGCATGCAAAACTTGGAAAGTGTAAAGTAGATATGCCAGAAAGTTCAATCGTTTTCACATAAGCTGTCTAAGTACGCTACTTAGGATCAGGTGGCAGGACAAGGTACCGAACTCTCAGGATCAGGTGGCAGTAAAAAGTACCTAATTCTTAAATTCTTATCATGTCAAACACGTTTAATTTTCATACGCTTCTGCTAAAAAGAACCAGAAAAGATGGACGGGAAATATTCGCTTACCCGATGAATGTTTCCTCACGCAGCTGCTATATGATGAGCTCAGAACAAGTAAACGCTCATCAGTGTAATGGAAGAAAAGCAACAGATTACTTGAAAGTGTCCCTGAAAAGCTTCAACACCGATGTCACATCCTGGGAGATACTTATACAGAACCTATCCACCTAGAAGGCTAACATCACACAAGGTGCTCAGAGCAAAACACCATCGCCGATGCTGAGAGCAAGCGAGACTGGAGGCAGAGACAATTAATATATTTTAAAATATATGGGATATTGGATATTAGAGCAAGAAAATGGAAATGAAACTCGTTGTATACAAACTCTGTGGAGTTTTCTAAGTCAGTATAAAGACGTTAAGTTAAGTTGCCGCCCATGCTTGCCCCTGAATTATTTGTCGCTGCGTGAGAGACGATATTCAAGATTCCGGCAACAACAAGGTGCTCGTAAAAAAAATACACTAAAAAAAACGAGTGCCACCCCCAAAAACAAAACAAAAAACATGTCTTAGAATAAACTGAAGCATTCACCGAAAAACGTTGTATGTTACGAGTATATTTACTAGTGTTACTCTTCTCTTATATTTTCAGAAAGAGACACACCAGTTGCATTTGCTTGGCGTGATGAGTTTGTACAAGATTTCTAAACTTGTCAGTAGTACCATGGCCACGTCGTGTGTTGTACACATTTTCACCGGTTAAAACAAAACAGAAATATGGTTTCTAAATAAATGAATATTTTATTTGATCTTATTTGTGTTAACAGCATAATATGATCGAGAACAAAACAGAAATGTGCCAATTACTGAGAAAGTATGCCAAGTTGACACCGGGAAATCATGTACAATAAGTAAAAATGCTGAGGAGGTTAGTACTGCTATACGTCTCATCTAAATAACGAGAAATGTCTGCAACCAAACTTCCGCGCCTTTACCTGGAACACCCTGTTTCCGCTAACTCGGCTATGACAAATGGCAAACAATTGGCAATGAGAACAAACCTCAGCCCCTCTTACATCCTCAGATTAAGATCCCGGTTCCTCTTACATCCTCAGATCAAGATCCCGGTTCCTCTTACATTCTCAGATCAAGATCCTAGTTCCTCTTACAAAAGACACCGTTGTTTGTAATGCTGTTTTATTTCCCTAAAGTTTTTGTCTCAAATATGTCTCGTGGAGGAACTGCGTGAGCTAGTGGTTAAGTGACACTGCTCACATCCGAAGGTACTGGGTTCGATCCCCATCACAGCACAGTCCGTTACCCTGGGAAAGCAAACCCTTAAAACTGCAGGAAGAAGCAGGCTCTTGCATAAAATGCATGCTGAAGTCGGATTCACTAGGCCGACAAGCGCAAAATAAAGAACCACAGTGCAATGCACACCGCCTTAGAGAATAGATAAATAAGGCGAACGCAAAAAAAAAAAAAACAACAACAAAAATATTTGTCTCGTGAGGCCAGTATTCTTCTCTTTCGGCGAGAGCTTGCAAATTTGTAAGATGTGGTTCACGGTCCTGTTATATGCTCCTCAACATGGACACTTGTCATCTGTCCCAATCCTCATTTTGTTGTAAAGATGACCATTGAGTCTGATACCCCGCTCTTCTCTTGTCAAGTTAAAGTAGCTGTCTTCTTTCTGGAAGTGTTGATCAATCTCATTATGGCCATTCTGTTCTTAGCTTTTGTTGGTGGCTTTTTTAAATCTGGTTTTTCCATGTTAACCTTGGGTCTTTTGCTATTCCTAGATAAGTTGGACTTAGGTCAAGAGGGAGAGTCTGACCATTTACTTTTAGGATCACTTCTTGGGGGTTTGGGAGATAGGGAAAAGATTGTGTATGTGGTTTTGGTTTCGTTTATAGCTCTAGTTAACTTATTGTGGTTGTCTCCTTTTTGGAACTGTTGGGGGTGTGAAGGGGAGGGGGTGAGATTGATCAGCGGAATTATCCCAGGAGTTGACTAACTTTGGTCACGGCCTTATTATATGTGATGCTCAGGTCTATTTGTGGGGAAGCTCCTCCACTCTTTTCTAGTTTGTCTGCAGCTTCATTGCCTTCAATGTTGCAGTGGGACGGGATCCATTGAATGACCAACCTTGTGCGTTCTGCTGAGAGCTGTGTTAGGGAGCACATACATTATTTGAGATCTTAATCTCTGCGGTGTTTTAGCACTGCTAATACTGACGAGGCATCAGTCAGGAATACTATGTTTTCTTGGTAGACATCTTCATTATAGATTACAAGCTCGGCAGCAGCCTTAAAAGCATCTGCTTCTGCACGGAAGTTATTATACCAAGACACTCGTAGAAGAATACGCATCAAGTCTTCATCCCAATAAAAAAAAACGCCTGATTCTATCACACAATCCATCAACTGAAACGTACTTCTGGCCTGCGTATATCGTTTACATTTCAGCCTGCATTATTAACGTTTCCCCACTGAGGAAACGAGGTCACTTTTCAAACAATGACGACTTGTTTCACAAACATCCTGATCTGACATTTTACTTAGTCTAACAGTTGACTACTGATCAACCATCGCGAATTAAATGTATTTACGTGGGGGTCAGGGTTATTTCCACTTAACTGTCACCTTATTTACCGGAGGAAGGGTGTTAAATTAAAGACAGCTGTAACCTTCCATACAAATCGTGAAAGCAACTAAAGAGAGTTGCGCATGGAGACAGCTAACAAACCACACAATGTACAAACAAACAACAACACTCTTATTATAATCATTCACTGCGGATATCCAGGGGGAAGTGACCTATATAAAGAGGAAAGCAGCGGTTGTGGCTTAGACTACAGATGGAGCGAAAACGGGAATAAATTGATGAATTAATTTATAATCTAAAGACTGAATGAATTAATCAATGACTAAATAAATGAACGAATAAATGGATGGTCAAATAATTGAATGAATGGATTGTTGGTTAAATGAAGGAATTGATGATTACATAAATAAATGACTAATTTTAAGGTTAAATAAATGAATGAATGAATTGAGGATTGAAGGAAAGAATAAAGGAATTGATGAATTATTGAATGAATATAGTAATAAGTGAATTAATTGTTTATTCAACGAATAAATTAATTAATTATGATATTAGTGTATTCATGATTAAATGGATTAATAAATTGAGGATTAAATGAATGAATGAATTGATGATTAAATTGATTAATGGCTACATAAAGGAATTACAGAAATCATGGTCGCCATCTGTTTTTCTGTCCTTGGACTAGCTTTGATGGCTATGAACTGTATCAGTGCATCTCCTTCTACCGTTTACCGATCCTCTGAGTTCGGCATAGCATTCTACTACATCAATGTAAATTTGCGTTATGAAGGTATTCTTTGGCCGCTCTCTGCATCTCTTGTCCCTTTTTTTTATATCTGCAAGGACGTCTTGAACTGGCCCAACATGTCTCAGATTGTGGTCAAGCCAAGATAATCTAAGCCTTCTTATTATTATCATACGTTTTATTTTATCGTCTGCCATCTCTATCACCCTTTTATTCTACTTTCTCTCTTCCCATCTGATCTGTTCCATTCGTCGACAGAGCCACACCTCAAGAGTCTCCAAAAACGTTTCTTGTTTATAGTCCATGTATCTGATCCATACAGTGTCACATACAATATATTTGCATCGAGAATTCGTTTAATAAAGCAGATATTTGTACTTTTCGAAGCAAGTAATCTCATGTTCTCTCTGAACGCTGTTTTTGCTATGGCAATTCTAGCTGTTATCCCTTTATGGCTAACGACGTCCAGTATAATGATTTGCCCTAAATACGGGGACTGGCTGAGTTGCTCGATGCGTTGACCTTCTATAACTAGATTTGCTGCTTGTGGTTCTCTTGCAATCACCATAACTTTTGTCTTATTTATATGTATTTTCATTTAGTATTTCTTTGCGGTTTTGTTTATTTTATGGATCAAGTGTTATGTGAAGCTCCATCTGACTCATCGAGTATGAGCTGGTAGTCTCCGTAATTGATAACATGTCAGCGTTTCTTTTTGACTATCACATCCATCTAATGAAATGAAGAGGAAATAAATGAATGAATATATGTATGATTACTGTGATGACTTTTGTAACAATTTGTGTACTATTGGATTGGGTGTCTCTGTAACACTTTGTGTACTACTACCGCGGGGGTCTTTGTAACACTTTGTGTACTATTGCCGCGGGGGTTTCTGTAATACTTTATGTACTACTACCATGGGGGTCTCTGTAACACTTTGTGTACTATTGCCGCGGGGGTTTCTGTAACACTTTATGTACTACTACCGTGGGGATCTCTGTAACACTTTGTGTACTACTACCGTGGGTGTCTCTGTGACACTTTCTGAACTACTACCGTGGGGGTCTCTGTAACACTTTGTGTACTACTACCGTGGGGGTCTCTGTAACACTTTGTGTACTACTACCGTGGGGGTCTCTGTAACACTTTGTGTACTACTACCGTGGGGGTCTCTGTGACACTTTGTGTACTATTGCCGCGGGGGTTTCTGTAATACTTTGTGTACTACTACCGTGGGGATCTCTGTAACACTTTGTGTACTACTACCGTGGGTGTCTCTGTGACACTTTCTGAACTACTACCGTGGGGGTCTCTGTAACACTTTGTGTACTACTACCGTGGGGATCTCTGTAACACTTTGTGTACTACTACCGTGGGTGTCTCTGTGACACTTTCTGAACTACTACCGTGGGGGTCTCTGTAACACTTTGTGTACTACTACCGTGGGGGTCTCTGTAACACTTTGTGTACTACTACCGTGGGGGTCTCTGTAACACTTTGTGTACTACTACCGTGGGGGTCTCTGTAACACTTTATTATATATTGTAAGTAGCCGGGTTAGCACAAGACCACCTTACCAAAGGGGACATGTTGTTCAGAACCTTGGTAAGGCTATCTTTGTTTCTATAGGACGGAAAATAAAAATCACGGCGCGTGGAAACTACAGATACAATCGGCCTTTAATCGCCAGCGTTATAAATCCTTACGGTGGACCTCATCGATGGGAATAATATCGATTGTTTGTGCGGTATGTACGATTCTGTAGAGTTGGTAGGAGAATAAAAGAAATGTGTGCGTAGGTTCGCAATTTCAGCTCGTGTCGAGGAGTAATAACTAGCAGTGAAGAACTATTTATAAGTGAAAGGTGTCCTCGGACAGGGACATGTTGAGAACTACTATGTTACGGCGTTCAGATAGTAAGGTTGTCGTTGTTGTTGTTGTTGTTTTTGGTGTTGTTGTTGGTGTTGTTGTTGGTGTTGGTGTTGTTGTTGGTGTTGTTGTTGGTGTTGTTGTTGTTTCTAATACCTACAATGAGTAGGGTTACTCTTTTGTGCGCCCTGAAAATGACGTTAAATGGCGGATTGCAGTAGTTTTCCTCACATCCCGAGCGTGCTGATAAAGGTAAACCAGGATCCTCCAGGCGGTTGTGCTATGATTGGCTTCTTCTGCGTGTCGCTCACTACTACGGATATCACGTTGATCCTTCACCTCGTTAGCCAGGCTGCCATGAAAACAACCCGTTTCCAAAAAGGGCTACCAGGATTCCAAGGTGAGGGCCTTGACCAGTATGTTTTGCCTTACCCTGACAAACATGTCTGATCAGTATATTTTACCTGACCAGACGTTAGTCTTCCTTCCTAGATAGTAAGATGAAAGTAGTCCATGCCGTCGGGGATGAGGTGATGGAGCATTCTTTGTACTAAGCCACAGCTTTATGAGGTACCGGTGGCCAGTTCCCCTTTTTCGATGCCGATTTTCTTCCCTAGTCGTCAGTCAGGTACCCATTTACAGCTGGGCCGACTGCAAGCTGTCGATAGTGGGAGTTGAACTCCCGTATCTTTGCATTGAAAAGCGAGTGCTGCACAACTGCACTAATCAGCCGGGACATCCCAGAAAAAGGGGAGGCTGTCAGGCATGACCAGATCTGTAAAATCAAGGATAGCAAACCGGATAGGGCAGTGGTTCGCAAACGGTGCACAGCAGCACCGGGGCGGTCACAGTCGTTGCTTTACATGGGGGCCGCGAAACATTTCAATATTCTCATCAACTACGCACTACAACTGTTAAGAAAGCTTATTTTCTGACTTAAGGTGCGGTAGACAAATTCTGGTATACTAAGAGTGCCCTGGACAGAAAAAGTTTGGGAACCAATTCCCTAGGGTTATTCTAACCTAACAATTGTGGGTGGGGGCTGGCGAGGGGGGGTGGGGGGTAGAAGGGGATATAACGAAATGGCGAACTGTTGCCAACACCAGATGTTGCTTCTGGCGCGTGGCGTGTAACCAATCATCCAATATATTCCGCTCTTTGTGTCGCTGGTACACGCAATGGAGGGCAAACAAAGAAATGTCCCTAGTTTAGCTTGCTGCTTGGGAGCGAAAAGTAGTTAGGGTCAGGTGAAACTTAACTGATCCTAGCAGCCCCCGCCACCCTCCCCCACAACACCTATCGTTATTGTTAGAGCTCCTGGAAACAGGTTGCGGTCTGACAGGAGGCTACCTAGGGGGGGGCGGGGGGGAAGGGGGGGGGAGGTCGAAACTGTAATACTCGTAGTTGTGCACTTACCGAGAAGCCTTGTATTGCACTACGGCAAGGTTGACCTCTGTTCACCTTGATAAGAACGCATCTTGATGTATGAAGGATCAATATAACTAACTACCTAAGAGACGTCTCGAATTAGCTGAACTCAACAGAAATTGATTCGAACAACGTTTTACGAGCTTCTGGAAGAGAATGAAGACCACGTTTTACTATATAGTTAAGGTTAAAGGAGAGGAATCGACTTTATCGTTGTGATTATCATCATATGGCTCGCTGTCTCTCCACGGAACGGTATGCCGCCTTCTGAGAGCATCGCACACAGCACGGACTCCGTAGCTCCAGCAATGAACCCATGGATCCAAAAGAGTAGTGGTACAGTGGGTTCCATCCCACTGTAACATTCAAGGCAACGATAAGGCAGACAAACTTGCAAAAGAAGGTGCAATGTTACCACAACCAGATTCTAGTGTAACCTACGAAGAGTCCAAAAGGTTTATTAGGACCAGATACATGACTACATTGGAAACAGAGCATACTGGCTACACATAAAATTATGCTTATTACCAGTTGAACAGAAGAGAGCAGGTGGTGGTCTTCAGACTCCGCACAGACTACAACAGACTGAGGAACCCCCTATTCAATAAACTGAAGATAGGTGGCACTGGCGAATGCACCTGTGGTACAGGGAAGATGACCCCTGAACATCTACTGCCAAGTTGCCCGACATACGAGGACCAGAGAAAGCACATGTGACCATCACCAGTGCCAACACTAGACAAGCTTTATGGCAGTGTCGACAGCCTCAGGATGACAGCTGCTTTCTTCGAACAAATTCAAGTTGACGTCTGACAGCGTAAGAAAAAGAAGAAGAAGAAGAAGAACTCATGAATCTCCGGAAAAAAAAGTCCATTATAAACCGACCAACTCACCTCGACCGTCTGAACATGAGACAAACGGCATGACCTCTTGTCCACGGAGTGCGTGGGCTCAGTAAGGGGAGGATGCTCAAGTGTTTCTTTTATTTGAAAGATGAGGTATCTGTTTTCATGGACGTGAAAAGAAAAGGTCTGTGGGATTTAAAAAACAGGAACTGGAAATTTAATCCAGAATGTTCCGTAGATGATACAATGAAACTCAAGGACATAGATTGCATGAGCTGTATGGACAGATTAAGTCATTTCAGAATGAACTTCGAATCTCGGAAAGTCAAATAAGGACAAGCAGTACTTTTATCATTTGCACTCACTAGTGAATCCCAAAAATGATTTATATTGCAATTCATTTTCGGGCGAGCTGTAGACTTTGAAGGGCTTGGCTTGGCTTGGCTTCTTCGTTCATTCTCAATCTCCCGTTACCAAGTCCTGAAAGTGCTTTAAGTCGTTGAATGTAGTCCAGAGAACGGAATGCAGTGTGTCGTAGTTTACAGCTTGACTGCGAGATTTGCACCTTTTGGTCCGACACATCCGACTTCAGCAGGCATTTTTGGAGTACCAGATTAGCCTTCCCTCTTCAATCCCTTCTTCTTGGACAGTCACCTCTTGTTATACAGGATCGCCGTGTGGAGGTGTAGAAGGGTCTTGGCAGCTTCGGTTCGCTGGCCCTGACGCTAGCAGTCAGCTATCGGTCACTGACCACTGCAGCGCATGCACTGCTCAGCTTCTTGTTCCGACTTTTAATGAAGAATTCAAAGCCGGGTTCAGTGATTTTATTTAGAAAAAGTAGCAAATTAATCAATATCTTCTCCATTTCATTGCAAATAAAACTACGAGTAATTGAACTACAAGAGAACTCAGATCTGAAGACAAAAATCAAGAATGTTTAAATCTTAAACGTGGTTGAGAATAATGGATTCATATCTAAAGAAATCTTTAGTTGTCCCGGAACATTGACCATCTTTTGAGAGACATGAAGTCACAAATGTCAAATTGAATACACATAATCTGTCTTAAGTTAACTTGTATCTGTAGAGCGAGCGAACTTAACAAATTATATTCATCAAATATGTTCTTATTCGTTCATCCTCAGATCAAGGTCACAGTTTATCTAACAAAGGACACCGTTGTTTGTGAGTCTGTTTTTATCTCTATACAGCGTTTGTCTCATATATGTCCCACGAGGCAAGTATTGTTCTCTTTTTTCCTACGTGAGCATGCAGTTTTGTAGGACGTGTTCCACGGCCATGGTATGCTCTTCACGTAAATACCTATCATGTGTCCAAATCCTCATTTTGTTGTAAAGGTGAACCTTGAGTCTGTTATGCCCAGTTCTCAGTCTGAAGATGATGACTTGCTCTTCTCTAGTTAAGTTAAATATTGATTAAAATGAACATTAAATAAAAAATATTTAAATAAATCGTTCTCATACATATTGTAAAACTAATAACACAACATGAAAAAAAAAAATATTGAAATGTCATTAGTATACTTCTTCTTCTTCGTTCTTTCTCAATCTCCCACTACCAAACCCTGAAAGTGCTTAAGTAGCAGAATGTAGTCCAGAGAACGGAATGCGTTGTGTCGTAGTTTACAGCTTTGGTGCGATATTTCTACCTTTCGGTCCAACACATCCGACTTCAGCAAGCATTTTTTGGGTACCGGGTTAGCATTCCCTCTTCGATCCCTTCTCCTTAGCCAGTCTGCCCTGCTGCAGCCTGTTATCCAGGATCACCCCGTGGAGGTGTAGAAGGGTCTTGGCAGCTATGGTTCGCTGGCCCTGACGCTAGCAGTCAGCTATGGGTCGCTGACCACTGCAGCTCATGCGCTGCTCAGCATCTTGATCCCTCATTAGCATACAATAAAAACGCTATTGACATAACATAATGACATAAATGAATAAAAATTACAAAAAACTAACGATGTGTTAGTCAAATAAAAACAAATATCTTTCGATGTTAAAATAGCATAATATGGTATGGCCATCCGAAATATTTCAAATTCGCTATCTGGCACGCACTCTTGACGAAGTGGGACATGCCAGTGAGGCTAGAGACTTTATTGTGAGCGGTAGGAGTTTGTTTGTGAAGTCTCCTTCATCTCTGTTTTTTACAGCTTGGTCGACTGGAGCGTATCGGTAACAGATATTCAACCACTACACTAATCAAACGAGGTACGGAAGAGGGAATCCATACATTGGATACACAATATATGATTGATTTAAAACGTGCTTGGCTCTCTTTCAACTTCCGCTACTGGATCTATTTTTAGCATAATGTCTACGCGGGGTAAAAATGATTCGGACAGATGTTTCGGTGTAAAGTAAAAGATGTCCTCTATCAGGTTAGAATGAAGTGCTAGAGATTTCAGTATACTAAGCCACAGCCTCTTTGATGTAGAGCGGCCAGTTTCCTACCTCGCTGCATTTTCCTTCCCAAACTGTAAGTCAGACTGTACAAATCATCAGTTAGGCCTAGATTGGAGTACTGTATTCATGTGTGGAGTCCTAATCGGGGAGGGGATATAAACATGCTGGAAAGGATACAAAGAAGAACAGATAACTGATAGTGGGATTCTAGAATTATTGTTATGAGGACAAAAAACTGTAAAAAATCCGGCTATTGGGCCTAGAAAAGAGAAGAATTCGAGCTGATATAATACAGATTTAAAAGATAATCAAGGAAAATTGATACATTATAATATAGCAAGTTTTCATTGTACAGCCGGCTCCAAGAACAAGAGAATATAGCTACAAATAATTAAAGAAATCTAGATTCATCATCAGCATCATCAAGTGTCCTGCCGATTGGCGTTGACGATCATGGACCTCCATTTCCTCTTCTCAGAAAAGGTCAAGCAGAATGAGTTTCCTATTGTGTGCCCTATGACATATTACAACATATTCTTTTTAGTCAGAGATTGATAAATGCTTGCAAATGCATTGTCATAGGAAATAGTAAGGGCAGGGTCAGTTAATACATTTAGATCAAGTAGAATACAATAAACTCGTTGAAAACAACATACTCTGAAGAGTCGTTAAGCCAGTGTAAAGAAATTAAGTTAAGGTAACCATGTATAGCTGGGTTGACTTGAACGTGACATTTGCGGAAGTTGAAAAAGGAGTGCACTAATCAAACTCTGCGTCGGTGCTAACATCTCAAACGTTTACAATTAAGGCGTTTTCTACAACAGAGGGGAGTTCTATACTGTTGTTGAAAGTTTGATAAGAGCGTTTCAACACGACAAGGCCTAGGCAGACATAACAAATCGCGGCTATTAAAACACGTCAGACGATGCTGTTTACACAACTGGTATCCGGTGCCCCGCTAGAAAATAACACACCATTTAAAATTTATCGTAAAAGGTGAGTAAAGAGACACGTGCATGAGGCGAGCAAGCTTATCGTGTATAACCATTGATAGTGTAGCCGCCACAGAGGACGGAATGGAGACACCAGCACACAGATTACTAGCCAGAAAATGACGACATAAACAAAATTTAGCAAAAATGGACAGACAGATCTCTAGACTCAGAACGGGACATTGCAGACTCAAGATCCATTTACACAGAATGGGTTTTAGAGGCACAGCCACGTACGATTGTGGAGCATACAAGCAAACACCAGGTCATATCCTGCAGGACTTCCCCACTTATGCAGACTTAAGAGATGCAGTCTGGCCCTGGGGAGCGACCATGCTGGAAAAGCTGTAGGTGCCCGGCGAAGACCTGAAAACACAGTCTCCTTCGTGAACCTCATAGGACTAGAAGAAGTTGATCAAAGAAGAAAATTCGCCGCCACTGTAAGCGATCGGAAGCATCCTTAGAAGTATTCTATGATCAGTAACTGACTTAAGATCAGTGACCGTTATAAGAGAAGCAACAAAATCTACATCCGTTATGCTGCCATCCGTCGTACAGTATCCCTACTTTGATTGATGATTTTTATTTCGGCCTTTACAGCTCTTTTGCAAGTTGTCTTAGGTTGGCCTTTGTTTAGCCTTCATCGTGGGGCCTATACAAGGCAGTTCTGGTGATGGTGTCTGGTTCTTCTCTTAGGACATGACCGATCCAATTCCAGCCCCGACCGGTTATCATGGTGTATCATGTCTTCTTGATTACTTTGGGGCAAGACGTTCTCGGTTGGTCATGGAGTTTGACCAGAAAATGTCTTTCTTAGACAGGTTGTATAAAAATCATACGAAGTCAAATCAACCGAAACACTTCAGCTGCTTGTGGAGAGAAGGTCTTCAACTACACACCAAGTCTTCCTGCCCTCATTCATCAGTTTCAAATCTACAAAGGTCTTCCTGCTTCCTTTATGTTTGTCCCCAGCTTCATTCTTTATGTTTGTTTTGGTTTGCCACTATTTCTTTTGCTTTGGTGGTTCCAGATCAGAGACTGTCTTGTCATGCTGTCAACTGGTTTTCTTAATGTGTGTCCTATCCAACGTCAACGCCTTCTCCTAACGCCATGTTTTAATGATATATGTCTGGTTCTTTCTAACATTTTTACATTTATCCTACAATCATGCCATTTCAATATCTCTATTCTGTGCATGCCCATATTTTCGTGGTTGTCCATGTTTCATGGTCTTACAGTAGGTCAGACTTTACATTGGAGTTTATTTTTTGTTTAAATTGCCGCTGGATCCATTTCTTTTTTATTTCCATAAGTTCAAAAATGCAATTTGTTCCTCTCGCCTTCTGCATTCTTTTTTGTTGATATATGTATCTGTAGCTACTACTTTGTCTTCCACATAAAGGAATCAGTTGTATAGGTACGAGTAATTCAATTTGAACGAAAATGAACATCAATCATTAAGCGATGTTGTTGTTTACGTTGTTGTCCAAAGACTTCCGTGGCTGAATTTTGGAAATATATTGACTGATGTGCGGATGACACGGAAAGGAAGAAGAACTCAGCCTACTCTTTGTGTTTGATGGGGCTGGTACCCGCTGCAGAGAAGTGCAGCAGAAAGACAATTCGTGACAACATTAGGAACAGCACGTTTAAGAAAATAGCGGAGACTACATCAGTCAATTTCTATATTGAAGGACATTTTTAAAAAAGTGGTTTAGTCATTTGACAAGTATGCAGTATGATCAACCTGCAGCGAGGTCATACTACATGGAGGTTTCAAGATCTCCAGTAAGAGGTCGACTGAGACTACTATAGATAGAACGGATCAAAAAAACAAACACTCCAAAAGGTGAACACAAGCAGCCCAAGTCTCCCATCTAACGCAAACCAGAAGACTACTTCTCTATCCTCGCTGTGACGCAGCAGGGCTAAAGCAGTAGATTCATAGAAAATAGGTAACCGTAAGGCTAACAACGTGTGAGGTCTAGCTAGATTGCGTTTCCCCAGCATCACCTCTAGGACGTATGTCAACATCCACAGTAGGAGAAATGTTATTAAAACATATTTTTTAACGAGTCTACAAACACCTGGCCGAGTCCATATTTTCCTGCTAAAATCCTCAGACAGCAAAGGACAGTGTCATTGTCGGATGAGACAAACTGAACATCGTGTCCAGCGATACGGGGGATCGACACTTGTGATCCCTATAACGAAGATCCTATTTAAGAGCCTAGAATTACACCATAGCCAGAAATATCTAGGTTTGCCTTTTACTACGTCATAGGACGTACTTTAGAAGATCCACTGCAAACCAGAGTTGTTCTCCTACTGCTTTTGTTTCCTTTTTAACTAATTTCTTATATCGGTCTGCCCTTGGGGATTCGACTATAACGCTGGGGAGTACGTGCATGCCATTCCCACTCCGGGCAGAAAACAGCAAAGTTCTGACTACCAAAGATAAGAATGAAGAGCACTGTACGAGTAGCTTCAAAAACATCAAACGCTCAAAATAGCGATCGAACGAAGAATGGGAAATGTCAAGGCCTTGCGTAACCCGCAAAGAGGCTGCAGACAGTCTTACAAAGGCAGGTCAGGAAAGCATATCAAGAGTGCTGACTTGACATCCAGCAAATAGTGTTCAGGTTACAATCCTTAGCGTTTCTTTCTTCTTGGTCAGCGTGCTTGTCCTATATTTATTTTGAATGCCAATGGTTCTCACCCTGGAGTCATGTTGGGATCCGTCAATCTAATCTAGATTCATCATCATCATCAAGTGTCCTGCAAGTTGGCGTTGACGATCATGGACCTCCATTTCCTCTTCTCACGTGTATCGTTTATCAGTTCCGCCGCTGATGGCCTCTCATGGCATGCCTTCAAGCTGTCCAATAATTTATCTCTTTGTCTCTCTCTCTCTCTACCATACGATTCTGCTCGTTTTCACCGTGTGTTCCAACCCGTCTCTTCCAATAACTGTCCCGAAAAAGGACGACTATCTTGTCATAATTTGTTGACATAAGCTGTCTTTGTGTCTGTGCTTCCTCCAGAACCACGTTATCCGATTTCATTTCCAGTCCATGGAACTTTCAACATTCTTCTGTAAAACCACATTTCCGTTACCTCAAATAATCCATGTGTGTGCCTGCTGATTGTCCATGACTCGCTGTCGTATGCCAGTACTGGTTCCACGTAGCATCCAAGAACTGTCTTCCTTAAATCCAGTGATAGTTTACTGTTGTCCAAAATTCCACTCATACTCAGGAAGACTGATCTTGCCTTGCCTATACTGAACTTTATTTCATAAGTGAGTCTCCCGTCAGAACTGATGTGGGTGCCCAAGTATTTCATAAGTGCGTCTCCCGTCAGAACTGATGTGGGTGCCCAAGTATTTCATAAGTGCGTCTCCCGTCAGAACTGATGTGGGTGCCCAAGTATTGCATAAGTGCGTCTCCCGTCAGAACTGATGTGGGTGCCCAAGTATTGCATAAGTGCGTCTCCCGTCAGAACTGATGTGGGTGCCCAAGTATTGCATAAGTGCGTCTCCCGTCAGAACTGATGTGGGTGCCCAAGTATTTCATAAGTGCGTCTCCCGTCAGAACTGATGTGGGTGCCCAAGTATTGCATAAGTGCGTCTCCCGTCAGAACTGATGTGGGTGCCCAAGTATTTCATAAGTGCGTCTCCCGTCAGAACTGATGTGGGTGCCCAAGTATTGCATAAGTGCGTCTCCCGTCAGAACTGATGTGGGTGTCCAAGTATTGCATAAGTGCGTCTCCTGTCAGAACTGATGGGGGTGCCCAAGTATTGCATAAGTGCGTCTCCTGTCAGAACTGATGTGGGTGCCCAAGTATTGCATAAGTGCGTCTCCCGTCAGAACTGATGTGGGTGTCCAAGTATTGCATAAGTGCGTCTCCTGTCAGAACTGATGTGGGTGCCCAAGTATTGCATAAGTGCGTCTCCTGTCAGAACTGATGTGGGTGCCAAACAAGTATTGCATAAGTGTGTCTCCCGTCAGAACTGATGTGGGTGCCAAACAAGTATTGCATAAGTGCGTCTGCCGGCAGAACTGATGTGGGTGCCCAAGTATTGCATAAGTACGTCTTCCATCAGAACTGATGTGGGTGTCCATGTATTGAAATGAGTGTGCGTGTAATAGTTCCGTCTCGTTTACCTTTATACCACAATTTGGAGATTTGTGTTTTTTAGATGGCATTAAATCTACATTACAATTGTTGTTTTTTTTAGTGTATGGCTTGTCTTGGCTTCGTTCGTTCTCAATCTCCCGCTACCAAACCATGAAAGGGCTTAAGTAGTAGAATCGTGTCCAGAGAACGGAATGCGTTGTGTCGTAGTTTACAGTTGGACTGCGACATTTGCACCTTTCAGTCCAACACATCCGACTTCAGCAATCTTTTTTTTTGTACCGAGAGCATTCCCTCTTCGATCCCTTCTCCTTAGCCAGTTTGCCCTGCTGCAGCCTGTTATCCAGGATCACCGCGTGGAGGTGTAGAAGGGTCTTGGCAGCTCTGGTTCGCTGGCCCTGACGCTAGCAGTCAGCTATGGGTAGCTGACCACTGCAGCTCGTGCGCTGCCTTTAGTGTATACCTTAACCGATTCACTCCGTTCAGCCAGTATATTGGCTCTCAAACTTTCTTACAGTGTCGCAGAGCCAATAAATTGGCGTGAACAGTTGCAATACACAAATGTTTCTATGCACCAAGTATTCCTGAATGTATAAATATAAATGTACTTTCTAATGGCAGTTCCACATTGCAAGAATATCCTCGTACGTGTCCGATGCCAAAAGTAATCCGAAGGGGGTGAGTTAATATAACAACGGGGAACAATATAGGTTCAATTCCTAATTTTATCCCAAACGGCTACGGGGATCAATACAGCCTAAAAATACGGGTACCAGAACAAGTCGTTTAAGTAAAGACAGTGGACACCATGCTGACCACATCTAGTGTGCCATTGGTCAAGAAAATATGAGTTTTACACCATATCCCCAATATGCCACAGGACGTGTAAATAGAATCGTCCATGTCTTTCTAATACGAAACTATTTGCTTTTCGCAACTTGATTGAATATCTGACGTCTGCACATTCTGATATTTCCAGCGACTGTAACGAAAATGACATATCAAGCGTCACACTTATCTGTGCGAGGAAATATTCTCAGTTATTGTGCAGCGATTATAAAAACTTCTTTATACTGGTTTAGAAGACTCTGCAGGATATGTGTACACGCAGTTTCTTCAACTCTATTGATCTAAAAATGTGCATCAAATCTATTCCTGAACGCATTAATTGACTCTGCCCACAGGCAACTCTAGATATCTAAAGTAGACCATGTCGGTCACTTCTGTTTCCTGTTGCAATTCATTCCAAACATTTACGACTAAAAGAATATTTTTTAATATCTATTCGACACCTTCCTATAATTAAATTGTAGCTGTGCCCTCTTGTTCGTGTAGCCCGCTGTACTTTGAAAAAAACTTGTTTTATAATCTAATCTATCCTTTCCGTTGAATATCTTATAAATGTCTTAAATTATCTCGAATTCTTGTCCTTTCTATGCACTCTAGGACGGTTTTCCTTTCCTCAGAAATATATTTCTGGAACTAGACTAATAGCTTTTTCGATCTTCTTTGTATCCTCTCTAGCACGTTTATATCCCCTCTTCGATTATGACTCCACACCTGAATACAGTACTCGATAGAGAGGATGAGA
The DNA here is from genome assembly GCA_036924085.1 of Ariolimax columbianus. Taxonomy (NCBI): domain Eukaryota; kingdom Metazoa; phylum Mollusca; class Gastropoda; order Stylommatophora; family Arionidae; genus Ariolimax; species Ariolimax columbianus. The sequence continues at coordinate 94,850,896 of JAVGWX010000003.1, forward strand.
TGAATATTATTGGTTTCGTGCAGCCTTGATCTGAGATACGTTTGGAAATTTATCATCTTAATACTGGATTAGAAGATTCTACAGAGCCTATATACAACCAATTTCTTTCACATTACCTGATCTAAAAATAACTACATAATTTTAATCTATTCTTGAATGCATTAATTAACCCTGCCGCTACTACTTTATGTGGCAACACATTCCAATCATTCACTACTCTCTGACTTGCATCAGGGCCAGCGACCCAAAGCTGACTGCTAGCATCAGGACCAGCGACCCAAAGCTGACTGCTAGCATCAGAGCTGCGAACCAGAGCTGCCAAGACCCATCTACACCTCCACGCGGTGATCCTTGTAACAGGCTCCAATAGGGCAGACTGACTAAGAAGAAGTGATCGAAGAGGGAAGGCAACCCAACTCACAAATGTCTGGTGAAGTCTGACGTGTTGGACCGAAAGGTGCAAATATCGTAATCAAGTTGTAAAGTACGATACAACGCATTCCGTTCTCTGGACTACATTCTGCTCCTTTCAAAGCCCTTTTCAGAGCTCGGTAGAGGGAGATTGAGAACGAACGAGGAAGAAGAAGAATTCGTTGTATCCTGATTGTGGGTGAATAGTACTTACTTTTTATTTTTAAATCGATTCCTGAAGAAAAAAATCATAAATACAAAAAAATGGATCCAAAATATTATTTGCATTTTAAATCAGCCGAATATTCTGCTTGAGTCTTCTTCTTCTGTCCCAAAGCCTAGAAGACGGTGGTGAATTCACATTGTGTTATGAATTGCCTGCTTACATCTCTATGTCATGCCAGTGTGTAATGCCTCACTCAACGTATTTACCGTTTACTTTTACTAAATTATCTGTCCGTAGGTATTTCTCTCTTTCTTGCAACATGGACTGTTCCCTAAAGAATAATGTTGAACAGTTCATTTGATTTTGACAGAAGACTAGCGTAGTTTGTGTATGTTTCCCAACTTTATGCGGTCTTCTTCTTCTTCGTTCGTTCTCAGTCTCCCACTACCAAACCCTGAAAGGGCTTAAGTAGCAGAATGTAGTCCCGAGAACGGAATGCGTTGTGTCGTAGTTTACAGCTTGGCTGCGATATTTGCATCTTTCGGTCCAAGACATCCGACTTCAGCAATAATTTTTTGAGTACCGGGTTAGCATTCCCTCTTCGATCCCTTCTCTTTAGCCAGTCTGCCCTGCTGCAGAATGTTATCCAGGATCACCGCGTGGAGGTGTAGAAGGGTCTTGGCAGCTATGGTTCGCTGGCCCTGACGCTAGCAGTCAGCTATGGGTCGCTAACCACTGCAGCTCATGTGCTGCTCAGCATCTTGATCCCCTTTATGCGGTCTAATATTCTTTTGCGTTCTTCCTGGTATGTGGACATTAGAGATATTTTAGTTTGTTATGCTAATAGTCTGTATGAAGCATCTTATTTTCTGAACTTGTTTTCTGTTCTATATAGTGTCCATGTTTCGCGTTCATATCTGGTTACAGTCATCATCATTGTTTTTAATAGTTTGATCTGGATTATTAGCTGTTTTAATCTTTCTATACTTTCCTTAGTGTTGTGAGAATTATGTATGCCTCTACACAAGTACGTTTATTTATGCTTTTGTTTCATCTTCTCCAATTATAATGATGATATAATCGTTTGAGATATGAACTCGTAAATATAGACAGCCCAATTTCTCGCGCACAAAGGGAAACGTCTGCTCGTACAGACTGCTTTGTCAGTCACTGACCGTCACGCCTGATGACGTCTGGTAAGGGCGGCAACTAACTCCGTCCACTTCACACGTTTACTTCTCGAAAACGAACTGCAATGTAGTTTACCGAATTGAGGCATAGGCCAAACACTGCAATTTGTTCGCCTAACTAGCTGCTAATAAAGCCTGTTTCATCTAACTAGCTGCTAATAAAGCCTGTTTCATCTAACTAGCTTTCATGAAAGCCTCATTCCTTTCATTTGCAGAGTGACTATGTAGCAATAGTGTTTACATATTGAGGTCAGGATCCCCATTCACAACCTTCCGTAGTCGATCTTACGACATGCAAGGAAGGAAAAAGTGGACATATTCTGTTTGCACAAGAAACCATTCCGATGATTTGAATAATGGTAATATTTAAAAGATCTCTTCAAAGAACAGAGCAACACTATTCATTGAGACTACGAACCTGACATAATTAGGTTGCCCATCCCAAGCGATGATTGCGAAATCATAAGATGGTTGTTATTTTTTTTGGTCTTAATATTATAATGAGAAAAAACTGAACCAGTGGCAAGACGACCAGGAAGTAACTCAAGATGCAGACACTCTGCTCGTACCTGCCATTGCATGCTTGGACACCATCTGTTCAAAGGTTTGCGATGTGGGCAGATTAGTTGCCAAAGTACATACATTTTGCATTTTTAAAAGTGCTTGTGTGTCTTTTTTCTGGTTTGACAATTCGCTTCTGTCTTGATAACATTAAAAAACAACTGGTATCTTTGCTGGAAACTTCTTTTCAAAATCATGATGTCGCACAATAAAATAAAATAATTAATTTCTCCTGTATAATCATATCTCCACATGTTCACCTGGTCAGCATTTTTCTTAAAACTGAACTTCAAATTTCCTATCCGAAGTGCCAGGGCGAGGATATACAAATACACTTTGACATACATTTAAATAAATATAAGTTAAACTATATATATATATTTATATATATATATATATATATATACGAGAAGTGTTCAAATGAGACGGAACCTAATTGCACCAAATGAACATACGTACGATGCGCATGATGATGTCACTTCTGATGCAAACAGCGCATACCAATCTTTAAGTTTGCAAAATGTCATTATCTTCCGACTCGTAATTTTCGCAGCAGACGGTTGAGAACATGGCGGAAATGATTCGGTTTCTTTCATCTGAAGGATGTCGACCAGTTGACATTCATCGCAGAATGCAGGCAGTTTATGGTGACAAAAGTGTGTCTAAGACAACAGTGAAGAACCGGGCAACGATGTTTAAAGTAGGAAGTGAGTTAATGCAACAATATGCGCCTGACCTGGTCTCGGAAGATTTTTCGTGAACTCACTTCCTTCTTTAAACTTCGTTGTCCAGTTCTTCACTGTTATCTTCGACACACTTTTGTCACAATACACTGCCTGCATTCTGCGATGGATGTCAACTGGTCGACATCCTTCAGCAATTAGAAACCGAATCACCGCTCACTGATCAACTCTGGATGGATTCCGTATTACACCCGCCATGTTTTCAAAGGTCTGATAAACAAACTATGAGTCGGAGTATAATGACATTTTGCAAATGTGACGGTTGGTATGTGATGTTTACACCAGAAGTGACGTCATCATGCGCATCGTCCGTTATGTTTGCTTGTGGTAGTCTCATTTGAACACGACTCGTATAAATATATATATATATATATATATATATATATATATATATCCAACTGAACAGTACAGTAACGATAAAACCCAAAGAAAAAACCTTCCAATCTATGAAGGAGATATATATATATATATATATAAATATTTGGAAGCAAACGCTCAAGAAGAACTACTATGTGGAATATACGCTTTAATTTGCCAATCGCGGTCAGCTCAGCTTCCCGACAGGTAGGTGTATGCGTGTTTGCCTGTGTGATGTAAGAGTGCGCGTTTGTATGCGAGCAGTAAGTTTCAAGGGTTTGGGTCTAAACCACGCCTGGGCTACCGTGTAGCACGATTACACGCTATCTGAAGTTGATAAGTTGTGGCGCTCTGACGTCTATAAAACTATCCGCTGTAAGCATCGGTTGGTTGTGTATGGGAGAGATTATTATTTATCAATCTCTTGATGCGTTCCTCCCAGTTATTGTACATCCCTCTTTTATTCAATTCGACGTTTCCTTTGGGGAACTAAGACGCTTGCCCTGTCAGGCACAACATACTGACCAGGACGACGCGTTAGGGTTAGGCACAATATACTGACCAAGACAGCTATCTCTCTTTTATGTAGTGTTCCTTGGAAAGAGGTTGTTTTAAGGCAACCTGACTGGCGAAATGAGATCGACGTGATCTCTGTAGTAGTGAGCGTCAGGCAGATGAAGCCAAGCATAGCACAACCGCCTGGAGGACTACAGTCTACCTTCCTCAGCACGCCCGGGCCCGGGATGTGAGGACAGCTACAACAACTCGCAACGTAATGCCATATTCATGATGCACACAAGAGTAAACTTACTCTTTGGTGGCATTCAACAACAACAACAGCAACAACAACAACAACAACAGCAATAACAACAAGATGCACACAAGAGTAAACTTACTCATTGGTGGCATTCAACAACAACAACAGCAACAACAACAACAACAGCAACAACAACAACAGCCACAACAACAACAGCAACAACAACAGCAACAACAACAACAGCAACAACAACAACAGCAACAACAACAACAGCAACAACAGCAACAACAACAACAACAACAGCAATAACAACAAGATGCACACAAGAGTAAACTTATTCATTGGTGGCATTCAACAACAACAACAGCAACAACAGCAACAGCAACAACAACAACAACAACAACAGCAACAACAGCAACAACAACAACAGCAACAACAACAACAGCAACAACAACAGCAGCAGCAACAACAACAACAACAACAGCAACAACAGCAACAACAACAGCAACAACAACAGCAACAACAACAACAGCAACAACAACAACAGCAACAACAACAGTAACAACAACAACAACAAGATGCACACAAGAGTAAACTTACTCTTTGGTGGCATTCAACAACAACAGCAACAACAACAACAACAACAACGCAACAACAACAACAACAAGATGCACACAAGAGTAAACTTACTCTTTGGTGGCATTCAACAACAACAGCAACAACAACAACAACAACAACAAGATGCACACAAGAGTAAACTTACTCTTTGGTGGCATTCAACAACAACAGCAACAACAACAACAACAAATTCGATTTTTCCTTAGAAATGCCATTTCTCTGTAATTGTACATCTAAGTTGTTTTAATTCTCATGATCGCACGATTGTATTTTCATTTATATATGTACATGCTAGAATCGTGTCTCTTTATACATAATAGTTTTATTTGTTTTAACTTTATACACGAGTTTCATTTTTCTCTATACGTGATAGATTCATTTCACTCTTTATATAGCAATTTCATTTTACTCTTTATATAGCAATTTCATTTCACTCTTTAAATAGCAATTTCATTTTACTCTTTATATAGCAATTTCATTTTACTCTTTATATAGCAATTTCATTTCACTCTTTATATAGCAATTTCATTTTACTTTTTATATAGCAATTTCATTTTACTCTTTATATAGCAATTTCATTTCACTCTTTATATAGCAATTTCATTTTACTCTTTAAATAGCAATTTCATTTCACTCTTTAAATAGCAATTTCATTTTACTCTTTAAATAGCAATTTCAGTTCATTCTTTTAGTGGTAGCAGTTGTAATGGCAGTAGTAGTAGAGGTAGTAGCAATAGCAGTAGTAGTCATTGTAGTAGTACCAGAGGTAGTAGCAGTCGTAGTCTTAGTTGGAGTAGTAATGGTAGTAGTAGTAGCAGGGGTAGTAGTAGTAGTAGTAGTAGTAGTAGCAGAGGTGGTAGAAGTAGTAGAAGTAGTAGTAGCAGAGGTAGTAGTAGTAGTAATAGTAGTGTTAGTAGTAGTAGTAGTAGTAGTAGTAATAGTAGTGTTAGTAGTAGTAGTAGTAGTAGTAGTAGTAATAGTAGTGTTAGTAGTAGTAGTAGTAGTAGTAGTAGTAATAGTAGTGTTAGTAGTAGTAGTAGTAGTAGTAGTAGTAGTAGTAGTAATAGTAGTAGAAGTAGTAGTAGTAGTAGTAGTAGTAGTAGTAATAGTAGTGTTAGTAGTAGTAGTAGTAGTAGTAGTAGTAGTAGTAGTAGTAGTAGTAGTAGTAGTAGTAGTAGTAGTAGTAGTAGTGATAATGAAAGAAGAAGAACAAGAAGAACGAGACTTATAAAGAAAAGGAAATAAGCATTTAAAAGAAAACGAAAACAACAAAAAAAAGATGATAGAGAAAGAAAATTGACGAAGAAGATGAAAAGACGTAGATACATAATCAATACCACAGATAAGGTAGATGGAGAAGAAGAAGTCAAAGAAAAAAATAAGAAAATGTAAAGGGTTTCAGAAACTCAGAAGAAGGAGTAATGGGGAAAATTGGTATAAATGTCCAGACAAGGCAAATCGAACTTACCAATTCGTGGACTGGTCTATATGCTGTGCCACTGAATATCCAAACATGCTGCCACTTTCTCCTGTATGAACTATGACCTTCTGAATGTCCACATTGAATCCAACAACAGATGGTGCCTCCAGCAACGCAATCAACAACACAGAGATACAAGCAGCTTGTGAAAGTACGAGTGGAGTCCGATATAAGGAGAAACGGAAAGGTTTGGAAGTAGTTCTTTTATTGTTATGCCGGTCAGAACAAGGTGCAATGACGTTGTTTTTGAAGGTATGTGTATCCGGAGAATGCGTGTGGTATCCATGGTTACGCCACTTCATCTTGGTAGTTGCAGGTGGTTTGACATAATCAGACTTGCAACAGAAAGAATACTGCATGAAATCCTCACATGGATCCATTGTTTGCTTGAATGATATGAACTTTCACTTTCTGCACAACTACTGTCATCTGCTACTCTTCAGATTAGATGAATAGAATTACAAAATACATCCTGCTGGAAATACTAAGAACATATTCTTCGCGTACATTGGCGTGTATCACACATAGAATACGGTCGACGATGCAACACAGTGAATGAGCTGACAGCTGCCAGCGACTCATATCCGACTGCTTTCCCGCGAGTTAAATCTAACCAATACGCTATTCCGCCTATCAGGAGCCACGCTGGAAGCTGGTTGCACTAGTGTCTACCGGCCTACAATGTCTAGATAAAGAGAAGAATTCGAGGTGATTTAATTCAGGTTCATAAGATAATCAAATGAAAGGATCATTTTAACTAGTTTTTTTTTTCTTCAAAATAAAGCAGCCTACTAGAACAAGAGTACACCGCCACAAATTACTTAAAGGAAGGTCCAGATTAATTACTAAGAAATGTTTTTTTAGTAAGAGAGTGGTGATTGCTTGGAATACATAGCCACGGGAAATAGTGTAGGTAGGGTCAATTAATGAATTCAAAAATAAATTGGAAGCCCATAGTTGTATTTAAATCAAGGGAGGTAAAAGAAACCGGTTGTATACAGACTCAGCAGAGTCTTCTACACCATTTAAATGTAGTCTGACTCAGAGAATAGGGATCGTAGTTGGAAGGCGAGCTCGGTACCCAAAAACGCCAACTGAAACCCAACGTTTCGAGTTGAGAGGCGCAGATGTCACATCCTCGCTGTAAACTAAGACACAATGTCCTTTTCAGAATGTCCGCCTTTGACGCAAATGATCTACCTCGACTTTCTCTCACGAGTCTCCAACTCACAACCGGACAAATACATGGTGAGATTACTTCCTCTTCTCATGCGTTTTCAATCTCCAGCTACCAAGCCCTGAACGTTCTCAATCTCCCGCTACAAAGCCCTGAACGTTCTCAATCTCCCGCTACCAAGCCCTGAACGTTCTCAATCTCCCCGTACAAAGCCCTGAACGTTCTCAATCTCCCGCTACAAAGCCCTGAACATTCTCAATCTCCCGCTACCAAGCCCTGAACGTTCTCAATCTCCCGCTACAAAGCCCTGAACATTCTCAATATCCCGATACAAAGCCTTAGAACATTCTCAATCTGCCGCTACAAAGCCCTGAACGTTTTCAATCTCCCACTACAAAGCCCTGAACATTATCAATCTCCCGCTACAAAGCCCCGAACGTTCTCAATCTCCCGCTACCTAGCCCGGAACGTTCTCAATCTGCCGCTACAAAGCCTTGCCCATTCTCAAACCCCCCCCCCCCCCCCTCCCTTTCTACAAAACCCTGAATGTTCTCAATCTCCTGCTACAAAGCCCTGAACGTTCTCAATCTCCTGCTACAAAGCCCTGAACGTTCTCAATCTCCCGCTACAAAGCCCTGAATGTTCTCCATCTTCCGCTACAAAGCCCTGAACATTCTCAATCTCCCGCTACAAAGCCCTGAACGTTCTCAATCTCCCGCTACCAAGCCCTGAACGTTCTCAATCTCCCGCTACAAAGCCCTGAACGTTCTCAATCTCCCGCTACCAAGCCCTGAACGTTCTCAATCTCCCCGTACAAAGCCCTGAACGTTCTCAATCTCCCGCTACAAAGCCCTGAACATTCTCAATTTCCCGCTACCAAGCCCTGAACGTTCTCAATCTCCCGCTACAAAGCCCTGAACATTCTCAATATCCCGATACAAAGCCTTAGAACATTCTCAATCTGCCGCTACAAAGCCCTGAACGTTTTCAATCTCCCGCTACAAAGCCCTGAACATTCTGAATCTCCCGCTACAAAGCCCCGAACGTTCTCAATCTCCCGCTACCTAGCCCGGAACGTGCTCAATCTGCCGCTACAAAGCCTTGCACATTCTCAAACCCCCCCCCCCCCCCCCCTTCTACAAAACCCTGAATGTTCTCAATCTCCCGCTACAAATGCCTGAACGTTCTCAATCTCCCGCTACAAAGCCCTGAACGTTCTCAATCTCCCGCTACAAAGCCCTGAATGTTCTCCATCTTCCGCTACAAAGCCCTGAACGTCCTCAATATGCACATACAAAGCCCTGAACATTCTCAATCTGCCGCTACAAAGCCCTGAACATTCTCAATCTCCCGCTACCAAGCCCTGAACGTTCTCAATCTCCCGCTACAAAGCCCTGAACATTCTCAATATCCCGATACAAAGCCTTAGAACATTCTCAATCTGCCGCTACAAAGCCCTGAACGTTTTCAATCTCCCACTACAAAGCCCTGAACATTCTCAATCTCCCGCTACAAAGCCCCGAACGTTCTCAATCTCCCGCTACCTAGCCCGGAACGTTCTCAATCTGCCGCTACAAAGCCTTGCACATTCTCAAACCCCCCCCCCCCCTCCCTTTCTACAAAACCCTGAATGTTCTCAATCTCCTGCTACAAAGCCCTGAACGTTCTCAATCTCCTGCTACAAAGCCCTGAACGTTCTCAATCTCCCGCTACAAAGCCCTGAATGTTCTCCATCTTCCGCTACAAAGCCCTGAACATTCTCAATCTCCCGCTACAAAGCCCTGAACGTTCTCAATCTCCCGCTACCAAGCCCTGAACGTTCTCAATCTCCCGCTACAAAGCCCTGAACGTTCTCAATCTCCCGCTACCAAGCCCTGAACGTTCTCAATCTCCCCGTACAAAGCCCTGAACGTTCTCAATCTCCCGCTACAAAGCCCTGAACATTCTCAATTTCCCGCTACCAAGCCCTGAACGTTCTCAATCTCCCGCTACAAAGCCCTGAACATTCTCAATATCCCGATACAAAGCCTTAGAACATTCTCAATCTGCCGCTACAAAGCCCTGAACGTTTTCAATCTCCCGCTACAAAGCCCTGAACATTCTGAATCTCCCGCTACAAAGCCCCGAACGTTCTCAATCTCCCGCTACCTAGCCCGGAACGTGCTCAATCTGCCGCTACAAAGCCTTGCACATTCTCAAACCCCCCCCCCCCCCCCTTCTACAAAACCCTGAATGTTCTCAATCTCCCGCTACAAATGCCTGAACGTTCTCAATCTCCCGCTACAAAGCCCTGAACGTTCTCAATCTCCCGCTACAAAGCCCTGAATGTTCTCCATCTTCCGCTACAAAGCCCTGAACGTCCTCAATATGCACATACAAAGCCCTGAACATTCTCAATCTGCCGCTACAAAGTCCTGAATGTTCTCAATCTCCCGCTACAAAACCCTGAATGTTCTCAATCTCCCGGTACAAAGCCCTGAACGTTCTCAATCTCCCGCTACAAAGCCCTGAACATTCTCAATCTCCCGCTACCAAGCCCTGAACGTTCTCAATCTCCCGCTACAAAGCCCTGAACGTTCTCAATCTCCCGCTACAAAGCCCTGAACGTCCTCAATATGCACATACAAAGCCCTGAACATTCTCAATCTGCCGCTACAAAGCCCTAAACGTTTTCAATCTCCCGCTACAAAGCCCGGAACGTTCTCAATATGCCGCTTCAAAGCCCGGAACGTTTTCAATCTCCCGCTACCAAGCCCGGAACGTTCTCAATCTCCCGCTACAAAGCCCTGAACGTTCTCAATCTCCAGATACCTAGCCCGGAACGTGCTCAATCTGCCGCTACAAAGCCTTGCACATTCTCAAACCCCCCCCCCCTTCTACAAAACCCTGAATGTTCTCAATCTCCCGCTACAAATGCCTGAACGTTCTCAATCTCCCGCTACAAAGCCCTGAACGTTCTCAATCTCCCGCTACAAAGCCCTGAATGTTCTCCATCTTCCGCTACAAAGCCCTGAACGTCCTCAATATGCACATACAAAGCCCTGAACATTCTCAATCTGCCGCTACAAAGCCCTGAACATTCTCAATCTCCCGCTACCAAGCCCTGAACGTTCTCAATCTCCCGCTACAAAGCCCTGAACATTCTCAATATCCCGATACAAAGCCTTAGAACATTCTCAATCTGCCGCTACAAAGCCCTGAACGTTTTCAATCTCCCACTACAAAGCCCTGAACATTCTCAATCTCCCGCTACAAAGCCCCGAACGTTCTCAATCTCCCGCTACCTAGCCCGGAACGTTCTCAATCTGCCGCTACAAAGCCTTGCACATTCTCAAACCCCCCCCCCCCCTCCCTTTCTACAAAACCCTGAATGTTCTCAATCTCCTGCTACAAAGCCCTGAACGTTCTCAATCTCCTGCTACAAAGCCCTGAACGTTCTCAATCTCCCGCTACAAAGCCCTGAATGTTCTCAATCTCCCGCTACAAAGCCCTGAACATTCTCAATATCCCGATACAAAGCCTTAGAACATTCTCAATCTGCCGCTACAAAGCCCTGAACGTTTTCAATCTCCCGCTACAAAGCCCTGAACATTCTGAATCTCCCGCTACAAAGCCCCGAACGTTCTCAATCTCCCGCTACCTAGCCCGGAACGTGCTCAATCTGCCGCTACAAAGCCTTGCACATTCTCAAACCCCCCCCCCCCCCCCCTTCTACAAAACCCTGAATGTTCTCAATCTCCCGCTACAAATGCCTGAACGTTCTCAATCTCCCGCTACAAAGCCCTGAACGTTCTCAATCTCCCGCTACAAAGCCCTGAATGTTCTCCATCTTCCGCTACAAAGCCCTGAACGTCCTCAATATGCACATACAAAGCCCTGAACATTCTCAATCTGCCGCTACAAAGTCCTGAATGTTCTCAATCTCCCGCTACAAAACCCTGAATGTTCTCAATCTCCCGGTACAAAGCCCTGAACGTTCTCAATCTCCCGCTACAAAGCCCTGAACATTCTCAATCTCCCGCTACCAAGCCCTGAACGTTCTCAATCTCCCGCTACAAAGCCCTGAACGTTCTCAATCTCCCGCTACAAAGCCCTGAACGTCCTCAATATGCACATACAAAGCCCTGAACATTCTCAATCTGCCGCTACAAAGCCCTAAACGTTTTCAATCTCCCGCTACAAAGCCCGGAACGTTCTCAATATGCCGCTTCAAAGCCCGGAACGTTTTCAATCTCCCGCTACCAAGCCCGGAACGTTCTCAATCTCCCGCTACAAAGCCCTGAACGTTCTCAATCTCCAGATACCAAGTCCGGAACGTTCTCAATCTCTCGCTACAAAACCCTGAATGTTCTCAATCTCCCGCTACAAAGCCCTGAACATTCTCAATCTGCCGCTACAAAGCCCTGAACGTTTTCAATCTCCCGCTACAATGCCCTGAACATTCTCAATCTCCCGCTACAAAGCCCTGAACGTTTTCAATCTCCCGCTACAAAGCCCGGAACGTTCTCAATCTCCAGATACCAAGTCCGGAACGTTCTCAATCTCCCGCTACAAAGCCCTGAAATTGACTTTCCAAGTAGTAGGATGTAGTACGGAAAACGGCATGCCCTGTATAGTAGTTTACAGTTTGACTGCGACATTTCCACCTTACGGTCCGACACATCCAATTTCAGCATGGAATTTGAAGGTACAGAGTTAGCCTTCCCTCTTCGATTGCTTCTCATTAACCAGTCTGCTCTGTTACAGCTTGTTATCCAGGATCTCACGACGTGAAAGTGGAGAAGTGTTTTGGAAAGTTCTGATTCGCTGGCACTAGCGCTAGCAGTCAGCTATGGGTCACGAACAGCTGCAGCTCATACCCTGCTCAACATCTTGATCCCAAATGAGACGACAAACAGAAGATAACTAAAAATTAACCTACGACCTTATCCCCACTGCTGGGGTAATCAAGACGTTTTTTTTTTAAATTGAGAACTATAGACCACTTAACCACTGACGTCACCACCTAGTATACTATATTTGTCTATTTCACCCCGAACATAAAAACCACATATACCTTACAAGGGATTCGATCCGATGTCCTCTGTATCGTTAGACCGACACAGAAAACCCCTCGGCCACGCGCTATTTTTCCACATGCATAACACATGTGTTTCAGTCTTATGTTGCTTCCAACCCAACACATGCATGATTATATTTTACGGCTTTTATTTTCTCTAAAGGGTGTGTCTATTTCGGCTCCAATTTCTCTCCCCTATCTCCAACACGCAACGGGAAAAAGATCTGGTGAATGAGACGACAAATACTAGATAATACCTGCCAGTTTCACATCACGGGATGCAAAATATATCAAGACCACAAGAGACACAGATAAATAGCCCTAGAGACAGGATGTTGAAGAGAGGTATCATATCGCAGCGTCGATCGGCGCAGTGCCAGAATATAAACTGGAGTCAAGAACTCGTTGTTTGGATGGAGTGTTAAAGCTAAGGGTTGGGGCTGTCCATTAGAAGACGATGATGATGTAGGGGATGAAGTTTAAGAGGCGTGATTGTGCTAGGCCTCAGGTTTGTTAGGCGAGTTTTAGAGCATTTCATTTGCGCAGTCATAGGAGTATCCTTGGGAGCCACTGGTATGACCTTGTTGCCACCATGAGGTCGTCCGACAAACACATCATGAGGTCGTCCGACAAACACATCATGGGGAGTATTGTTTCTATGATGTACCTCAACCGCCTCCCTGTACTCGCTCTTACAGCCCATCTTCTCCAGGATGTTAACGACCTGTTAGATCCTGCACCTGGTTTTCTACATCAAGGGTGGGAAAAGTCTTTGTCCCACCCGCAGACGCACCAGGGGTCTCCCTCACAACACCTGGCTGCTACAAATCACTCTCACACCATCAGATCCCTACGCGTCATGGACCTCGGCCATCAATCGTAGTCCCAGACGAGCCTTGATCGTCTAAACAGAATATTATTATATTTATTATTATTATTATTATTATTATTATTATTATTAGTAGTAGTAGTAGTAGTAGTAGTAGTAGTAGTACTAGTAGTAGTAGTAGTAGTAGTAGTAGTATTTCCATTTTCCAGGTTGCTAAGACCAGTTCTTTTGGATTTTTAGAACAGAGACGCTTATTTTTTAGTAGGGCATGGTTCGATTGAGCAGGACATTCTCATTTTAGTAGGGCACATTTCTTTGAGTAGGGCACTGTCCTTTATATGTCCACATGGTATAAACACGTGTGCCTTAGTCACAAGAGACGTGCACTTCATCACTATGCTACTCAGATGTTAAAATGTAGCTGCTCTGTTCAAAGTGATGTGTCTTGTTCAAAGGGGGATGCCCTGTTCGATCGATCGTGTCCTGTTCAAAGAAGAGTACCCAGCTCAAATAAACGGAGAGTGTCTTTTACAAAAAAAAGCGTGTCCTGCTCAAAGGACAGTGCCCTGCTCAAAGGACAGTGCCCTACTCAAAGGACAGTGCCCAGCTCAAAGGGCAGTGCCCTACTCAAAGAAGTGCCCTGCTCAAAGGACAGTGCCCTACTCAAAGAAGTGCCCTGCTCAAAGGACAGTGCCCAGCTCAAAAGGACAGTGTCCAGCTCAAAGGACAGTGCCCTATTCAAAGAAGTGCCCTGCTCAAAGGACAGTGCCCTACTCAAAGACGTGCCCTGCTCAAAGGTAGTGCCCAGCTCAAAGGACAGTGCCCTACTCAAAGAAGTGCCCTGCTCAAAGTACAGTGCCCAGCTCAAAGGACAGTGCCCAGCTCAAAGGACAGTGCCCAGCTCAAAGGACAGTGCCCAGCTAAAAGACGTGCGCTGCTCAAAGAACAGTGCCCTACTCAAAGGACAGTGCCCTACTCAAAGAACAGTGCCCTACCCAAAGGACATTGTACTACTCAAAGAACAGTGCCCTACTCAAAGGACAGTACCCTACTCAAAAAAGTGCCGTGCTCAAAGGACAGTGCTCTACTCAAAGAGGTGCCCTGCTCAAAGGACAGTGCCCTGCTCAAAGGACAGTGCCCTACTCAAAGAAGTGCCCTGCTCAAAGGACAGTGCCCTACTCAAAGAACAGTGTCCTACTCAAAGAAGTGCCCTGCTGAAATGAGAATGCCCTACTCAAAGAAGGGCCCTGCTCAAAGAACAGTGCCCTACTCAAAGAAGTGCCCTGCTCAAATGAGAGTGCCCTACTCAAAGAAGTGCTCTGCTCAAAGAATAGTGCCCTACTCAAAGAAGTGCCCTGCCCAAAGAACAGTGCCCTACTCAAAGAAGTTCCGTGCTCAAAGAACAGTGCCCTACTCAAATAAGTGCCCTGCTCAAATAAGAGTGCCCTGCCGAAGGGAACCATGACCTATTTAAAAATAAGCGTTCCCTGCTCTAATAAAAACATACCCTGTTCAAAAAACATACCTTGTTCAAAAAACATACCCCGTTCAAAAAACATACCCTGTTCAAAAAATATACCCTGCCGCATGAAGCGAGCTTTTTTCAAAGAAGAGAGACCTGCTGAAAGCGTGCCTTAATCAAAGGAGCGTTCCTTGTTCAAGCGACGCAACGAGCCATCGTAGAACAAGTTTTACTAAAACTCCATTTGTTCAATTTTCCACAGAAGACAAAAAGACAACTGATCAACTGTGTATTCATGCCATGCCTGTTATCAGTGCGAACCATGGACACTCTAGCCAAGGTATACAGACGGATGATTGGAGTGTGATATAAGATTATTGCGAAAAGATGTTCGTGTCAAACAAAATGGATACGCGTGAGAAACACAACACACACTCATGGCCACATGTTTAAACCACACGATCATCACATGGTACATTCTTGATCACCAGTAAAACGATGGCCCACGGTACATCCATGACCACGAATCTAAA
The DNA here is from genome assembly GCA_036924085.1 of Ariolimax columbianus. Classification (NCBI taxonomy): domain Eukaryota; kingdom Metazoa; phylum Mollusca; class Gastropoda; order Stylommatophora; family Arionidae; genus Ariolimax; species Ariolimax columbianus. The sequence continues at coordinate 94,866,239 of JAVGWX010000003.1, forward strand.
CTATACGATCACCACACGGTACATCCATGAACACTAGACTAAATTATACGATCACCATACGGTACATCCATGAACACCAGACTAAACTATATGATACATGTACATCCATGAACACCAGACTAAACTATACGATCATCACACAGTACATACATGAACACCATACTAAACTATACGATCACCACACGGTACATCCATGAACACAAGAATAAACTATATGATCAATGTACATCCATGAACACCAGACTAAACTATACGATCATTATACGGTACATACATGAACACCAGACTAAACTATACGATCACCACAAGGTACATACATGAACACCAGACTAAACTATACGATCACCACACGGTACATACATGAACACCAGACTAAACTATACGATCACCACACGGTACATCCATGAACACCAGAATAAACTATACGATCCATGTTCATCCATGAACACTAGTAAAAGCCATACGATCTCCATACGTCACATCCATAAAGTTGATAAACACCAATCTATACTGTTATACCCGCACACGTAAAGCCATAAACACAGACGGCAAACTAATAGAAACCAACCTGTGTTCAAGCTTAGAAAGGAAACGGATGTCATCAGATGTACTTATTTCCCTTGCTCAGTTTACAGTAGCACTCTTAAAGTTGGGTTCAAAGTTAACCCTCGTAGGAGACTAAATGTACGTGCATTCAATTAGATGTTTAGAAGTTACTGTAAACATGCTTATTTGGCAAAGGACACGATAGCCGCCACTACAGCTGACGTTTGGGAAAAGGACATAGAGATGAAAAGAAACTGGCAATATAGTCAGACAAGACCACGTGAGTTTATTGTAAGAAGTAAGGTTTAAAACTACTCTGCAAATTATTCTCACGTAAGAAAAATATAAATGGTTGTTTTATAGCAGATGTCTTCGACCGTTTTTTTCTGTGTTCGAAACACCTATTAAACCAAATGTCAGAATGCAATTATCCCCTATCAAAGATTGTCGACCTGAAAAAAGTACTTTCATAATAATATGGATATAATATTGAACATTTTCTATTTATACCTAAACTAGTACATAAATAGTGACTTTGATCATTTGTAAAGTATTTTACGAATTTAACAACAACTGAAAATGTTGATAGATTTTTAAAACTTTAATAAAAATTACTTTCAATTTAAATAAATTTTCAGAGCTAATTATTTAACATTCTAAATAGATGCATAAATTTTCCCTTTAACCCCAAAAAGCCCCTCAGAGGAGAGAGGTTGTATGGAAATTCTTTTCTAGTAGATTTCTGTTTATAAGCGAAGAATAAAGAATATTGAACTAGCTGCGTATACCTATGTTATAGATTTTTTCCTACTGTATCGTCGAAAAACTTACATTAACTTAAGGCTTTTCCCTCGACTAGTATACGAATTGAAATACAGTTCCTAGGACTGAACGCGATAAAGAGAAGATATTAAGTGTATATTATTTACATCGTAAGCTGAACTTAACGCATACGATCATGAAGAAACCACGTTACGAATAAAAGTAGAAAGGGTTGGCACATATATCCTGCAGGCAAAGTTACAAACTACACTCACAGTCGTAGAAATCTTCAAGAGGTCTAACAATGTTGGTTACTCACAAACTAACTGCTCACTCGTTTACGTGAACTGGGTCGGCACCGCAAGTCAAAGCTAGGGCCAAATCCAACACCCCTTCAATGGAAGATGAACGAAACGACGTAGGGAAGGTTTCTCCCCAGAAACTCCCATTCATTAACGGCCGGTGACCTCGGACAGTTCCATTTTGTAACCCCGAGAAGGGGGTGTTTCCTCTGCAGAACTCGTCACTTCAAGAGGGCATTGAAGCGTTGATGTTTATTCTCCGGGCAGGAAGCGAGTTCCGTATGTGTGTGTAAGCTTTCTCATCTCCCGACCTTTTCACCCCTGCCCCAAAGACAAACCTATTTCATAAGCTGAAATGATAAACATAATTGTAGAACTCGTGGCTTATACGAAAAATGCATTTTTGCTCACTTACTTGTGAAATGAATTACATCATGGCTTTTCTTTTTCATATAGGCAGATCTTTCTCGCTGTCTATGTGTACTTTTTTGTCTCTCAATCGGTGGGGTCAAAAATTGACCTTAATTTGTTCATTAGTGAATAAAAAATTGATTAAGGTAATTATTATCTATCTATATATATATATATATATATATATATATATATATATATATATATATATATATATATATATATATATATATATATATATATTTAAATATATATATATATATATCTACCTACCTACATATCTATCTATCTATCTACCTATCTATCCCTATCGATCTATCTATCTATCTATTTATCTATCTATCTATACATCTATTTATCTATCTATCTATGTATTTATTGGTGAAATAATTCTACAGAATTCCTACTTTTAATCTTACTATTCCTTGGTCGTCGCCAACTTGTCCTGTTGTTAATCTTTCTGCCATTTTCGTTTTCCTTCGCTGTCTTTGTCTTCCTGCACTTTCTTCTTCTTCCTGCCCCTTTTTCGTAATATTTTTCTTGTTCTTGTTCTTCTTCCGCTTGTTCTTCTTCGGCATATTTTTTCTTCTTGTTTTTTCTTTTCTCGTCCTTTAATTCTTTCGTCGACTTCATAATCTGTTTTTCTTTTCTACTTCTTCTTCTCCTTCCTCTTCTTCTTCTTTTTTCCCCTCTTCTTCTTCCTCATTCACCTTCATCTGATTCCCTTCTGCTTCTTGATAGTCCTCATTATAGTCCTATTTCATCTTCCTTCCTTCTTCGTCGTCTTCTCCCCTTCGTCCTTTACCAACATCAATAATGGCTGACTGTACGTTGTTTAGTATGTTTTGAGGGACGAAACCATGTCATTTTCATACGAATGTATTATTTTAATACATAAATAGTTAAGCTTCAGTTAAACTCTCTACAATATTAAGTCACTTGTGAAATTTGTGTAACAAACTACATACAATCCTTGGAAAATGTAGGAATATCTGTACTATCATTGTTGGCAGCGATGATGTCAGCACTACACCCGACGCCAGATGTGTTTAATTGCAGCCTACTCGTTGTATCCTGTAAAAGGGCCATTGACTTTTATAGCCGTGCGTTTTGTTAATATAACATACGTCATTGTCTAAACAGATTGCTATTAATCATGTCTTGGTAACCTGAACCACGATGAAAGGTTTTCCGAGTAAACCTTGAAGAAACATCAACATGATCTGCAATCTACATTCGACTCTACTACGTTCTGCCATTGTACCATGGTAGCTCAGGACGAGAGAGTGAGGTTGATGACAACGCATAGTTTTCTTACTTAAATCTATTTAAGCGTAAGTTGCGGCGTGTGTCTTACCATATAGAATTCATAGTCTTTGCGCTACATGAAATAAAATGAATGCTCCTGTACTCGGTTCGTGGAACTTTCGCACATTACAAGGTAGCGTCTGAAAAAGAACGGCAAATATGGCGCTTTACCGATTGCGGGTCTACATTGCTCTGGTTTTTCTAGTTCATTATGAATGCCGCCAGGACACGAAAATGCCTGTAATTGACACTAGTCGACGACTTACAATTGTGTTCACGGAAACGTGTCGCTGTTTTCCATTTGGACTGGTTAATTCTTTCTTCCAATTATCATGACCTAGACATTGGCTAAATGAATTAATACTACGCTTAAACCCGTATAATATTTTTGCGGTCTAGCACCCACGGCTGAACTTCACGAAATTGGCGCTCTTCGTCCTAGCTGAGTCAGTTTTGGTGTGGCTGTGAACTTTAAACACGACTATAATGAACTAAAACACAGCCGGGAAAGATGTCCAACACATCACTCACACGTTGAGTGATGTCCCTTCGATCTCTTGCTGTTATAGGAAAAGCATGACATACAACGATAGATGCCATCCCTCTCAACTGCCTTGCGGGATACATGTTTACGGGAAAGGCTTCGGGAGTAAACTCTGAGGAAAGAGCTTCATCCAGTGAAATCTCCAGTCGTTTCGATAAAATCTTTCCACTGGCCAAAGGTAGCACAGGACCAGAGAGTTAGGTTGACAAAAGGCTCAGTTTATTTCTCACTTTATTCCAAATCACCGCGTAAGTCACCCATTTCATCGGACGCAGTAAGAGAAAGGACTGTCCACCATGATGAAAAAAAGAGCGGTCTTCATCACAGGTGATGGACTAACGAACAAGGAATATGGCAGCGTCAATGGAAGTAATTATGGCCAGAAAACTGGCTTGCTAGAAGGGGAATGTGGTTCCACTGGGTCACATAATCTGTTGGCGATTACACGTTCTTTTATAGTGGTCGTGACATCACAGAAACGCTCGAGGCTGGTGTTAGAGAGCCACCCTGTCTCATTGAGTTCACGAGAATATCAGACCGCATCATGGCATCACAGACCTGTTAATTACTCTCCATTTCGCAAATGGACACGGGAATAGCCCTACCCTAACTTGCGTCTACTTTCCGACACGTACCAACCTTGTGGATGTCATGAACAAGTCCTGTCATTGCAACGGCTTCAACGATCAAAAAGATCATTAACCTTGGCGACTTCAATGTGAGTATATGGATTATACATCAGTCCTAGGAAGGGGTACTTTGGGTACATGGCACGGGAAAATGCAAAGGAATTTATGATTATTCTGTTGACACTATGTGCCACTTGTGTTTTCTCAATCACCAACACCATGTCTACTTGCAACAAGACGTCACGGATGTCTCCTCTAGATATCGGTATCTCATTGCCCAGGCTGATGTACAAACGGGATGGCCAAGTTGAAAAGAATATGTGCTGTGTCGAATGCTGGACAGACCACAGGCTCATTGTATCAAAGTTTTACCTTTACGTTGAGCTCAGGTGATGTCGTCAGGGTTGGAAACCATTGAAGAGGCTTAACATTTTCAAACTGTTTAGTTGGTCCCATGCGGAAGATATTTCCGTAGGTTTGGACGTCCTGCTGACGGATACCTTTTTCTGTATGACTATAATGGAGGATTAATAAGTGAATCTGAAGGATGCTGTCTATTCCATTACTCCAGTATGTTCTGGTCATGCAGCTTGCAGGTAGTCTGGCTAGTTTTAAAAGTATGATGAGTTTTAGATTAAAAACTGGGATCAAGACGCTGAGCAGCGCATAAACTGTAGTGGTCAACTACCCATAGCTGACTACTAGCGTCAGGCCCAGCGAACCAGAGCTGCCAAGACCCTTCTACACCTCCACGTGGAGATCCTGGATAACAAGCTGCAACAGAGCAGACTGGCTAAGTAGAAGGGATCGAAGAGAGAGCGCTATCCGGTACTCAAAAAATGCTTGATGAAGTCGGATGTGTTGGAACGAAAGGTGCAAATATCGCAGTCAAGCTGTAAACCACAACACAACGCATTCCGTTCTCTGAACTACATTTCGTTACTTGCGAAGCTTTTTTCAAGGCTTGGTAGCGGGAGATTGAGAACGAACAAAGAAGAATAAGAGATTGAAAACTCTGCGTGTTCAAATTCAACCAAGACAATTCCCCCTCCTCGTCCAGAAAGGCAGCCCTCAACAATATTTGTAAAATTGTTCAGAATCAGCTTGAACCCTGACTCAGCAAGAAGGCAGATGTAATTCAGTTATATGCGGACACAAATGACTTGCGATGCCCTAAAAGTAGTCTACAGTCACCTGTCCTATCATCCATTGCTGTCTTCTTAATGCTGATAGTCCGGCACTACTCACAGAAATGTCCATATTCGAGGGGCGCTGTGAATAGCATTTAAATGCTGTCCTAAACTGTCCATCCATCATCAACGAACAAGCCATAATACGCATGTCTCAAATTGCTTCAAATTGACCAATGTCCCACTCATTGAGCATAAACTCGAGTAATCTAACATCCTAATGTCCACTAGCAGAGTCCTTATGTCAGAGGATATTCCTTCCAAAGTTTAAAAAGCAGGAAGTCACGTGCTGAAATGCAAGTTATGAAACCTCTTTTGCCCAATTTGTGATGCAGGCCATATGCAGCAGGGACTGATAAATACCACCATTGTCCACATGTACAAGCACAAGGGCAATCTTCAATGTTATTATAACACATTAGAATCTCACTTCTATCATTTACTAAAAATGTTTGGTTTTATTCTTGTTCAATGACTTAACATCTAGAGCAGGAATTACTCCAAGAGAGTCAATTTGGTTGTCAAGGAACGGTTGACGTAGTATTTTCATGTCACGGAATCCTCGAGAAATACCAAGAACAGTATCGCAAAGTCCACCCCACTTTTGTTGACGAGAAAAGGGTTGTTGACACGGTCGACAGGGATATATGTTGGACATTCACAACAAAGGAGGGGTGTCCTGGCCAATCCATTACATTTGTCTGTAAGTTTCATGATGGCATGTCGGCTCGTGTACAATGATGGGGCAGCCTTCCCAGTCATAAACTTAATCCCACATGACTGTGTGATGGCTCTATTGCTCTTAAGCGTGGTAGTTACTTACATGTTTTCCAATGCTACATATTACTTTGCCATTGACATTCATACCGAGCGGTGGCTTGGTAAAGTGTGTAGAATGGAGGATGGGCAAATATCAAAAGATACCTTACGCAGCGAGCTGACCCCGGGCAAGCGTAACAAAGGTAGATCCTTCATCCTCTGCAAGCGTGACCTGAAAGCGTTGGGTATGAACACCTGCAACTAGGAGGAACTTGCAAAAGACAGATCCGGCTGTATGCAGGCTTTGTGTGCCGGCGTGCAGGCAGGAGAAGACATGATGCGTCAAGATGCAGACTCCAAACGTGTGCAGCAAAAGCAAGGGCAACAACTAACTAGGTCCCCTCACTAGCATGAAGTCCATTGTTTCTCGACACTAACAGGATGTCAATCATTCAATCAATAAATCAAAACTCGTCGCTCCTCTCGGTGCATAGACCATCGACAAGATCCCGCCAGCGTACACAGTCCTGGGCCCCTCTCTCGTAGAACACCGACAAGATCCCGCCAGCGTACATAGTCCTGGGCCCCTCTCTCATAGACCACCGACAAGATCCCGCCCTCGTACACAGTCCTGGACTCCTCTCTCATAGACCACCGACAAGATCCCGCCAACGTACACAGTCCTGGACTCCTCTCTCATAGACCACCGACAAGATCCAGCCCTCGTACACAGTCCTGGGCTCATCTCTCATAGACCACCGACAAGATCCCGCCAGCGTACACAGTCCTGGGCTCCTCTTTCTGCCTGTCTCCATGTGTCATAATTTAATCTTAATTTCATCTCGTTTCCGAAGGCCCTTCTTCTTTGCTTTTCCTTAGTTGTCAAGTTCGTCGTCATTCATTTTTCTTCTTCTTCTTCTTCTTCTTCTTCTTCTTCTTCTTCTTCTTTCACTGGCCTGAAAATATGATGTCTATATCTGCAACGTTGTCTCTTATTTAAACTTCACTGTCTTTTGTAGTTCTTTTGAAGTTTCTCTTTCAGTGTTGTTTCTATGGGCCAGTGGGATTGTCTCTGTATGTCATGTCATAAGGAGCATCACAAAGGTGAAAGCAGCAACCACATTCGACCACCTTCATGATAATGACTGCGCATTAACACGCTCCCAGAACAGGGTATGCAGATGACCACGAATTGAGTTTAACAAATTGTTCTGGCCTAATAATAGGATTTCCCCTCACTTGTTTCCATCCATACTAATCAGATTTTCGTCATTTGTTTTGACCCTGAAGTGATTACACATTTAGCTGTTTGTGTTTTAACTTCAAGAAGAAGTTTACGAAAACTATGTCAATCTGATGATGATTGACAAGTGTAAGAATGATATCATTATGATCAGTGCCAATTTAAGGCTCGACACATTGTGTGTGTCTTCTGTTGGCTAAAACCAGGACAGATCGCACTATTCCGCTCTTGACTAAAACCAGGACAGATTACATACTTCCTCACTTGACTAAAACCAGAACGGATCATACACTTCCTTTATTGACTAAATCCAGAACAGATCATACACTTCCTTTATTGACTAAAACATGAACAGATCACACACTTCCTCTCTTGACTAAAACCAGGTCAGACTACAAACTTCCTCTCTTGACTAAAACCAGAACAGATCACATTCACACTCTTGCCCATATCATGACTAGATTGAGGACAAACGTACCAATCTTTTGACTAAAACTAGAACAGATCACATTCACACTCTTGCCCATATCATGACTAGATTGAGGACAAACGTACCACTCTCTTAACTAAAACCACCGGAGACTACACAACACCTGCGTCCCCTTCCTCCTTTTCCCTCAACTCCCTATCTAAGATCACGACAGCACCCTTTCACCTCCATTGCATCTAAACAACATCTTTGTTCTCTCTCATCACCGTTAACTCATTCACTCCCTAATATTTGATCTTCTATACAGATTTTTTATTTAAATATAAAACTCCCGGTAGGAAGCAAAAGCATATTTATAAATTCAGGAAAAGATTATATTTGAAAAACTTACAAATAAAAGTATGGTAATAGTTCAAGCCAATATATCGGCTAAGTATCAATGTCAGAAGATTTGCAAGCCGACATATCGGTTCTTCGGAATAAACCAGTTAATCTATTCCCCTTTGTACATCGGAAACATATGTTTTTCTCATTAGCAACAATAACGTTTATTTAATGCCTGCATGTTGTCAGCGCGAATCTCATTCCTCTACAGTACATACGAGACAGGCATATTCATTGAGCTTATATTTCCTGACTCATTTTTACTACTTTCTCTCGCTCCCTCTCTCTCACTCCCTCTCTCTCTCTCTCTCTTGCTCTATTTCTCTCTCTCTCACACACACTTTCTGTCTGGGTCACCTTCCTTTGTTCTCGTTTCACACACTCCATATATTATGTATCTACTAAGTGAAGTTGTTTGTAAGAAGTTTATAGGACAAAGGAAAAAATAATAATTCTTTTATCAATGAGTCATCCATCGCAACATATTATTTTGATAATGCCCAAATGATCAATAAAGAAGGTGAAATGGTATTAATATATATATATATATATACAGTAACAGTACTTACTTAATCGCTCCTCTTCTACCTTGAGGTGTAGAGGTTCACAGTAACAGTAATAATAATAATTAGTATATGCTGGTCGCCTGGTGGTGGAGGACCGCCCACATCATCTCATGTCATGCTGCATCCTTGAGTAGGTGGCCGTGCTTCGTGCTTGTGACTGATCAAGACAACCCCCATATATACATACATATGTATATATGTGGGATTTTGAAACGAACATATTCCTCCACAGTCACACTCTGCCTCAAAAACACACGCGCAGATACACATATATAGTTATATATATATATGTATAATATAAAGATTGTGTCACGAACGTAGTAATACGTCAAACAGTTGAAGACGCTATTGGTCCTTTTGAAGATCTGTTCACAGCTATCAAAAGACGAAAGATGGCCTGGTGCGGGCACGTCGCGAGGTCCAACGGAATTACCAACTCGATACTCTTTGGTTCCGTACCGGGACAGAGAGGGCGAGGACATCCAAGGAAGAGATGGGTGGACAACATCACTGAGTGGTCAGGCCTTCGTCCTGGTGAGATACGTCAGGCGGCAACAGACAGAGAGGGAGGGCGTGGGTTTTGGGAGTGTCTTCGTGTGTGCCCCAACGACCTGATGGGTTACGGGATGAACTGAACTGAACTGATATAATATATATATATATATATATATATATATATATTATCATCATCATCATGTAGCATGTCCTTTGTAGAACGTCGCTCCCATCACAGCCTGTCTGAAAGAAACTCATTCCCTTGCCAAAACTCCAGCCTCCGCCAGTCATACTCGGGCATTCCTGGATATCTTGGTGCCATCGTCTTCTTGGTCTACTCCTTCCTCTTTGCCTGGCACCTTACTTTCCATCACCGTTCTCTCAAGACCGTTGTGTCTCTTGGCGTGACCAAAGTATTTGCATTTTCTAGCCAAAATGGAATTGATAAACCAGTTCTCCTCTATGCTCAGCTCTTGCCGAATGTCTACATTTGTTCTTTTCTCTGTCCAGGGTATTCTGAGCTGAGGATCTTTCTGTATCATTTTGTCTCGAAGTATTCAATTCTTTGTCTAGAAGTTTTGATAATCGCCCATTATTCGCAGCCATAAGCTGCCACAGGAAAAACACAGGCTCTCAAGACATACTTTTATCAATTTGTTGGTGCTCTACCATAATTTCTTCATGCTTTTCAGTCTCTGCATTGCCATAGCTAGTCTTCTGATTTCGACCGAGCAGTCGCCATCATACACACATACACATGCCAAATATAGACTGCACAGTGCCCGCTGGGTCAACGTCCCATTGTATAAACGTCCGTTGTCCTGTACGGTGATATCTTAGTTCTGAAATCTCGTTCTGATAACAAGATGTAGCTTCCCAGCACGTATACGTGAATCTTATGTTTCGTGTATTACGTACAAATTTAATGGGATGACAGGCGTATAATGGTACAGTAATTATATACTTATTTAAATATTTCAATGGCCGTTTACCAGATCTCATCTATTAATAAATAGAATAAATGAGACATACGTCCTATTTAATGACATTGTTCTTCAGTTATTTGGACATTCGTGTGTGACAGCTTCAAGTTGTGTTTGTTGATTTTTTTTTATGGATCCAGCAGTACCTGTGTTCTCGCCCTCCGACAAAAAGGAAAGGTTTCTGCACGTGTTTGTTAGTTGTTGTTTAGTACCAAACAAAGTGTTCCATTTATGTGGCATTGAAGGAAGACGCATTTTTCTAATATTGGTGATCCGCGAGAACTCAGAGATGATGATTAACGGTTTCGTATGGGTGTATACACAGCTGGCACTGTTGGAATGTGTTGGAGTTGCATTCTATTCAGGTGCTTGTTAAGTGGGATGTTTTGGGCTCTCGGCCCGAAAAAGGGTTCTTTTATCCTTTCATGTGAGTTGATTGAAGCTGTTTTTGGTGTGGGGCTTGATATTTGTCTATGAACCTTCCTTCATGTGTTTTCTATAGTCCATTTGCTCAGCAAAGGTTTTTGTTTTCTGTTCTTATGACTTGTTTGACTGTTTGTAAAGTTGTTGACCAAGAGGACAGATTCATGTAAAAAACGAACTTGCATGCGAACAAATGCTGGTTAATTGGCTTGGCTTTGTTCGTTCTCAATCTCCAGCTACCAAGCCCTGAAAAGAGATATGCAAGTGACATGATGTAGACCGGAAAACGGAATGCGATGTGTGGTATTTTACAGCTTGACCGCAATATTTTGCACCTTTCGGTCCGACACATCCGGCTTCAGCAGGCATTTTGTTAGTACCGTTTTGCCTTCCCTCTTTGATCCCTTCTCCTTAGCCAGTCTGCCCTCCCTTCTCCTTAGCCAGTCAGCTCTGTTGCCACCTGTTATCTAGGTTCGCTGGCCCTGACGCTAGCAATCAGCTATTGGTCACTGACTCCTGCAGCTCATGCGCTGCTCAGCGCCTTGATCCCGCTGGTTAATTGGACACATTAGTTATATAATTCACACATATCGGCTGATAAAATAAAGACGATTAGAAACGCTAGTGTTCACCACAGGCATTGATACTAATCAGACAACATGACCACCTGGATATAATAAACTTACTGACAATGGGTTGGTGGATCGTCTGTAGCAGTGTTTTTTTTCCTGAATCGTTTAATCTGAAACTCCCACCACCAAGCCCTGAAATAACTGTGCAAGTAACAGGATGTAATCCGGAAAACGGCGTGCGTTTTGTTGTAGTTTACAGCTTGACTGCGATATTTGCATCTTACGGTCCGACACATCCGATTTCAGCATGGCATGTTTGGGTACCGAGTTAACCTCCCCTCTTCGATTCCTTCTTCTTAGCCAGTTTGTCATGCCGCAGTCTGTTATCTAGGATCACCGTGTGAATCTGGAGAAGAGTCTTGCCGATTCTTTGTCATCGGCCCTAACGCTAGCAGTCAATAGCTGACTGCTACAATAGCTGACTGCCACAATAGCTGACTGCTACAATAGCTGACTGTTACAATAGCTGACGGCTACAATAGCTGACTGTTACAATAGCTGACTGTTACAATAGCTGACTGCTACAGCTCACGCACTGCTCAGCATTTTGATCCGTCGTTGCAGGTTTTGAAAAATTTTGGTTGAGGTCACAAGTTGGTTTATGGCTACGTTTTGCTGATCATCCCAAGCCAACCAATTATTAGGTTGAGATCAGGTGAGAGTGCTGGCCAGGCGATCCAACTCGAGTTGTCAATTACTTCCCTCCAGTCTCCAACATGTGACACAATCAGAAGGTTGATGTCACCCATGAGACAACGTTGCCTGGTTTGTACCGATGTCTGTAAGGGTCGCATACGTTACTGACCATCTTTCAGAAGCAGGCATGTCTGATTTTACAACGAGTCGTAGAACTGATCAGCCAGGGGAATAGGGTCAAATGGAGATACATGTTCAGATAACCTTCCGAGATCAAGATGCTGAGCAGTGCATGAACTGCAGAGGTCAGCAGCCCATAGCTGACTGCTAGCATCAGGGCCAACAAAACAAACCCTTCTCCATATTCACGCGGTGATTCTGGATGACAGACTGCAACAGAGTAGAATGGATAAGAAGAATGGATCGAAGAGGCAAGGCTAACTCGGTCATCAAAAATGCCCGCTGAAGTCGGATGTGTCGGACTGAAAGGTGAAACCAAGCTATAAAATACGACACAACGCATTCCATTCTCCGGACCACATCCTGTTATTTGCAAAGCCCTTTTTAGCTCTCGGTAGCGGGAGAATGAGAACGGAAGAAGAAGAAGAAGAAAAAGATGAAGAAGAAGAAGAAGAAGAAGAAGAAGAAGAAGAAGAAGAAGAAGAAGAAGAAGAAGAAGAAGAAGAAAAAGAAGAAGAAGAATAGTGTCAAATGGAGAGACATGCTCTGACAAATAATAATTTATCGTAGAACTGATTCCGTGGCGAAGGGGTTAAGCCGTCGGACTCGTGATCAGGTGGTGTGGGTTCGACTCCGGACTTCGCCGTCTTTTTCACGGCTGCTTGATGCGGAGTCTCCTGCATCTCGTAGTTGCCCCCTAGTCGTCTTGTCCTTGACTTGCCACTGGGGTCGGGCGGCTCGAGACGAGAGAGTGAGGATAAAAAGTAGCGTAGTGAATCCTTACTAAACATTGCGATATCAAATAAATTATGTCATCATCATCTACGATGGACGGCGGCCTTTGCCTTTGCCGTCGAACTGACCAACCAGAGGATAGGGTTCAATGGAAAGACATGCTCAGACAACCTTACAACCAATCTTAGGACTGATCAACCAGAGAATAGGGGGAACTGAGACACTGGTCTAGTCAGGCACAAAATGTTGACCAGGACGTCGCGTCAGGGTCATGAACAATGTACTGAGCAAGTCCACAATATCTCTTCCAAGTAGCGTTCCTTGTAAACAGGCTGATTTAAAGGCAGTCTGGCTGACGAGATGTAGATCGATATCATCCCTGTAGTAGTGAGCGCTACGCAGATGAAACCAAGCATAGCACAATCGTTTGCAGGACCATTGTCTACCATTAACAGCATGCTCGGCATGTCAGTAACGCTACTACAACCTGCCTCTTAACGTCCTTTTCAGGGCGCACAAAGAGTAAACTTACTCATTGTGGACATTAAACAAACGCAACAACAACATCATCCAGAGAATAGGGTTCAATGGAGAGACACGCTCTGACAAATTATGACTAGTCGTAGAACTGATCAATCGGAGAATAGGGTTCAATGGAGAGACACACTCTGACAAATTATGACTAGTCGTAGAACTGATCAATCGGAGAATAGGGTTCAATGGAGAGACACACTCTGACAAATTATGACTAGTCGTAGAACTGATCAATCGGAGAATAGGGTTCAATGGAGAGACACGCTCTGACAAATTATGACTAGTCGTAGAACTGATCAATCGGAGAATAGGGTTCAATGGAGAGACACACTCTGACAAATTATGACTAGTCGTAGAACTGATCAATCGGAGAATAGGGTTCAATGGAGAGACACGCTCTGACAAATTATGACTAGTCGTAGAACTGATCAATCGGAGAATAGGGTTCAATGGAGAGACACGCTCTGGCAAATTATGACTAGTCGTAGAACTGATCAATCGGAGAATAGGGTTCAATGGAGAGACACGCTCTGACAAATTATGACTAGTCGTAGAACTGATCAATCGGAGAATAGGGTTCAATGGAGAGACACGCTCTGACAAATTATGACTAGTCGTAGAACTGATCAATCGGAGAATAGGGTTCAGTGGAGAGACACGCTCTGACAAATTATGACTAGTCGTAGAACTGATCAATCGGAGAATAAGGTTCAGTGGAGAGACACGCTCTGACAAATTATGACTAGTAGTAGAGCTGATCAATCGGAGAATAGGGTTCAATGGAGAGACACGCTCTGACAAATTACGACTAGTAGTAGAGCTGATCAATCGGAGAATAGGGTTCAATGGAGAGACACGCTCTGACAAATTACGACTAGTCGTAGAACTGATCAATCGGAGAATAGGGTTCAATGGAGAGACACGCTCTGACAAATTACGACTAGTCGTAGAACTGATCAATCGGAGAATAGGGTTCAATGGAGAGACACGCTCTGACAAATTACGACTAGTCGTAGAACTGATCAATCGGAGAATAGGGTTCAATGGAGAGACACGCTCTGACAAATTACGACTAGTCGTAGAACTGATCAATCGGAGAATAGGGTTCAATGGAGAGACACGCTCTGACAAATTACGACTAGTCGTAGAACTGATCAACCGGAGAATAGGGTTCAATGGAGAGACACGCTCTGACAAATTACGACTAATCGTAGAACTGATCAACTAGATGATGATGATAGTAACCTATTACCTTGATAATCGTAATACACGTCAATGTGGCATGTATGCACAGTAACTCTACTGTCTAACCTTATTTGAATGTAAATCTCCATTACTTACAAATACATTTGATGCCGTATAAAACAGATCATGTTTCGAGCAGTTGTTGGTGCTGCTGCTGGTGTTGTTGGTAAAGGCTCACAATACGTGTTGCTCGTTCTGTTAGTGCGCCCTGAAAAGGGCATTGAGTGGTGGGATGCAGTAGCTTTCCTCACATCCTGAACGTACTGATGGAGGTGGACCTGGGTCCTCCAGGCTGTTATACAACACTTTTTTCATCTTGGTGAAGTTCACTACCACGGGAATCGAGCACTCTCCTAGTTCGTTAGTCAAACGGCCACGAAAGAGTCTGTTTCCATAGAGAACTATATAGAAAAGTGAGGCGTGGGTTTTGGACAGTATATTCCGCCTGACAATGACTAACATTGTTCTATCAGTATACTCAACTGACCTTGGCGAACATTGTTCGATCAGTATGTTTACCTGATCCTGCCCAACATTGTCCGATCTGTATGTTTACCTGACCCTGCCTAACATTGTCCGATCAGTATGTTTACCTGACCCTGTCGAACATTGTCCAATCAGTATGTTTACCTGACCCTGTCGAACATTGTCCGATCAGTATGTTTACCTGACCCTGTCTAACTTTGTCCGATCTGTATGTTTACCTGACCCTGGCTAACATTGTCCATCCAGTACAGTTGCTTGACCAAACGTACATCTCCCCTGATTCGAACCGTGGGAAGCAGCAACCTTTGTTAATCTCGTGTCTGTAAATCACGAAGCGTTATCTTTGTGTAATTATTTTTCGCATGTATGTATATATATATATATATATGTATATATATATATATATATATATATATATCATAACATCTTAGCAAGGTTTGTTTTGTCTTTCTTGATTTTTTTATAATGAAAACCGCATTCACCTGCAGATGTAATTATAAATAATAAATCCAGACAGAACAGAAACAAATTTCTTTTTTCTACGTCTGCATGAACAGTATTTCAGTGGTACTCAATCCTCTCTCATTGATGACACCCCTAGGACATGCGTCTTATTCTCAGAACTTTTTTATTCTCAGAACTTTCTTATACTCAGAACGTTCTTATTGTCAGAACTTACTTATTCTCAGAACTTTTTTATTCTCAGAACTTTCTTATACTCAGAACGTTCTTATTGTCAGAACTTACTTATTCTCAGAACTTTCTTATTCTCAGAACTTTCTTATTCTCAGAACTTTCTTATTCTCACATCTTTCTTATACTCAGAACGTTCTTATTGTCAGAACTTACTTATTCTCAGAACTTTCTTATTCTCAGAACTTTCTTATTCTCAGAACTTTTTTATTCTCAGAACTTTCTTATTCTCAGAACTTTCTTATTCTCAAAACTTTCTTATTCTCTAACTTTCCTAAAACACTCATTCCTAAAAGTACTTCGTTCAATGAAATGGTGACGCTCTATTTTATTAAAATGAAACAATGATAAACAATACTGTAATACACAATGTCTTAGTCTTAGTCGATCTGTACTTTTATAGGGGCAGATGCCGCTGTGCCGGTCTCAGCTCTGGCATGAACTGGGTGTAGCCGAGAGGAGGATTTCCTGTTTAGCGGGCTAGGCTCGAGCAGTTTATTATTTCACAGTATTTTGACAATTGCATGGTGGTTAACCGATGTCCGATTTTATCTTAAAGACTCACATACTGGAACAAGGTAGAGACCCGCACGCTGTTAAGCGCCATATATGCTGCTCTTTACAAACCACCTAACCATGACCGGTTACACGAAACAAACCTGCAGATTGAAGCATTTTGGAGGGATAGTTGGGCTTGACTAACGTGCCTGACCCTGACTGACGTGCCTGACCCTGACTAACGTGCCTGACCCTGACTAACGTGCCCGACCCTGACTAACGTGCCTGACCCTGACTAACGTATCTGACCCTGACTAACGTGTCTGACCCCGACTAACGTGCCTGACCAGACTCTAGTCATCCCCGGGGTAACGGCCAGTGCTGTGATGGGGATCGAACCCAGCAACTTCAAGTTGTGAGCCTTGTCACTTAACCACGAGTCCACGCCGTCCCTTAATTAAATGGTATGATTTAATTGATCTTTGTTGCCGCATCATGATCAAGGTTCTGAGCATAAAACAGTCTGTCAGATTACACCATCATGGATCAAGATGCTGAGCAGCGCAAGAGCTGCAGTGACCCATAGCTGACTGCTAGCGTCAGGGCCAGCGAACCATAGCTGCCAAGACCCTTCTACACCTCCACGCGGTGATCTTGTATAACAGGCTGCAGCAGGGCAGACTGGCTAAGGAGAAGGGATCGAAGAGGGAATGCTAACCCGGTACTCAACAAATGCTTGCTGAAGTCGGATGTGTTGGACCGAAAGGTGCAAATATCGCAGCCAAGCTGTAAACTACGACACAACGCATTCCGTTCTCTGGACTACATTCTGCTACTTAAGCCCTTTAAGTGTTTGGTAGTGGGAGATTGAGAACGAACGAAGAAGAAGAAGAAAAAGAACCCAGCAACTTCAAGTTGGGAGCCTTGTCACTTAACCACGAGTCCACGCCGTCCCTTAAATAAATGGTTTGATTTAATTGATCTTTGTTGCCGCATCATGATCAGGGTTCTGAGCAGCGCACGAGCTGCAGCGGTCACGCGAACCATAGCTGACAGCTAGCGTCAGGGTCAGCGAACCAGAGCTGCCAAGACCCTTCTACACCTCCACACGGTGATCCTGGATAACAGGCTGCAACAGAACACGATGACTAAGTATAGGGTATCGAAAAGGGAAGGCTAACCAGATACTCAAAATATACCTGATGCCGAAGACGGATGTGTCAGACCGGTAGGTGAAAATATCGCAGTCAAGCCGTAAACTAGCGGCACAAAAAAATTCCGTTCTACCGACTACACCATGCTACTTGCAAAGCCCTGTTCAGGGCTTTGTAGTGGTAGATTGAGAACTATCGCAGTAGAAGAAGAAGAAGAAGAAGAAGAAGAAGAAGACGAAGAAGAAGTAGAAGAAGAAGAAGAACAATACGTTGCAGCATCAAGTGGGAACATATTCATGTTGTCTACCTTCAGCTTCATAACCTAATTTCTTTGCAGATTACATATTATGAAATATTTTTGTGATCAAAGAGCGTGAAGGCTTAAAATGCATTGCCACATGAAATAGTGGAGACATGCCAGTTAATGTATGCAGACAAAGCAGGCTGGCTAAGGAGAAGGGATCGAAGAGGGAATGCTAACCCGGTACTCAAAAAATGGTTGCTGAAGTCGGATTTGTTTGACGAAAAAGGTGCAAATATCGCAGTCAAGTTGTAATCTACGACATAACGCATTCCGTTCTCTGGACTACATTATGCTACTTAAGCCAGTGTCAGGGTTTGGTAGCGGGAGATTGAGAACGAATGAAGCCAAGCCAAGCCATTATTATTATTATTATTATATTATATATATATTCAGAAATAAATGTTATGATTTGTTTGTTCTTTGTTTCAGCAAAACGCGGAAACATTTCCATGCTACTTACCTTCACTTTGAACTATATACGAATATAAGAATGTAATTTATCAAAAGTGGACGAACTTCTGTAATATCAGTTAGCGTGACTTGATTTATCACTTGTAATATCACATGAAACATTTATTGTAATATCGCGTTGGCCTACTTCAGATAAAGCTATCGCTCTCTACGGCTCCAGTAACCTGTGAGGAAGTGTGAACTTCTTTGGCACCGTCTGTGCTGAAGGTCTCCCTGGTCGAAAGTCGCTTGGTGTTAAATCGTAGCTGGAGGGAGTTAGCACTAACTGCCCCATTAAGTCGAGTGCTAATGACCAGTGGCTAGTTAACTGGTAGGGTGTGGCGATAAATGTGGTGGGTGGTGGGATAAAGATGATGGGTGTGGTGATAAATGCATCACAAAGTGCCGACCTGAGACGGAGAAGGTTGCCAGGTACCGCCCGAGCTTTCAAGTGTGTTATAAAACTGTGGCATTGTTTTACTAGTGGTTATTATGTTGTGTTCTCGTCTGACAAAAATCAACACCTTAACACTCCAGGTAAACTCATATTTGGTGTCTTCCTCAATGAATGATGAAGTGTTGGGATACGGCTGGTTCTAATAGTGCTCTGGTTACATGTACCCATCCTCCGTCCTCTCAGGCAACACCTCCTGCTCGATCCATGGTTGACCTCAAAAGCCTGCAGTTTGTGCAGAGTTAGTTCAGCGATTGCTGTGTCAACTTCCAGTAGGTGGTCATTGATCCGACATAGAAACTCGCCACTGTCCATATTCACTGGGAACTGAAACGCTAGTCCAGTCAGATACAACATACTGACCAGGACGTCGCGTCAAGGTCAGGCATAATACAATGACCAAGACTATAATCTCTCTTCCGTGTAGCGTTCCCTGGAAACAGGCTGTTTACAATTAAAGCCTCCACGGGACGGTCCTGGTAACAGGCTGCACTATTCACTAGTGTAGTCTGGACAAGGGATATGGATCGCAGTGGGAAGGCAAACCCGGTACTCATAATGGCAGCTGAAATCTGATGTGTCGGGGAGAATGGTGTAGATATTGCAGCCACGCTGTAAAGCAACTACACATCGTGACAACGACTTTATAAAGACGAACGACGAGGAAGAAGGAGAAGAAAAAGAAGAAGAAGACGAATACGGAGACGAAGAAGAAGAAGAAGAAGATGAAGAAGAAGATGATGATGATGAAAATAAAGAAGTAGAAAAAGAATTCCAAGAAGAAGAAGAAAAAGAAGAAGAAGAAGAAGAAAAGGAAGAGGAAGAAGCCCTTGTTATTTCTTCATATCTTATCTTGCATAATTCATCTCTTCATCCCTGATGTGTTAAGCCACATGTGAACTGTTTGTTGTCTCTAAAGAAACCTGTTTCGTGGCACTGTACGTCTGATTTTTGTTTTTACACAAGCGCAGTTGCTGAGTCGTACATATTCATCATTTTATAAATCTTAAAATATAGTAAGGCTCACAAACGTAATCAATTGTATAGCAAAAGAGGCCGACAATCTACTTTCGAGGCCTGGGCCGGAGACCATGTTAGTGAATGTCGGCGGGCTAAAGTTATCCATAAGTATTCTAATAAATTCAAGCAATAATCCAGAAATGTAAAGGCTCATAATTTCACTATATATAAATAGTAAAATGGTTTTCTTCAGCAGACATAAATATTGGTCGGAAATTATTATTATTATTCTCAATCTCCCACTGCCAAACCCTGAAAATGACTTTCTAAGTAGTAGAATGTTGTCCATAGAACAGAATGGGTTGTGTCGTAGTTTACAGATTCACTGCGATATTTGCAATTTTCAGTCCGACACATCCAACTTCAGCAGGAATTTTTGAGTACAGGTATAATCTTCGGCTAGAAGACTAGCCATGGCATTGCAGAGACTAAACAGCCTGAAGAAATTTTGGCAGAGCACCAACAAAATGATAAAAGCAAAAGTCTTGAGAGCCTGTGTTTTTCTTGTGGCAGCATATGGCTGCAAATCATGGACGATTACCAAAACTTCCAGACAAAGAATCGAATCCTTCGAGTCAAAATGTTACAGAAAGATTCTCAGAATACCCTGGACAGAGAAAAAGACAAATGTAGACATTCGGCAAGAGTTGAGCATAGAGGAGAACTGGTTTATCAACTCCATTCTGGCTAGAAAATACAAATACTTTGGTCACATCAAGAGACACAACAGTCTTGAGAGAACGGTGATGGAAGGTATGGCGCCAAGCAAAAGAGGAAGGGGTAGACCAAGAAGACGATGGCACCAAGATGTCCAGGAATGTCTGAGTATGACAGTGGCGGAGGCTGGAGTTTTGGCAAGGGAACGAGTTTCTTTCAGACAGACTGTTAAGGGAGCGACGTTCTATAAAGAACATGCTACATGATGATGATGACGAGGATATAATCTTCTCTCTTCGATCCCTTCTCTTTAGCTAGTCTGTTCTATTGCAGCCTGTTATCCAGGATCACCATGTGGAGGTGCAGAAGGGTCTTGGTAGCTCTGGTTCGTCGACCCTTACACTAGTAGACAGCTATTGGTCGCTGACCACTGTAGCTCATGCACTGCTCAGAACCTTGACCCCGGTAGGAAATAAATTATCAGAGGCTTCTGTATACTAAGCCGCAGTTCCCTTCCTCGCTGTTTTTCCTTCCCTAATCGTACGTCAGCTCCCATTTATAGCTGAGTCGACTGGAGCGTACAATTGACTAAAAGTCGCGATTCTATATCATAGTCTGAAATACATTCTAATTATTAATAAGAACCATTGTGGGGTGGAGAAATGATATTTAGGTTTGAGCCGAATATGATATTTAGATTTCAGTAGAATATGATATCTAGGTTTGTACCGAATATGATATTTAGGTCTGGGCCGAATATGATATTTAGGTTTGGGCCGAATGTGATATTTAGGTCTGGGCCGAATATGATATTTAGGTTTGGACCGAATGTAATATTTAGGTCTGGACCGAATATGATATTTAGGTTTGGGCCGAATATGACATTTAGGTCTGGCCAGAATATGATATTTAGATTTGGGCCGAATATTTTCGACCAGCGCAGTAAATACGGTACAAATTCATAGTTTGCGATCCCTTTATTGCAACATGTTTCCATTCTGTCAGCACGATTGTCTCCCAGATTTCAACTCTTGAGCAGCTGTGAAAAGCATTTGGTCGTTAAAATGGCAGACTACATAGAAACCGTGAGACAGAACGATTCACCATCTGTTTGAACAGTCCTCAGATTGGCTGTAAGATTGTCTGAGCATGTCTCTCCATTTGACCCTATCCTCTGCAGGTGTCTTCATTTCAGCATAGGGCTCGTACTTTAATGGCTCTGCATGCCTGGGATGTGAAGGTGAGTCCTGCTCGCCCCTTCTGATTGTCCCCTGTATCTTACTCTTCGGTAACCTCTGTTGAAGACTTTCACACCGTGTCCCAGCCAATTCAGTCTCCAGTTTTTGTATTATTTTCAATATTTGTCTTTGTGCACCGACCTCAGTGAGGACATTGTCCTTGCATTTTCTTTCTGTCAAACTCACTATCTCGGGCACGGCGTGGGCAAGTGGCTCGCAACCAGAAGGTGCTGGGTTCGATTCCCATCACAGCACCGGCCGTTACCCCGGGGAAGCAAACCCTTAGAAAATGCAAGAGGAAGCAGACCCTTACATAAAATGCATGCTGAAGTCGGATGCACTGGGCCGACAGGCGCAAAATAAAAACTACAATGCAACGCACACCCGCCTTCAGGAATCGAGAATTATGGTGAAGCAAAAACAAACCAAAAAATTCACTCTCTCCATTCTACAGTAGTACCACGTGTCACACACTCCCAAGCTTTTCCATCCTAGTTTGCCATTATATTCGATCTCTACTCTCTCAGTCAGGCTGCAACGATGCAGGATGTTTCCAGGGCTGCCACTGGTAGATTGATTAGGGTTTGGTCAGCGCTGGTTCACGTACTCTGAGACAAGAAGTTAGTTATGAGTGGTGGCTGTTGTTATCTCGTATATCTTTGACTAACGATGTTTTGTTTGGCTCCAGAAAGCCTGGACATGGTGGGGGATCCAGTAAGGGGAGAGCGAGAAAGAGAAAGGTAAGGAGGTAAACAGACAGAATTAGACTGAAGGTAAGGAAGAAAACAGACATAATTAGACTGAAGGTAAGGAGGAAAACAGACAGAATTATACTGAAGGTAAGGAGGAAAACAAACAGAATTAAAGTGAAGGTAAGGAGAAAAACAGATAGAATTAGACTGAAGGTAAGGAGGAAAACAAACAGAATTAGACTGAAGGTAAGGAGGAAAACAGACAGAAATAGACTGAAGGTAAGGCGGAAAACAGACAGAATTAAACTAAAGAACATAAACATCGGTTACTGGAACTGTCTCAGTCCTCGACAGCTGGGCCTGGTGCTGGAACGCCTCCTGTATGATTTCCACATTCTACTTCTGCAGGAGATATAAGCCGTACAATTAGCGTACCTTGGCTTTGAGTGTCACGTTAATCCAGTGAGCACAACACATCACGGTAAAGCTATCCTAGTCAGACAGGGTCTACCACACTCACTCCTAGACTTGAACGAGTGGTCTATCACACACTCCTAGACGTGAACGAGTGGTCTATCACACTCACTCCTAGACTTGAACGAGTGGTCTATCACACTCACTCCTAGACTTGAACGAGTGGTCTATCACACTCACTCCTAGACTTGAACGAGTGGTCTATGACACTCACTCCTAGACTTGAACGAGTGATCTATCACACTCACTCCTAGACTTGAACGAGTGGTCTATCACACTCACTCCTAGACTTGAACGAGTGGTCTATGACACTCACTCCTAGACTTGAACGAGTGATCTATCACACTCACTCCTAGACTTGAACGAGTGGTCTATCACACTCACTCCTAGACTTGAACAAGTGGTCTATCACACTCACTCCTAGACTCGAACGAGTGTCTATGACACTCACTCCTAGACTTGAACGAGTGATCTATCACACTCACTCCTAGACTTGAACGAGTGGTCTATCACACTCACTCCTAGACTTGAACAAGTGGTCTATCACACTCACTCCTAGACTCGAACGAGTGTCTATGACACTCACTCCTAGACTTGAACGAGTGATCTATCACACTCACTCCTAGACTTGAACGAGTGGTCTATCACACTCACTCCTAGACTTGAACAAGTGGTCTATCACACTCCCTTCTAGACTCGAACGAGTGTCTATCACACTCACTCCTAGACTTGAACGAGTGGTCTATCACACTCACTCCTAGACTCGAACGAGTGTCTATGACACTCACTCCTAGACTTGAACGAGTGTGACAAGGAAGACAGAGAACTGCAAGAAGTACAGATCCAATATGGAACATAAATACAGAATGGGAGAAAACAATATTAGAAAGATAGATAAGGAAAGGGACCTAGGGGTTATAATAGATCATACAGGAAAGGTGAGTGAGCAAGTTAAGGTAGCAGTGAAAAAAGCAAATGCAATGTTAGGTATGATAAAAAGAAATATTAAACATAGGAGCAAGGAAGTGATCGTCAAACTGTATAAAGCTTTAGTTAGACCTAGATTGGAGTACTGTGTACAGGTGTGGAGTCCTTATCATAGAGGGGATATAAACATGCTAGAAAGAATACAAAAAAGAGCGACAAAGATGATAGTTGGATTCCAGAATTACAGTTATGAGGAACGACTCAGAAAAACAGGCCTACAGTGTCTCGAAGAGAGAAGAATTCGTGGTGACTTAATACAGGTTTATAAGATGATCAGAGGAATCGATAAATTAGACTATAACAAGTTTTTTAAAATACAGCCACCTACAATAACACGAGGGCATAGCTACAAGCTGATTAAAGAGAGGTCCAGGTTAGATATTAGGAAATATTTTTTTAGTCAGAGAGTGGTGTCTGCTTGGAATGCATTGCCAGGGGAGGTGGTGGAGGCAGGGACAGTTAATGCGTTTAAGAATAAACTGGATGCGCATAGATTTTAGAGCAAGGTGATGTAAATGTAACTGGTTGTATACAGACTCTGCAGTGTCTTCTAAACCAGTATAAAGACGTTAAGTTAAGGTCACAGTTCAGACCAAGTAGTGAAATATAATTAATATCTACGTGGGGAACTGTTCCCATACCGGGTCGGATAACTGGCGATTCCTCAGCGAATTGAAGCACCTGCCAGAAGACATAAAATTGGTGTGTGGCGACTTCATTGCACGTAATGTCACTTGTGGAAACTCAGACTCAGACTCTAACATTGACCTCACACTGGTTTCATGCCATGGAGAGACATGCACCAGGTGGTCAGCACTGACACATCACCGATGTGACCATTTGCTATGTTCTGTTTCCATCACAAAGGGGCAGCCCAGCAAACAGACCAAGATGCAACATGCTTTTAAATACATGCGCACCAAAGATGCTGGGTAGCTTGGGACAATTGGCATGCAAAAGCAAGAGAGCCCGAATCAACACATGTCAACCCCCTTGGTGGTCCGAGGAGATTGAGACCGCATTGAGAAGCAAGAAGAATGCCACCAAGGAATGGCAGCAGAAGAGAAGACTGGCAAACGTCACCTTGGAGAGAAGAATAGAGGTAGAGACCAGAATGAGACAGGTCACTGAATATTTCAAGCAAATGGCCAGAGCAGCAAAACAGCAAAGGTGGGAGACATTTACGGAAGAGGTGGTGGCAGATAGAGCCCTACATAAATTCTAGAAATTAAATAGGGCAATGAAACGGAAAATGGACCCAAGATCAAGTGTGCATAAAAATTAATTGAATGATGGTTTACTTACATTTTTAAAAAATCGTCTGGTTTTAATTGTGCAAAATTTTCACTAACAGTATTGAAATTGAAATTGAAATCTCTCTCAACTAACAGTATTGAGATCTGAATTGAAATCTCTCCCAGCTAACAGTATTGAAATCTGAATTGAAATCTCTCTTAGCTAACAGTATTGAAATCTGAATTGAAATCTCTCCCAGTTAACAGTATTGAAATCTGAATTGAAATCTCTCTTAACTAATGGTATTATTTTGTTACTCAGTCTTTCTTGGCTCATTGTAGATCTCTGATACGCTTTGATTACTTTAAGTTTTTAGAAATGTATTTCACACCTGGCAATGGAAACAGGCATTATATAATTCACCAATAATTGTTACAAGAGGGCAGCAGTATGGCTGTGATTAGCAAAACATAATATTGTCAAATGTTACTTATCCAAGCTTATTTGCCCCGTCATGTGGAGAAGCTCTGTAGAATGTTCGAACTTTGGAAGATTTTGTGTCTGAGATGGATAGTCCGCTATTTTTGTATTTACTATTGCTGTTTTTTTGTTTACTGTTTCGCTCTAAGAATGATGAGCTCGAATGATGCGTTCGTGGCAACCGCTTATGTGGCCTTCCCCACGCTATGCCACTGCCACGGAATGAATCCAGAATTCGTCAAGAGGTACTTCTGTATGTGTTATTTCAGCATTCCAACATTACGTGTGCCAATTAATTTATAATTAAGATTGAGCAAAGCGGGGCTTGATACAGGTTATATAAATACAGTTTTCAAACAAGCTTAATCTACTGTGTTTTAAAGCTGGGAAAATAGTACTGCCTTTTTTCCGTACAGTTCCTCGATATGCTCAGAAATAATGTTTCTTGATTTTCTTGTTCTTTGTAGCAGCACCAAATGGGACCATTTCCATGTTGTCAGCCTTCACCTTGACAACCCAATTTCGTGACTTACCTGTCAAGCATTGATTTTGTCTGTGAATTGAAATGTTTTCAGGTTTTCCCTGCATGCTATAATTAACCTTTAGTCATTAAAGACATTCACTAAATAAGTGTCAATCTCGCTTACCTGGCCGACATATGCTTGTACGGCACAGACAACCCTGCGCTGAAGCGCTCTCAAGAAATCATAGACAGCGAAACGCCTTTCCTGTACGAAAACCAAAAGTTCAGAACCCTCTCAGCAACACAGTTGTCAGTTATTGTGTGCGTTATATTATTGTCAGTTATTGTGTGAGTTATATTATTGTCAGTTATTGTGTGAGTTATATTATTGTCAGTTATTGTGTTTGTTATATTATTGTCATTTATTGTGTGCGTTACATTATTGTCAGTTATTGTGTGCGTTATATTATTATCAGTTATTGTATGCGTTATATTATTGTCAGTTTTTGTGTGTGCTATATTATTGTCAGTTATTGTGTACGTTATATTATTGTCAGTTATTGTGTGCGTTATATTAATGTCAGTTATTGTGTGAGTTATGTTATTGTCAGTTATTGTGTGAGTTATATTATTGTCAGTTATTGTGTGAGTTATATTATTGTCAGTTATTGTGTGAGTTATATTATTGTCAGTTATTGTGTGAGTTATATTATTGTCAGTTTTTGTGTGCGTTATATTATTGTCAGCTATTGTGTGAGATATTATTGTCAGTTATTGTGTGCGTTATATTATTGTCAGTTATTGTGTGCGTTATATTATTGTCAGTTATTGTGTGCGTTATATTATTGTCAGTTATTGTGTGCGTTATATTATTGTCAGTTATTGTGTGCGTTATATTATTGTCAGTTATTGTGTGCGTTATATTATTGTCAGTTATTGTGTGAGATATTATTGTCAGTTATTGTGTGCGTTATATTATTGTCAGTTATTGTGTGAGTTATATTATTGTCAGTTATTGTATGCGTTATATTATTGTCAGTTATTGTGTGAGTTATATTATTGTCAGCTATTGTGTGCGTTAAATTATTGTCAGTTATTGTGTGAGTTATAATATTGTCAGTTATTGTGTGAGTTAAATTATTGTTAGTTATTGTGTGAGTTATATTATTGTCAGTTATTGTGTGCATTATATTATTGTCAGTTATTGTGTGAGTTATATTATTGTCAGTTATTGTGTGAGTTATATTATTGTCAGTTATTGTGAGTTAAATTATAGTCAGTTATTGTGTGAGTTATATTATTGTCAGTTATTGTGTGAGTTATATTATTGTCAGTTATTGTGTGAGTTAAATTATTGTCAGTTATTGTGTGCGTTATATTATTGTCAGTTATTGTGTTTGCTATATTATTGTCATTTATTGTGTGAGTTATATTATTGTCAGTTATTGTGTGCGTTATATTATTATCAGTTATTGTATGCGTTATATTATTGTCAGTTATTGTGTGTGCTATATTATTGTCAGTTATTGTGTACGTTATATTATTGTCAGTTATTGTGTGCATTATATTAATATCAGTTATTGTGTGAGTTATGTTATTGTCAGTTATTGTGTGAGTTATATTATTGTCAGTTATTGTGTGAGTTATATTATTGTCAGTTATTGTGTGAGTTATGTTATCCGGATAAATTGAGATCGAAAGCCTAGGCACGTAACTCATCTAGGAGATGGTCAACTCTGACTTAAAACAGCCTACTGCCTAGCAGATGAGCTATTATTGAATTACCTAAAAACCACCGGTTGAAGGTAAAGGAAACCATCCCCGCTTTAGGATATCCTAGGTTTCATCACGAACCGACAAAACCTTAAATTAATCACAAGTGGCGTTAACTGCGGTACGAAACGAATTGATAAGCGACATACGTGATAAGAGGAAATGGAGATACTTGATCGCCAACCCTAATCGGCAGGGCACTTGATGATTATCATTAAATAGACTAATGTTTAATGTACAAAGTTCAAAGTGACTTTCAAGATCATACAAATATGCCTAACACAACTTGTGCGAGATACAACATGAAAATAATTACATCAAAGACATAAAGTATGAAAATCAGCAGATCCATAGGCCCTCTGCCCACATATGTCAACGGCAACAGGCTCAAACAGTTGCAAGAGTTCAAGTCCCTGGGAAGCATTTTCATAAAGAACGGACGGTTGGACAGAGACATCAAAACCAGATATCAAAAAAGCAAGTGCCGTGACTAACGATCATCACCACTCAAACATCGGAAAATTAGTATAGAAACAGCAACTGATAAACACTATTTTCTTACCAACTCCGTGATCAGTACCAAACATGGCCTCCGTCTACAGCACATTAAAATAAATTTGCAGCCTTTGAAATGAGATGCCTGAAAAAAGTCTTAAATATAACCGAAAGAAAGGACATCAGAAAAATTGTGGCAACAACACCCCCCCCCCCCCCTCCTCCGAAGTTAGCTCCAAAGTTAACGAGGATTGTTAATTTCAAAGTTAACGAGGTTTGTTAGTTGGGTGGCATTGTTTCTTGTTTCTGATTGAAATATATCATAATTTGCTAGACACCACTGGGTTAGTTAGCCAATTTGTCATTACAAATAACATTCCCGTGTCGGACTATCATTATCACTACACCATGTGAATCCCAGACCTAAATAACTGCCCAGATACGTCGTACAAGAGAATCATCTTACTTTTTATGATATCAGTTTTACCCATAGGGGGTTTTCTCCATCGCAATGCCACCCGTGTTTTCCTCATCTTCGTCTGGACCACCATTAGGTTAATGTCCTCTCTTATTTACGATAAACCTATCCATCATCATTGGTTTAAGAGAAGACAAGTTAGTATAAACATTCGTTAAATAATTATAATGTGAACTACGGTGTATGTAATAAATATAATAAATATATATATATATATATATATATATATATATATATATATATATATATATATATATCAGATGGACTTTCAACTAGTGAAGAGAAACAAGAAAAGAGCAGACATATATTCAAAAGCCATACCTAACTTGTGTGTTTATACTGATCACAAAACAGCTATTTTGGTTATGAGAGATCATGAGAAAAAAACATATAGACGACACGGCATATTAGCAAGAGAATCAATCAAAATAAATAAACTTACAGAAACAGACACAAAGAAAGTCTTTGTTACGAAAAGTGACGAGAACTTTGCTAGACTGGCCACAATAACACAACCTGTCGAAAAAGGAATGGGCAACGTTTAAAAGTAATGCAATAGAGCAGCTAAAGAAACATCTAGAACTGTCAAACCTAGAGGTACAAGACCGCTAAAAGCAGCGTGACGGAACGTTGAAGTAAAAAATGGCTACCAAATAGAAGAAAAATAGAAACAAAGAATGGGTTACAAGCAAAAGATGACAAGAATATGTCGACTACAAAAGCAGTAAAAAAGCGCGTGTATTTGGTAATTCAGGATGATAAATCTAAAACTTGGAAAGAGTGTGGGGAAATTCGCAATTAGGATTACAAAAACGCAACAAGACATTTCTAGAAGATAATCAAAAGTATGAGAGACAGAGATGATTGTTACAATTCAACAGAAATTATTGTTACAATTCAACATAAATTATTAACGACGACAACAATGGAATCGCAATAAACAACCCACAACTGATCCTGAACAGATGACAGGAATACTGTAAAGAACTTCTCGACTTATCAACAGCTGAGAACAATGACACATAATATACCAACGTTAACGTAAGCAAGAAGTTAGAACCAAACATCGCGCTTTCAGAAATCATAAATACTGTACAAGCTGTTCCATCCAACAAACTTCCAGAACCTGATCAAATGAAGAAGGGATATTGTGACTACAAAGATTATATAATCTAGTGACCACGCGTGAAATGGCAAAATATTGTAGAAATGCAATAATAATTCCTTGATTCGACTGCATTTTGTCCTCGTTCGTTTTATTTTCGCCACATTGATGCAGTTATGCTGCGGTGTTTGTAATTGTTCTAGGTGACAGGTTGGGGAGCCTGTACATTACCAATCATGTCGTTGTACTTCCTCTGCTAGTCTAGCAGAATCAAGAGTGGTATGTGCCTGGGTTCGATTTTTGATAGGGGGCGTCTTCAGATTCATGGTTGCCAGAATTGGTCTATGATCACCGTCAATAGTCAGCTGATGCATAAATTCGATGTTAGTAACAAATTTGAGATCGTTATTTAACACATAATTAATCTCAACTTTAGTCTCCCAGTTTGGAAAGTGCCAGGACCAAGCATTTAAAAACAGGAAAAGCCCCCTGACTGGTTGGAGTCACTGTAGATGTTATTCGTGCTTGAGGGGAAAAATGGCAAGCGAGCGGACGAAACTGTTTAATAAATGTTTAAATGAAGGTAAAATCACTAACCAATGAAAAACTTTCAAAAATAAACTAATTCATAAAAAAAGGAGACACAAAAGACATTGCGAGCTCCCGTCCGATATCTTTGCTATCATCCTTGTACACTCTTTTCAGGAGGATAACTATGAACAGACTAAAAGAGTAACTTGATCAGAATCAGCCACGAGAGCAGGCGAGATTCAGGGAGGGCTATCTACCACTGACCACCTCCACACTCTCCACCAGCTAGTGGAGAGGGCAAGGGAAGTGCGTGTGTCCCTATGCGTAGTGTTCGTGGACTATGAAAAAACCTTCAATAGCATTGAAGTGAATGCAGTCACAAAGGCCCAACGAAATCCAGATATTGAGCAGCAATATGCACTGCTTATAGCATATATTAACGAGGGCTGCCCTACAAATATCAACCTTTTTTACCGGCCAATTAACATACAAATTGAATGTGGCGTATGACTGGGTGATACAATCTCTCCCAAACTTTTCACGGCAGCCCTTGAAGTCTTCCTTAAACTCAATCGGGATGATAGAGGTATGTATTACCATCGACGGAGAAATGCTCATCCACCTCCGGTTTGCGGATGACATGGTCATCATCAGCCACAGCATGAAGGAAGCTGAGCAATGCTAAAATCAGCTCAACAACACGTGAGGTGTGATTCCCTCAAAAACGTGAATTCCTACATCTGCTTGGGTTAGGAAATTACGAACTCCCATGACATGCATAAAAAGATATGCATGCATAGTCGTGTTTGGTTCAGCTTCTACCACATTAAGACCGAACTTCCACAGATGAAGAACAACAAAACGAGAGCTCACACCTTCAACAGCCTTGTCATTCCAGCCATTGTGTATGGCTGCGAAGTGTTGAATCTACTAAACCAGCTTTGGAGAGTAGAACACTGTCACTTTCACTTCAAGACCACATCCGCAACACCGCCACCAGGAGGCAAACCTGCTTCAATGGTGTCGTAGATACGGCGTTGATAAGAAATTTCACGTGGAAAGGCCACGTGGTACGCATGTCTGAAAATCGATGGACACGTTAAGTGACGTGAGACGTCATGGTGGCCCTACACCTATAATGGTTGCCTAGGATGTCCACCAATGAGATAGGGAGATGGCCTTAGACAATACTTTGGTCCGGCATGGTACTATTATTTCCGGAAAACTACAAAGATGAATTTTAGCTATCTGGCATAGGCACAACATGTGCCTGAATGAACATCAGGATTACAGTATTACAGTAATAATAATTCCAATATGGAAAAAGGAAGGTAGCAAAAGAGATTATACAAAATACATAAAAATATCGCTCCTGGTCCATACTGGCAAAATGTTTGCTATAATTTTAAGAAAAAAGATTACACTACAGCATTGAACTACACCTCAACGATACTCAGAGAGAGGCTTTAGAAAGAACAGAAGCTGCACGGATGTAATTTTTACACTCCGACAATTGGTGGAGAAAACAAATGAATATGATCAGGAAATGTATGTTGCATGTGTAGATCAAGAAAAAGCTTTCTACTTTGCTGATAGACATCATCTGTGGAAAATACTGGCACGCTATGGAGTAAACGATCACCGAATTAACGTATACCAAAGTCTTTACATTGATAGCTAGTGCTCCGCTTGAGCTATAACTGGCTTCTCACAAAATGGCATATCAAATGAGTAGTACAGCCCGGATGTGTGCTCTCCCCTTTATTGTTCATCACATTTGTAGACTACATAAGTAAAACTGCCAACGCCAACCCTAGTGAAGGTAGAAACATTGGTGAACTCTTAAAGGAATTTTAACATCAACTTTAAAGCTAACAAACCTCGTTTACTTTGAAACGACAAATTTCGTTAACTTTGAAACTAACAAACCTCGTTAACTTTGAAGCTAACAAACCTCGTTAACTTTGGAGCTAACAAACTTCGCTAACTTTGAAGCCAACAAACATCGTTAACTTTGAAGCTAACAAACCTCGTTAACTTTGGAGCTAACAAACCTCGCTAACTTTGAAGCCAACAAACATCGTTAACTTTGAAGCTAACAAACCTCGTTAACTTTGGAGCTAACAAACCTCGCTAACTTTGAAGCTAACAAACCTCGTTAACTTTGGAGCTAACAAACCTCGCTAACTTTGAAGCCAACAAACCTCGTTAACTTTGAATCTAACAAACCTCGTTAACTTTGGAGGTAACAAACCTCGCTAACTTTGAAGCCAACAAACATCGTTAACTTTGAAACTAACAAACCCCCTTCACGTTGAAGCTAACAAACCTCGTTAACGTTGAAGCTAACAATCCTCGTTTACTTTGCAACGACAAATTTCGTTAACTTTGAAACTAACAAACCCTTTTCACGTTGAAGCTAACAAACCTCGTTAACTTTGAAGCTAAAAAACTTCGCTAACTTTGAAAGACAATAGAGCCTAACGTTTTCTAAGTTAGCCTACGTTTGAACAAGCGAAATCCAGCTAAAGATTGCAGCTATTTAATACTTACTTTACTTGGAGAGAGCTGTAGGTCTCGTACGTGGACCAGATATTTTGCTGTGGTTGTTGTGAGTTTATGCTGGTATATGCTACTTTACCTTATTCTTCCACCAAGAAAACAGTATTCCTGACTGATGCAGCGTCAGTATTAGCAGCGCTAAAACAACACGAAGAAGAACATCTCGAGCAATGGATGTTCTCCCTGACACAGCTCTCAGCAGAACGCACAAGGTTGGTCATACAGTGGATCCCATCCCACTGCAATAATGAAGGCAATGAAGCTGCAGACAAACTAGCAAAGAGTGGAGGAGCATCCCCACAAACAGACCTGAGTATCACATATAATGAGACCAAGACCATAATTAAAGTTAACTTCAGAAGAAAATGGGAATTTTGAAAAAAGTCAGCTACTTTTAATTTAATTAAAGAAAAGCAAGTCATCATCTTCAGACTGAGAACTGGGCATAACAGATTCAAGGGCCATCTTTACAACCAAATGAGGATTGGGGCAGATGACAAGTGTCCGTGTGGGGAGCATGCCATGACTGTGGGACACATCCTACAAGCTGCATGCTCACGCAGGAAAATAGAGAACAATACTAGCCTGTCGAGGCGGACATGAGACAAAAGCTGTATGGAGATAAAACAGCCTTACAAACAACGGTGTTTTTTGCAAGAGAAACCGGGACATTGATCCGAGCATGAACAAAGAAGAAAAATACTTGGACCTGATGTGTTGCTGTGGTTGTTATGAGCCCATGTTGGTATAGGATACTTGACTATATTCTTCCACTGATGCTTTGAAACGTAGTGGGAGCTGCAGGTGTCGTACTTGGGCCAGATGTGCTGCTGTGGTTGTTGTGAGCCTTCCTTGGTATAGGATATCGTTGATGTGGTCTATCCAGTTGCCTCCCCTTTACTCTTAACCCACATCGCCTACTGTTGTGTGCTTTTAATGGCATCCGATCTGGTTTCGCTCTACATTTAACTAGAAATCTTGTTATCCACTTTTTACGCTTTGGGGTTATTTCCCTATATATTCCACATCCTTCCGTTGTTAGAAACCGAATCAGCGCTCTCTGATCGACACTGGACGGAGTCAGTATTACAACCGCATGTTTTCAATGGTCTGCTGAGGAAACTATTAGTCTGAGGATAATACAATTTTGCAAACTTGACGGTTGATATGTGCTGTTTACACAAGAAGTGACGTCATCATGCGCATCTTACGTATGTTCACTTGTTGCAGTTTGCTCCGGTTTCATTTGAACACACTTATTATTACTATTTACGAAGGTGTATTTTTTTTTAAATTAAAGATCTGCCTTTCTGGATGCTACTAGCGAATGTACGCTCCTTTCCATGCCAGACCGTAGTCCTATGGACGATATCAGGAAGTATTGACCAGTATATGGATGCGTGTGTGTGTGTGTCTGTACCTGCCTACCAGCAAAAATGTGTGTGTGTGCGTGTGTGTATCTGTACCTGACTACCAGCAAAGATGTGAGTGCATGCGTGTGTGTGTGTATGTGTGTGTATGTGTGTGTGTGTGTGTGCCCACCAGCTAATGTTTCTGAGATGCAAATGTATTGCTGTCTCATTGTCCTCTGGGTGATCGCTCCATATCACGTATTTGATATTCACCCTCCCTTTCCTTTATTTTCTTCTTCTTCTTACTTCGTTCTCAATCTCCAACTACCAAGCCCTGAAAATGGCTTTGGGAGTAGCAGGGTCTTGCGCGGAGAACGAAATAGTTGGTAATGTGTGTACACTTTCCGATTCCTGAGAACAAATATCAACAATTAGCAATTTAATGGAATCATTTTTGACAATGAGTATATTTATTTTTTGTAAAGCAAATTTAGGGACCAGTTTGTTTTTTTAATTGATTTCTTTCTTTTTCATGTTTGTTCTTCATTTTTTTTTTCTAATAATCAAACAGAAATCGGAACGCGAATTATTATTTTACAATCAAACGTGAAAAACCGCTCTTGCCAAGATATGTATTGCAAAACGCAGAAAGGGACATAGCCAAATTAATTACTAAAACAATAAATAAAACAAGAGTTATTTCCCCTGAACATGCGCTCTGACAACGCATACAAAATAGGTCGAGAGACACTCTTCCTTTAACGTTTTCCCTCTTAACTAGGCGACAATCCTAGAACGAATGAGCTATGGTCCTGCAGCAAATCCACATGAACGCACACATTGCGAATGCGTACTGAAGCAGTAGAGTTTTAATTTTCCACCCGACCAAATCTCTCACGCTCTGTTTCATTTTTAGTACATGACATGTGAGGAGGGATCAGCTCTGACCCCAAGCATGTATGCATGTTCACATGCTTACACTGAGCTGAACCTTGGACCTGACAGTAGGCGTCGAAGTCATGGCATGGACTAGACACGTGCCTAGCAGATCTTCACTAACCGGTCCTATAGTTGCTAATGGTAATGTTAACACGTGAAGGTACCTTCTACATGTGGTAACCTCGATTTGCATATTGTTCAAATGTTTATACGTATGCCCTACGGATTTTTGTGCCTGCGGCACAGCCCCGATGACGGCAGAACATATGTTGCGGTCTTGCCCACTGTATACCAACAAAATAAGTAGCATTTGGCAACAGCCAATGTCCTTCCACGAGAACCTGTATGGAAGTGCACGGAGTCTTGTGTTGATTGCTGCCTTCGTTAGAGTCATTGAAGTCGAGGTATGAAGACAAACGAGGAAGATATATATATATATATATATATATATATATATATATATATATATATATATATATATATATATATATATATAAACTGTTAATTTTTCAGCTCATGTCCGAAAATTATACTGCCCTTTTTTGAACACTTAGTCTATTACTTTCATTATTCGAGGCGTGTTTAAATAAAACCGAATCAAACTACAAAACAAGTGAACCTTCGTACGGTGCGCACGATGACGTAATCATGGTGTAAACAGCGTATACCAGCTGTCAAGTTTGCAAAAATTCATTATCCTATGTCTCATAGTTTCTTCAGCAGACCGCTGAAAACATGACGAGTGTGAAGCGGAATCCGTCCAAAGTTGATCAACGAGATGTGATTCGGTTTCTAACAGCTGGAGAATGTCGACCATTTGACATTCATTGCGGAATGCAGACAGTGTATTGTAACAAAACTGTGACGAAGACAACAGTGAAGAACTGGACAACGATGTTTAAAGAAAGAAGGGAGTTAACGAAAGATCTTCTGAGACCAGGTCAGGTGCATATTGTTGCGTTAAATGACGTCCTTCTTTAAACATTGTTGTCCACTTCTTCACTGTTATCTTCAACACACATTTGTTCCCATACGTTGCATGCACTCTGCGATGAATGTCAACTGGTCGACATCCTTCAGTTGTTAGAAACCCAATCACCGCTCGCTGAACAACTCTGGACGGATTCCGTATCGCTGAGGAAACTATGGGTCGGAGGATAATGAAATTTTGTGAACTTCCCGGTTGCTATGTGATGTTTTCACCAGAAGTGATGCCATCATGCGCAGCCTACGCGTGTTCACTTATTGCAGTTTGGTCCGGTTTCATTTGAACCAATGGAATCTTGCATTTTCACTGCTTTACGAATAAATGAAGACGTTATTGTCCTACCGTGACATTTGAAATGCCTCAACTTGAAACCTAGTGTGTGTTTTATTACTGTTCATGTGTATGCTTCGCTACACGCCTTAAGTTGTCTCAAACATTTATGTAAACAAACATCTGATAAAGCATACAGTATTTCGATAAAAATACGAAGTATACAGTACAGGTATGGATAAATATACACATTACGGTCAAGCTGCACACACTGACAAGCAGTTGAATGTGTAACTGTCACCAGAGGTCAGGTCAGGTAATGATACATAAACCTAATTGCATTAAACATTTACCGTACACACTCATATATGTATACCTGTGACTATGCAAAGCCCTCTAGTACAGTGATCCCCAATAGCCGGTTCTCTGACCCCTAACGGGCCGCAGAAATTTTCTGCCTGTCCGCGAAAAATTAAATTGCTGCTGAACCCCTTATCTATTTACTGCTCGAATTCTCGTATTTCAAAATGGCTAACGGGATCAAGATCCTGAGCAGCGCAAGACCTGCAGTGGTCAGTGACCCATGGCTGACTGCTAGCGTCAGGGCCAGCGAACCAGAGCTGAGCAGCGCATGAGCTGCAGTGGTCAGCAACCCAAAGCTGACTGCTAGCGTCAGGGCCAGCGAACCAGAGCTGCCAAAACCCTTCTACACCTCCACGCGGTGATCCTGGATAACAGGCTGCAGCAGGGCAGACTGGCTAAGGAGAAGGGATCAAAGAGGGAATGCTAACCCGGTACTCAAAAAATGCTTGCTGAAGTCGGATGTGTTGGACCGAACAGTGCAAAAATTGTAGTCAAGCTGTAAATTACAACACAATGCATTCCGTTCTCTGGACTACATTCTGCTACATAAGCCCTTTTAGGGTTTGGTAGCGGGAGATTGAGAACGAACGAAGACAGGACGACAAATGGCTAACGAACTTTCATTTGATAATATCAGCTTTAACAATTTATAGAGAAAATACTATATAAATAATGGATTTTTATTCTATCATAGCGGTCTGCGAAAAATTGTTACTATTTTCATAGGTCCGCGAACAATTTTTCCTGTATTCACCGATCAGTGAACAATTTTTCCTGTATTCACCGGTCAGTGAACAATTTTTCCTATTTTTCTCCGGTCACTACAATATTTTCCTGTTTTCACCGGTTCGTATACAATGATTTCCAGTTCTCACTGCTACGCGAACAATTTTTACTATTTTCATCGTTCTGTGTACAATGTTTTCTTGTTTCCACTGTTCGGCAAACAATTGTTCCTATTTTCACCGGTCCGTGTACAATGTTTTCCTGTTTTCATCAGTATGCAAACAATGTGTTATATTTACGCTGGTCCCTGTACAATGTTTTCTTGTTTTCACCGGTATACGAACAATTGTTCCTATCGTCACCGGTCACCTGAATATTGTCTTTAGATTGGATAATGTGTTTAATTTCTCTGAAGTTTCAAGTTCAGCAAATATAGCTGGTCTAAAAATTTCTTAACTTAACGTCTTTATACTGGTAACATATTCATTAGATTTGTAAGATTGTCATGCAGTGGATACCTTCTCATTGTGGAATGCCAGGAAACGAGAGAGCAGATCGACTGGCAAAGGAGGGTGCTGCAGACGAGCAACCAGATGTGCCAGTTACATACCAACAGAAGATAAGGATGATCAAATCAATCAGAAAGCCATCAATGATAACACCAGACGATTACCATAACATGAACAGACAAGAGCAAACTGTTGTGTTGCGCCTTAGAACAGGACACAACCTACTCCGCAGCCACATGTACACAAAAATGAAGATTGGCAACTCAGCCATGTGTACATGCGGACAGGCGCCCCAGACAGCAGAGCACATACTGCAAAACTGCCCCAAATATGATATACAGAGAAAATCTCACTGGCCTATAGAAACAACACTGGAAGAGAAGCTTTATGGACCTGTGTGTGAACTACAAAAGACAGTGAAGTTTATACAAGAGACAACATTGCAGATATAGACAATATTTTAAAGCGAACGAAAGAAGAAGAAGAAGAATTAGATTTGTGTCTTAACTTTTACAGTCCGGTCTAATCAAATAGATTCGTGTCTTAGCCCTTTACAGCCCGGTCTATTAAAATAGATTTGTGGCTTAACCCTTTAACATTCCGGTCTAATTCAATAGATGTGTGTCTTAACTCTTTACAGTCCTGTCTAACTGATTAGATTCGTGTCTTAACTTTCTACAGTCCGGTCTAATCTATATGATTCGTGTCTTAAGACACAAATCTAATCAATTATATTGACTGTTAAGGATTAAAAACGTATTTGGGAGGAACTTCCCTAAGCGTACAACAGAAGAGGCTGTGCTGGCACACCCAATCTCTGCTGCCATGAAATG
Source organism: Ariolimax columbianus (assembly GCA_036924085.1). Lineage (NCBI taxonomy): Eukaryota > Metazoa > Mollusca > Gastropoda > Stylommatophora > Arionidae > Ariolimax > Ariolimax columbianus. The sequence continues at coordinate 94,905,386 of JAVGWX010000003.1, forward strand.
CAATCAGCAGAACAGAATGAATTCTTGAATCTGCGAAGCGATTCATCGTCATATTTTTTTATTTTTTTTTCCGTTCGCCTTATTTCTCTAATCCCCAAGGTGGTGTGCGTTGTACTGTGGTTTTTATTTTGCGCCTGTCGGCCCAGTGCATCCGACTCAGTCCAAATGTCACCATTTTTAGCTTCCGAGGTTTACTTACACATATCACTTACGAAAGTGGATTTTCAACACTTTTTTTATATCAAAATGAAGACAAGAAACAGACTAAATGTTGAAGATCACATGAAGTTTTTTTTAACAAACATTGGTTCACAAATTGCCAAGCTGATTGTGCAGATGTAAATGCAATCATTAAATAATAAGTCAAAATTACATTCTGAAAAATCTTAATTTATTGTGTTTTTATAATTCCGCTAAAAATGCAATTTTTGCAAAAAGTGGATGTGTTGCATTTTTATGTGGCTACTATAAAAGAGAGTCATGAGTCAAAACAAGTGGGAAACACTTCTGAGGAACCAAATATTTTCATTGCTGAAATGGTAAAAGAAAACTTCCTCTTTGACGCAATGGTGGTGCCTTCATAATTTCAACGAGCAATTCTAAATACGAACACTAACAGAGACATCATGGTGATAGGTTTTTGAATTCAGGAGAAGTTAGATACACTTTGAGGGCGCATGTTTGGTGATAGGTTTTTGAATTCAGGAGAAGTTAGATACACTTTAAGGGCACATATTTGGTGATAGGTTTTTTGAATTCAGGAGAAGTTAGATACACTTTAAGGGCGCATGTTTCCTAACCAACATTTTGTTCTACAATACATTCATAGTATTGACAGTCAGCTTCATGTTATTCCAATCACCCAGAAATCCTGATATTCATTCTATCGTTGCAGTAGTGTATACATATGGGAGAGTGGGGGAGGGGGGGGGGGGGGGGTATTGGTTGCCGTTTAGGTAAAGGTAGAGAATATACACTGCTGTCCGCGGATGATGTGCTAGAGACTTCGTAGTACTAGGTCACAGCTTGTTTGTGATGTAGGAGTGGACCATCTTAGCTGAACAAAACAAATCTTATTATGATTACGATGTTAACTTGCCTTGTCGCTTCTAGTGAAGCATAAGGGTACATCTGCAAGTTGCTATTTTACAGGATATCTGCATCTGAGCTTTTTAAATGTCGATTTCAACAGCAATGCTTTTACACGTGAAAGCTGCTAGCCCAATGCACAGCACTCTTTAGTTGTCTTATTATTTTAAAAGTCACATCGGTTTTATTCTGGCTAAAGTTCTGTTTATGACGAACTTGTATAATGTGTCAGAATCAGAGTGACGGCGTGGGCTAGTGTTTAAGTAACACGGCTCACAACCAAAAGTGCTGGGTTCGATCCCCATCACAGCACCGGCCGTTACCCCGGGGAAGCAAACCCTTAGAAAATGCAGGAGGAAGCAGACCCTTACATAAAATGAATGCTGAAGTTGGATGCATTGGGCCGACAGGCGCAAAATAAAAAAAACTACAGTGCAATGCACACCGCCTTGTGGAATAGATAATTAAGGTGAACGAAAAAAAAAAAAGAATCAGTCATTACAGAACAGTGTTAATGTGTCTACACACACAAAACATGCCGAGTGTAGCCTTGTCAGGATCATCATCCAATTCGCAGAGGTGTAGCCACAGCAGGTTTGCTAAGGAGATCGTCAAGACTAAGAAGGTCATTGATGGTCTGTTCTGCGTAGCAAGGTCGACATGAGCAGGCTAGGGCTTCCTTGAAGGGTACTCTCATGATGTGGCCTTGGCTACAAGGGAGCAGGGCTACAGACACCATGAATCGTAATGGTCGACAACAGCTGAAAAGTCAGAAACGACAAGTCTGGATCTCGTGATGACAGTGTTTAGCTAAGGTTATCTGATTAGTCAGTGCTAAATGTTCAGTCTGTTTCATTTGTTTAGTGAGCGTACACGTGTGTATATGTGTGTGTGTGTGTGTTTGTGCGTGCGTTGTATTATATACAATGTATATATAATAATACATAAATATAATAATACATATATATAATAATACATATATATAATAATACATATATATATATATCATGTCCTTGGCAGATCGTCGCTCTCATCACAGCCATTCGATAAAAATCTATATCAGCAGTCAGTCTACCGCCTGCACCATGTTGATGTTTAGTGTGTCCTTGATGTCTTGTGTCCATCTACGCTTCGGTCGGTCTCTGCCTCGTCTTCCTGGTTAAATGCTCTCCAGAACTGCTTTTTTCCAGTCCGTCATGGCGGTTGATGTTTCCCGAAAACCTCAATTTCCGAGACAAAACGTGGTTTATAAGCCTATTCTCTTCGACATTCAAATCTTCCAGGAAGGCTTTATTTGTTATTTTCTTTAAACATATTATTTTGAAGATTTTTCTGTAATGTTTTGTCTCGAAAGCCTCGATCCTCTTCCATAATATTTGTGTGAGGGCCCATGTCTCGCAACCGTACATTCCCACCGGGAATATGCATGTTCTAAGGGTCTTCAATTTTAATTCTTTGTTACTACTGAGCCAAATATTTACATAAAATTCCGTTTCTGCATCGCTATGGACAATCGTCTCATTAGTCCCCATCGTTTGTTATCAAAGAGCCAAGGTATTCAAAGTAAGATATATATATATATACATACATATAAATATATACATATATATATACATATATATTTGTATGTATTTATACATTTATATATATATATATATATATATATATATATATATATATATATATATATATGCATATGTATATATATATATATATATATATATATATATATATATATATATATATTGCACCAGTTGTCAGTGCCTAGCATAGTTATCAGTCCCATGACGTTGTTAAATGCAGCAGTAAACTCACTCCTCGTCACTAGGTCATCAATGCTCCATCGTAGAGATTCCCAGTCCGAGTACATGCTTTCCATTTGGTCTTCTATCGTTTTTCACTAAATGTTGTCTTGGTCTGTCTGTCTGCCAGTCTGTCCGCCAGTCTGTCTGCCAAAAGTCATCAATATCTCATGGATCTCGTTATCGTGATTAAACCAAAGACGTTGCCTTACACAAACAGTTTCAGGTGGACACATCTGAAACGTATTAAAACTTATTTACTTGCCCTGTCCCAAGTCAGAAAACCAAAAATTTTCACCAACAGTCTTTACACATACCAATACAGATGGCTCAGTCACAGATGTCATTGGAATCGGGAGAGGAGGCATCACTTTAAAACTTAAAAGCGAAGTATTCTCAGCAGAATTTGCCACTACGAGATGTTGCATCTGCAGTGCCGAGTCAGTGTCCTAGACATGCAGCTGAAACCTTTATAGACCATACCGAACAGGCAGAAAAGCAAAAGGTCATTTTCGCAGACGTCGTCAAGGTGTTAATGGCTCTCAAGAACCAGTACAAAAATGAACTCGGCGCTCTGGCAGACTCGCTCGAAATCCTGTCCCAGTGATTCAAAAAGAAAGCATAACCCAGTGGATTCCAGCCGACTGCAACATTTCAGATACCAGGCAATTTGGATGCGGAAACACTCGCCAGAGAGGGAAGAATGCTGTGATACTGAAATCACATACAATGAGACAAAAGCAGCCACTAGGGCAACGTACTGTGCAAAATGGAAAATAAAAACACCTTGGCCACATAGAAAACGATGTCCACCACCAACTCTCCAAGCGAGACCAGATGATCCTTCTCCGGCTACGCATAGGACACAACAGACTGATATGTCATCTGTACAACTAGTTCATGATTGGCACTACGGACCTTTGTGTCTATGGAACAGCCCCCATGACGACAGAACACACTGTGCAGTCCTACCAACTGTATACTGACAAAAGAAGTAGCATTTGGTAACAGCCAGTGTCAATCCCAGCGTACATTCAATAATTTTCTGGAACATTTATTTTCAAATATTTAGTTTGTTTTTCAGCGCTTCTGTTGTCTTCCAGCTTGCACAACTATATGTCAGGACTGATATTACAATTGAGTTGAATAGTCTGAGCTTGGTATGTTTGCTCAGTGTCGTTGATTTCCAGATGTTTGTGAGCTGATTAATGGCGCACGAGGCCAAATCAATTTTAGTAGACATTTCTTTCGTGGCATCTCCATCTTGTGTCATTTTGCTCCCCAGATATGTGTAGAGTTAGACATTTTGTAGAGATTTCCCCTGTAGCTTGATATCAACCGTTGTAGTTGTTGAAGTCATGATTTTTGTTTTTGAGGCGTTTACTTGAAGTCATATCTATTCATTCTATGTTTAAATGCTTATCATTGGCATGATGTTTTATAATCCAATCTATAGCTATGCCAATTAGTAGGGGTGATAAAATACATCCCTGTTTTACTTCTGTTTTTATGTCATTCGGTATTGCCTTCAGTAGTTGGAACACAGCATCGTGAATTATCATATAAGGCATTGATAATATTTATGTATTTTGAGGATAAGGTCCTGTTCTTTTAAACTGTCCATAATGTTGTTCGGTGTAGACTGTCAAAGCCTTTCTGGAAGTCAATGAAGTTGATGATTAGTGGGGATTGCATTTCAACTGATTCTTCTATGATAGTTCTGAAAATTTGATCAATGCAACAACCCTTCAGTCTAAAACCAGCATGTTCTTCTCGTATGATGACATCTTCCTGTTCAACGAATCTTGAAAATAAATTTTTAGAAAAATATTGAATATACACTGGGACCAGTTCATAACTAATGACTCAATCAGAATAGAGACAAACCATATATACGTGTCGACTATCATCAGAAAAAAACCATGGACATACATCGGACATGTCCTTAGAATGAACAACAACCGTCTTCCACTTTGCAGGCACCCGAATGGACACCAAGGAGCGTTCGGAAAAGAGGGAGACCCAAGGAAACACTCAGAAGAACAATCATCCAAGAGGGCTCAACTATGGACCCCAACACCATACAAGATCTAAAAACAGTGGCGTCACACCGCTCCAACTGGAGATCGTTGGTTTCTGGATTATGCTCTGTATTTGGCTCGCAAAGAGCATAGTTAGATAGTGTCCCTCCACGAGAAGCTGTAGGGAAGTGCACGGAGCCTCACGTCGACTGTTGCCTTCGTTAGAGTCATTTAAATCGAGGTCCGAAGATGAACGAGGAATAAGAAGACGCTTGTTGTTTCCGAAGTTCAGCCACGTGAATTGATTTGTCATTCTCCCTCAACATGTCTTCCATATTGTCACTTCACACCATTTTTCGATGTAGTGTTTTCTGTGACTAGTCTGTAGGGGCTGTGTTGATTGTAAGAAAATTAGTCTAGATTAGAGTCTTGTGTACTGCCTCTGGTGTCCAAACACAGGGTGTTTTGGGTCGTGTGCCTGTTACGACCTTTCAATTTCTGATGCGACCATTCCTCGTGTGTCAGGTGGAGCAATGCAAATGTTGGTTTCTTTGTTACAGTTGGGGTTGGTTTCTTTGTTACAGTTGGGGTTGGTTTCTTTGTTACAGTTGTGGTTGGTTTCTTTGTTACAGTTGGGGTTGGTTTTTTTGTTACAGTTGGGGTTGGTTTTTTTGTTACAGTTGAGGTTGTTTTTTTTGGTTACAGTTGGGGTTGGTTTCTTTGTTACAGTTGGGGTTGGTTTTTGTTACAGTTGGGGTTGGTTTCTTTGTTACAGTTGGGGTTGGTTTTTGTTACAGTTGGGGTTGGTTTCTTTGTTACAGTTGGGGTTGGTTTCTTTGTTACAGTTGGGGTTGGTTTCTTTGTTACAGTTGGGGTTGGTTTCTTTGTTACAGTTGGGGTTGGTTTTTGTTACAGTTGGGGTTGGTTTCTTTGTTACAGTTGGGGTTGGTTTCTTTGTTACAGTTGGGGTTGGTTTCTTTGTTACAGTTGGGGTTGGTTTTTGTTACAGTTGGGGTTGGTTTCTTTGTTACAGTTGGGGTTGGTTTCTTTGTTACAGTTGGGGTTGGTTTTTGTTACAGTTGGGGTTGGTTTCTTTGTTACAGTTGGGGTTGGTTTCTTTGTTACAGTTGGGGTTAGTTTCTTTGTTACAGTTGGGGTTGGTTTCTTTGTTACAGTTGGGGTTGGTTTTTGTTACAGTTGGGGTTGGTTTATCTATTACAGTTGGGGTTGGTTTTTATACACTCTATACCGCCAATCTCATTTATTAATGTATGAATAAGTTTGACATGTACAGAGATTTCCATACAGATACGGGGTAGTCAGCTATGTGTTATTTGTAGTTGATGATGAAGATTCGTCTTTCTGCTCCAGGTGAAGCATCGGGTCACTAGTACATTTGGTACAGTTGCAAGGAATCTGTATTCATGTATCTGCAGTGGCAGTTTCCTTTGTTGTTCTTAAATGTCCACAATGAGTAGGATTACTCTTTTGTGGGCCCTAAATAGGACGTTATGTGGCGGGTTGTTGTAGCTTTGCTCACATCCCGAGCGTTCTGATGAAGATGGACTGGAGTTTCCATGTGACTGTGTTATGCTTGGCTTCATCTGCGTGTTGCTTACTACCTACATGGATCACGTCGATCCCTCATCTTGTTAGCCAGGCTGCCATGAAAACAGCCCGTTTCCAGGGAGGACTGCAGGGAAGTCAAGGTAAGGGTCTTGGTCAGTATATTTTGCCTGATCCTGACTAACATATCTAATCGTTATATATTGCCTGACCCTGACTAACATGTCTAATCAGTATATTTTGCCTGACCAAACGTTAGTCTTCCTCCCCGGCAGTTTCAGCTTTTTACAACATGTTTGGAAGGTTACAGTGGCCCTATTCTTTTTAACTGGAATTCCATTCGGATGTTATAAATTATTCAAGTAATTTACAATATGTGCTTGTTTAACCCAGAGCTACTAACACATTTTACCAGGACTAGGTTTGGTCCAGGCAAACGGCATTGGGTCCCAATGATTTCCCTACAAAGGTAGAGCCTTACCTGCAGCTGTGCAATATGTGGGTGGTGTTTCTAGGATCAACTTGGCTGTATGAGGAACATCCTCCCCGACAGCCATAAGACAGGACGGACACTGTGCCACACCGATCGGCAAGTTTCAAAGGAGGCTAATGGACAAGTAAAAGAGAGGTGTGAGAGACAAGAAACTAAAGAAATATCAGCAAAAGGCAATGTTCAACTGTTTAAAATATAAACATTTAGTATCCGTAAAACAAACTACTTGTTCTTGCTCTTATGTGCCAGAAAATAATGTTCTAATTGTTATATTCCTGGAAAACGAAGCGCTCGTTCTATTATTCCTGGAAAAAGGTGTAATTGTATTTTTCCTGAAAAAGGATGTAATTGTTTTATTCCTGAAAAATGATGTAATTGTATTATTCCTGAAAAATGATGTAATTGTTCAATTCATGAAAAATGGTGTTTTATTCATGAAAAAAAATGATGTAATTGTATTATTCCTGGAAAACGATGTAATAGTATTATTCATAGAAAACGATGTAATTGTATTATTCTTGCAAAACAATGTAATTGTATTATTCCTGGAAAATGATGTAATTGTATTATTCATGAAAAACGATGTATTGATTGTTTTATTCCTGGAAAACGATGTACTCGCTGTATAATTCCTGGAAAACGATGTGCTGATTCTTGCAGTCCTATATTATAATGTTATCAGAACTATCTTCAGAATCCAGGTGGTTATTTCTCACTAGGCAGGCATTTGGTATATGTGAATGGCGCAGTTTTCTATGCCAAGATGACCATAGTGATCTATCATAGATTGGTTAGACCGTTCTGTTATTCGACTCTAACTACGTGATCTCAATTTGACAATGGCATTATTATCATAACATTCCCTTGCAATGTACTATTGGGACCCTTTCAGGTATGATAAAGATCTAGAAACATATACGTGTCTAAGAAAAACCTCATACTACCAGCTACAGTTAGCTTGTGCGATATCTGACAGTTTTGTTGTTGTTGTTTTTTTTTTGCGTTTGCCTTTTTTCTCTAATCAACAAGACGGTGTGCGTTGCACTGTGGTTTTTATTTGCGCCTGTCGGCCCAGTGCATCAGACTTCGGCATGTATTGTATGTAAGGGTCTGCTTCCTCCTGCATTTTCTAAGGGTTTGCTTCCCTGGGGTAACGGCCGGTGCTGTGATGGGGATCGAACCCAGCACCTTTTGGTTGTGAGCCGTGTTACTTAACCACTAGCCCACGCCGTCCCCCTATATCTGACAGTCAATTGAAAAGAAGTTTAACGTCTCGCAAGTCGTTACCGAAAGAATAAAAGCATCTCTATGCTATTATTAATCTAATGTATTCCATTTACATAAATTTGTCCAGACTTGCATGGAGAAGAACCATGATCAATACGAAGTACGGCAATGTCAGTCCGTTCGAATGTATATCGGAAGGGTGCCTCTGTCATCTAGACTGGACATGCACTCAGATACATGCCAATACCGAGTTTGTCAGTAGCGTAACTAGGGGGGGGGGGGGGGGGGGGGGGGGTGGTTCGAGACACTTTTTATGTATCGGCACGTTTGGTCTACTGCAACAAGGAAAAAAAAGGTATTTTAATGTCAAGATAGTACAGTACGCGAGACACAATGTTATTATTTGCTGCTTATTTTACTACTAACATAAATATAACGTAAATATAACAAAACCGTTATATTTCATTTTCATTATATAAAATACAAATTCTCAAAAATATAACACAAGCTGGGGCTTGATAACTATGATTATTTTGCTATTGTTAACGGGTTTTTGGAAACAGCACGCATTAGACTACTACTCCAAATAATTATTGAACAATTGAAACTTTTTGTGTTGTCATGATATGCATGTCAATGGGATCACTCTTCGCGCAATTTTCCTTAGCAGTCATTGTTTAGACCTGGTTACCGCGTCACTATAGGAACCCAACAGTAGGGAAATAGGGACGGGATAGTTAACCATGCAGTAGCCTTGCCATAGAAATGTTTGGTAATCTGGGACAGTCATCGAGAGTCAACATCGATGTAAAACGAAGAAACTGATGGCCGGCGAAGAATCACGAGATGCTGAATTGGCTTGGCTTGGCCTCGTTCGTTCTCAATCTCCCGCTACCAAACCCTGAAAGGGCTTAAGTAGCAGAATGTAGTCCATAGAACGGAATGCGTTGTGTCGTAGCTTACAACATCCGACTTTCAGCAAGCATTTTTTTAGTACCTGGTTAGCATCCCCTCTTCGATCCCTTCTCCTTAGCCAGGATCACTAAGTGGAGGTGTAGAAGGGTCTTGGCAGCTCTAGTTAGCTGGCCCTGACGCTAGCAGTCATCTATGGGTCGCTGACCACTGCAGTTCATTCCCTGCTCAGCATCTCGATCCCAGATGCTGAATTGAGTTGAGAAGATAAATGTTTTCTTAGACGACGGATTCCATAAATAACTTTGAGATTTCAACAGCTTCATTACACTCTTGCACAACTTTTACACGCGCCTTCATGATGAGGCCCTTCCATTGCACTTTGGTTGCGCTAGCTTCTGATGGCGCACAAACCTAGTATAGGTACATACAGACGCACACATGCATCCAAGCACTGGTTTATGCGTCCTGATATCGCCCAATGGACTACGGGCTGGGGTGGAATGGCCGCGCCTCCGCCAGTAGAAACTAGGCAAACATCTGAGCAACAACAAAAGTTTATTATCTTGCTAAGATATATGCCTTCCTTACTCTGTCGAATCTTTTGAATATCAAATACGAGTGTCAACTAAATCAGGAGTGCGATGACAATAATAAGGACGAGGTCTTTGTTGAGAGAAAAATACATCAGTGTTATTCCTGTTGCTGCTACGCAAGACGAAACATAGACGACGAAGGAGGGTCCTCTTGAGCTTTTGCAATTTATTCAAAAATACAGTTTTGGGAACTCAGTTCCAAATATTGTAATGGTACTACGAATTTTCCTCACAACTGCTGTTAATGTTGCTTGCTGTGAGAGTATTTCTTCTAAATTAAAATTGATCAAGAATTACTGAAGATCTACAATGAGTTCTGTAAGGTTAAGAAATCTTGCCATACTGTTTATAGAACAGACGAAATCGGCTTCAACATCGGCAGTTTTGCTAACAGAAAAGCAAGAAAAATAACATTGTAGAATGTTGAAATTACATCTTTTATTTCAGACATAAACATGGTGTCTTAATTTGTTTTCTTATTATTCATTTTGACTTGTTAATCGAAGTATATGTTGTGTTTATTATGAGGGGCGGCATACTCAGGGACCAAATTGGGCGGTACAAACTTTAGCTACGCTTCTGGGCGTTGTTATGATTTGTTCGTTGTATTCATTTGTCTTGTTCTATGTTCCTTCTACTTCAAGGTGCAAGGCTGACGATGAAGAGGTCGTCGCGAAAAGAGGTGGGAGGACAACATAAAAGAATGGACCAATCTCCGACCAGAGGAGACGCATGCAGCGGACATCGACAGAGAGGGATGGCATAGGCTTGTGATGATGTCCTCATGTGTGCCCTAACTACCTCACCGGTTGCGGGATGACCTGACCTAGTCTGACCTGAGTCTTGAGTTTTGATTATGCCTCCTCCCTCGTTTGGCCAGTTTATCTGCCTCCTCATTTCTCTGCATCTTACATATGGGCATGTATCCAGTGAGTTTTCGCTCTGCTGAAAGTGTATCTGGTATCCATGAGTGCCCCAGACAGGCTGACTGTCAAATTAATTGTTTTTGTTTTTATGGTTCCCATGCAGTGTTTGAGCTATTCTTGTCAATGTGATTATCCCAGTGCATTGTCTGTCGCAGGTACATGTTTTTACTAGTGGGACATCAGCTATAAAACAAGAATCCAGAACTTAATCTGTTTTATGTTTCACAATATCTGTATTTTCAAGGTAATGTAGAAATGCGATTTATCTTAAAAACCGAGATTAACATCAGGCTATCAGTATTCAGGATAGCGTTAACAATGAAGCCGTCATTGAACGCTAGGGCTGTTACAAAAAGCTTACACTATATTATTCGGGGAGCGGAGACTAACGTCTGGTCAGGCTAAACATACTGATCAGACAATGTTAATAAGGGTCAAGCACAACATACTTACTTTAGCAGATCCCACTATTTTCCCTAGGGTTATTCTAACTTAGAACACTATCATACTTATCCACATCATCATGACCACACACTGCAAATAATATAGCACATAGCAGATGGCATATTTATTATTTAATACTCATACCAGAAAAATGAGTAGTGAAATTACAAACACAATACAATACATATCATCTTAACTAAGTATTCCTGTATTATATATATGTTAATATAAATATTAACTAAAGCGGAAATTTTAAGCACTAGCTCTTGATGGAATTCCCAACTATCATTACCCAGCACCCAGTTCTATTGCCTACACACATCACACACACATCTCTTTAACTGCATCTTCAACACACCTTTTCAAAAACTTCCTCACTCAAATCCCCTCAGACGGGCGTTCTGGGCATACCTCGTTCACAATGTGCCCTGCTTACAACATACGTTCAGATTATCTATTAATACAAAACTCAAATACTTATTTGAGCGATCCTGTTCTTTCACAAACATTTGTACAACAGTCTATCAATCGCTCCTCTATCAAATCGGTGAGTTAAACACACTCATCTCCTCTCCATCCAGCCTCCTGAGCTAAACTTTGTCTCGAGTTATGTACACTCAAGCAGAATCAGAGCTGACCAATGGAGCTCAGGGGTATGGCTCTATTCAGTCTTATTGGAACGAAATACTTTGTACACCTGTCACTCATTCTCCCACTACCCAAATCGGAACGCCAGTGGTCAGCACCTACCTGTCCACATTCTTTGCCCCAACTCTGTTTTTCTTTGTTGAGATGGTGGGTGACCTTGACACGCATTCAGGTACCTTTAAGCTTTAACATGTTCAGGTACCTTTGTTATCAGCAACCACATTACCCCTGTCCTAAACTCTCTTGCTCCGGTGGGAACTGTTACACATTACCTCCCTAAACTACAGATCGAAACATGGATGGTCATTTTTTTCCATCTGCCAAATGACCACAATTTTCATCTCCACTATCCAAAATGTAGACACCACTCCTGTTTACAACTCCATTCAAATTGTACCTGCATCCAAAAAAAACAATAATACACCATTTTCGTCTCCAATATTCATAATGTAAACACCACACCTGTTTACAACTTCTCTTACATCGTACCTGCACAAAAGACATCATTTGAAACATACAAACTTTTTGTAATGCATACATAATCAATACAAACAATAAAAACACTGGCTGGTCGTTTTTACAACACAAGCCACCACTTTTATATCGTTTTACAGTCAGACACACCCGATTATGTCCCTGCAGGACCTTTAGCTCATCAAAACAAAAAACACCTTAAGGAATTCTCCTTACTCATTGAGGTCAACATACCTCGCCCTGTATCCCGTGCAATGATCTAAGGAAACGACCCTTCATTGTTACACTCGAACAGTTCAGGTCAATTTTCCCAGGCGTCTCATTACACGCCTTTCCTACGACCCATGGCTGACGTCTCCCTTCCTACTAAGTCCTGTGAGGCCACTAACTTTCCTGGGCTTATCATCAGGCTAGTATTAGCGTCTCTCCTGACAGCTATCCCCTCTCAAAAAACGGCAAAATTCTTTTTGTTTCCCACAAAAACGATTTTTGACAACATATGTTATAGTCAATATTACATAACAATTTGCACACTCAAATTATTTAGCTACTGGTAAACTTAGTTTTCTCTTCAAAGACTCCACATACATGTGATAAAATATACACCATAACAAGTCAGTAACATCTATTGTTACAACACTAAGTCCCATTAAGTTAGCCAGCCCAGTGTCCAAACATGCTAGTTCTTGTTCTGCAACGCCTCCACCTTGGAATTAAGTTCTTTGTCCCAGCATGCTAGTTCTTGTTCTGCCACTCGTGGTAACCTCTGTTTGTGGAGGCCTATAGTCTGGGTGAGCTATACTTCTCTGTAGAGCAGTACCTAGATAAATGTTTTAATATCTCTAATCATGTTTACACAACAAACAACAACAAAATAAAGAAACATGCAATGCATACAATGTCTAAACCCAAAACCAAATACAAATGTCAAAATATTTGCACGCATACTCATGATATCAATATTTTAGTCAGTAAGTATCACACTTTGATACTGTCAGGATATGTAATAATGTTTAAACAAACCAAACAACCCATTAAAAAAATACAAGTCATACCATTGTCAAATCCAAACAAACAAATACAAATGTCAAAATATTGGCACACATAAAACATGACCATGCTATCATCCTTTCAGTCCTTAAGCATAAATCCTTGATACTTATGTCATGATACGTAATCATGTTTAAACAAACCAAACAACAATTTTTTTTTAAATGTAAGTCATACCATTGTCAAAAGCCAACAATCAAAAATTTTCAAAGTATTACCACGCATACACATGACCATGTGATATCCACTTTTCACGCCTGCTAGTGCCCCACATATCAGCACCTGTTAGTGTCCTTTTCAGCAGATACTAAACTATGTCTAAGTTCTAACTTATTCAGATACAAACTACTGCTAACTATGTCCAAAAAGCGAATCCTGGAGCTGTCGAATTGGGTAATGCTGTAACCCTAACTCGTCCTGGTGCATTCGTTGTTAAAGTTACATAGCTCCGTTAACTGTTGGCGTCTTTGTCACAGGGAACCAAAACCGAGTGTTGTGATCTAACTAATTCACCGCTGTTTCCCCAAACTCCCCCATCAAAGCCACCTTGTCCGCCCTGACCGAAATATCACGTGCACAGGTTACCCATGACGTAACATTACCTGGCGCCTCCCGTTACCCTACGTCTCCTATCCGTTCCGCTGATCCCAAATGTCCCTTTGATCTCGGTCAGACTGGCCGTCCCTTGCCACACATGGTTCGCTCATTGTCTGACGTGTACTTCAGACAACGATTTCAAAGGAATTTTTAACATCTGGTCATTCCTCAATTTTTACCTTACCCCCTAATTATTCGAATCTTAGTTTCCCAAAGATAACGGTAGATTAAACAAATTTATGGAAATGTGTACATTAACTGGAGTTTCTCATGATAGCCCCATATCTGTCATTACCATGTGGGTAAGTGTTACACGACTCTACCTAATTCCATTTCTGAATTCAGGCAATTTCTCCATGTTTTTGACTAGCGCCATCAAGCCTACTATCAAACGTTCCTTAGCAGTAATGCTTTCTTCAGACGGACTCTGCGCTCCATCGGATGTCTCTAATTGCTGGGGGGGGGGGGGGGGTTTCATCCTGTGAAACGCCCATCGCAGTTGTCTGGTCTGCTTGATCTACGGTTATTTGGTTCGTATCCACCGGGTCCCAGGTGGTGTTACGTACAGTTACATCATCCGCTACTTCAGCCTTCCGTTCATCTGTATTCAATATTTGTGGGAAAGACGTTTCCCACTGTTCGCTTGACCGTTGGCTTCTCTCGAACTGAGATCTTTTCATCTTTGCTTCGATAACTGGTTTGCTGTCCTGGCTGGGGTTAACCTGTCTTTCCCTTTTCTTCGTTTTTCTTAGAAACGCTGTTCCTCTCATCTTGGCTGCACGAGTGTTCTTGCACGGTGCGTCCGTTTCGCATTCTAACCGTGCGTCATTCCTACTTCCTTCCTCGGTGGCTGAAGGGTTTTCCCTTCCTTCGGTCTGCTCGACCACTTTTCTCGCATGGCTAGGACCTGGCGTGGGTGAGTACGAAAGTGGTTTTTTTTTAGCCGCGTGGGTATCCCAGAGTGGTTGCTTAGCCCCAGCGTTCATCTTTCCTTCTGACTACATGGACAGCCCAGCGGTGCTTGGAGCTGTTGGCATGGTGTATGACATCCTTGACATGTAACATTACCTGGATGCCCCTGTTGTGTAGGCCCATCTGACGCTGTTACATAAGTGATAGGCTTACGAGCCGGCTCTCAAGCGATGCTAGTGTTGTTCTTAGATGATAATTATAACGAAATATGATGATGAGAAAGATGGAAATAAGATGGAAAAAAGTAGAAGCAGTATGCGGTTTATTGATTCACCTCCAGTTCTAGTGCTAGCGGGTGAGCCCGGCAAGTGTCACGAGTCCATTTAGACCTGTTTCCGTAACGCGACATAGTTTTGTAAGCAGCATCTAGTTGCTTGCGCATCTGAACGAGCTGGGATGGCAAAGTTACTGCTGATGCTGATGATAAGGACTGCGAAGACAGGGTTGGCCAGAGTGGTTTGTACCGCTTGTATAACATCGATGACGTAGGCGTCAGTAGCAGGGTCACCACCAGGAGGAAGGTCGTGTCTAAATAGAAGAAGAAAACGTAGAATAATCGTCTAAATAGCTTTTAATTGTTCGTGCAGCAAACAAAACAAAACAAACACAATAAAACCAATTGTGACGGCGTATGTTCCCATTGCTGAGATACACAAAAAGGATTTAAAGGAATGGTGAATAAAGGTCGCTTGCTCCTGTAGTAACAACGCAGTGTACATGTAGCATTTTTTATTTACCTTGTACAGAAAAACAATATTTGCTGAATCGTGGTTTTGAACCCGTATCCGCTTGGTCATGTGATCGGTATCCAAATCGTACGGCCACCTGCTACTCTTGCAACTAACTAGCTTATGTCCAATTAATTTCTGCAGAAACTGTCTTGTAAGTGTATGTAAGAGCTTGGACATATGTTTGCTGTAAAAGCCTGAATACATGTTTGCTGTAAGAACTTGAATATATGTTGGCTGTAAGAGCCTGTATACATGTTTGCTGTAAGAGCTTGTACACATGTTTGCTGTAAGAGCATGAATACATGTTTGCAGTAAGAGCCTGGATACATGTTTGCTGTAAGAACTTGACTATATGTTTGCTGTAAGAGCTTGGATACATGTTTGCTGTAAGAGCTTGATTAAACGTTTGCTGTAAGAGCATGGATACTAGTTTGCTGTAAGAGCCTGAATACATGTTTGCTATAAGAGCTTAGATACATATTTGTTGTAACAGCTTGAATACATGTTTGCTGTAAGAATTTAGATAAATATTTGCTGTAAGAGCTTGGATACATATTTACTGTAAGAGCCTGGATACATGTTTGTTGTAAGAGTTTGGATATATATTTGATGTGGTATTTACGTGACTTATTGTTGTTTTACTTGGCCTATGAATTTATGTACACAGGCAATAGTTTATTTTGACATAATCAATGGATGTATACATAACATGTTGTTGGTTTTTTTTTTACATTACCTATTGGTTCTTACATATCCTATTGTTGCTGATTTTTGTTGTACATAATAAATGGAATTTAATATGACCCACAATTTTGATTACATAACATGAATTTTTGCAAGGCTTATATGTTTTTACTTAACCTATGGCTTTACGTGACATTTTTTAAATATGGCCTGCTGTTCTTTATATGATATATGGTTTATACATTCCCTATTTTTATTTAACCTTTAGGTTGTTTTTTTCCGCGACCTATAGTCTTTTTAAATGGTCTATGGGTTTTCTACATTGCCTATAACTTTTTCCCATGACATGTGCTATTTACATGACTTTTGGCTTTTCGTCTCACACGCGCACGCGCGCACGCACACAAAATGCATATACTTGCACAAATACACACACATTCAAACCAACTCCTCCATTAACTCTGGGGTTATGTTCCTGAAAACCATTTAATCGAAAACATCTTTAAGTGAAACCAATTTTTTCATAAACACGAAATATAATTTTGTATCTACGTTATATTACTGGCAAAACATTAACCTCCCCCCCCCCCCCCCCCCCCCTACACCCACACCTAACCCCCACATCAAGCCTTGCGACAGGTATTTCAATTTGAACGCTGCCAGTATCTTGCAATTTTGACATGTTCAATTTAATTGAGAGCTTTTGCCTGTATGGACAATAACGAACATGGAGGCGAGCGGATGTTGATTCTCTATCCAGCTGTATTACCCATTACGCCGTAACATGCCCAATACATTTCCTACGGAAACCGTAACTATAATTCTGGGCAAAACAATATTTCACTTTAATTTAAATTACATCATTCAACTCTCTCATGTGTAAGCAAAAGTTGACCGATGCAAGGAGGTAGGCTCTTATCAATATACATTTCCTGTTTCATGGCGTAGGGTGTAAAGGGTTTACAAGTTTTCCATTTGTTTTCCATTATAGCACTAGTGTTGCGAGGCAACTTCGAAGTAGCTAATGCAGTTAAACTTGGAGCACATACTTAATTATTTCTGTATTTTCACGGTTTGCTCGTACAGTTGTATTCTCAAGCCAAGAGCTTTAACTATTTTAATAGCTCGCTGACCTTCTGTAAATGTCGTTAACAACACTAATTTAACTTTTAGTGTCAGACATTCCCTCTATTTTTCAACTCTCTTATTTAACCTGTCACGACTGCTGTCCATTTGCGTGGACTTCTATTTCTCATATTTTAACTTCCCCATAACCTAGAGAGTTTAAATTGTGTACACAGCCCCTTCTAGAGCGACCTATTAATTCATAAAAATTTCACTCCTGAATTTTTTTTTTTTTAAAACGTCTCAGTATAGATTTAAAAAAACACCGTTTTTTCCTGAAAACGTAAATTAACGAAAATATTAACTTGAAACCACATACAGCAATGATGCACCGCGACCCGCGTGTCTGCATCCTGAATTATCTCCAGTCGTTTTGACTTATGTCTTTCCACTGGCCAAGATAGTTCGGGACCAGAGAGTGATATTGATGACCAAAGCAACTTCATCCTTACTATAATCCAAATACAGCGTAAGTTATATCATCAAGAAGGAAACAAAACCGCTCCCACGTTGGAATTACAAACGAGCCGACTGGGACAGATTTGCAATCCTGACAGATGGGCTGTGTGAAACCATCAACACACGAAACACCAAAATGAAGCCCATGGTAGAGAGCCTAAGCAAGGCAATAATGCAAGCCGCCACCGAAACCATCCCAAGAGGAGCTAGGAAAAACTATAAGCCCTACTGGAATGATGAGTTGCAGAAAGTGGAAGATGCAGTAACAAATGCTAGGAACATGGCAGAGCGAGAAAAATCCATGGAGGCAAACATCGCCCTCAAAGCCGCCGCGGCGAAGTACAAACACACTCTCAAGCAAACAGCAAGAGAAAGCTGGAAAAATAAAACGGAAAGTCTAAACCTGGACAAAGACGGGAACAAGCTATGGAAGCTAGTCAGAGCCATGAACGACGAAACCCCGTCAAATAAACAAATTACTATCAAGCAGGGCGAGAACTTGATCACAGGTAAGAAAGCCGCAAACGCCTTTGTCGATCACTATGCCAGAGCAAACCACATCGAGGTCCCTGCAGATAAGCATACAGACATTAGCGAAGAGCTAAAGGGACACGAAAACATGAATACGGCTCCTGAAGAGCACATGATGGCCAAACTAACAATGCGCAAAATGGAAGAGGCTATGAGAACACTAAAGAAAAGGAAATCTCCCGGAAAAGACGGGATAACAAACGAAATGCTGATGGGGCTGGGCCAAACAGCGAAGATGAAACTGCTATCGGTCCTGAACCAAAGCTGGAAAAGGGGAATTGTACCACAGGCATGGAAAGATGCAATACTGGTACCAGTACCAAAAACAGGAAAGGACAAAACAGATCCAAATGGATACAGGCCCATAAGTCTACTGAGCTGTGTCGGCAAGCTGATGGAACGGATGATAAACACCAGACTGATGTGGCATCTGGAAGAAAAACGAATACTAATTCCACAGCAAGCCGGCTTTAGACAGCACAGATCCACTGAGGACCAGGTCATCCTCATAGCCCAGGAGATAAAAGAAGATGCCTACCAGGCACAGAAACACACAGTAGCTGTTTGGGTGGATCTGGAAAAGGCATTTGACAAAGTCTGGAAAGATGGACTTAGAGTCAAGCTAAGAAGAAGTGATGTCTGTGGGAAGATGTACAAGTGGATCAACCACTACCTCAAATAAAGAACGGCCAGAGTCCAAGTACAAGGGCAGATGAGCAAAAAGGTGACACTCGAGCAGGGAGTACCCCAAGGGGGAGTATTGTCACCCACACTCTTCCTGGTATATATAAACGATATTACAGAGAATATACCAAGAAGAGTCCATAGCTCAATGTTTGCAGACGATCTGGCTATGTGGACCTCTGAAAAGAATCTCACCATAGCAAGAAATCGGATGCAGACGGCCCTAACATCGCTGGAAGAGTGGGCGAACTCATGGCTGGTCAAAATAAACGAGGAGAAAACCACATGCACAATATTCTCGCTTTCATTAAAACCCCAAAGTACCAAATTAAGTCTAAATGGCAAAATCCTGCAGCCAAACGACAACCCAACCTATCTGGGAGTCACATTTGATCGGCGCATGACATGGAAAAGTCAGATTGAGAGAAACCGAATGAAAGCCAGAGAAAGAATGGCAATCATGAGGAAACTTGCTGGCACAAGCTGGGGAGCAGACGAAGGCATACTAAAGAAACTGTATACTGGAAGAGTGAGACCAGTTCTCGAGTATGGCATTGCGGCATGGACAACAGCAGCGAAGGCGGACTTCGATAAAGTTAACAAACTTCAAAACCAAGCCATGAGAATTATAACAGGTGGCATGAAGTCAACGCCAATTGTAGAACTTGAAAAGATTACAAAACTGCAATCCATGACCGATAGAAGAGACTGCAGAGCCCAGCTGCAGTCAGAGAAACTCCGAATACTAACGGACCATCCAATGCACCAGAGACTAAACAATTTGGGCAAATGGGAAACTAAAGCGGAGAAACTTTGCAGAAATAGCCAAAGCAAAGACGCACGAAGATCCCATAAACGCACTAACAACACCAAAACCCATCACTTCTGTACGAAAACCTACCTGGAGGCAGGATATATTTCCAGAGGTGGTAGAAAATATACCAGGTATTGGAAACAAAAACTGCCAGACTGAAAAAAAAGGAGAGATACTACCCTAAGCTTCATAACGAAAAGCTACCCAAGCATGGACTGGACCCATGCATACACCGACGGTTCTGTAACAAACACTACACAGAACGGAGGGGCAGGAGCATTCCTGAACCTACCAAATGGCAGAAAAATAACACTGTCATTCGCTACTGGTAAGTACACAAGCAATTTCAGAGTGGAGGCAGAGGCACTGAGGGCGGCAGTGGAAGAAATGGTGACACACAGTGAAAATGAGAGCTATATAGTCCTGCTGACAGATGCTCTCGCCGTAGTCACAGCGCTAAAAAGCCAGAAAAACACTGAGCTTAATGACTTAAGAGCAGCACTCTGCAAACTGTGCCAGCAGTCCGCACCAAAAAGGGTAGTGGTACAGTGGGTTCCGTCACACTGCAACATCCAAGGCAACGAGGAGGCAGACAGACTGGCAAAAGAAGGTGCAAGACTACCACAAACAGATACCAGTATGACGTACGAAGAGTCAAAACGGCTTATCAAAGCCAGATACATGACCAAATGGGAAACCGAACATACTGGTTACACCAAAAACGATGCCTATTACCAGTTGAACCGAAGAGAGCAGGTCGTTGTCTTCAGACTTCGCACTGGCCACAACAGACTGAGGTACCACCTATTCAACAAATTGAAGATACGGTGTACCGACGAATGCCCGTGCGGTACTGGTAAAATGACCGCTGAACATCTGCTGCAGAACTGCCCGACATACGAGGATCAGAGAGAGCAGATGTGGCCATTACCAGTGGAACTGCAAGACAAGCTCTATGGCAGTGGCGAGAGCCTCAGGATGACCGCCGCTTTTTTCGAAAAAATAATGGTTACTGTCTGACTGTGTACGCAGAAGAAGAAGAAGAAGACATTATCAAGACAAAACCGTCTAATGATGTCACCATCATCCCCTGCGATTGGCTACTAACTTTTATATGGCACGATAAGTAATCATTGTTCTTGGGTTGAATTAAATAAAATTAGGTTTATAAATGAATGTTTGAAGATAATCAACCAACTACCGACCAATAATAAACAACTAAGACGCCTGAACGTATTACTGACACACTGAACCATTAACAGTCAGCTATGTATATTTTTTTCTTCCTTTTCTCAACAACGTCATAACGATACGACATTAATGGAAGAGATGCGGGAGTTGTGTATGTGTGTCTGCGTGGCTATGTGTGTTTTGTTGTTGTTGCTGGTTGTTGTGTTGTTTAATGCCCACAGTGAGTAAGTTTACTCTTTTGTGCGCCCTGAAAAGGACGTTAAGTTGCGGGTTGTAGTAGCTTTCCTCACATCGCGAGCATGCTGATGAAGGGGAACTACGGTTCTCCAGGCAGTTGTGCTATGCTTAGCTTCATGTGCGTGGCGCTCACTACTATGAGGATCACCAATGCATACGATGAGTTTGATTGCTATTTAGCGTGACCTTGAAAGGTCGTTAAGTGGCTGGTTGCAGTAGCTTTTCTCACATCGCGAGAAAGCTGCTGAAGGTATACTGGGGTTCTTGATGAAATTCTGCTATGCTTGGCTTCAGCTAGATGTCGCTCACTACTACTGGGATCACGTCGTTGTCAGTATGTTCACCTTACCCTGACAAACATAGTCTGATCCGTATATTTTACTGACCAGACATCATTCTCAATTCGTCCAAGGTGTGTGTATGTGTGTGTGTGTTGTGTGTGTATATATATATATATATATGTATATATATATATATATATATATATATATATATATATATATATATATATATCTTCGACACACTTTTGTCGCCATACACTGCCTGCATTCTGCGTTGAATGTCAAATGGTCGATATCCTTCAGCTGTTAAAAATCGAATCACCGATCGCTGATCAACTCTGGACGGATTCCGTATCACACCGGCAATGTTTTCAACGGTATGATGAAGAAACTTTGAGTCGGAAGATAAAATTTTGCAAACTTGACCGTTGGTATGTGCTGTTTACACCAAATGTGACGTCATCATGCGTTATGTACGTATGTTCATTTCTTGCAGTTTGATCCGGGTTAAATTGAACACGCCACGTATGTAAGTGTGTGCGTGCGTGCGTGTGTACCTGCGTGCGTGCGAGCGATCGTTGCGTGCGTGCGTGCGAGCGAATATGCATATATGTATGTATGTATGTATAATAGAAGATAAAGGTCGTCCTTCAGCAGACTGAACACTGGTCGGGAGTGTCAGAGTCGTCAGTATACTAAGCCACAGCTTGTGTAATACGGCGTAGCAGGACATTCCATGCTGGCTTTTCCCTCTCTAGCCGTAAGGCAGGTGCCTATGTACCGCTGGATAACATGGAACGTGATGGTTGTGAGAGTTTAACCCGGTACCATTAACACAAAAAAGCAAGCGCTACACTAATTTGATATTATCAGAAATTTGTATTTTGTAAATTCATGACACAAAAAAATAATATTTTTAGCAGCGCATTTCAGTTAGTGATGTCACAGAATAGGCCACTTTTTAACTATTGAGGCATGGCTTACTTTAGATAGGCCGTCTGTCTCACCGAGAAAATTCCTTTGAAACGTCACATTGCAAGGCCGACTAAATCACGGAACTCATTTTGTACCATGGTTTATAATTAATCCATGCCCCACACGGAAAAATAAAACAAATTCACGGTACAGAACACAACGAATCACCGCTGGGAGCGATTCTTTCACAGAATCATGCCCTGAAACCAACTGCATATCCATCTTTGTTTCCCGAAGACTCTATTATAGTTGCACTGATAGTCGGCACATGAAAGTTCCGTTATTTAGTCAGCCTTGGAATGTGAAGTTCCAAAGGGACTTCTCCATAAATCAGAAGATCTAAACCTACGTTAGGCTGTAGTTGTGAGATGTCAAACATTCTGCGAGAATAGACGAGAATTTGTGTACAGCAGAATTGCATGATTCATGCTGTCAGACGATGTAATAACAGCCACGTCATCTAACCCTAACTATATTCGTTACCGCTCTCAAATCTGAATAAAACCATCTTTTCTACACTTCTCTCTTTATCTCAGTCGTTATTTATTTAAAATAAAATTATATAATTATATCCTCCCCTTAACCCGAAAATGGAATGCCTATTTATAGTCAGCTGTCAAATATGTACTATGGGAACTCAGGGAACTCTGTTCGGGGTGAATTAAGACACACTTACAGTTTCATAATTTAAATTACACATTCCACAGATGCTGTTCTGAAGATAAATAAAAGTAGAACACAATGCCCCAGAAACACATAATGCCCAAAGCAGGGCATCAAGCTAGGAGAGGAATTCATCAGAGATATCAATTCCTATATTTACCTAGGCCAAGAGATAAATACCAACCACAAAATCGACAACGAAATCTCTAGACGACAAAAAGCAGCTTGGCTTTCCTTTAACCTCATTAAGCCAATACGCCAAGTGATGAAAGACACCGAAGCAAGGCCGCCCACTTTCACGTCCATAGTCATTCCAACAGGGATTTGCGGATGCGAAGTATGGAACTTGCGCAACACAGATGTTGAGAAGCTCAGAGCCGCTCAGAGAGCAATGGAACTGAGCGTACAAAAAATGTCGATACGGGATCAAATCTACAACGAAGAAATTCAAACTGTGTTTCGGGACGTTGTGGAAGCGGCAATATCACGAAAACATCGTTGGGCCGGACATGTGGTACGCATGCCTGACAACAGATAGACACCTATAACAACGTTGTGGTGGTCATATGCCTGTGCGATGGCAAGACGAACTGACCAAAGATCTAGGCCCGCTTTGGTACAGCGATGCTTCCTGGCACATATGCCGGACTGATGCCAGGATAATGTGATAATGTGGTCCACAGTTGTTTTATTGTTATTATTAATGTTCTGGTAATAATGAAATCACATTTAGTCTCTTCCACTATGTCGCCCACCAGAAAACTGGAAGAATTGACCCGGATGCTTTCCTCTGAACTACCATCTAACGAAACATCCTTCTGGAAATGGACTTGTTACAGAAATTAACAACACCCATTTTTTTGGCCTGTTAGCATATCCGGTTCATTGAATGCCTTTTCTGAGAAATATTGATTATTTCCAGGAAAAACCTTCTTTTAGAGGTTCTCATATTAGACATATCTGATATTTATATTGTTTGTTTTGCTTCGTTGCTCCATTGCTGGCATTGAGGGAAACAGATAAGTCTAACTCTTGTAATTAGATATGATATTCCTACTCCTAAACGAAATGTTACTTACGTGTATTTCATTACTTGACGCAAAGCAAAGTTCGCAGGAGCGGCTAGCGTTCTCGTTGGAGATGTGGGCTCTCAATCATTCTTTCAAATGAGCTTACCTGTGGCATACGATACGTTGAGGAATACGTCTCTTGGCATGTGCGGTTAACAGCAAAGAAAGAGCTTTACTGATTCACTCTGTAGAGCCAATATATTGGCATGCAAACTTTCTTACAATCCCACAGAACCGATACATTGACATGCAAACTTTGTTACAATGCCACAGAACCGATATATTGGCATGGACTATTAGCATATTTATATTCAGTAGCGAAGCGCTAGAAAAGACAAGAAAGGCTGAACTATCCCAGAAGTTTTGTGAAAAATTAGAGAAGACATCCTTTCGCATAAAAACAGATGTGAAATAAATTAGAAATTTAAATTGTTACGGTCATTTATGTTTAAGAGTCGTAACATGTTAGCAAACTCGCGAAGCGAAAGTGAATTTATCATTTACTATTTTTTTTTAAATAAGCTGATTGCGTCCAGCTTAACACAGCATAGCAATTAGGTCAGTTTGTAGCTAGGAGAAGGTCTTTAGGGTGCTATTATTTTTAGTCAACAAGACACAAATTAGGCCGACATTCCCTGACGGAGAGTGGTACATTCAAAGCTTTCAAAGTCTGTTTCAAATATTATTTCAGTGCAGTTTTGTTTAGTTTTGCGATTTCAATGTTATTATTTTATTGAATTGCGTGAAGTTGTGGTATAATATCAGTAATGTTTCAGGATTTAGGGAAAATACCGTACACAAAAAATTGGAAACGCTGTAGATATCAACAATGATTCTTTCAATTCTGTTGACTTTATGTCAAAAACAATATTGATGCTTTGTCATTTGAACAAAAAGTGCATATAAAAGGAAAAATAACAAGACCAAAATGAGATATTTCACAAAAATATGTTAAATATACAAGAACGTTTATAGGAAAGTGGTCATTGAAACACAGATGGATAACAGGAAACAAATAAAACAAACGTGTTATTGCTATTATTGTCTTATGTTTGGGAGAAGGAACCTTCGAGTAAAAATTGTCATTCGACATTAAAAAATGGTATACTTAAATTTCATTATCAGAAATGTAAAGGTAGATCCAATTTCTACAGACTTCGATCCTTTCACAATAGGTGATACCCGGAAATACGATGTTCTGACGACACAGTTTTGTTCTTTAACAGCGACAAGGGCCTAGAACAAATAATTACATGTGCAGAAACATAGTGAAGCCCAAAATCTCTACTAGCATACAAAGAAAACAAAGATAATGACAACTGATAAGAGAAAACTCCAACCTGAAATCGAGATAGCTGACGAAGAGATTGAAAATGTTTAACATTTTTAATATCTGGGATCAATACTGAACAACGATGGAGACTGTACAAAGGAAGTAATAAGAAGACTGAATGCAGAAGATAAGGAGTATGCAGAACTTATGGCATAACACAAACAAAGAACTAAAACTAACGATCCTAAGAACACGCATTTTTCCTGTGGCAACCTATGGATGTGAAACATGGACGATTACAAAAGCAATAAGAGCGAAGATCGGTGCTTCTGAAATACAGTGCCACAGAAGATTCCCTGAAAATCCTGTGGACAAAGAAAGAAACAAACAAATCCATCCGGCAAGACCTGAATGTAGAGGAGAATTGGTTCCTAAATGACGTAATGACCCGAAAACTGAGGTTTTTTTGGACACGTCAAACGAGACAACGGACTAGAGAGAGTGGTTATGGAATGCATGGTCACTGGAGGCAGGGGCCGACAGAAAAGACGATGGACCCAGAACATCAGGGAGACGCTGGATTTGAACCTTGAGGCAGGCCGGAAGAGTGGCGAAAGATAGTTTCCTACAGATAGGCTGTCATGAGAGCGACATTCTGCATAGGACATGCTACATGATGATGATGATACTTAAAGCTTAAAAGCATTAAGTATGCCCCTTTGTGTTCATGACTCAGCTTACCCTAAAAGTATCATCACGCTTCGCTACTGCTTATATTTAAAAGTTTCTTCACTAACAATTTCCTCCAAATTTACAAACATTTCTATACTTCCTACCAGGAGTTTGAAATGTGAAAAATATGTGTGTCCAAAAGTACACAATATTCTGCAGTGAATGAGTTGAACCATCGCATTGAAGACGTATGCTGTAGGGTTATTGGAAATATATGTAGATGTGGTATTTTGAGCTGAGTAAATGGCTGACTGGTGGATGATACTGCTGCAATAAATGAACCAACTATCCACAGACTACAGAATTGTGAAATTGACGTGAGTCAAATGGGAAGGAAGACTAACATCTGGTCAGGCAATATATACTGATCAGACATATTAATCAGGGTCAGGCAATATATACTGATCAGACATGTTAGTCAGGGTCAGGCAATATATACTGATCAGACATGTTAGTCAGGGTCAGGCAAAATATACTGGCCAAGACCCTCACCTCGTCTTCCTCGTTGCCCTCACTGGAAACGGCTGTTTTCATGGAAGTCTGGCTAGCAAGGTGAGGGATCGACGTGATCTCCGTAGTAGTGAGCGATACGCAGATGCAGCCAAGCATAGCACAACCGCCTCGAGGATTTCGGTCCACTTTCATCAGTACGCTCGGGTTGTCAGGGAAGCTAATTGCAACCTGCCACTAAATATCATTTTCAGGGCGCACAAAAGAGTAAACCTAATCATTGTAGGCACTCGAAACAAGAACAACAACAACGTGAGCCATACATAGAATGCGCCGGAGATGGCGGAAATGGAGTATAGAATAACCAGCGAGACACAGTAATCAACAGTATTAACACTTTTTCCCCCTTTCTTGAAAGACACTGGACGCTCACGGTTCTTCCTGGAGTGCAGTAACGTCGATTCCGAACCGAACAACACAATCCGCATTGACAACCGTAACACTTTTCAAGAAACATACTCGCCTTCGCCGCCTACAGCAGCGTCACTGACACTAAGACAAATGGTGATCCAACATTTTTGGGTATCTCATAGATTTGTTCTTCGTCGTCTTTCTGTTTTCTCTGGTACCCTTCTCTGCAGGTCAATCAAGACTGCAGAAGGGCTTCTATTCACCGCGTGATGTATAAAAATAGAAGCGTCCAATCTTGCCTCCGACGGACAAATAAATGAATTGGACAACTTGAGACTGAACACGAGCAGTGAGATATTGGAATGTGTGCAAATCAGAAAATTGATATATTGGAAACGATGCGTGGGTGGCACTTATGAGATTTTAAGACTGGAGAATAATGCTTTGCCGACCGGATACATTGACTGCAGTTATCAGTGATTGGATGATTTAAGGAGAAATAAATGAATCGAAGCTGCGGTGGTACTGAAGGTTAAAAGTCGATTAAATACACGTACAGGAAATGGCTTTGCTTACACACTTACACACACACACACATACATACATCCATCCGTCCGTCCATCCATTCGCCCGTCCGTCCGTCGCACACACACACACACACACACGCGCACGCACATACATACATACATACATACATACATGCATACATACATACATATATGTATAGACGAGATTATATATATATATATATATATATATGGGGGATTCCGTGGCGAAGTGGTTAAGCCGTCGGCCTCGTGATCATGTGGTGTGGGTTCGGACTCGGGACTCCGCGGTCTTTTTCACGGGTGCTGGATGCGGAGTCCCCTGCATCTCGTAGTCGCCCTCTAGTCGTCTTGTCCTTGACTTGCCACTGGGGTCGGGCGGCACGAGACGAGAGAGTGAGGATAAAAAGTAGCGCGGTTAATCCTTACTAAAAATAGCGCTAGCAAAATTAATTATGCCATATATATATATATATATATATCACTTGGACAGGTAGAAATAAGAATACAAGTTTTGGAGAAATTAGGAGTACAAATAGAATTATTCAACAGTTAAGATATTTTCGTCATATCAAAAGACATGACAACTTACATGAAACCAGTACTGATAGAACACGTAGAGAGAAATTTGATAGAAGGAAAACAGCGCAGTAAATGGAAGGATAATATCAAGAAATGAAATATATTGTACTTTCAAGGCACCAGACAGATGAAATGTCAGGATCCACTGAAGCGTGCCGTCGTTACTGAGTTGGCAAACTAAACAGAATCGTATCAAATGGAAATATCGTGGCCATATTTTGCTATACATGTGAGTCATTGCAGCCTATATTAACAATTCGCATAATATTATCCCATGGTTAATCCCACGTCTAATTCCACATTACAATATGTTTGTGTTTCACTTAGTCTGGTCTAGCTTGAGAGACACTGCTCGTATCCTTGCTACTGCCAGCACAGTTCTTGGAACTAATACAAACTCTTCTACTTTGACAGTGAATATACGAGAAAGGAGAGAAAACTCTATATGGATGTAACGACGAGGCAAACTAAAAAACATTTCAGAGTTCCAGTACAATCGACCTTCGGTGAGAAGGAAGATTCTCATCTGATTTCGACCAGTACAATCAACCTTCGATGAGACGGTGGAACCTCATCCAATTTCGGCCAGTACAGTCAACCTACAATGACACGATGGAACCTCATCAGATTTCGGCCAGTACAGCCAACTTACAATGAGATGGTGGAACCTCATCAGATTTCGGCCAGTACAGCCAACTTACAATGAGATGGTGGAACCTCATCAGATTTCGGCCAGTACAGCCAGCCTACAATGACACGATGGAACCTCATTAGATTTCGGCCAGTACAGCCAACCTACAATGACACGATGGAACCTCATCAGATTTCGGCCAGTACAGCCAACTTACAATGAAATGGTGGAACCTCATCAGATTTCGGCCAGTACAGCCAACCTACAATGACACGATGGAACCTCATCAGATTTCGGCCAGTACAGCCAACCTACAATGGCACGGTGGAACCTCATCAGATTTCAGCCAGTACAGCCAACTTACAATGAGACAGTGGAACCTCATCAGATTTCGGCCAGTACAACCAACTTACAATGACACGGTGGAACCTCAACTGATTTCGGCTAGTACAGCCAACCTACAATGAGACGGTGGAACCTCAACTGATTTCGGCCAGTACAGCCAACCTACAATGACACGGTGGAACCTCAACTGATTTCGGCCAGTACAGCCAACGTCCGATGAAAAGCCAGATCCTCATCTAATCTCGGTTAGCGCAACCAACCACATCGATGCAGACATTTACTAACGTACTTTCCGTGTCCAAACACCATGTCACATGGCATCTGTCCAGTATTCAGCAACTTGAACTGCCTTGTCGTTCGCCTCCATCATGTCGTTCATCTCACAGGTTTCAGGGAGGTTGGGGCAGGTCATCAGATGATCTTGGTCCTGAACTGCGCCGCATTCACATGTGTCGACATCTGAGTATCCCCATTTCTTCAAGTTCGCTCTGCATCTTGAGACACCAGTTCGAAGTCTGTTCATTGTCTTCCACACAGCGTAGGGCAGGTGGTGTCCAGGCGCAGCCTCTTCCTTGAGCTCTACCCATGGATCCTGCATTGTTTCGATGCGTTGATCTTCCGGGCTTGTCTGGTTGGTCTCTGTCGATTTTAAGAAACTGTGTCTTGATTTAAGTCTTGTTGCTTGTTCCTCATGGCCAAACATGGGTGTCGGGTCGTTTTCTTGTTTCTCTCGTTCGGTTTCCGCAGCTACACCTCTTCTTATATCAGGTGGTGCAATGCCAATTAAGGGATATATTTTGTTTGTGGGGGTGGGTTTAAGGCACCCCGACACTATCCTGCCCATCTCGTTCACTGCTGTATCAACTTGTTTTTTCTCATTTTTCCAGACTGGGGCTGCATATTCCGCTGCGGAAAGGCACAGGGCAATCGCTGATGTGCGTAAGACTGATGGCTGAGCACTCCAAGTTGTGCCAGTCAATTTTCGGATAATGTAGTTTCTCGCACGTACCTTACGCTTTGTCTCCTGACAGTGTGTCATATAGAATAATGTGCGATCCAACTTTACACCCAGGTATTTGAGAGCCGGGCAGTGTTCAAGATCCTGTCCTTGCCATCTGATCCGCAGTTCTCTGTTTGCCTCTCTGTTCTTGAGATGATAGGCGCATACCTGAGTTTTGCTAGGGTTGGGTTTTAGTTGGTTTTCCCGATAATACTCTGCGAGGTCATTCAGAGAGCGTGTTAGTTTACCTTCTACCTCCTCGAAGCCATTAGCCTGAGCAGCGACTGCTGTGTCATCAGCGTATATAAATTTCCTTGTGTTTATATCCATAGGCTGGTCATTGGTATAGATGTTGTATAGCATGGGAGCAAGAACACTTCCTTGACCCAGGCCGTTGGTTTGATTTCGCCATCTGCTCTCTTCATTCCCCAAGGTTACATAGAATCGCCTGTTTTGAAGTAAGCATTTGATTATGTTAGACTGACGCCAGTCTTTTGTCATATTGTATACCTTTGCCTGCAACCTACGATGATTTACTGTGTCGTAGGCAGCGCTTAGGTCTATATATGCCACTCTAGTCACCTGGTTGCGCTCGAAACCATCCTCTATTAGTTTTGTCAAGTTGAGGATTTGACTACTGCAAGATCTCCTAGGTCTGAATCCAGCTTGTTCCTGGATCAGCCTCGAGTCTATCCAGGGAGAGATGCGGTTCAGGATCATCCTTTCAAATACATTGTATAGGTGGCATAAGAGCGACACTGGTCGACAATTCGTTGGGTCTGTTGGAGTTTTCCCAAGCTTTAACAGGGCAACCACGTGTGCTTTCCTCCAGATTTTGGGAATATTCAAGGATTCCACGCAAATGTTCATGAGATTTAGTAGCCAATTGATTGTTATTGGTCCAAACTGTTTTATTTGCTCTGTTCTCAAGTCGTCGGGGCCGGCTGCTTTATTGGATTTTGTTTGCTTTATTGCTGCACTTAATTCTTCAATTGTGAAAGGTGCGCCCAGTATATCACTCTCTACCTCGCGTTGTCGTTGGGTCCTTGTTTGTCCCGTTTTACAGTTGGTTTTGCCATTCATCAGTAATTGGTGGGCCACTTGGTTAGGAGTAACTTGCGTTATCCCAGGGGGAGCACATGTTGGGTCATTGCTTAGGTTCTTAATGAGTTTCCATGCTCGCCTGCTGTTTTGCTTCATGTCCAAGTCTACCACAAGGCTACGCCACTTTTGCGTTTTGAATTCTGAGAAGGCATGAAGATCTTCTCCAGCCTGGATGGTTTCCTCGCCGAAAGGGTCTGTTTCGAACAGCAGTTTATATTGCTCGTACAGTGCCTTTGAGTCATCGTTTAATCAAGGTATGTGCTGTTATCGGCATCCTCGTGGGATATGTCTTTTGGAGATTGATTTGGTTAATTCTATAAAAGCGTCATAGTTTGCAGGCTTAGGTTCTAACTTGGCCACCTCTGTGTCTAGGTCACGTATAAATGGGACCCAGTTGGCACGTTTGAAATTAAACCGTCTTTTGAAGACTACGTTCTTTGGTTCGACCATTGCTTTAACACTACATATAATGGGTCTATGTTGCGTTCTTTGAATAGTTTCTCCCATGTCTTTTTTCACATGATTAAATATTTGAGTACTGACAAAAATATTGTCAGGATTATTTCCCCTTTCCCATCTGCCACTGTGAAAAGAGGCTGGTAGTTTTGGGTCATGTAAGAGTAGTAGGCCGGTGTTCTCAGCCCAACTCACTCATTTTTCACCATTGACGTCTGTCTCATTGTATTCCCATGCCGTGCTGTGGCAGTTGAAATCGCCCATGATTATTTTGGTTTTCCGGGTTCTGAAATTGACAGATTCTTGAAACTCGAAATCGTCACTGGGAGGCTTGTATATTGACGTCACTGTGCAAGCCTTGGTTTGAATTGTAATAGTCTCTATATTTCCTCCATGAGACTGATACACTGATTCGATGTCTAGGTCTGTTGAGGCGAACAGAGCGCTTCCATATTTTTCATGGGGTGTCTCCGCAACAAGTTTCATTCCCTGTATATTCGGTCTTTGACCAGCGATTGCGCGATGGGTGCCTTGGACCATTAGGACATCACAATTACGCTGTTTACATATCTCGGATAATATTGTTTCCTTTTCGCTGGTTAGTCCCTCGATGTTGATTGAAATCAACACGAGTGCTGGTTTGTGAATTGGTTTATGATTCATGGTGGTTTGGTGCTGAAAGAATTAGCCAACTGATAGTTGTTTCCAGAGGACGCCAAACGTGGAGGCGTCTTTCGTGTCCCCCGATGCAGACATTGATGCAGTTCAAGAAAGTCGGTTAACCGATTGAGGACAATGAGTGAGAAAGACTGCTTATTCTACTGGCAAGGAAAAGACATAATCGAAAATAGATAAACTTGGTGTACGCAATGCAGTGAAAAAGTCTTTAATGCGCATGGTTGAAGCAGTCAAAAATGGTTCGGAGCGCCTGCTTACACTTCGTCTACATACCACAGTAGGTCACAGTCTCCCTTGCCAGTACATGTGCACCAAACATGTGCTTCAGACCCGAAGCCAAGGATGAATTCTACGAGAATTTATAAGAAGTCATTAGAAGTATGCATGTCAAGACCAGCTTTTTCTACTGGGCAACTTCAATGCTAGAGTTTGGCGCTGATCGTGATTCATGGCCTTCAGTGCGACTCAGTGGTCTCGAAGTAAGGTGTCCGCCTCGGGTGGCAAAGGTCGCGGTTTCGAATCTCGGTTATGATCTGGATTTTTTTCACGTGGGTCTTCTGGTAAAAATTCCTCTGATCTCTGGGTAGTGATATCGGGCTCCCGTGTTCAGTGTCGAGAATGTTAAAAGTCCATTTGCAGTTGGAGATCGAAAAGAGTAGACTACATGGCCGCTGCCCGGACAAAATTCAAGTTAAGAATCTACCCAAGTTATTTGCACCCTTTCTCGTATGGTTTGTTAAGAGCATATATATATGGTGCCTAACTGGCTGCTGGTCTACTCAGCTCTAGTGTTTGGGTCTATTTCAGTTAAACCACCCTCCAAGAAACTGGCTGCATACAGACTTTGCAGTCTTCTAAACCAGTATAAAGACGTTAAGTTAAGTTATGTCCTCGCATTTTTAAATAAATAAAAATGGCCAACGATACTTAGAGTTCTGTGCTTAACATCAACTGTGTGTGTGAACTATTTTCACACAAACCCCCAAGCTGAGGTATTGTGAATGCCTCAACAGCAATGACAGGTCTTTGTCAGAGAACGGAGAACAGCAAACACAGGTCTGTGTCACAGAAAGGAGAACAGCAAACACAGGGCTGTGTCAGAGAACGGAGAACAGCAAAAACTATTCTACGTCAGAGAACGGAGAAAAAAAAACAGGTCTGTGTCAGAGAATGGAGAACAACAAACACAGGTCTGTGTCAAAGAATGGAGAACAACAAACACAGGTCTTTGTCAGAGAAAATAAAACACAAAAAAAACAGGTCTGTGTCAGAGAACGGAGAAAAAAAAACAGGTCTGTGTCAGAGAATGGAGAACAACAAACACAGGTCTGTGTCAAAGAATGGAGAACAACAAACACAGGTCTGTGTCAAAGAATGGAGATGAACAAACACAGGTCTGTGTCAGAGAAAATAGAACAACAAACACAGGTCTTTGTCAGAGAAAATAAAACACACAAAAAACAGGTCTGTGTCAGAGAACAGAGAATAGCAAAAACAGGTCTATGTCAGAGAACGGGGAAGTGCACAAACAGGTCAATGTTAGAGTGGAGAACAGCATAAACATGTATATGTCAGAGAACGGAAAACAACAAAAACAGGTCTGTGTTCGAGAACGGAGAACAACAAAAACAGGTATGTGTCAAAGAACGTAGAATAACAAAAACAGAAAAAGGTTGCAGATAGAGAGAATGTGGAGATGTAGTTAAACTCTCAAAAAGAAAGTACGCAACATAAACACAAATTGGAATCAACGTAAAAAAAAAGAGGGGAAATGCTATTGAATAGTTGCACAAAAGCGTAAACTTGGTCATTGTGGGCATTCACCAATGACAAACAGCAACAATTATGTAGACTAAGATTACACTTCAGCTTACCTGTCTTCGTCATCGTTTTGTTGTCGACGTAAACCACAAGAGTTAGTGCGCGAGTACTTTAATCTTAGCAGTTGCCACTAGATCGTGCAAGAAACCAATACCCAGGCTGTTGTCCTTGCTGTACCAACCAGATCTTTCCTCTGTTAAAGTCTATTCTTCCCTTTGATCCCTTTTGACTGAAGTTTGTCCAGGGTTTGTCACATTATCCGTTAACGATAAAGAGTAATGATGATGGCAAAAAAACATCCTTTCTGTCAATGAAACGATCTTTCAAAAACAGATAGTGTTCTTTTGGTTATGCGGACATATGCTAGGTATTAAAAACAATTACTCGGAGGGATACTGGAAAACGTAATTCGCCGAACCGTTAAATTCTTAAACTTTCTAGACTGTGCACCCGGTCTAACCAAACATTGCTATTTGACTGTTTTGTCGCAAAAGCTATGGGAATTTCAACACCAAGCTGGGTAATCTATCTCTGAAATCTTAAGTTTACTGCTACGTGCCTGTACATTTTGGGAAGCTTTGATCTAAACAAAGTGGGCTACTAGGGATAACCATAGGAAAGACAAGGAAAGATATATTTTTGCAATCTGACAACACATCATATACATAGACACAAACAAACATACACATTATGGGGAGGAAGACTAACGTCTGGTCAGGCAAAATATACTATCCAAGACCCTCATCTCGGCTTCCTAATAGCCCTCCCTGGAAACAGGATGTTTACATGGCAGCGTGGCTAACGAGGTGAGGGGTCGACGTTATTCTCGTCCACCTTCATCAGCACGCTCTCGATGTGAGGAAAGCTACTGCAACAAACCACTTAACGCTCTTTTCAGGGCCCACAAAAGAATAAACTACTCATTGTGGGCACTTGCAAACAACAACAATATATATATATATACTAGGTGTGTTCAAATGAAACCGGACCAAACTTCACCTAGTGAACATACGTACGATGTGAATGATGACATCAGTTCAGGTGTAACCAGCACATACCAACCGTGAAGTTTGTAATATTTCATTATCCTTCTACTCATAGTTTCCTCAGCAGACAATTGAAAACATGGCAGGTGTGATACGGAATCCGTCTATAGTTGATCAGCAAGCGGTGATTCGGTTTCTAACAGCCGAAAGATGTCGACCAGTTGACATTCATCGAAGAATACAGGCAGTGTATGGTGACAAAAGTGTGTCTAACACAACAGTGAAGAACTAGACAACGCATCCACGCAATTCTCACACACACACACACACCCACCCACCTACCCACCCACACACCCACACACACCCCCCACACACCCCCACCACACACACACACGCACGCACGCACACACACACACACACACACATATATATATATATATATATATATATATATATATATACATCATCTCATCATCGTCTTTAGATTAGTCAGTCTTTAGTCAGTGACTGGTGTTGAAGTCCTCGGATCATTTCACGCCACTGTCCTCTATTAGTCAGTCCAGATACTGGTGTTGAAGTCCTCGGATCATTTCACGCCACTGTCCTCTATTAGTCAGTCCAGCGACTGGTGTTGAAGTCCTCGGATCATTTCACGCCACTGTGCTCTATTAGTCAGTCCAGATACTGGTGTTGAAGTCCTCGGATCATTTCACGCCACTGTCCTCTATTAGTCAGTCCATTGACTGGTGTTGAAGTCCTCGGATCATTTCACGCCACTGTCCTCTATTAGTCAGTCCATTGACTGGTGTTGAAGTCCTCGGATCATTTCACGCCACTGTCCTCTATTAGTCAGTCCAGCGACTGGTGTTGAAGTCCTCGGATCATTTCACACTACTGTCATCCGTCCCTAGCAGATCTCTTCAACTCAGTACAAGCCTGTACCCCTATGTTCTTGCAGGTCTGTGTGAAGTAATTCTTTTTTTTTTTTGGACGTCCCCTTTCTCTTGTCCCCTGAATTTTGCCTTATAGTATTTCCAATACTAAACCTCAAAATCTCATATTATGACCCAGCTAAGACAATCTACCTTTCTGTATACCCGTCATTAGTTGTCTATGTGACCCTATATCATTAAACACTTGTTCATTTGATTGTTTTTATCTGCCCAGTTTACTCTTTACATCCTGCAATAGCACCACATCTCAAAAGTTTCTAATGTTTGCTCATCCCTTTTTGTTAAGAATCCATGTTTCAGAGCCGTACAATGCAACGGGCCAGATATGTATTGGAATTATTCTTTTCTGAAGACCATTGTTGATGTTGTTTGTAGTTAAAAGTTTTTTGTTTCTCACGAAATGCCTTTTTTTTTGCTATTGCTATCTTAGTTCTAAATTTAACCTCAGACCACACATATTTTATAATAATTTGTCTCAAATATGAAAACCTCTGCACTTCTTCAATAATCTGTCACTCGATGCTTATATTTAATCTTTGAGTTTGCTTGGCTGTTACTATTTTTGTTTGTTTTACTAGCATTTATTCTCATACCAAATATCTTGGCTATGTCGTTGATCCCGGTGAGTATTTGTTAACATAATGTATGTGTACCTCTTATGATGACGGGATCACTGTAAATGGGATGGTACATAATGGTTCCCCAATGACCGTGATGCCATCATCACTTTCGAATACAGATTAAGTAGGCTTGAAGATAAAAGACATTCCGATCTCACTAGCCTTTCTTGATTTCAACTGGGTTTGTTATGAGCACTCCGTGAGAGCTATATTCTTTGTTTGGTTTTCACACAAGTCAGTACTAGTTTAATAATACTTGTAGCTATATCCACTCATTCTCTCTGCAAAAGACCTCATAGTTCCCACTGCATCTCTAATGGCTCTGTACTTGCGGAACACAACTGGTTTTCATTTAGCACAGATGTTACCGTCGTATCTGTTCTTCTCTTTATTATCTACAGTAT
Source organism: Ariolimax columbianus (assembly GCA_036924085.1). Classification (NCBI taxonomy): domain Eukaryota; kingdom Metazoa; phylum Mollusca; class Gastropoda; order Stylommatophora; family Arionidae; genus Ariolimax; species Ariolimax columbianus. Next base: position 94,942,639 of record JAVGWX010000003.1, read on the forward strand.
AATTTTCGATGCATGGAATATTGGGCTGATCGTACAAAATTGGCTGCAATCAATTGAATTCGACGTTTTTGGGTATTGGGATGATTACTGATGTTGTGGGATATGTAGACCAAATGCCTTTTTGATAATTATTGTTCAAATGTTGAAAACGTCATTCTTGTAAGGTTTCACGTGCTGCTTTGGTGAGTTCAATGATATACTTGTATCATCTATCCCTGGTGCTTTGTTTAGCTGAATGGACTGTAGAGCTGGGTCAAATTCCAATCTAGTTATTGACAGATTTTACTCTTCTAAATCAACCTGCTTGAGAATTTTATAAACTTGGATGGCTTAGTTTTCATCGTTATACAAGTCTATTATTCTCTCCACCTCACCATTACCTTTATTATCTGTCAGAAAGTCCCCATTTTTGTTTCAAATTGTTCTTGGTTGAATTCTCTTAATATGTCTGCATGTTTGATTTTCTTATATCAGATCTGGCCTACCTCTCCCATTTAAATCTTGTTTCCTCACATTTCCTCTTTCGCCAGCTGACACGTGCTATTTTACATTTCCTATTTATTTCATTTTTTATTTTGCTATACCTACTCAAAGTGGGCATTTGCCAACAACAACAACTACCTTTACTTCTGCTGGTATCTGAAGCCCATTTAACTGCCTGTAATGAGAGTATGTTGCTGTTCATTTTAAGCACATGTCCGATGTATATCGACAATTTTTTCTTATGATGGGGGACTTCGTGTATGCCAAAAGCTAGGATATCACCACTGCCCCCACAGAGAGCATGCCGTAATAGGCGACTAACTGTGTGACATGGCATACATGGACCATGGTTTTGTAGTTTGTTAAGTACAGCAAAAACAACCATATAAGTTAACAAATAATAGAGGCAGGGATTAACAATAAGAGATATTAACGCATAAATTAATCAGAAATGATACTTAACTGGAAAGCACATAAGAATTTGTTACTGGTCCACTCGCTAGAGGACTCGTATACAATTTCACATTTATGAGTTCATATCTCTCTTTTACATATTCATCCCTTCCTCTGTGATTTGTTAGCTCATATATTTGTTTGTTGTCCTCGATGAAGGTCTTTAGGCCGTAACGTAGATTCCGTTTCTGATTACCCACGCGTCTTAGCGCGGTATCTTATTATAAATGGGTTTTCTTACACGTGTATCTACGAATCAACGTTGCATGGTGTGTTGTATCAATGCTCGTGTGTGTTCATTAGTGTTGCACCGATTAATCGGCAGATAATACGTAATCGGTCAATTCGGTCATTTTGCCGATTAATTGGTATCAGTCTTTTGGTCGATTGATCGGTTTTGATAATCGATCACTATTTGTTGTTTTTATTATTATTGCTAGACACGTATGATGTAGCAAGAAAATCATGGATAGTAGAGACATTTGGAAAACGTTTTGGATTCAACATGTAAAAATACATAAGAAACATTTAATTTCCTAGGATTCTCAATCCAAGCCCACCATTAAAGCATTTTTAATAATCTACAATCCATGTGAATGGCGGTTTAGTTCAGCTCGCGTGCAATCTCCGCATCGAAGGTCGGCTGCAATGTAATGGTGCAATCTGACATGTTTTTCCCAGTCCATCTCCTGGTGTTATTCGCCCACTTATAACGTTGTCTGCTTCTTGAACGGGTGCATTCTACCCTCCCCTCTAGTATGCTTTTCAACAAAAAGGTTATCTGTTTCTAAAAATCGACGTCACTGCACTCCGGGAATACTCATATGTGTACCGATTTCTCTCAACAAATGGTGTAGGCTCTGGATGTTGATGGTCCATGTAGCTCGCTGGTTGTACAGTCTTGTGCTCTGTTCTATCATGCGGCCCCCCCCCCCCTCTTCCGCTCGAACTCCGTTTGATGTCGAAACTTTGCAGATGTGAATTGCTGATTTATCTGTATCGGTTTCCATATCCAATAGACGGTCGTTGATTGATTTCAAAATGTCACTTCTATCTATCACTAAAGTGCCCATGATGGGAGCATGTGAAGCCAAGATGTCAGCTCTTTCGTTGCCTTGAACCCCTGCATGGCCAGGACAGTAGATACATGTCAACCCTTCGAGGTTTGAGTCACTATCAACTCGTACCCCAGTCATCCTTTCTCTGCCTTCTGAAGTACGATTAAACAAGGATCTGTATCTTGTTATATGGTTAAAAACAACTTGACTGCCTAACGCTGATTTCAGTCAGCAATTATCACCTCCAACTTTTTCAATATCCTCCACATTTGTTGTCTTCTCTTTCCAAAAAATCCCAATGTTCTAAATAGCTACATTTCGAAGGCTTCAATCCTCTTGTCCAACTTGTCTACAGTTTGTTAGTAACTTGCTGCAGTAGAAATGATGTAGAATCGCAGGGTCTCTCATTTCACGTATTTTTGTAGTGAATAGTTAACTCTGAAATAGGCACGTGCATTTTGGTTACACTTTTGGACACGTTGACACGTGTCGCCCACGGTTCTCTGAGATTTTACTTCACGGCACTGCAAGAAACTAGGGTCTTTGAAACATGCCATGTTCCACGAAGGGGCACGTAGAAGACAGCTGTCAAATGTCAACTACTCAAGCAGCACACTTCTATGTCGGATCAGTCTGAAATTACCCCCAAAAAAACTGGCGTACAAACGACACAGACCTCTAATAGTTGACACTTCGTGGAAGGCGCTTAGCACGAGATGGTTTAAGGTGAAAAAATAACGGAAACCGACGGACAACTGGTGTCAACCAGGCGTCTACTTCCGGGTTAAATAGTACTATTTGTTGCGAATCTTGCTTTGCAAGTTCAGGCAGCAGTGAAACAGGCAAAGACAATGTTACGTATGATTTTTTTTTAAATATTAAACATAAAAGCAAGGAAATGATTGTAAAACTGTATAAAGCGTTAGTTAGACCTAAATTGGAGTACTGTTACAGGTGTGGAGTCCTAATCGTATAGGAGATTAAAAACATGCTGGAAAGGATACACAGAAGAGCAACAAAGCTGATAGTGGGATTCTAGAATTACAGTTATGAGGAAACCCGACTACAGTTATCAAGAAAAGATAAGAATTCTAGGTGACTTAATACAGGTTTATAAGATAATCAATAGAAATAATAAATTAAACTAAAACAAGTTTTTTTCTTCAAAATACAACCACCTACAAGAACAAGAGGCCATAGCTACAAATTAAGGTCCAGGTTAGATATTACAAAATGTTTTTGAGTCAGAAATTTGTTGAATGTTTGAAATGCATTGCCACAGGAAGTAGTGAAGGCAGTTACAATTAATGCATTCAAGAATAGATTGGGTGCGCCTATCTTTTAGAGCTAGAACATGTAAATTAAACTGGTTGCATACAGATTCTGCAGTCTTCCAAACCAGTATATAGACGTTAAGTTAAGTATAGATTGTTGCGATTACTATAAACACTGCTGATGTTCTGCTGCTTCTTTAAGTCGGGCAGGAATGCTGTCTAACTTTCTGTTATCCAACATTTTCATTAAGGCTCAGCAAATATTCATATTTCTTTACTTAGCTCACCTGCTTCACAATATAAGAATATGTTGTTTATATTATTGGATAACGCGGCGACTGTACAGCTGTAAATAAAAATAACTTTCAAAACTCGACAGGGTGAAAAAAACACGACATTATAATAAGTATAATTAAGAGAATAACATTTAATATTGTACACTGCATAGCACTTTTGTTTGTTGTGGATAGTAGCTGCATAATTGTAAATCATTATGAAATAGCAATTACAATTAATTAAATGCAATACGCATTTCATATCACAAAACATCATTAAATTATAAATAATCAATACCGATTAATCGGTTTCGGTCTATAGGAAGGCCGATTAATCAGTAATCGGGCAATGTGCTAATTGGTGCAGCCTAGTGCTCACACACACGATAGTTAACAAGCAATTGCTCCCATAAAACAAGTCCGTTGTTGTTTAAGTGAAATTACCCTACCTAGATGTCCAACCGACTGAAGGAGAATGTGATTAAATATGATTAGTTTTTATTTAATTTTATGTGGTGAGATTTGGTTGTATTTTCATTCATGTATGCAGGCAAACATGAGGCTGCATGGCCTATGGGTAAAGCGTCCGTTTCACAATCTCAACGCATTCGGTTCGAATCACGCTCGTGTACAGTTTGGCATACATGGGTTCGCTCCTCCACGTACGGAAAGTAATGTCAACCAACCATACTTCACACTTGTCAAGAAACGTATAACAGCCAAATAGGTTGGCGGTTATGAGAAGTGGCGTTCTGCAAAGGAAATGCTAGTTACGTTCTTTATGCATGTAGGTATCTATATATAGAGAGTTAGTTGGGTTGTGTTCATGATGCAGTGGACGTGGTTTGTGTTGGTAGTACGGGAGAGCATTTATATATATATATATATATATATATATATATATATATATATATATATATATATATATATATATACACACACACTAGATAAAAAAAAATATTAAAGTAGTTTCATAGCAGACAGTACTGTCGGAGATGAAGTGTAAGAGACTGTTTTGTTCTGTTCGAGGCCACAGTTTGTTTACAAGGTGGATACTTTCCGTCTGCCTGTCTTTCATTTCCTTATCATAAGCAAGGTGCCCATTTACAGTTGTGTCCTCTAGAGCATGCTTGTCGCGGGAGTTGAACCGGGACATTTGCTGAGAAAATTGAATCATCTACCACTACCCTAATCATACGATCAACAATAACAAAAACAATGATGTGTGTGTGTGTGCGTGTGTATGTATGTGTATGTGGATGTGAACATGTGTGTTTATGTGGGTGTATGTGAAGGCTCTTTCGCCCTACCAACATACAGGAGCACAAAATCAGCTGGAAAATAAAACAATTTTATAAGAGACGGAGGATTAGGTTGACACCATGCCAAGAAGATGACATCGGATAGATATCTGGCGCTCTTTTTGACAAGCCACTACACCACATGGCAGAAGAGCGCCTAAGTAAGTAGGGTAGAAATTCAAATTACAAAGAAAATAAGGACAGAAAACTTTAATTTACTTAACTTAAAGTCTTTATACGGGTTTAGAAGACTCTACAGAGTCTGAGTACAACAAGTTTCTTGGAGGGTGGTTTAACCGATGTGCGAGTCCATTTTAATAGACTCAAACACTAGAATTAAGTAGACCCGCAGCTAGTTAGGCACCATCTAACAAACCACATGGGGAAAGGTACAAATAATTTGGGTAGATTTTTAACTTGAATTTTGTCTTTTCCGTTTCCAACTTCCAAGGAATTTTTAACGTGCTCGACACTGAACACAGGATTCCGATCTCACTACCCAGAGATCAGAAGAATTTTTACCAGAAGATCCACGTGAAAAAAAATCCCCGTCTCCACCGTGATTCGAACCCGCGACCTCCGGCACCCGAGGCGGGCACCTTACTTCGAATGCAAAATTACTTCTATTTCCTTTTGAGTGGTTTATTATTTGGTTTCTCTTTATACCCATTCCTTTTATCCCTTTCTCTTATCTAAACCGCTATGCCATTGTCTCACAGTCTTTTAGGAAGACCCTTACTCTAGAAATGAAGATGAATGGAATGAACAATAGCAGGGTACTTTAGGGAAATGGGACCTGTCCATATTGTCAAAAAGCCGGCAAATTCATAATGTTTTCTTCATATATATCAAGACCGTTCAATCAATAAGCAATTTCCTTGGGATTTCTGATAACAGAAGGTGCTTATTATTCTCTGACTTCGATTGAATCGTCAATTTGCTGTGAGGGAGGTGCGTAGGCGTACATAAATAATTTGGAATGGGGCTCAGGGCGGATCCTTCTTGCAGTTTCTCCCCCCCCCCCCCAACTTTTGCACATTCACACTTCTCAAATCACACATCCCTACTGTTATCATGGGCATCTCATCCTAACTGTAACCCAATGAAGAATGTCCTACTCTGTAGAACGCCTCTGTGGAGATGGCTTGCACTTTTGGCATGGGGACGGTGTGGTGTGTTCAAATGGAATGGGGCAAAGGGGAAGAGGCTTTGTGTCCTGGCGTGGGGGAGATCGTTTGTGTTTGTATATAGGTGATATGTGTTCTGGCGTGGGGGAGATCGTTTGTGTTTGTATATAGGTGATATGTGTTCGTGGCGGGGGGGGGGGGGAGATCGTTTGTGTTTGTATATAGGTGATATGTGTTCGGGCGTGGGGGAGATCGTTTGTGTTTGTATATAGGTGATATGTGTTCGTGGCGTGGGGGAGATCGTTTGTGTTTGTATATAGGTGATATGTGTTCGTGGCGTGGGGGAGATCGTTTGTGTTTGTATATAGGTGATATGTGTTCGTGGCGTGGGGGAGGTCGTTTGTGTTTGTATATAGGTGATATGTGTTCGTGGCGTGGAGGAGATCGGTTGTGTTTGTATATAGGTGATATGTGTTCGTGGCGTGGGGGAGATCGTTTGTGTTTGTATATAGGTGATATGTGTTCGTGGCGTGGGGGAGGTCGTTTGTGTTTGTATATAGGTGATATGTGTTCGTGGCGTGGCGGAGATCGTTTGTGTTTGTATATAGGTGATATGTGTTCGTGGCGTGGGGGAGATCGTTTGTGTTTGTATATAGGTGATATGTGTTCGTGGCGTGGGGGAGATCGTTTGTGTTTGTATATAGGTGATATGTGTTCGTGGCGTGGGGGAGATTGTTTGTGTTTGTATATAGGTGATATGTGTTCGTGGCGTGGGGGAGATCGTTTGTGTTTGTAAATAGGTGATATGTGTTCGTGGCGTGGGGGAGATCGTTTGTGTTTGTATATAGGTGATATGTGTTCGTGGCGTGGGGGAGGTCGTTTGTGTTTGTATATAGGTGATATGTGTTCGTGGCGTGGGGGAGATCGTTTGTGTTTGTATATAGGTGATATGTGTTCGTGGCGTGGGGGAGGTCGTTTGTGTTTGTATATAGGTGATATGTGTTCGTGGCGTGGGGGAGATCGTTTGTGTTTGTATATAGGTGATATGTGTTCGTGGCGTGGGGGAGATCGTTTGTGTTTGTATATAGGTGATATGTGTTCGTGGCGTGGGGGAGGTCGTTTGTGTTTGTATATAGGTGATATGTGTTCGTGGCGTGGGGGAGGTCGTTTTGTGTTTGTATATAGGTGATATGTGTTCGTGGCGTGGGGGATATCGTTTGTGTTTGTATATAGGTGATATGTGTTCGTGGCCTGGGGGAGGTCGTTTGTGTTTGTATATAGGTGATATGTGTTCGTGGCGTGGGGGAGATCGTTTGTGTTTGTATATAGGTGATATGTGTTCGTGGCGTGGGGGAGATCGTTTGTGTTTGTATATAGGTGATATGTGTTCGTGGCGTGGGGGAGGTCGTTTGTGTTTGTATATAGGTGATATGTGTTCGTGGCATGGAGGAGATCGTTTGTGTTTGTATATAGGTGATATGTGTTCGTGGCGTGGGGGAGGTCGTTTGTGTTTGTATATAGGTGATATGTGTTCGCGGCGTGGGGGAGATCGTTTGTGTTTGTATATAGGTGATATGTGTTGTGGCGTGGGGGAGATCGTTTGTGTTTGTATATAGGTGATATGTGTTCGTGGCGTGGGGGAGGCCGTTTGTGTTTGTATATAGGTGATATGTGTTCGTGGCGTGGGGGAGATCGTTTGTGTTTGTATATAGGTTATATGTGTTGTGGCGTGGGGGAGATCGTTTGTGTTTGTATATAGGTGATATGTGTTCGTGGCGTGGGGGACATCGTTTGTGTTTGTATATAGGTGATATGTGTTCGTGGCATGGGGGAGGTCGTTTGTGTTTGTATATAGGTGATATGTGTTCGTGGCGTGGGGGAGATCGTTTGTGTTTGTATATAGGTGATATGTCTTCGTGGTGTGGGGGAGGTCGTTTGTGTTTGTATTTAAGTGATATGTGTTCGTGGCGTGGGGGAGATCGTTTGTGTTTGTATATAGGTGATATGTGTTCGTGGCGTGGGGGAGGTCGTTTGTGTTTGTATATAAGTGATATGTGTTCGTGGCGTGGGGGATATCGTTTGTGTTTGTATATAGGTGATATGTGTTCGTGGCCTGGGGGAGGTCGTTTGTGTTTGTATATAGGTGATATGTGTTCGTGGCGTGGGGGAGGTCGTTTGTGTTTGTATATAGGTGATATGTGTTCGTGGCGTGGGGGAAATCTTTTGTGTTTGTATATAGGTGATATGTGTTCGTGGCGTGGGGGAGATCGTTTGTGTTTGTATATAGGTGATATGTGTTCGTGGCGTGGGGGAGGTCGTTTGTGTTTGTATATAGGTGATATGTGTTCGTGGCGTGGGGGAGATCGTTTGTGTTTGTATATAGGTGATATGTGTTCTGGCGTGGGGGAGATCGTTTGTGTTTGTATATAGGTGATATGTGTTCTGGCGTGGGGGAGGTCGTTTGTGTTTGTATATAGGTGATATGTGTTCTGGCGTGGGGGAGGTCGTTTGTGTTTGTATATAGGTGACATGTCTTCGTTGTGTGGGGAAGAATATTTGTTTTTGTATATAGGTGGCAAGTTTTCGTGGTGTCGGGGAGAATGTTTGTGTTTGTATATAGGTGGCATGTCTTCGTGGTGTCGGGGAGAATGTTTGTGTTTGTATATAGGTGACATGTCTTCGTTGTGTGGGGAAGAATATTTGTTTTTGTATATAGGTGGCAAGTTTTCGTGGTGTCGGGGAGAATGTTTGTGTTTGTATATAGGTGGCATGTCTTCGTGGTGTGGGGGAGAATGTTTGTGTTTGTATGACATGTCTTCGTGGTGTGGGGGGGGGGGGGGGAATGATTGTGTTTGTATATAGGTGACATGTCTTCGTAGTATGGGGGGGGGGGGAAATGTCTTCGTGGTGTGGGAGAGTGTTTGTATATAGGTCACATGTCTTCATTGTGTGGGGGAGAATGTTTGTGTTTGTATATAGGTGACATGTGTTCGTGGTGTGGTGAAGGTCGTTTGTGTTTATAATACAAAAGATGTGGTATGTGTTCGTGATACGGGAGATGTGGCATGTGTTCGTAGTGTGGGAGATGTGGCATGTGTTCGTAGTGTGGGAGATGTGGTATGTGTTATCATTGCGGGAGATGTAGCATGTGTTGTCATTGCGGGAGATGTAGCATGTGTTGTCATTGCGGGAGATGTAGCATGTTCCAATCGGTTTCAAAAAGCATGCGTGTCCACTTGCACATATCATCTGTCCAACTCATCTTACGGCGACCTCTCCTGCTCTTGCCAGGAACTGCTATCGGAGTATTACACTTAGCAAACCATGAGAACGTATCATATGACTGTGTCAGAATAGCTTTCACGATTTAACAATTGAAAGGGCATACGAATACGTACCGATAGACTGCCCAACGGCAATGCGTTCAATGACATTCATGGAGTGATCTCCATATGATATTCAAAGAAAGAATCTTTCTGAAACACCTCATCTCCGTGGCCCAGATTTTCTGCTCCAGTGTAGCATTTGATGTCCATATTTCACATGTCTAGACAAAGAAGAAGTCCCTGCTAGTAACACCGAAATGTATATCTGCAGAAATTACCGACGTATGGTATACGTTCCAGGCTGCACAAGCCAACCCCCACCTCATGGGCCAAATACATTCTTGTCTCGTTCTTAATTGCCTGTACTCTTTTAATTATCTCTATGAATGACAAAGAGATTCAGACAAGCGGACATTGCACCGATGGTCCTTGTGACGATCTCCCAGGTGGCGGGAAAGGTCAGACGTACCATAATTACAGAAGAACTGGTAAATATGAGAAGTGAGGGGATAGCGGGCCCAGATGTGCTTGCTATGTCCCTGGCAGGACGGGCGATCTTAAGCCATGAAACACTAGACGGTCTTCCTTGGGTGATACTCGCGTCCTTTCCCTTCGAAATCATGATGTCTCAAGTACAACAGATACACACACCACTCATCTTCCAGCTTACAACCGAGGAAGACATGTGCCTTTGTCAGGGAGGCGTTGGGCTGTTAAAAGCTGTCGACCCTGTGCTCAAATGTATTTATCTTGAGGACTAAGGTGCCAGGTTTTGCTTTGCCCCGTACACAAACAGGTCTGTTCTCTGACGCTGTCCTAGAAGGTAAAATTTGCGCAAGGGAAAAGAGATGCTTGCGAAGAATTCTTGGCATTTCATATTTGGATCGCCTTACAAACGAGAGTGTTCTTGAAACTGTTAGGAAGGAGTTAGGTCAATATAAAAACGTATTGACTAGAGTAAAAACACGAAAGTTAACATGGTATGGACATATCACGATCGGTGTGGCTGACCAAGACCTGTCTGCAAGGTACTGTGCCTGGGAAGTGTGGGAGAGAGAGACCCCCCCCCCCCAAAAAAAAAAAAGAGATGGAAGGACAATATAAAAGAGTGGACAGGAAGGTATATAGCTGAAACTAATACCCTGGCGAAAAATCGAGACGTATGGCGGGATCTGGTTCGACAAACTGCAATAACGGTGCCTCAACGACCTTTTAGGTTACAGGACTGATGATGATAAAACTAACCACATTTAATGTTTAAACTTTTTGTCTTATGTCAGGCAGAGGGTGATGGGTTTGTTTGCGGCTTGTGACTTTGTGATTTACATTAAAACACTAAATAGCATTACTAAATTGTAACAGTCATTGAGTCAACAATAAGGAACGAAAAGGATAGAGACTCCAGTTAAATATAGACTATAGCCTTACACCCCTCAATGACTGACAGTAAACGGAATTCCCCCCCCCCCCCCCCCCCCAAGTAGTCTGCCGGGGTCTTTGTGAAGGACAAAGACATGAATACCACCACTGAGAACATGTCGTAAGAGGCGATTAACTGTGTGACATGGCATAACACCGGCCATGGTTAGGTGGTTTGTTAAGAAGAGCAACATAAATGGCGCCTAACAGGCTGCGGGTCTACTTTGCTCTAGTGTTGGAGTCTATTAAGATGGACTCGCACATCGGTTAACCACCCGCCAAGAAACTAGTGGTTGTATACAGACTCTGCATAGTCTTCTAAACCAGTATAAAGACGTTAAGTTAAAGTTAAGTAATGCCGTTTCCTGTCTGATCTCACCATTACTAAGACACAAACACACCACAATGAAGGCAAAGAGACTGCTGATAAATAGTATTTATTGACGAACTCTGCTACCATTGCCAGACATGGATTCTCACAAAGCACAAGAAAGAAAAATCATGGTGTGCGAAATGAGATGTTTGAGAAAAGTTGTGGGGGTCACAAGGCTGGACAGAGTATGAAACGAAGTAATCGGGTAGAAGGTGGGTGTAACACCGTGCATGGATTAAAAGGCAGAGAATATAATTGTTCGAACATCTGATAAGAATGCAACCAAAGTTACCAGCTACTCGTATCTACAATACCAGCCATCCGGGTTGAAGAACAAGAGGCAAAAAGATGGATAGAAGGTGTCAGTGAGACACTGAAGAAACACAAAAATGACAACAACATCGGTGACAAAGCTGGCACACGACAGAAAACTACACCTCCCCACGACGTCTAACTACACAAGGTTATATAATATGGTGAACGATTGTAGGATATTACTGAATAGTCGTCCTGACACACTTCAAACTACAGCCTTTGAACATCTTCCTTGTATCATCACTTACGGCGAAGATATTTTTTCCAAATCTTCCTGTCGCTCTACAAATGTTGTTACAGATTTCAGTGCCCATAGCTAGCTGTAGGAATGAATACTCTCATATCTGCTATCTCCAATGGGACAGGGCGGGTTAAGTGATCTAGCACTACTTAGTATTGAAAGAGAAGAGCTGGAGAAAACAGGCTTTGACGATGGTGTTGATTCATTTGCTGACGTGAAAGCCAGAACAATTAATCTCTTGTCAATTGTAACACGATTACTATAATTCTAATTTTTCTCATTACGCTAATTCAGAACTTGTACGAAAATCAAGAGGCGATTGTTTCATTTCCATAAAATCTCACGGAGCCAGTTCCCCCATAAGACGCACGTACGACAGGGGTGCTATCTTTCAACGAGTCTCTATAACACATATTCTGAGATGATGACGGACAAGGTTATACGAAGTTAAATTAGGCGTGTCAAAGTTAATAGTAAGAAAGTTAATGCCATCAGATATGCTGATGAGCAAGCGACAGGGCAACGTTGCAAATGCTGATTGAAAAAAATTAAAAGCGCAGCTAAAGAGTTTTGACATGAAAATAAACACATCGAAGACAGAGACTTTGGTGATACCCAAGCAACATAGGCACATAAATATGATCATTTATCTAACTATCTTCAGTCCACTTATGTCGTTAGATGTCTTGGGGAGGTGCGACCTCCTGTTTCCTATTTTTTGGCAGATGAAAATCCACTGGTGAATTGCCAGGTCAATCCTAGCATCTGTTAGCCACTGGAATTTACGATCGCCTATTTTTGTGACTGTTGGAGGTGGAAGCGTAAATTAAAGACTCGAGAAATAACGGTACAAGAACATAAATTTACATATTTGGGGCAGACCAAAACAGAAGATGTCCGCAATGAGACCTGAGACTGCAATTAAGACAAGGATTGCAATGGCTGAAAAGGACTTCAGAGAAAAACAGAAATTGTTACACTCAAAGAATGACGATTTCACTTGCCTTCGTTCGTTCTCAAACTCCCACTACCAAGCCTTGAAAAGGGCTTAAGTAGCAAAATGTAGTTCAGATTTTTTTTTTTTTTTTTTTTTTTTTCCGCGTTCGCCTTATTTATCTATTCCCCAAGGCGTGTGTGCGTTACACTGTGGTTTTTATTTTGCGCCTGTCGGCCCAGTGCATCCGACTTCAGCATTCATTTTATGTAAGGGTCTGCTTCCTCTTACATTTTCTAAGGGTTTGCTTCCCCGGTAACGGCCGGTGCTGTGATGGGGATCGAACCCAGCACCTTCTGGTTGTGAGCCGTGCCACTTAACCACTAGGCCACGCCGTCCCCGTTGTAGTTCAGATAACGGAATGCGCTGTGCCGTAGTTTACAGATTGACTGCGTTATTTGCACCTTTCGGTCCGACACATCCGACTTCAGCAGCCATTTTTTTAGTACTGGGTTAGCCTTTCCTCTTCGATCATTTCTCCCTAGCCAGCCTACTCTGCTGCAACCTGTTATCCATGATCACCGCGTGGAGGTGTAGAAGGGTCTTGGCAGCTCTGGTTCGAAAGCCCTGATGCTAGCAGTCAGCTATGGGTCGCTGACCGCTGCAGCTCGTGCGCTGCTCAGCGTCTTCAATACTCAAAGAATATCTGGATAGAACTGAGGAAAAGAATAATCGCGACTCATATATGGCCAATTGCACTCTATGGATCTGAAACATAGACTCCAGCAAATAAGGATTATAAAAGACTGGAAGCGTCTTAAATGTGGTGCTACTGTAGAATGGAAAGAGTGATTTTTTTTTTCGTTTTTTTTTTCGTTCGCCTTATTTTTCTATTCCCCAAGGCTGTGTGCGTTACACTGTCGTTTTTATTTTTGCGCATGTCGGCCCAGTGCATCCGACTTCAGCACGCATTTTGTGTAAGGGTCTGCTTCCTCCTGCATTTTCTAAGGGTTTGCTTCCCCGGGGTAACGGCCGGTGCTGTGATGGGGATCGAACCCAGCACCTTCGGGTCGTGAGCCTTGCCACTTAACCACTAGGCCACGCCGTCCCCTGAAAGAGTGATTTGAACAGAAAGAAGATCGAATGACAATGAAGTCACTGAAGTGGATGCACAAAGACAAATTTTACATATGATACTTCTTCTTCTTCGTTCATCCTCAGATCACATGAAAGTATTCTACAGAAGATACTAGAGGACACGATTCAAGGGAAGAGAGGACCCTGGCGTCAAGACTCGCCTTTACATCTCAGGCATGCAGAGACATTAATTATTCATTACAGTACGAACCTGTTTTGAAATGAAGAGAACTGCAGATGATAGAGTCAACCTACTGAATTCGCACCGGGCGCCCTACACATTCTGGGGGTTGCTGTGGTCGAGAGGTCAGGCGCTCGTCTCCCAAAGCGATGAACATAAATGGTGGACTATCGAATCCCACACATTTTAAAGTGACCCCTTATTTGACGGAAGGTGGGGCCAGAGTGCCAGCATCCTGAGTTGCCTCCAATCGTCTTGACTAATGTCTTGCCACTGGTCCAGATAGCTCGGGACTAGAGAGTGAGGTCGATGACCAGCGCAGTTTCTTACTAACTATAATCCAAATACAACGCGTTATGTCTTCAAGACAAAACCGTCTATTAATCGTCGCTTGCGATGGGCAACTAATAATAATAATAATAATATTTTTGGGGTGGTGTTGCATACAGAAAATAGGTTACGTTATGAATTATGCTTCATTGGTAGCGAAGAAATGAAGAGAAAGAAATAATATGCACGAGTCTGGAAACTATACAATGTTCTTCCCAAGTCTTGTTATTCTCACGAATGTTGTGTGATTAGACGGATAATATTTTTGAAACCAATACAAAAAATGGCGGACTGTTTAAAATCATAGACAAGTTACATAGGAACACTACGTTAAACATTAATACCATATTCATCTGGCTGCTACTTGATTTACATTGAAATATGTAAGTTATTGAAAGGTCGTTTTTGTGGATGTCACTGTTTTCTTGTCATTAATTGATATCTTGATACTAACAAGAAGTACTAGTAACTCTAGTAGTACTACTAGTACTACTAGTAGTAGTACTACTACTAAGTACTTCATTCAAGTTGGTTAGTTAAGTTAGTTGTCTTTGACTTTAGACAGATCTAATCAGAATCATGAGAATCTATTGATACACTTACACTAGTAATACAGTTTAGTTTACTTAAAACTAATACTTTAACTATAAGAAAGAGTGGATTTTTTTAGTTGGCAGATACTGCTGTTGGGGATAAAAAAAGGAAAGGGGGTGATTAATTCCTTTTGTCTTTTACATTTCATAACACTCAACAGTAGTTACTAGTAAGCCAACCCAGGTAGCTTACTACTTAGTTAGTTACTGACCTTGCCTTAGGGCTTACTCTGAGTCTAAGTCTTAGTATTTACGAAATTGCAGAGTAGACGGGATTAACCAAGCACATAATGATCCTGCCTGGAAGACCGAGGTGCCATAGTGATAGTATGATATTGATAGTTTATTATTTAATATTTTATTATACAAATTATGACAAAGTTCACAAAGGCTGTGTTGATGCGAAAAGCTAGTTGAAACTTATGACTAAGGAGTGAGATCGTTGAGAGTTTAGTATTTACATAGTCTACTGCTGTAAATGCAGTACAAGGAAGTAACATTTATATCTCTTGAACGTTATTCACAACTTTGAATTCTATGTAAGGCTGGCATGAAATATCGTATATGGGAAAGTGTTTGCCTCTCCTACTTCTCCAAAGTGCAATGGAAGGGCCTCACGCTGAAAGCGCATATGAAAGTTGTGTAAAACTAAGAGTGTGATTGTTGGACAGAGTTAAGTGAAACGATCTTGGGGAAATAGTAACAGAGGGAAACATGTAGACCTGTATTGGCACTTTTTACTCAGTAAAATTTTCAAATGACCTTCATAACATTAATAATTCTGGCATGAAAAATCCTTCCACATACATAGCATTTAATGTCAGAATTGGATATGTGAGTGTCAGTTGTTTTGTCTTTACGCAAAGTGTTTTTTTTTTGGTGCTTCGGAGGTCCGGCGGTCCTCAGCAATGGGGGTGCCTCTGATGGTGGTTCTACGCCATACCTTGCTGTGCTGTGCGATACATTCTTATGCATTTGCCTCGATGCTGAAGCGTGTCAGAGATTCTTTGACACGCTACTTTTGACCACTGGCTTGACGCAGGTCATCTTTCAGCTCACCATACATTAGTTATTTTGGGATGCGGTTGTCTGGCATGCACACGGCATGACCAGCCCACCTGTTCTGGGTTTTCTCCAACAGTGTGTGGATGCTCAGCATTTTTGCCTTCATGAGGATCTCGGTGTCTTGTACCTGTCCTGCCACTTTATTTTGAACAATCTACGGAGGCACCTTGTATGGAAAGGGTTTATTTTCCAACCATGCCTGCTGTACACAGTCCACGTCTCACTGACATACAGAAGGGTGGGGAGCACTGTAGCTCGGTAGAGTTTCGTATCAAGCCTAAGACCCCTCCTGTTCCAGACACTGTTGCGTAGCCTCCCATAGGCAGCACTGGCCTTGGAGATTCTGTTACTGACCCCGCAGTCAATAGTAGTTTCCCTGGAAAGAGCGCTACCAAGGTACGTAAAACTGTCTGCTAATTCGAGGCGTTCGTTCTTGACTCTGATATCTGGGTTGCGATATGCGCCACTCGGGGCTGGCTGAAACATTACTTCGGTTTTTTTGGTATTAATTGTAAAACCGAACATGTTGCAGGCTTCCGAGAACTTGTCTCTTTCGGTGCTGGCAGTGAGGGCATATATTCAGCAAAAAGCAAGTTCGAGATGGTTGTGTCCTTTACCTTGCTGTGTGCTTTCAGTCGCCTGAAATTGAAGCATTTTCCATCAGTCCTGTATTTCATTTCCACTCCGTTTTGGTTACAACTCTGTTAACTAATGCTGAGCATAACATTACTGTGTTATATTACATGTTATATTACAACAGTTAGATAGCCATAACAAAATGCAATTCAGTGATATTTCAACCCATTGTCTACGCCAACCGCAAGAAAAAGTTAGATCTAGATATTTTTTAGTGAATTACTTGTGCTTCAAAATCTGCAGCAGGCTTTGAGAAGGGTTATAATGTTATACTTTATAAAAATATACAGGCAAATATAAACTTGTGAGTTTGAAAAGTTGTGACCGTAAAGTGTACTTTATGGTAAAATTGCTTTAATTTTCAATTATACTTCATATCACCATCAAATTTACCAAAAGTACAGATAAGTGGATGAAGCATTAACGAATACAATTGCTGTATTTACCTAATGTATCCAAATTAGTGATGTAACTTCAACAAACATACCCATGGTCACTTTTGTTTTTAAAGCAGCTAAAAATGGCTGGCGCAGCGTGCTGGTAAAACTATTCTTTTTGTTCAAACTCCTTAATCTACATTATTTTACATCTGAATTAGATGTTGTATCACCATCAAATTTACCAAAAGTAAGTACAGATAAATAGATGAAGAATTCATAAATACAATTGCTGCACTTAAAACCTATCCAAATTAGTGATGTAAGCATGTAAACAATAGATGCCTGAGAAGGTAAAGAGAGCAGTAAAAAGCTGGAAGGAAGTGGAAAAGATTGCACAGGACAGAGCTGTTTGGTGAGGGTTGGTTGATGGCATATGCACCACTGGGTAATAGAAGGCGAAAGAAAAGCATGTAAACTTGATTTTATTTTTCAGTTGCTTGTATATTCTGATAGCCTCATCTGATTTTCGGTAAACAACAATCAATGCTTAAAGCATCCAAATGTTGTATGTTTGATCAGTCATGATTGGAATGATACATATATTTTGGCAGCAATATAGAACAATTAGCAGAAAGTAGCTCATGTGTTCTAAGTCGAGCTCATCTTGATACCCTGTGTGTTGATGGAGCCTGCTGAGTACCAAACTCGACAATGCACCTCGACAAATGTGTCCCCTTCCCCATATGCAAATATGAGAGCGCATGAGCTGCAGAGGTGAGCAACCCATCGCTAACTGCTAGCATCAGGGCCAGTAAAACAGAGTTGCCAAGACCCTTCTATACCTCCGCACGGTGATCCTGGATAACAGGCTGGCTAAGGAGAAGGGATTAAAGAGAGAAGGCTAACCTGGTACTAAAAAAATACCTGCTGCCGAAGACGGATGCGTCGGACCTAAAGGTGTAAATATCGCAGTCAAACTGTAAACTAGCGACACATCACATTCCGTTCTCCGGACTAACTATGTCCTTCTACTTGCAAAGCCCTGTTCAAGGCTTTGTAGCGGGAGATTGAGAATGAACGCAGAAGAAGCAGCAGATCAGAATCATAGTAGAAATAACGGATGTGAGACTCCCTTCGGGGCCCTGCATATTGGTAGAGATGATAAGACCCGCTACGGGCCCCTCAGAATCATTTTAGCTTGGCACTCTACATTGCACACCGTCAAATGCATCATGCTCCCCTCTGTGATTGTATGGGAGCCAGACACCAGTCTGACTTTTAACCGGAGTGGGAAGAAAATTTGTGCGTGGAACAGAAGAGAAATGACGTGCAGTCACTAATGAGAAACTACCAGACAAACAGAAATGGAATGGTAGGTGTTGAGAAGAGACTCATAATGGATAACACACATTAAGAAAACATATTTAACAGCATTAAAAGACAATCTGTGTTCTGGAATCCTTGGGGTAAGAAATATAAAGGAAGACCGAAACACAAAGAAAGAAAGTTTAAGACTCATAAAAGAAATCATAAAAATGTAGAGCAAGCTGAAATGGATGTATGGTTGGTTGTTTATTGATCCAGCAGCCTGTGAACCCTTGCCCTTTGGCCCAGTGGTATCTGCAAGTGTTTGTGAGCTGTTGTTTAGTCCTACACAGAGTGTTCCATTTGTCTGGCCTCACAAGAATAAGTTCTTTCCTCACACCGGCAAGTGCTGGACACTCAAAAAGATAACGTTCTTCAGTTTAATAGTGATGTGTGCCCAGCCAGTACTCTGGGGTCTCTTTTGGTTCAATTCTGTTCAAGTGACTTGTATATATATTGAGTGTGAAGCTGGAAAATGGTACTTTGATCTCATCTCTTCAGGTTGTTGATGTTGTCTTTGGGATTTAGGATGACCATATTACTCATTGCCCATCTGTTCAGCCAAGCTTCTTTATTCACAGTTTTCAGTATCTGTTTGTAAGGTTGTTGGTATGTATTGTTGTTCTTAACTTGATCCCTTCTTAGCCAGACTATCTACTGTGTCATTACCAAGCGTATGTGAGTGGCCAGTGATCTATTGCATAAATATTCTGACTTCATGGGGTGTAATAAGCTGGTTGGTATCTATAAATATTTGAGCAAGTTTAGCAATGACTACTGGAGCCTGAAGGGCAAACAATGAGACTGTAAAGGTAACGATGTTTTGGGCCTTTGATGGGAAAACATCAGATATAGTCTTCAAGTGGCATAGTGCTAGTTTCAATGCTGTTAAAACATATCTCCCCACAGGCTGAAATGGATGACACAGGTCATGTTTTTGTTGAAGCTCTGTGTTTCACAAGGAGCTGAAAGGTATTGGTTGCTGTTGAATGCCCATAATGAGTAGGATTACTCTTGTGCGCCCTTAAAAGGACGTTTAGTAGCAGGTTGTTGTAGCTTTCCTCACATCCCGAGCGTGCTGATGAAGGTGGAAGGGGGTTCTCCTGGCGATTGTGTTATGCTTAGCTTCATCTGCATGTCGCGCACTACTAAGGTGATCATGTCGATCCCTCACCTTGTTATCCAGACTGCCGTGTATCAGGAAGGCCTATGTGGATGCCGAGGTGAGGGTCTTGGACAGCATATGTTGCATGACCATGACTAACATGTCTGATCAGTAAGTTTTGCCTGACCAGATATTAGTCTTCTTTCCCAAGGTATTGGTTGATTTGTGCACATTTTGATATATTAATGTTTTCAAATTGACATATTGTGTTTTTATTTTAAACAGATAATTTTGACTAGAGAAGAACCATGCCTTCAGATGACTTGAAAGCTGTGTTAATTGAGGTCCAAGATTCACAAAATCAACATCAGCTGACAAAAGAATTTTACAAGATTTACAAATCAGTAAGCAATCCATCACAGGATCATTTAACATTAAATCGGGTTGCACCTGGACTGTCTTCTGTTACCTTTTCTGTTCCTGCTGACAGTTGATTAGATTATGAAAGAAATTACAGCCTATTAAAGAAATGAAATTCGGTGCACTTTACAGCTCACACAGTAGACATAATCTCCCAGCAAGTATCTCGAAAGAAAAGACACAAATTGTAAAATTAAATGCGTCATGTTGACCACTGTCACTCTGAGAGGAACATTGTTGAATGAAGTAGATATCTTCACATACTTAGGGAGCATCATAGACAAGACACAGGGTGCAGATGAGGTTGTAAAGGCCAGGATACAAAAGACAAGAGTGGCCTTTATTTTGTTGAAAACCATCAGAAACTAAAATGATCAGAATGCGTACCAAGCTAAGGATCCTTAACTTCGATGTAAAGTCTGTCCATTTATATTGGACAGAAACATGATGGATGACAAAACTCAATATTAAGAGATTACTGAACTTTATCAATAAATCCCTGAGAAAGATTATGGGCCTGCATGGGTTCGGCAGGGTTACAAACGAAAGCTCATCAGAGAGAACATGACAAAGACACGTGAAACAGGAAATTTTAGGAAGAGGGTGGCACTGGATAGGCCATACACTGTGAAAGTTCCAAGCCAGTATCACTAGATACGGAATCTCCTGGGGAAAAAGAGGCAAAGGAAGGCCAAAGAACACATGGTTGGTATGCTCGGAAAGGGTTGGTTGGTGGCCTGTGCACCCCAAAGTGATATAGGTGAAGAAGAAGAAGCAGTTACAGTGCAAGTGTGGTTCCTGTGGTCCAATACTGAGGAACAATGAATAAATCCACTGCATTCCCAACCAAGCATTCTCTAAAACAACTAAGAATTGTAGTACATTTGACAAGCACACACATTATATCAATCAAATTGCTGTAGAAGTCACTTAGATAAGAGAATTTGAAGTAATTTGATATAGGTAGGCATCATGCAGAAGAGTCCTAATATCAAGGGTTGGCTTGTTAAATAGGATACATAAATGAAAGAAAAAAACCAATGATAACTAAATAAATGAGGATCAATGCCGAAGGTGCCTGAGAGTATAATTTTGATACATGAAATGAAGTGTTTGAGGAAGATCATCAGTGTTACCAGGAAAGACAAAATGTGAAACGAAGTATGAGAACAAAATTATTGAGAACAAAAATTAAATGTCCTGAGTAAAAAGGAGCTAGGTAAGGAAAATAAAGATTAATGGAAATACAAAATTAGTTATTAAAGGAAGTAGAAAGTGCCAGTAAAGACTGAGAGAGAATTATAATTTTACAAAATCCATGGTTACAAGCTACATTTTCTGAAGATTTTATTTAAGATTAATACAGCCTGATTTTGTTATAAAGTCACAAAATATGTGTATATTTAAAATTCAGTTTCAGCATCTTTTATTTTGTTTCCAGATACCATTTGATGACTTCTGGGCGCAGTTTTCAGGACTTATTAAGCATCCACTAGTGGTTTATGCAAGGGAACCGACTGTTGAAAAGACAATCGAGTTCATTGCAAAGGCTGTGACCGACGTTACTGCAAAGGATTCTAGGAATACAAAATTCACTAAACAGAATAAAGAAAATGCTGCTGAACAAAACACAGAGGACGAGGAGGAAGAAGATGACATGCATCCTTTGCTCTTGAAGTTGTTTGAGTTCTTACTTGATGTAAGTTGACAAATCTTAATGGAAATTTTCAAAACTTTTTATTTATTTAAATTCGTTTTAAAAACAAAATAAGTATATACATGCTAAACAAAACTGGCTTATGTAATTTTGAAATGTATTGTATTATATTCTATATGGGATCAAAATGCTGAGCAGCGCATGAGCTGTAGCGGTCAGCGACCCATAACTGACTGCTAGCGTCAGGGCCAGCGAACCAGAGCTGCCAAGACCCTTCTACACCTCCACGTGGTGATCCTGGATAACGTGCTGCAACAGAGCAGACTGGCTACGGAAAAGGGGTCGAAGAGGGAACGCTAACCCGGCACACACAAAATTCTTGCTGGGGTTGGATGTGTCAGACCAAAAGGTGCAAATATCGCAGTCAAGCTGTAATCTACGACACAACGTATTCCGTTCTCTTGGCTACATTCTACTACTTAAGCCCTTTTCAGGGTTTGGTAGCAGGAGATTGAGAACGAGCGAAGCCCAGCCATATTCTATAGAATTTCGAGGTCCTCTTTGTCTCCCTTGTGCAAGAGTGTTGTCCTTGAGTTGCGGCAAGTGATAGGTGTTCCTCCCGTTTTTGTTGTTATCGTTGTTCCTGCTATTTTGATTGGTTGGAATCACTCTCCAGAACCAATGTATATAATACCTCTACAGTTCTGACATACGATGATTGTCCTTGGTGAATGATGCGGTAATCTATGCAGACAAGGCAAAACATAGATGGGCAGGTCATGTGTTGCGACTAAACGATAGTCATTGGAACACGGCGACCGCAATCTGGTACTTGCGAGGTAAAAAGAGATAAATCGGAAGGGCTCCCTTGCTGTACACAACATCTGAGACGTCTCTGAAGGAGGGCGTACCATTTTCTGGACTTCCGTGGCCCAAGACATGGTCCACTGGAGATGAAGTTGGGACCTGCAGCTACGCTGAGGAACAGGTCATCAAGATCTACACATTCGTAAACATTTGCTTGAGTGTGTCTAAAGAAAGCATTATCAAGTCTAAAGTTATTAGTCTCTCCAAAGAGTTTGTCCAGGAGTGATGCTGTTGATGGCTGACAATATATGTGTGTGTGTGTTGTTTTTAATATATATATGTGTATATATATATATATAATATATATTATATTATATATATTATAAAATAAAACAATATATATGCTTTCTTTGTGTTTTTTGTGTGTGGACACTTTTCCAGCGGTTAGTTCAGTACCACTGTTACACTGGTCTTTAGTTGAAATTGTTCTGGTAGCATAAGAACACACATAAACAGGCTCTTCTTTAAAGTATCTATAACGGGTGTGATTAAATAGAAGGATTGTGCCAGTGAAGGAAAACCAACACATATTTTTTTGTATTTAGACCATATGGTTTGATGTGGGGAAAAAATGACCAACACATTATCACACAAAGACTAAATTTGATAAGGGCTTTTGATGTAAGGAGGGGGGGGGGGGGGGATGTAGCACAACACAGTAAATAAGCTGTAAGCTGACAGCAGCTCCCAACATCCAAGATGGCTGTTTGTTTCTGGGTCAGTACACTAGAGCAGACTAATACTCTATTCTGCCTCCAAATGGTGACCCGGGGAAACAGGCTACACTAGTGTAGTCTGACTAAGTGTATAAGGATCACAGTGGGAAGTTAAACTCAGTACCCAAAAAAGCCAGCTGAAATCAGATGTGTCAGTCCAAATAGCAGAGGTATTGCACCCCACTATAAACTACACCACAACTTTGTTTTCCGGATGAACACAGACAAAGAAGAAGGGTATTTATCACATATATAAATTTATAACAAAGTTGTTCACATTGTATTTCTATAGGTGCACAGTGCAAAGGAGAGAGCTATCCGGTTTCGTGTTTGTCAACTTATCACTCGGCTTCTACATAATCTCGGAGAAGGTGCTAAGATAGATGACACATTGTATGATCGCGTTTACCAGAGCATGGTCGAGCGTCTTAGAGACAAGTGTCCCCTGGTTAGAGTTCATGCCGTCCTGGCATTGACAAGGTTACAGGATCCTACAGATGAAAGCTGCCCTATCACTAAAGGTATAACTTAACCTTATGATTCCGTTTACAAAATTACGTCTATTTCCTGTTTCTGCATAATTTTTGAGCACGTCATGCCCCGACGTGGTTGTTAATTTTGAGAACCTCTAATTTAAAAAAAAAATGTGTGTGTATGTATGTATCTAGAGACATATATATTAATAAAGAACCTGTTATTGTTATTGTGTGTATGTTAGTATCTGTGATACAAGAAGATGAAGGTGATAGTAGTGAAAAATAGTTGAAACATAGATTCAACCGGTAACGTGTCCCTTGTTAGGAAGAAAAAAAAATTCACAGAAAAACATACTGTGCTACTGCGGATTACTGTAATGCCTATGTCTGTCATTTTGACTATAAGTGTAATTATTGTATCTACATAAACAAATGTTATAATCGCCATTGTTTTCGTCTAACTGTCATGACGGAAGTTGGAGCTCTCTACAATCAAAGGAGCAGTATGTTCAGCCGTTTCTATGACATTAACCCGGTAGTTTATATACGATAAAGCGATGACCCTAGAGCTGACGGTGTGCAACGCCAGTGGAACGGAGCCAAATCGTCATAATCTCACACCGTTGGAACAGAAAAGGTTAACTGTGAGAAGCACTATTTCTTGTCAGGACTGACTTCACAATTAGTCAGAGGTAATGACAATACAACTGCTCTTACCATGGCAGTTTATAGACTGTACACAAGCGTTAACAAAAGGGAGCTATTAGTGATCACTGCATTTCTGGATGGATTGCATACATTTTGCTGTATTTTACAATATAAATGTTGAGGGAGACTAACGTCTGGTCAAGCAAAATATATACAGACGTGTTAGTCGGTGTCAGGAAAAATATACTGGCCAAGACCCTCACCTTGTTTTCATGGTAGCCTGGCTAATGAGGCAAGAGATCGATGTGATCTCCGTAGAAGTGAGCAACACGCAGATGAAGCCAAGCATAGCACAGCCGCCTGTGGGATCCCGGTCCACCTTCATCAGGATTTTTGGGATGTCAGAAAAGCTACTGTAACCCATCACTTAACGTCCTCTTCAGGACGCACAAAAGAGTTACCTTACTCATTGTGGGCATTCGAAACAACAACAACAATATAAATAGACACATGCAAGCATGTCATTATCTGGAATGGTGATAAGCATTGGACGAGAGTCTAATATCTACTGCACTGTACATACAAAGGGCTGGTCATAAGTCTTTACCCTGACTATGAAGGGAATATCATAGAGAACTGACATTTTGTACAGTTTTCATTTATTTTCAATATAGTAACCACATAGTGTTACACTTCTGCCATCTCTGCGTGACCTTGAAAAGACCTTGGTAATAGAACACCCCCCCTCATTTTTCGAATTCAATCAGTTATGACATTATCGTATGCCAGTGTGACTTATTCATCACTGTAAAAATGATTTTTCTCATGTTCAGTTTGTTAAACTAAAAAACATTTAAAAATCTTGGTCAATTAGTTTTTTCACTGTTGCTGGACAATTGTCAAGACCAGAACCTACGAGCCTCCCTTTTCAATTATTCTTCTTCTTACGCTGTCAAACGTCAACCTGTATTTTTTCGAACAAAGCAGCGGTCATCCTGAGGCTTTCAACACTGCCATAGAGCTTGTCTAGTGTTGCCACTGGTGATGGCCACATGTGCTTTCTCTGGACCTCGTATGTCGGGCAGTTTTGCAGCAGATGTTCAGCGGTCATTTTCCTGGTACCCACAAGTGCATTCGTCACTGCCACCTATCTTCAGTTTATTGAATAGGTGGTACCTCAGTCTGTTGTGGCCTGTGCGGAGTCTGAAGACCACGACCTGCTCTCTTCTGTTCAACTGGTAATAGGCATCATTTTTTGTGTAGCCGGTATGTTCTGTTTCCCATTTGGCCATGTATCTGGCTCTAATAAGCCTTTTGGACTCTTTGTAGGTCACACTAGAATCTGGTTGTGGTAGTCTTGCATCTTCTTTTGCGTCTGTCTGCCTCATCGTTGCCTCGGATGTTACAGTGGGATGGAACCCACTGTACCACTACTCTTTTTGGTGCGGACTGCTGGCATAGTTGACAGAGTACTGCTCTTAAATCATTAAGTTCAGTATTTTTCTGGCTTTTTAGTGCTGTGACTACGGTCAGGGCATCTGTAAACAGGACTATCTGGCTTTCATTTCTTTTGCCTGTCAGCATTTCTTCTACTGCAGCCCTCAGTGCCTCTGCCTCCGCTCTGAAATTGCTTGAGTATTTTCCAGTTGCCACTGACAGTGTTATTTTTCTACAATTTGGTAGCCTCAGGAATACCCCTGTCCCTCCGTTCTGTGTTGTGTTTGTTACAGAACCGTCGGTGTATGCATGGCCCTTTTCAATTCCATTGTGCTCCCTGCTCTGTGCTACGGTGCTGAGACATGGACACTAACAAAATCACTGTATGACAAATTAGAAGGGACCCACGCCACTCTTGAGCGACGTTTGATCAGAATAACTCTCCTTAACCAACGTATACAAAAGCTTCACACTGCCGACATACGACGATTGTCCTTGGTGAATGATGTGGTAATCTATGCAGATAAGGTAAAACATTGATGGGCAGGTCACATGTTGCGACGAAGCGATTGTCAATGGAGCACAGCGACAGCAATCTGGTACCCCTGAGGTGAAAGGAGACTTGAGAATACATCAAATGCGCTGGTCAGACTCCCTTGCTGCACATAACGACATCCGAGACTCTGGAGGACGGCTTAACACGCACTGGATTTCCATGACACAAGGCAGGGTCCGCTGGAGATGACGTTGGGACCATCAGCTACACTAAGGAATGGGTTATCAAGATTTGCTGCTTTTCCATCATTGCACCATGAGGCAGATCAGCAACAATTGAGTGGCCACACTTAAACTGTTCACACCAGATTTTTACCGACTAATGCCAAGGTTTACGAAAGATAGGAGTCATGTAAGACTGGTTTACGAAGGGGAGGAGTCATGTAAGACTGATTCCATCTCTCATACAAACTTCTGATCATCATCTCTTTGAGTGCTTGGCGCTCAGCAATGTTAGGAAAATGCTTTTGTCTTCCGAGGTCAGATAAAGGAAGTTCTTTGTATAGCACTGAATAACACCAAACACATGTCGATATCATTGCATGATATTAGGTCGAAGGGCGAGAGCCCAGATGCTGCAGCATCTATAAGAACAACCCTGTGCATTTTTGTAATTAAGTTGTTTTACCTAGTAACAAAAGAATTTAATCACATGTCTGACCTCTGACGTCAATTTAGTTAAGCAACAGATCCATTCAATAGAATATGTTGGACCATGCACCATAGAGGGAAAACTCGTTGCAGAAAAATAATAATAAATTCATAGGTCCAATGCAAATATATGAGGAATTTTGAAAGTGTTACTGTTACTCCTTCATGGTCAGAGTAAAGACATGACCAGCCCCTTTCATTTGCCAAGCAGTTCACAACATAACTCATATTTTCATGTATGGATATTTTTGTTTTCAGCTTATATTATTCTGATGACCAGAGATCCAAATGCAGAGGTCAGACGCATCATTTTGACCTGCCTTGCTCCATCAACTTCCTCACTGTCTGCAATTCTTGAACGGACCCATGATGTCAAAGACACTGTGAGACGGACTGCATACACTGTCATAACAGAAAAGATTCCTCTCCGGGCTCTTAGCATTGAGCAAAGGGTTCGCCTTCTGCAGGATGGGCTCTCTGACAGATCAGGTAATTACGCTATAATTCTTGTCTTGTTCCTCTTTGAGTATTGGATGCTCTCTACTTGAGGAATGTTGCGTTTGACTTTAGTGCTGCTGTGTAACTCAAATGACTAGAAGGGACCTATGGGCGACGGGAACTTGGCAGCTCTATCATGGTAATGCACATGCTGATTCTTTGCATCTGATTCAAACTTTCTAGGCCAAACACAACATTCCTCTGATTCGTCAGGTTCACTACTCGCCTGACACGGCTTCCTTTCGATTATTGACTGCTCCTTCCACAAACTATTAAAGGGACCTGATGTTGGTCGCGAGTGGACATGTGGAATGCAATAGCCACTCGTACTCCATTCCCAAAGAGACCTTCCTGAAATGCTTCCAACAATGCTGAGATAAGTATATGCAGTCCCAAGGAGAGTACGTTGAAGGGGATTATGGTTTCAGACCTCCAGGTAAGGATAAATTGTATTTTTCCTGTCTGAAGGTTCGATATATTTTTAACAGACCTCTTGCAATGATCTTCACCGGTGAATTCTAAGCACTAACATTTTTGTTTAATTATTTTTACAGGAAGAAGTTTAATTGTTAATTTTCTATCAGCTTTTTCCTACAATTATTAATTTTTCTTCTTACATTTCGAAGCATCAACTACACTGTTTATTAATAAAGTTAAGTTAGTTAGCCTGAAGTTATTTATTTGTGGATCATGTATTTAACCATGAAACATTTTGTTTGTTTGTTTTTATATATTCATTGAATATATATACTAATATTATTGTAATTACCTGTAATATATAATTTTATTTATATATAATTTTCATCTTCAGAAATTGTTCAGATTGCCTGTTCCAACAAATTACTGCAGGCGTGGCTATGTGCTTGTGAAGGAAATATTTTGGAACTTTTGGAAAGATTGGATGTGGAAAGCTCAGTCAAGATTTGTGAGAAAGCTCTGAACATCCTTTTCAAGAACTCTGGAATACTAAATTTGGTGCAGAAGTTTGATTTGATCAATGACAGGTTAGACTGATCAAAGTTGTTTACTTTTCTGAATATTGTCTTATGTCTTAATTTGATTAGAACGCCTGTCACTATTAAGTCGCTTACAGGCGACCAGAGCTCTGCGATTTTCTCTATGTCCGCTGCTTTGAGGCGACGCACGCGCCGTAAAGGTTAAATATATTATGTTTACTAATATGGGAAATGGTATTTAGGCTGGATGTGTTTATTAAGTGACAAAATGTTAATTATGTTATAAATCGTTGCTGCAAGTCACATCGTTCACCTGGAGGTCTATGGTTCAAATCTGAATTTCCTAATACTTCATTTTCATGTCTGGTGTAACTGTTTATAAAATACTTGTACTTGTGATAGATAATTGCTGTGACTAAAATAAATGGGGGGGGGGGGGGGGGGGCAACTATTTGTTGATTGTGTGAACGTTCCAGCTACGGAGATTTATTTACAAGAAAACAGGTGCGTCATCTGTGCAGATTCCTTGTGGCTTTCTATGCATTATTATTGAGTTGCATTTCTCTTATTAGTTGACTTGTCCATATTTGTTGAAGTTTTATTTTTTGTCTTAAAATTTCTACATGGTGATATAGCCAGCCCCATCCTCAACCCTCCTTAGTTGTCTTACATCTGCATCTCCTGATATGTCAATTGTGTTGCCTAAATTGATATAGGTATTGACTTCTTCCAACGGCTCTCGTCCAGCATGGTTGATTTATTATTAATAATGTTTAAAGTAACTTGGTTTTCTTTTTTGTTGATATTCAGTCCCAATTTGGTTGATTGTTTTTTCACCCTATCAAGTTTCTTTTGCATTTGGCTATGACTGTGATATGTACCAGATTATCTGCATAGTCAAGGTCCTCCAATTGTGTTCACTGAATACCAGTTCTTTTTCCCTCGATTGATGTCTTCATTATTCAATCTAAAGCCAACAACAAGAACAGGAAGGGCGAGAGAAGGCATCTTTGTCTCACCCGCTTGCACACTCAAACTGTCATTCATTGCTCCTTCATGTACTACTCTTCGAAGTTACAGTGTTACTGTTCTTTGTTCCCCACCAACACTTGGCGCAAGTCGTCTTTGTTTGCTTTTTGAAATGTTAAATATGTTGTGTATTTGACATCTGAGTCCTTTGGCCTGGCACATCTCAGCCCTTTGGTCAGGCACATCTGAACCTTTTGGTCAGGCACATCTGAACCCTTTGGTGAAGCACATCTGAACCTTTTGGCAGACACACCTGAACCTTTTGGTCAGGCACATCTGAACCTTTTGGCAGACACATCTGAACCCTTTGGTTAGGCACATCTGAGCCTTTTGGTCAGGCACATCTGAACCTTTTGGCATCTCTTTTTAATCAGTTTTTCCCTAACCTGTAACTGTCACTACTTGTAAGGTTGCAGACTTCATGGTTTTCTTTCTGGTAGTTGAATGACCACATATGGCTAAGGACTTCATCGACCCGCAGCATTCTAGTTTCAAGAAACCAGAGACTTCTTTTTCTTCATACACTGTCAGACATCAACTTGAATTTGTTCAAAGAAAGCAGCAGTCATCCTGAGGCTGTCTACACTGCCATAGAGCTTGTCTAGTGTTGGCACTGGTGATGGCCACATACACTTTCTCTGGTCCTCGTGTGTCGGGCAATTTTGCAGCAGATGTTCAAGAGTAATTTTTCCTGTACCATAGTTGCATTCATCAGTAGCACCTATCTTCAGTTTATTGAATAGATGGTACCTCAGTCTGTTGTGATCTGTGTGTAGTCTGAAGACCACCACCTGCTTTCTTCTGTTAACTAGTAATAGGCATCATCTTTTTGTATAGTCAGTATGCTTTGTTTCCAATTTGTCATGTATCTGGCCCTAATAAACCTTTTGGACTTCGTAGGTCACACTAGAATCTAAACCAGAGACTTGAGGTTTGTCGCCCTTCTAATGTTAGTAAGAACATTGTTGCCCTGAGAATGCTGAGAGCTGGGCTTCTGTTATCATGGACTATATGTTGCATGTGCATGAGGACATTTAGTTAGAATGTTTTAACACCACAATAGCCAAACAGTCGCTCATGAGAAATCTAGGGAAGTTTGTCAATCGTCTTTTATTTCAATTATAAATTCTAACTTAGAACTTTGAACACTAAGTTTAATGTTTTACATCCACTTCTGTCTAAAGTGCTGTTGATGCCACAAAAAATAAATAAATAGCTTTGATAGGCTGTACACTGCTGTGTTATTGGCAGATTTATGGATTTCTTTGATAATGTCCTCCCGTCACAAGTCCTGCATAAATCATTCAAAAACTGCATGAGCTTTTCAAGCATTTGATCCATAATAAAAATGTTGCAGGCTTTTAATGTCTATAAAACAAAATACTTCCTATTTACCCACATAGAAATGTTTGTAAAGCGAGTTAGAAAGTGATTTATTATTTTTTCATTTTACAGCTTACACGTGTGTAGTTGGAGAATTGTATGCATGAAGTATAATGAATATATGGTAGGTCACACATACAAAAACATGAAAAATTATACTTTTTTTCTTGTAACACGGGTCTACTGAATGGTCAATAACAAGCATAATTAAAACTACGTTATATCACATTATCCTCAGCATTAGTCTAGCAAATATGTTGAATGCTAGGAAGCCAACAATATTCTGCTTGCCTTTCGGTCTTGTGCAGTTCTGTACCAGTGCAGACCTAGGTCTTTTGTCAGTCCATTCTGCCATCACATAGGTGGGCAACCCCATGGACATGTATTGTGATAGGGTCACCAAAACCTTGCTCTACGTGTCCATCAGTTGTCAGGCATGCGTATAACATGACCAGCCCAGCGATGTTTGCGTGATATCGTTGCTTGCACATGATCCTGAAACAAAATTTGATGTCTAATTAATTCGTTTTAGAAAGTGAAATTAATGTCATGGAACACACACTCTCAGATGACCATGGCTGGCAGGACTATGAACAGGTGACTGTGTTGTGAACTCGTGAGAAATCATCCTGACAAGTCGTTGACATTCCTTGCCCGCTGAAACTAAAGTAAGGGGGGACGGCGTGGGCTAGTGGTTAAGTGACACTGCTCACAACCAGAAGGTGCAGGGTTCGATCCCCATTACAGCACCGGCCTTTACCCCACGGAAGCAAACCCTTAGAAAATGCAGAAGGAAGCAGGCTCTTACATAAAAACATAAAATGCATGCTGAAGTTGGATGCACTGGGACGACAGGTGCAAAATAAAAACAATAGTGCAATTCACACCACCTTGGGAATTAGAGAAATAAGGCGAACGCAAAAAAAAACAACTAAAGTAACGGGTCTAGACTTGAATGAGCTAGTGCATGCTGCACTGTATTTCACTTGATTAGATTGCCAGTCCCATGCACAACCATAATCTGTTACAAGTTAAGACAATTTATAGCTGGGTGCAGTGGCCCTATTCTTTTTATCTTACCTTTGCTGTGATGTGTTGTGGGAAGCTGAAGTTTTCTTTCTTTAGTTGGTTGGCTGTTGCAAGCCTGTGTTATATAATTTCTTCAATACATCTACTACATAGTGTCCCACATGGTTAACTAGATGATTTGTTATAGACTTGTATTGGTAATTGATTGGGTACTATTTTGATGAAATAATGAATGATTCATTTTACTCGTTATTTGTTCGTCACAAGAAACAGTGTCTACATTTATGCCATCATTTCTTGTTCAATCATTCCCGAACATCATCGTCTCATCTGTTCACGTCTACCATTAAATGTCACGAGGATGTGCATTCATCTTAAATGTGATCATTATTTTCAATCAAGGTCTTTGAAGTGTTGCTTGAACGTGTTCGTCCATCTTTCGATTATTCTTCCTCTTTCTCTGATGCTTTGCTGTCTGGTGCTATCGAGTCTTGGTGTAGGTATGTTTGAAGGTATTCTTGTCATATGTACAAAGTATTTAGGTGGTCTAGTGGTTGTCAGCTTGGTTTACAATATCAACGTACCAGATTCGAATCACGTCATGCTAAGTTTGTTAAACTGGACATGCCATTGGTTTTTGCATTGTATGACCATTTCTTTCAGTTGACCCGGCTGTAAATGCCTACCTGACATCTTCACTGTTCACTCTGAAAAAGACCCTGTGGTTGTGATATCAGTGCCTTTCGGATTAGCACATTTGATTTCAGCTATTTTTTGTTAGAGTACCAGGTATGCAATTTTGGAACACAGCGATCTCTATTCTCATAGCCAAACTGCACAAGTGCGGCCTGTTTCCAGCCCTGCTGCTTTAAGAAAGAATAGGGTCTTGATCTGCTCAGGTTTGTGACCCCGGTGCAAGCAGCCAGTTAGGCTACCAGACAGTCAGAGGAAAGACGACGCGGAAGTTATGGAGTACATTCTCTGACACTTTCAGCAATGAAAAGGAACTAAGCAGATATTGGGGCATCCATTTCCAAAATATTGACGACACACACACACACCCCCCTGTCAATGTGGGTATGGTCATATATTTGTTAATAGTGTTTTTGTTTTTTGTATGTTAAGCAACAGTTGTACTGGTATAACTATTACATTTATATGTGTTATTTTATATTGATTCTAAAAAACTGGTGTATTCTTGATTTTCACAGAGCTTTAATAGATGAGGATAAACTCACTTGTGAATGTGCATTCTACTGGCGTAACCTGATTCAATTTATACATGGGGAAGGCCATGACTATGAGGAACAGTTGGACCAAGTGCGTCCGAACTGTGTAGAGTTTTGTTCCTACATAAAGAGGTTGACAAGTTTGTTACTCGAGTTCACTTTTTACTTGTTTGTACAATAACCAGCCATACTTTCACCTTTGCTTGTTTTGTCCTTTCAATTTGTATAAATTTTAGCACAATTCATTTGTTATTGTTTACACTAATCTATTTAGAGTGCAAGAATTTGTTAGTACAAAATATGTGTGTAACAATTTTGATTTAAAGGCTAGATTTTGGTATGCAAGCAAAGATCCAGTCATGCTTGGAGGTTTGTCACTGGAAGAGGTGGACACCTTCACATATTTGTCAAACAACCGTTGATATTTCAGGGGGCACAGGCAGTTGGAAGGGTTTGAATTGAAAAGGCAAGGACAACGTTCTTGTTACTAAAATGATAAATGGAAATCCAAGGAAATATAGATTTATACCTTGTTAAGATTGTTTAGTTCTATTGTCAAGTCAGTGCTTCTGTCATCATCATGTAGCATGTCCTTTGCAGAACGTCGCTCTCACAACAGCTGATCTGTAAGACTCTCGATCTCCAGCCAGAACTCTACCCTTGTCATCTTCAGAACCTCTGTGATGTCTTGTGTCAATCTTCTCCTCGATTTGCCTCTGTCCCGCTTTCCAGATACCATACCCTCCTGTATCGTTCTCTCCAGGCCATTGTGATTTTTGGCTTGGCTTCGTTCGTTCTCAATCTCCCGCTACCAAACCCTGAAAGGGCTTAAGTAGCAGAATGTAGTCCAGAGAACGGAATGCGTTGTGTCGTAGTTTACAGCTTCACTGCGATATTTGCACCTTTCAGTCCAACACATCCGACTTCAGCAAGCATTTTTTGAGTACCGAGGTAGCATTCCCTCTTCGATCCCTTCTCCTTAGTCAGTCGGCTCTGTTGCAGCCTGTTATCCAGGATCACCGCGTGGAGGTGTAGAAGGGTCTTGGTAGCTCTGTTTCGCTGGCCCTGATTCTAGCAGTCAGCTGAGTCGCTGACCACTGCAGCTCATGCGCTGATCACTATCTTGATCCCGATTGTGACGTTTGATGTGAACAAAATATTTTAGCTTTCTGGACAAGATATTGTTAACTAATCAATTTTTTTCTATATTCAGTTCTTGTAGGATATCTGCATTTTTTTTTCTTTTTGCTATCCATGGTATTTTGAGTACCATTAAGTAGCATTTTAGTTCAAAATATTCAATCCTTTTCTTAAGTGTTTGTGTGGTGATTATACAGTACTTCTGTACGCAGCAGAAATTGCAGAATATCAAAGGAAATGCAGAGAAAACTGCAGTCATTCGTCAATAAATGGCTACTGAGAATAGTGGGTATAGGCTGGCAAGACATGGTGAGAAACGAAGACCTATGGAAAAGGAGGCACCAACTAGTGGAGCAACAAATCAACTGAAGAAAAGTGGGTTGGATAATACACATGCTGCAGAAAGTACCATCAAATGGGGTCAGACAGGTCTTGGCATAGAATCTACAGGAAGGAGGAAGAGAGGTAGACCGAGAAACACCCATAGAGGAGACTGCAAAATTTAGCTTTGGTCCCTGGAACTCAACTGGGGAGAGACAGAAAGGACAGCTCCAGATCAAACTTGCTGGAGGAGGGTTGTCAGTGGCCTATGTCCCAAAAGGAACATCAGACATTGATTGAGTATATACAATATGCTTTATTGAAATATACTTCTGTTGATGTCTGAAAGCTTAAAATGTTTACGTACCGTATAGAAGGATTAATTTAGCATTTCTGTTATGAATTACAACCTGGCATGTGGCAGTGATCAGTATATATTTAATACATCCTGGTGATAACTCATGCCATAAATTTGGGAAAAAACAGACATTTTATAGCTTTTTTGTTTCAGTTTTATGAACAAAATGACCAGCTGCTCAGATGTGGATGAAAAGCTAGACCAGGAGTTTACTCTCCAGCAGCTGCTCCAGATACTTTCCTTTATGGACTTCTCAGATCAGACTAGCAGGTAAATAATATGGCATGTGTCTTTTACGTAGAACTTGACTTAGTCCGTCTGCTGCAACTGAAAGACTTTTGAACACCAATGCCGGTCTACAACCTGTAGTATTTCTGACAGATGCACAATCAGCACGCCAAGCACTAAAGTCCTGGAAACTGCCAGGTTTACAGGCTCTACTGTCTTGTCTGAACAACCAACGGAAGATTGTCATGCAGTGGATACCTTCTCATTAGGGAGTACTAGGAAACAAGAGAGCAGATCAACTGGCAAATACGGGTGCTTCAGACGAGCAACCAGAGATACCAGTAACATACCAACAGAAGATAAGGATGATCAGATCAATCAGAAAGCCACCAACAGTAATACAAGACGAATACCATAGATGAACAGACAAGAACAAACTGACGCGTTGCGCCTTTTATACACAAAATTGAAGATTGGCAATTCAGCTGCGTGTACATGCGGACAGGCACCCCAGACTGCAGAGCACATACTACAGAACTGCCCCAAATATAATATACAAAGAAAATCCCACCGGCTCACAGAAACAACACTGGAAGAGAAACTTTATGGACCTATATGTGAATTACAAAAGGCAGTGAAGTTTATACAAGAGACAACATTGCAGATATAGACATATTTTCAAGTGAAGTTTATACAAGAGACAACATTGCAGATATAGACATATTTTCAAGTGAAGTTTATACAAGAGACAACATTGCAGATATAGACATATTTTCAAGTGAAGTTTATACAAGAGACAACATTGCAGATATAGACATATTTTCAAGTGAAGTTTATACAAGAGACAACATTGCAGATATAGACATATTTTCAAGTGAAGTTTATACAAGAGACAACATTGCAGATATAGACATATTTTCAAGTGAAGTTTATACAAGAGACAACATTGCAGATATAGACATATTTTCAAGTGAAGTTTATACAAGAGACAACATTGCAGATATAGACATATTTTCAAGTGAAGTTTATACAAGAGACAACATTGCAGATATAGACATATTTTCAAGTGAAGTTTATACAAGAGACAACATTGCAGATATAGACATATTTTCAAGCGAATGAAAGAAGAAGAAGACGTCCATCTGCTTTATTCTGAAACATTAGATGCACCAATCTGGTTCTGACAATGAGACTTCACTTGCTGTCCCCTTTTCAGTGTTCTTTTACCTCCCTACTCTTCTCTTCCAGTGTCGGTCCATCCCAGTGCATGGTTTGATTTATTCCTTTTGTTATGTCTTAATCCTTCACAGTCTGGTCCAGGGGTGGGGATCCTGTAGCCTTAAGGCTGAATGCGGTATAAAGTGCAGCCTTTTGAATGAATCCAAATTTTGCATAACGAATCCTTACCTGTAATCCTGGAATTCAAACAGACATGTTGATGTCTGTTTCCAGGTAGCTGAAGGCTA
The DNA here is from genome assembly GCA_036924085.1 of Ariolimax columbianus. Taxonomy (NCBI): domain Eukaryota; kingdom Metazoa; phylum Mollusca; class Gastropoda; order Stylommatophora; family Arionidae; genus Ariolimax; species Ariolimax columbianus. The sequence goes on from JAVGWX010000003.1 coordinate 94,979,074, forward strand.
TCTGTAGTAGGTATTTTAATCTTCCTGTGGCTTACTAGACCTGGGGGAAGGTATGAACAATTTTGGTAGATGTTTAACTAGAATTTTTAAATTTTGGGCAGCTGTGTTAAACCTACTCTTTTCAATTTCTAAATGTTTATGGATTTTTAACGTGCTCGACACTGAACACGGGAGTCTGATCTGATTACCGAGAGATCAGGGGAGTTTTACCAGAAGATGCACGTGAAAAAATACAGATCTCATCTGTGATTCGAACCTGCGGCCTCTGGCACCTGAGACGTACACTTTACCTCGAGACCACTGAGTCCCTACAAATCCTTGTATTTTTGTTATTGCATTTTTGTTAATCTTTTATTATTTTTTTATTTTGCTTTTAAAATAAACATATTGAAAGATATCAAATGGTAAACGAATATTCAATGAAATAATCCTACGGCATAACAGAAAATTCCATCACTTGAAAAGCAGCTACTTAAAATATATTGACAGATTGTCGATAATTCTTCATATAATGAAAACTATTACATGCATAGTAAATTTTTTTCAACAAAATGAAAGTACATTGCTATACAACAGCACGCAACATGCGGGGTTGGGGTTAACCAGTGTCCTAACATTTTGCACTGTCACTGATGTTTACAAGCTGGATCTTTCTGATAATTCATATAAGGTGGCGATGGCTACTCTTTATCGATTCCTATTTTAGACCAAATTCTTTAAATTGGCTTCCTCTTCTTCTTTTCTTTGCTAGGCATTCTTTGATTTTCCCATTGTTTTTTACTCTTTGAGTTCTACTCCAGTGCACATCTGGTTATGTTGTTAGGTTTATTTCTGAGGGTGTTATTTATCAAATTCCACTTTCCCTCTCCAATCCCTGTATATGGGATTATTAGGTTTAACTCTAAGGGTGTGTGCCATCAGCTTCCACCTTCCCTCTCCAATCCCTATATGTGGGATTATTAGGTTTAACTCTAAGGGTGTGTGCCATCAGCTTCCACCTTCCCTCTCCAATCCCTGTATATGGGATTATTAGGTTTAACTTTAAGGGTGTGTCCCATCAGCTTCCACCTTCCCTCTCCAATCCCTATATGTGGGATTATTAGGTTTAACTCTAAGGGTGTGTGCCATCAGCTTCCACCTTCCCTCTCCAATCCCTGTATATGGGATTATTAGGTTTAACTCTAAGGGTGTGTGCCATCAGCTTCCACCTTCCCTCTCCAATCCCTGTATATGGGATTATTAGGTTTAACTCTAAGGGTGTGTGCCATCAGATTCCACCTTCCCTCTCCAATCCCTGTATATGGGATTATTAGGTTTAACTCTAAGGGTGTGTGCCATCAGCTTCCACCTTCCCTCTCCAATCCCTGTATATGGGATTATTAGGTTTAACTCTAAGGGTGTGTGCCATCAGCTTCCACCTTCCCTCTCCAATCCCGGTATGTGGTATTAGGTTTAACTCTAAGGGTGTGTGCCATCAGCTTCCACCTTCCCTCTCCAATCCCGGTATGTGGTATTATTAGGTTTAACTCTAATGGTGTCTCTCATAGCTTCCACTTTCCCTCACCAATATCCAGCTGTTTTGCCATGTATCGACTGTTGTCATGCTCTTTGCCACAGATGTGTGTATGTTGTTACATATGACCATCAAATACGAAGTGTGTGATGGAGACATCTATTGATGAAGTTCTGTAGTCGTGATATGATAGATAGCTCTTGAATGTACTGTGATTAATATTGACAATGTCAGGTTAATCTTTGCTATGCATCCACATGGCTTAGTCTAACCTCTTCAACCCTGGGGTGCACCTCTTCTATCCTGGGGTGTATCTTTTCTATCCTGGGGTACACCTCTTCTATTCTGGTGTGCACCTCTTCTATCCTGGGGTGCACCTCTTCTATCCTGGGGTGCACCTCTTCTATCCTGGTGTGCACCTCTTCTATCCTGGGGTGTATCTCTTCTATCCTGGTACTTATACTTGTTTCCTAGGGGACTTGTATCGAGTGCAGTAGAGGCTACATTGAAAAATGATACAGTTGTAAGCCACTTTTTCTTTAAAAATTGTGAAGAAATAGATGTAGTTTTCATTGTCTTAAATATTTGTTATCTTACTTTCGCCTTATTTCTTTATCTCCCAAGGCAACGTGCATTGCACTATGTGTTTATTTTTTTTTTGCCCATCAGCCCAGTACATCTGACTTCAGCATGCATTTTATGTAGGGGTCTGTTTCCTCCTGCATTTTCTAAAGGTTTGCTTCCCCGGGGTAGCGGCCGGTGCTGGGATTGGGGAGCGAACCCAGCATCTCCGGGTTGTGAACCGTGTCTCTTAACCACTAGCCCACGCCGTCCCCTCAAGTTTTTATCTGAGACACCCTTAAAGTTTCTACGGGATGAGATTGTTGGTCCAATAGACAACCCTCCTTAGTTGCTTCTTACAACATCCTGACAAGTTAATAGCGCTACTATTCCTTGCTCCTTACACACGCTTGCCAATGTTTACCACCATATAAAGAGCTCTGTATAAAATTATTGTTGATCCTTGCAGAAAAACCACAGAAAAGCTGCTTCGTGGCTTGCTGGTGTCTGACACCATTGTTCCAAACATGGTGCCCCACATCCTGCCATGCCTGAAGCAGATGCACACAGAGATAGATGACCTCATCACCTGCATTGCAGAAACCATATCGGATATTAGAGAGCCGATCACCACTGTGGAGACACACCTGCACATGAATGGGGAAGCTCAAAGGAACATTGACAAAAAGGTACTTTTGACAGTCAAACACTAGTTAGCCTCTTGACTGTAGAAGATAATCGCTAAAATCGGTAACGCCGTGTGTTGAGAGGTCCAGTTTTCTACAATTATTGCATATTCCAAATTATGGATGTAACTTTTGTTTTAATTATCAAAAATTATGAGAATGAATTTTATTTATTTATTTGCACAAAAATTCACTTTAATTTTTTTTACATTTGCATTACTGCTGCAAATCGTTCAAGTTTTTATCATATCCTAAATTAGGGAGCAGAGGTCGTGCAGTGGTTAGTGCACTGGCTTCCCAACAGAGCTTTTTGGCGTTCAGTCCCCAGTTGGTGCTGGACTTTTCACATTGCAAAATGGCTACTGAGGTTGTCGGTTGTTCCAGCCTAAAAAATTGGGTAACAGAATAATCTGGGAAAGTAAAGGCAGTCGGCGTGATGTTGATCACATCACCCCTAGGGAACTGTTGGTCAAGAAAAATATGGACCTAACACCATATTCCCAATATGCTACACTGGTGTGTTTATGGGATCTTTACTTTACTTTCTTTATGTCCAAGGTTATGAGTTTGTAATTTTTAAAAATTAAGCCAATGTAAAACATTTGCATTAAGTAAATTATCCGTATCTGAATCACAACATACCAGTAATTCGACACCCTTTATGTCACTTTCCCAATCAGATAAATGAATTCTTGAAGTGGTATCTGATAAATCATTTTCTTAACCTGTAGCACGCCCTTGTCCGTTCTCTTTGAACCAGCTAGGCCTACAAAAACGGTGTGCGGAAAAATTTTTTTTTTTTTTGAACGGAGTCACTCCTGACAGCCATTTTTTACTGCTGACTACGCCCTCCATATATACACGATATTTTGCCGGTTAAAGTATCGTGTGTTCGATTACAAATGGCTTTTGAACAGTTTTAATTTTGTATATGCCGTTTTGAGCAAGCCGACTTTTTGCGAAAGGGGAAGTAGGTTGTTGAGAAAGATTTTTATCGCGTAGATCTGTTTATTTTGTTTGTTTAAATGAAAGAACTACGTTTGAATTGGAAACTAACAGTTGTGGCGATATTGTAAACACAGTATCGATACGTTGTTGTGGTTTCCATGGTTTTCTATCGAAGCGACTAGGCCTAGTGGTCGAGTCCAAATTTTTCCCGAGATTTTCATAAATTTTCAACTTCATCTTTTTAAATCTCAAAAACTAACAAACATACAACAAAAACAATAACACCCACATGTTCGTTATGCTATTGTGTATCTACACACCAGAAAATCATATTTATTGACAAACAAACATAAAAGTTACAAATTTTGAAAGACGACTACCACAGCGACTAATTAAGAAAATTAATTAGGTCAAATTTTTTTCAAAAATAATGTGGAGTGCGTAAGGTTAAAGTTGTCTGTCAATTTCCTATTGTAAGTAATTTATGTTTCACCATATTTCTACACCTAGCACAATTACACAAAACTAACACGCAAATAATGGATGCGCTGTTGGGATCAAGATGCTGAGCAGCACATGCGCTGCAGTGGTCAGCAACCCATAGCTGACTATTAGCGTCAGGGCCAGTGAACCATAGCTGCCAAGACCCTTCTACATCTCCACGCTGTGATTCTGGATAACAGGCTGCATCAGGGCAGACTGGCCAAGGAGAAGGGATCGAAGAAGGAATGCTAACCTGGTACTAAAAAAATGCTTGCTGAAGTCGGATGTGTTGGACCGAAAGGTGCAAATATCGCAGTCAAGCTGTAAACTACAACACATTCCGTTCTCTGGACTACATTCTGCTACTTAAGCCCTTTCAGGGTTTGGTAGTGGGAGATTGAGAACAAACGAAGAAGAAGGATGCGCTGTTGTGTCAATTAGAATGGCTATTTGTGTAGATGACTGCAGTTAACACTTTCAAGTTCTGGATAATTATGCCATGTTCAGTCCAGGCCAAAGGCCAGAATTCTGTATGTCAAAGTGTTATATAAAATACAATTTAACAAATTGAGCTAAAATTATGATCTTATAATTGTAAGATACATACATAATTAAACTATCTATAACTGGAAGTATTGATGATAATAATTCGTCCATCGTCATCTATGAGGACCACTAACATCAGCACATGTCATAATGCAACCTTGAGTCTGTGTCCGCGCTCGTGACTGATCAAGCCAATTTGAGCCTGGAAAAGTCTATGGCAAGACTGGCAAACGTAATCAGCAGTTGTCTTTGAAATTGTCTCTTGACTTCCTGATTGCACGTCTATCCTGTGCTGCCTGGATACGGAGACCCTCGCTGAGTTCAATGCGGTCCATGACCGTGCTCTTCCATGTTGAGCAAATGTCAGCCAGGTTTTCCCAGGTGTTAATGTTAATGAAAACACCAGCATCGATCAAAACTGGATAACTCTAGGAGACACTGTTTACTTTACAGCGCAAAAACACCTTGGTCCCATCCACACAATAGCACAAAGACTGGTTGCATCGTTAATGCATATCTACAAGAGCACAGGTAATCGCCAGAAGTGTGACAATCACTGCGGAATTTCATTGCTATCTATTACGTGCGTGCTGCTCAACCGCCTGAACAAACATCTTGAGCTAGACCATCACCTCCCGGAAAGTCAATGTGGATTTAGAGTTGGTCGAGGAACTGTGGACATGATATTTGCAGCGCGTCGAGTGCAGGAGAAATGTCGAGAACATAACCACCAGCTCTATATTACGTTCATTGACCTCACAAAGGCATTTGATATGGTCAGCAGAGGGGGAGGGGCTATGGCAGATCATGTCTAAATTCGGCTGTCCTAGCAAATTTGTAACTGGTGAAACAGCTCCACGAGGGCATGCGCCCATGTATACTTGACAGCAGCAAGACTTCTCCGCCATTGGCTAGTTCTGATTTTGACCATAAATATCTTTCAATGTTATCATCTCTTAAAGATTGCAGGTATAAGAGTCAAACTTCACCAGCTGAGAGAAGAGCTTAGTGAAAGCATAGACAAGCAAGATTTTGAACGTGCAGCAGTGCTGAAAGTAAACATTTCAAACCTTGATTCTGAACGATCATCCCTTCTGGAAGAATCCCAACCTAAGCTGGAAGAAGTGAGAATTCAGAAGGTATATCAGTTTTGTCAAATCAGTAGAGTATTCGATCTTTACCCTTACAACACTGCATACAAAAATTACGCATTTTACCCTGCAGCTGCATTTATTTTTCGGCACATTGCATTTTTCTAGGGTTGTTTGACTGAGAGCCTGAAACTCTTTTTATTTGACAGTCTATCAATATGTTTTGTTTGTGAGTAGAGAAATAAAGAATTTGTTGGTGTTATTATTTTTGTTGTGTGTGTGTTAGTTTCTGATTAACAAGAAGATGAAGGCGATAGTGTTGAAAAACAGCACAAACAATAGACTAACCTGCTTTCGCTGTCCCTTGGTTGACAAAACAAACAAAAATTCCCATAAACGGACTATCGATGCTTGCCGTAAATTTCTGTAATGACCATATCTGTTGCTTTCAACTATAAACATAATTATTGTATCAGCATAAACAAACTAAATAGATTTACTTCAGAAAAATCTGTTGCAGAAACTTAACTCCCCCATTCTCTATAATGGGTGAATCTTCAAATCCAAGCGAAAAACATAAGAAATCATTTCTAAAAGTCAAACACTAATATCAAAATTGCCATTGTTTGTATCTAACCTACAGAATGCAAGTCAGAACTCTCTACAATCAAATGAGCAGTATTGTTCAGAATATTTCTATGTAGCCATTCGATTATATTTGATTAGAACGGTTATCGCTATGCAACATATCAAACGAGCAGTATTGTTCTGACCAGTGGCGTAAAGGTGAAATTAATAAAGAACTTGTTGGTGTTATTGTTTTTGCTGTGTGTGTGTGTTAATTTCTTGGCTTGACTTGGCTTCGTTCGTTCTCAATCTCCCATTACCAAACCCTGAAAGGGTTTAAGTAGCAGAATGTAGTCCAGAGAACGGAATGCATTGTGTCGTAGTTTACAGCTTGACTAAGATATTTGCACCTTTCGGTCCAACAAATCCAGCTTCAGCAATCATTTTTTGAGTACCTGGTTAGCATTCCCTCTTCGATCCCTTCTCCTTAGCCAGTCTGCCCTGCTGCAGCCTGTTATCCAGGATCAGCGCGTGAAGGTGTAGAAGGGTCTTGGCAGCTCTGGTTTGCTGGCCCTGATACTAGCAGTCAGCTATGGGTCGCTGACCACCGCAGCTCATGCGCTGCTCAGCATCTTGATCCTGTGTTAGTTTCTGAGATACAAGAAGATGAAGGTGAAAATTTATAAAAATAGAGCACAAACATTTAGACTCATCGATTATGGAATGTCTGTCCTCGTATAATCCATCAAAATCACAACAAAACACTGTTACTGTTCTTTTTAAGATAGGCCTATCTGTTAGTTTTCACTTCAAACGTAATTTTAAAATCTATATGAATGAACTCAACAGAACTACCTCACAAAGATCTTCTACAACAATTTACTTCACCATCCCCAATAATAGGTCGAGTCCACACTGATTGAAAAAGAAGAATATATCATTTCAAAATTCAGTTTATCAAAATTGATCCACACTTTCCCTGCTAAAATTGGTTACGCAGGAAGTGACGATAGTGTAAAATCAAATCATCTGTATTTTCGTAGTTTTCTATGGCACACAGATTGTTTATATATTAAATAATTCCCCCCAAAATGGCAACTTTTACCATAGGGCAATATGTAAATGCCTTAGGATAATCAACATGATTCTGTTTGGACAATTATAAATTGCAGTACGACAGGTCCGCCGTGGTCTTTTAGTATGACAAATACAAGAATGGCACCACTGTTCCACAGAGAGCATGGCGTAAGAGGCGACTAACTTTGACATGACAGAACACTAGCCATGGTTAGGTAGTTTGTTGAGAGCAGGATAGATGGCGCCTAGCATGCTGCGAGTCTACTTTGCTCCAGTGTTTGAGTCTATTAAGATGGACTCACATATCGATTAACCACCCTCCGCGGCACTTGTCCCAATGCAGCGGAGTAAGAAGATGCTTGAGCCTAGCCCACTAAGCAGCAAATTCTCCCGGCTACATCCAGCTCACAAAAGAGCTGAGACCTGCACAGCGGCATCCGCCCTTGTAGATGTACAGGTCGACTGCTACTAAGATATGCCATAAAAGTTCAGATGTCCTAATAGAATTACTAGACAGTCTCTGTTTTGGGTTCCCCACAGCAAGAGGCAGGTCTCGGCATACATGGAAAAGAGCTTGAATCAAACATTAAGAAAACTGGAAAGTCGTGGGATGAGCTGGCGTTGTTGGCTCATGATAGAAGAGTTTGGCAGTTGGTTGTTGAAGTCCTATGTTTCCCTGGAAGTAGAAAGGCTATTGATTGATTACATCATTATTTTGCAAGGAGGACCAGAAAGATAGAAGTCGGTGTATGGGATGAAGGGAGGAAAACTTCAGAACTATAAATGAAATCATCATTCCATTCTCAAATGTCATTAACTTTTCTCTACAGGAAGACGCCTTCACTGTCTTGAAGTGCCTGACTATAGTGTGTGAGTTGTTGATGATTGTCAATGTAAAGACTGTGTCACCAACGCTGCACACACTGGTGGAAAGTCAGGTATTGCAAGTGGTAAATTATCACAATGTATTTATACATCATAATACTCATCTTCCATTTGTCCCATCTTTTCCTGTGTCTTGGTATTGTTTCTTTAGCTTTCTTTCAATCTCAGAGGGCCACTGTAATTTTTGGTTTGTGTCAAGGGTGATGTGTGCAACACGATTAGCTGAATAGTCTTTTTCCACAAAAGGGTTTAAATTTACGGTGTTCAGATATAAGGTTATGCAAGACGTGTCATGTTTGGCAGGTTTAAAGGAAATCTTTAATATTATGCATGGTCAAAAAACGATGAAAGAATTTATCATAGTCTTCAGAATCTAGTCATTCGTTTAGTTATTTATCTTTTCATTCCAGATTTATTTTGCTGTAATGCTTGCAACCAGAGAAATAACATGATTGTCAAAGAAATATTGCAAGTGTTTGCATAATTTTTATTTGTTAATTTACAAAGAGATTAACTTAATTTTTCTTTCGTGCAAAATTAAAACCCGTGTGCATTGAAGATGTGTATTTAAAAATAAAATGTTTTTCCATATTTATTTTTTGTTGTATAATTAAAAATTTATTTTGCTTGAATACTTGCAAGCAAGCAATGATCTGACTTAACTGTTTTTGCATGTCTTTATTGACCTGATCATTGATTTATACAAAGTGTGATCAAATGAAACTTGTCCGTGTATATGAATACGGCACATTTCATGTAATAAATATAGACTAATGAATAAGCTAGTATCTGTTGATTCTTATATATGCTATATATAAGTTCTTCTGCAGATCGCTGACAACATGGACATCCATCTAAGGTGGATTGGCGAGCGATGATTCAGTTCCTAAGTCAAATGATGTCAACCAGTCTATATTCACCACATAATGTAGGCAATGTATGATGATAAACATGTGTCGAAGACAACAATGAAAGACGGGGTGAATGTCTAGGATAGGACGAAAGATCTTTCGCAGCCAGATCAGGTGCATATTGTTGCGACAGAAGAAGCCATCGCCAGGATTGATGCAGCAATACGGGTGGATGGTCGTCAGAGTTTACTTTTGCTAGCGGAAGAATTCACTGTGTTGTGTAATTTAGGACAATTAAAATAGCGGTTCAGAAGAAACTGAAATATCGGAAGGTGTGTTCACAATGGGTCCCACGGATACTGATTGACGACTATAAGGAATAACGCATAGGGGGAAGCTTGAACCACTAGCTCCGTTATGAAGCAGAGGGTCAACAATCGTGGCGTCACCATTTTGAGCTGTGCAGCAAAATAACAGCCATGCAATTCAAACATCCAGTAGTTTACTTACTTAGTCGCTCCTCTTCTACTGTGAGGTGTAGAGGTACTTGTAATCAGTTTTTTTAAAGACAAACAGGTGATTAGCCTGTTGTGTCTTTGCATGGTGGAGGGGCTGCCTCCTTACAGCCTCCATGCCTGCCGACCCGTTTTTTGTCTACGGCTGCTTATTTATTCGCAGCTAACCTCCAAATTAGGAGGCCTTTCAGCAATCCGCAACCCTGCTGACGCGCCTGGTAGGAGGTAGGTTCCTCCCCCAGTAGTTGCTTTGTTTAATTCGGCCACACCTGCTGATGCACCTTTCATGTATTTGCAATAAAGCCACTGAAACTTTTCATTTGATCATACTGACATTTTTTTCAAGTAAAAATTGTTCTATCTAAAAATTACATCTATTTTTTCCTAAGCAGACTTTTAACATTTAAAAAAATGTCTTGATGTTTCTTGTAGTTTTGATACTTGCAAGCATTAGAATAACATGGTCAGTGATGTTTTTCTGTTAACTGTTGCATGTGTTGCGTCAGTCATCTTTTCAGTACAGTTTAGAATTGGGATGGGGAACTTAAGGCTGCATGCTGCCTTGTAGACCATAAATTGTGGCCATCTTAAAATGAATGTATCTAAAATACCAAAGATTTAAAGAAGATTCAATGAAGTAATCCTCTTTGATTTGCGGCCAAAAATAAAACATTAGTAAGTCATAAAGGGCCATTTTAACACCTGCTTTGCTCATGATCAAGCATTTACAAATTTTAGGGTGGCTTACCAATCACTCAAAAATGTCACCAGTCAGCATGGTCGGACTACAGTCATGCAATTTATGTTAACAAATTTAAACTAGGCACTAATTCACCTTTATTTATACAAACAAATGTGTACAAAACCAAAATATATTGTATTACTTACACAGTATTAGTCTTATTTCTTCTTAAGAAAAAATGCAGTACAGTCAGAGGCACGGCGTGTGTGTCCTTGAACATGCTTGCTAGTTTTGGCACTGAAGTACCATTTATCTATGGCTTTAGTAAGTTTAAATTGTGGCAGTGGAGGTCCATTTAGATTCATCATCATATACTAGCTTATGTAAAATCTATTCGAACTGTACTATAATTAATAATCATGCAAGAGTCATTATGTAGTAACGAATAAAAAAGTAATGCACGATTAAAAACATATTTTTTTAACTCGTCAAGCAAAAATATTTACTTGTCGCAGACAAGCGTTTTTGTCAAGCCCTGCTTATGATTTAGTTCTAATACAACTCTAGAATGTACCTTAACTTCCCTGTCTAACTGGCACCATTACCATATGAGTTTGATTTTTTTTTAAAATAATTAAATCTACATTTTGTAGTGAATCTAATTGAAGTTTCTTGAATGCGGCCTGATTAAGTTTACTTCTAGCTTAATGCAACCTTCCAACATGAAGAGATTCCCCACCTCTGGTTTAAAGATGATTTGAGTTGGTTTTTTTTCCTTCTTTTTCTTCTACTTCTTCTTCGTACGTTGTCAGACGTCAACCTGTATTTTTTCTAAAAAAGCAGCGGTCATCCTGAGGCTGTCGACACTGCCATAGAGATTGTCTAGTGTTGCCACTGGTGATGGCCACATGTGCTTTCTCTGGTCCTCGTATTTCGGACAGTTTTGCAGCAGATGTTCAGCTGTCATTTTTCCGTAACCACAACTGCATTCGTCAGTGCCAGCTATCTTCAGTTTATTGAATAGGTGGTACCTCAGTCTGTTGTGGCCTGTGCGGAGTCTGAAGACCACGACCTGCTCTCTCCTGTTCAATTGGTAATAGGCATCAATTTTTGTGTAGCCAGTATGTTCTGTTTCCCATTTGGCCATGTATCTGGCTCTAATAAGCCTTTTGGACTCGTCGTATGTTACACTAGAATCTGGTTGTGGTAGTCTTGCACCTTCTTTTGCCAGTCTGTCTGCCTCCTCGTTGCCTTGTATGTTACAATGGGATGGAACCCACTGTACCACTACTCTTTTTGGTGCGGTCTGCTGGCATAGTTGACAGAGTACTGCTCTTAAATCATTAAGTTCAGTATTTTTCTGTCTTTTTAGTGCTGTGACTACGTACAGGGCATCTGTTAACAGGACTATCTGGCTTTCATTTCTTTTGCCTGTCAGCATTGCTTCTGCTGCAGCCCTCAGTGCCTCTGCCTCCGCTCTGAAATTGCTTGAGTATTTTCCAGTTGCCACTGACAGTGTTATTTTTCTACAATTTGGTAGGCTCAGGAATACCCCTGTCCCTCCATTCTGTGTTGTGTTTGTTACAGAACCGTCGGTGTATGCATGGGTCCAGTCCATACTTTGGTAGTTTTTCGTTATGTACCTCAGGATTATGTTTCTTCTTTCTTTTTCAGTCTGTTCTTGTTTCCAATACCTGGTATATTTTCTACCACCTCCGGAAATATATGCTGCTTCCAGGTAGGTTTTCGTACAGTAGGGATGGGCTTTGGTGTTGTTAATGTGTTCATAGGGTCTTCGCTCATCTTTGCTTTGGCTATTTCTACAAAGTTTCTCCGCTTTAGTTACCCATTTCCAAATCTATTTAGTCTCTGGTGCATTGGATGGTCTGTCAGTCTCTGAGTTTCTCTGCTTGCTGCTGGGCTCTGCAGTCTCTTCTGTCGGTCATGGATTGTAGATTTGTAATCTTTTCAAGTTCTACAATTGGCGTTGACTCCATGCCTCCTGTTATAACTCTCATGGCTTGGTTTTGAAGTTTGCTAATTTTGTCAAAGTTCGCCTTTGCTGCTGTTGTCCATGCCGCAATGCCATGCTCGAGAACTGGTCTCACTCTTCCAGTGTACAGTTTCTTTAGTATACTTTTGTCTGTTCCCCAGCTTGTGCCAGCAAGTTTCCTCATGATTGCCATTCTTTCTCTGGCTCTCATTCGGTTTCTCTCGATTTGACTTTTCCATGTCATGCGCCGATCAAATGTGACTCCCGGGTAGTTTGGGTTATCGTTTGGCCGCAGATTTTTGCCGTTAAGACTTATTTGGGTGTTCTGGGGTTTGTTTGAAAGCGAGAATATCGTACATGTTGATTTTTCCTCATTTATTTTGACTAGGTATGAGTTCGCCCACTCCTTCATCGATGTTAGGGCCTGCTGCATCTGATTTCTTGCTATGGTGAGATTTTTTTCAGAGATCCACATAGCCAGATCGTCTGCAAACATGGAGCTGTGGACTTTTCTTGGTATATTCTCTGTGATGTTGTTTATATACACCAGGAAAAGTGTGGGTAACAGTACTCCCCCTTGAGGTACTCCCTGCTCAAGTGTCACCTTTTTGTCACCTTGTACTTGATCTCTGGCTGTTATGTTTTCGAGGTAGTGGCTGATCCATCTGTACATTTTCCCACAAACTTCACTTCTTCGTAGCTTGACTTTAATTGCCTCTTTCCACACCTTGTCAAATGCCTTCTCTAAATCCACCCAAACCGCTACTGTATGCTTTTTCTCCTGGTAAGCATCCTCTATTTCCTGGGCTATGAGAGTGATCTGGTCCTCAGTGGATCTGTGCTGTCTAAAGCCTGCTTGCTGTGGAATTAGTATGTGTTTTTCTTCCAGATGCCACATCAGTCTGGTGTTTATGATACGCTCCATCAGTTTTCCTACACAGCTCAGTAGGCTGATAGGCCTGTATCCATTTTGATCTGCTCTATCTTTTTCTTTCTTTGGTACTGGTATAATTACAGCATCTTTCCATGCCTGAGGTACAATTCCCCTTTTCCAGCTTTGGTTAAGGACTGATAGTAACTTCCTCTTTGCTGTTTGGCCCAACCCCATCAGCATTTCGTTTGTTACCCCATCTTTTCCGGGCGATTTCTTTTTCTTTAAAGTTCTCATGGCCTCTTCCATTTCATTCATTGTTAGTTTTACCATCATGTGCTCCTCTGGTGCCATATTGATGTTGTCATGGCTCTTTTGTTCTTCACTAATGTCTGTATGCCTGTCTGTAGGGACATCAATGTGGTTTGCTCTGGCATAATGTTCTATAAAGGCGTTTGCTGCTTTTTTTCCAGTAAGCATGTTGTCGCCCTGCTTGATGGTAATTTGTTTATTTGATGGAGTTTCGTCATTCATGGCTTTGACTAACTTCCATAGTTTGTTCCCTTCTTTATCTAAATTGAGGCTTTCTGTTTTGTTTTTCCAGCTGTCTCTTGTTATTTGGTTTAGTGTTCTTTTGTATTTCGCCCGTGATGGCTTTGAGGGCGATATTTGCTTCCATAGATTGTTCTCTCTCTGCCATGTTCCTAGCATTTGATACTTCGTCTTCCGCTTTCTGCAATTCATCATTCCAGTATGGCTTGTAGTTTTTCCTTGCCCCTCTTGGGATGGTTTCGGTGGCTGCTTGCATTATTGCTTTGCTTAGGCTTTCCACCATGGGTTTCATATTATTATTCCGTGTGTTGATGGTTTCACACAGCCCATCTGTCAGCAGTGCAAATCTGTCCCAATCGGCTCGTTTATAGTTCCAACGTGGGAGCGGTTTTATTTCTTGTGGGCCTACTTCCATATCAACTTCTAGCCTAATTGGCCTGTGGTCGCTACCTGCCAATTGGTTGAGCACCTGGCGGTCCATTTTGTGGTGAATATCCACCGTGGAAAAGGCCAAGTCTGGAGTAGAGGTGGTATGCCATGTTCTAGAATAGAAGCTAGGGCTGTCCTCCGGCCTATTGATAAGAAAGAGATTTGTGTCAATCTCCCAGTCTTCCACTTCATCAGCTCTGTTGCTTGTGTCCGAATATCCCCATCTCTCCGAGTGGCTGTTGAAGTCTCCATCTACTAGGCAGCTGGAGTCCTTGACTTCCATACTCGAGAGCGACAGGTCTTTGTTGGGTGGGCCATACAATTTGAAGATGCGGATCTTCGTTTCTTGTGCCATTATGTCGAGTTTTTAAAAAATTTTTAAATTCCACAATTTATTTTGCTTGAAAATTGCAAATTAATTTATTAACATCAACTTACAAACAGTTCATAAACAGGATATTTTTAAATATTGGCTGCAAACTGTTTAGAAATTGTTTTTATCTAAAGCATTGGTGATTATCTAAGATTTATTGTTAAAATGAAGATATAAAAAAAATGTTTCTTAGGCATATCCTGACACGGTTCACAATACTGCATATCTTTTATAGATATTACCTGGAGTGGTGAATGAGGAGGCGGAGGTGCGCAACCTAGCCATCAAAGCCATTGGTCTGTGCTGCCTCATCAAGAAGGATATCGTCTTGCTGCATTTACCATTGCTGCTGCAGGTATTTCATCATGTCGCATACTATTGGTTACCAGGTCTCTTGAATCAAGTTATGCAGGGTTATTGTTAGATGCTCCGAAGGATTTACAACAGTTAAATGGTTGCAGTGTGGACGGCGTGGGCTAGTGGTTAAGTGACACAGCTCAAAATCCGAAGTTGCTGGGTTCGCTTACCAATCACATAACTGGCCGTTAGCCCAGGGAAGCAAGTCCTTAGAAAATGCATGAGGAAGCAGACCCTTACATAAAATGCAGGATGAAGTCGGATGCACTGATGCCGAGAGACGCAAAATAAAAACATAGTGCAACGCACATCGCGTTGGGGAATAGAAAAATAAGGTGTTGGTTAAAAAAAATGAAAGGTTGCAGTAATGACAAAAATTAATAATTTTAGTTTTAAATAAACTCTCTCATCTTTCTCTCACTGGTGCTGTGACTATTAGGGGGGTGGTCCTAACAGGTGTCTGTTAAGGGCCAGATTCTTCGCTGTAGTTGTTGACATCCCATCAAGGTGGTTTAGGATATCCCTAACATTTTCTATCTACCTGGTACTTGGTCTTCCACACAGTTGTGGAAGCCTGGTCGCCGTACATTAAAAATGGGCATTGAAAGCCTGGACGATTACATTCTAAACAGGTGACAGAACAACTTGGTTCTCTCTATCCATGTGTTCAGTACATGGTCTTGTTTCAAAAAAAAAATTTGCAGATGTCGTAATTTCTCATTCTGTCTTTCCTAGTAACATTGATGGTTTATCTCATCTCAAACGTAGTAATCTTTCTCTCTAGGGTGTTTGTTAATGTCCACAGATAACATAATTTTGACACGAATAAACTGTTGATCAATATTCTTTTAGTGGCCATTTTAATGTTCGGGTGTTTCAGCAGTGGGGACAGTTTATATGAAATTGTGTTGCTGGCAGCGAACCTCAATTTCTCTCGTCTAATCTGTCATCCTGACTTCAAAGGTATGAACCCCATAGTGGTACCTGTGTCCTGGGTTGAATAGAAGACTACAGTAACTTTCCAAGCATGTCATAAGAGGCAACTGTAAAACGGTTGTGAATGTCACTCTCATGCCAATCTGTAAGTCTCTTGATACCTGGCCAGCTCTCTTGCTTCAGCCCCGGAGCCTCTGTAATGTTCCTTGCCATCTTCTTCTCTGACTGCCTCTGTCACCAGGTACAATACCGTCAAGTACTGTTCTTTCTAGGCCATTGTCACATTCAATGTGGCTAAGTATGTCAATTTTCTAGATGTAATGTTGTTGACTAGCCAGTTTTGTTCTATACCAAGCTCCCACAGGATTTCTAAATTTTTCTTTTTTTTCGCTATCCATTCTGTTTTGAGTAGCTTTAAGGATTCAATTTTCTTCCATAGGGTTTGTGTGGTTGAGTATGTCTCGCATCCATATGTTGCAATTTGGAAGATGTGCATGTCTCGCATCCATATGTTGCAATTTGGAAGATGTGCATGTCTCGCATCCATATGTTGCAATTTGGAAGATGTGCATGTCTCGCATCCATATGTTGCAATTTGGAAGATGTGCATGTCTCGCATCCATATGTTGCAATTTGGAAGATGTGCATGTCTCGCATCCATATGTTGCAATTTGGAAGATGTGCATGTCTCGCATCCATATGTTGCAATTTGGAAGATGTGCATGTCTCGCATCCATATGTTGCATTCAGGAAAATGTGCATGTCTCGCATCCATATGTTGCAATTTGGAAGATGCAAGTCCTCATGACCTTTGTTTTTGTATTTTTTCTGCATAAATATTGAACAGGTAAGGTGAGAGTACGCATCCTTGTCTTTCTCTCTTGTTCACCTTGAATCAGTCCGATGTCTCTCCTGCTATTCTGATTGTTGCTTGTTGTCCCTTATACAGTAATTCGATCAGTTGAATCAAGTGTGTTGTGACCTCCATGTCTGTCATAGCTGTCGGTGTCCCACACAGCCGAAAGCCTTGATATAGTCTATGGACCAGTCCAAGATGACATTGTACTCTCTGCACTTTTCATTCATATTTTGCATGTTAATTGTCCTGTCGAAACCCTGACTGAGCCTTATGTACTTCCTCATTGATTTTGTTTTCTAATCTTTTAATGGTGATCCGGAGGAGGATTTTGCTAGGATGACTAATTAGAGCGGTGGTTCGGTAGTTGGTACATCGCGTCAGATCACAGGTACTTGGCAGTAGGATATACAGACTTTTTCCACGCGGATGGCGATGTTGTGCTGTTCCAGATCTTGCACAGTGCGTGGTAGATCTTGACGCTGGCCTCTCCACTTGCTTGTATGAATTCAGTTGGTATATCATCACATCCCACTGATTTTCCTTTTTTTAAACCTTGAATTGCTAGTCGGACCCCATCTATCGTAGGTTGCGGCTCTATGTCCTGGGTCTTAGACGTTATGTTGTTGTTTCCCCCCATTGTTTTCGTACATTTCTCTGCAATATTGCTTCTATCTGTGAAGTATATCCTTGCTTTCTATCAGTGTATTACCATCGTCATCGTGTATTAGGTGCAGTGACAGTTTGAACTCGCCTGTGAGTTCTGATTTCTTTGAACATGTCACCTTCCTTGCTTTAACTTTGCAATTCTTCTAACCTGTTGCATGTGTCTAATATATGTTTGCGTTTTGTCCTTCCTAATCTCTCTTCCTAATAATTTCCCTTATGCAGTTCTTGTATATGGCGGTGTTGAGCTATATCCCAGCTTGTTTTAGTTTTTTTCTTACATCGATGAGTCGTAAGGTCTTTTCTGTAGTGCAACTTGATTTTTGTGCCGTTTTTAATTAAAGTATTTTGCTACGTGCCGATGATATGAAAATATCCTTGCCTGTTTGGCAAGTTCATTTGGTGTCATATTATCCGGCCCTGCCATAAGTAACTCAAATCTGTTTTGAATTGCTATAGAATACTCCTGTGGTATAAGACTGACATCATAAAGTAGTGGCCTCGTACTTTTCTGCAGATTCTTCAGCCTCAGCTTGATGTCCACGGTGAGCAGTTAGTGGTCTGAGTCGCAGTCAGCATCTGGTAGTGTCATTGAGGATGATAC
The DNA here is from genome assembly GCA_036924085.1 of Ariolimax columbianus. Taxonomy (NCBI): domain Eukaryota; kingdom Metazoa; phylum Mollusca; class Gastropoda; order Stylommatophora; family Arionidae; genus Ariolimax; species Ariolimax columbianus. The sequence goes on from JAVGWX010000003.1 coordinate 94,997,116, forward strand.
TCCTGACCTCCATCTTTATTGCGTCAGAATGTGGTCTATTTGGTACCTACAGTTCCCATCTGGTAGCGTCCATGTCGTCTGGGTGTTGCTTAAAGAGTGTGTTTGTGATGGAGAGGTTGTTCTCTTGGCAGAATTCCATTTAATTTATCTCCTCTTTAATTTCTGTGCCCGACCCGAAGGATCACTACTTGATTTATGTCGCCTTCAGCTAACAATTCTTAAACACTGTAACATAACCACTGCGTTGATCTATTCATGAGGGGAAGCACAAAATTAATCTAAATATTTCTCTATTAACTCTTTTAACCCTGGCCACAAAATCTCATTCCTCTGTGCTTCTAAGAAAATACGGACAATGCATATATTTGAGGAAAACTATTTCTGTTCTAAGATTCGACGTCACCGCACTTCGGGCATACCCATAGGTGCTCAGTCTCTCTCATCAAATGGCGTAAGGTATGGATGCTGATGGTCCCTATAGCTCGCTGGTTGTACACACTCCTGCGCCATCCTCTCATGCGCTCCACTCCGCTCGAACCTCGTTTAATGTCAAAACTTTGCAGTCTGTGGATTGCTGCTTCATCTATTGCGGTGTCCTCATCCAGCAGGCGATCATTGATAGATTTCAAAATGTTGCTTCTGTCCATCACCAATGTGCCCATGATGGGAGCTAGTGAAGCCAAGATGTCAGCTCTTTCATTGCCCTGAACCCCGGCATGAGCAGGACAGTAGATCCAGGTCAGCGCCTAGAGGTTTGAGGCCTCAACAGCAGCTATCCACTCGTACCTAAGCCATCCCTTCTGAACTTTCTGAAGTATGGCTTGCGCATCTGTCACGATGACTGCCTTTGTTATAGAAGTCTCAGATATCCATTTCAGTGCTGAGGTCACTGCTTCTGTCTCCATTCTCATACTGGAGGTTGTTAACATGTATGCCCTACTGCGCTCAGCAACGACCTCTCCTCTCACTCTAGTAGAGAAACCCCAGCCTGATGTCCCACTGCGCACGACTGATCCATCGGTGTATATGACGGCTTCATGAGAACGAACGCAAAAGAAGAACATGACCTAATTGCTCTGACAAAGTTATGTGCACTAATTTAATTATTTGATCTCAGATTGACTGACCTTTTCTCCTCCAATATTATTCCAGTTGATTGTGGAATATATTTATTGAAGGCCATAGTTTGTAAAATTTACTTGATAGATTACATGGGATATCTCTCTCCCTCACACCATCTCTCCCTAGTCTGATCCTCTGAGGGACAGGGACATGTAGCTTGATCATAATCAATGGTAATCTGAATCACACATGTCATGATTCAAGTAATTACTTGTCCTTTTCAGAATAGTCACCATCTAAATAAATTTATCAGCCTCCAAATCCTTGAGAATACTTTCAGCGGCTTGTTCTGTTGTTAGCCTTTTAGAACAGACATTTCCCAAATTTTCTAAACTATATTCCATCACGAAAAAGATCACAAAATCTGCTTCAATGTGTAAGTAAAAGTGTAAAATAAAAGATCCCGTCACACAATGCGGCACATAGGAAATATGGTGTTAGGCCCATATTATTTTGTAACCCACAGCACGTAGTGGATGATGTGGTCAGCATGCTTCTATGTGTGCTCCATATTTATTATTTCCAGAAATGTGTGTCCTGTAGACATCACTATATTATGGCCAAAATCCAAGCACTACGGCCTAAAATATACCTTAAAATAATGGGTGGCTCGGGGAATGGAGTATTTACATATTTACCAATATATGGGTGCCAGGGTTCAAAGGGTTACAGAATATACAATATTACAGTTATTTGTTGATTCATCGTGTATTAGCAGTCAAGATAGTTTGGTTTAGTCAAAGAATCACTGCACACGTGCCAACGATCTCTACTACCCAGAGATCCGGGGAAATACCAGAAAATCCACGTGAAAAAATACCGTCCTCCACTGTAATTTGAACACAAGACCTCCAGCACCCAAGGCCGACATCTTACCTCAAGACCACTCAGTTCAACTCAGCAATTAAGATGTTCATGTCCAATACGTTTAATTTAATTACATTTCAGTAGTGATACACTAAGTTGAATCTTTATTTTCACCATCTGTCTATAGGCTACACAGATGGATACCCAGCTTGTGAGAGCTACAGCTGTGAAATCTGTTTTTGATTTGGTCCATGTTTTTGGACTAGAGGCCTTCAGTGATGACAATGGATTAGAGGCCCAAAATGGAGAGAGTAGCACCTTGAGCAACACAGAGGTGCCTGCAGGGGAAGACGGGGACAAGGAACAAGAGCATGTGGCCTTGAATGTTATGAATGAATCCAATGACAGGGCAAGTGAGAATCTGAGGGAACAAGACAAGAAGGTGTGGAGCGGAACTGCCAGCAAAGTGATCACCATTCTTAGTGCTTTGTTGGATAATGAGGTAAGTTTGAAAAACTCATATTGTTGGGAACTCTGAGGCTAAAAAGTTGTTCATCTTTCTTAGAGCTTTGTTGGATAATGAGGTAAGTTTGAAAAGCTCATATTGTTGGGAACTCTGAGGCTAAAAAGTTGTTCATCTTTCTTAGAGCTTTGTTGGATAATGAGGTAAGTTTGAAACAAGCTCATATTGTTGTGGGGAAACTCTGATGTTATTAAGCTGTTCATCATTCTTAGAGCTTTGTTGGATAATGAGGTAAGTTTAAAACAAGCTCATATAGTTGTGGGGAAACTCTGATGTTATTAAGTTGTTCATCATTCTTAGAGCTTTGTTGGATAATGAGGTAAGTTTAAAACAAGCTCATATTGTTGTGGGGAAACTCTGATGTTATTAAGTTGTTCATCATTCTTAGTTGTTGCACTTCTATCATGGGATTTAGAGGTATTTTTTGTTGTTCTTGTGTCTTAGTTTCTATAGGATGGGGTATCATGTCCCGTGTCCATCCCTCCTTAGACCTCTTACGGTTGCAGTGTTACTTCTTCCTCTTCTTCGTTCATCCTTAGATGAAAGTCTCGGTTTCTCTTATAAAAGACACTGTTGTTTGTAAGGCTGTTTTATCTCCCAACAGGATTTGACTCATCTCGGCCTCACTAGTCCAGTATTGTTCTCTCTCTTTCTGCATGGGCATGCAGCTTTGTAGGATGTGTTTTAAGGTCATGGGAATGTTTCCTAAATGGCCATCTGTCCTATTCCTCATTTTTTTGGACCTATTATGCCCAGTTCTCAGTCTGAAGATGACTTGCTCTTCTCTAGTTAAATCATAGTATTTGTCTTCTTTTCAGCAGTGAGCTCATTTCCCCCTGAAGTTGGTTTTAATTATGATCTTAGTCTCATTATACATGATGCTAAGGTCTGTTTGTGGTGAAACTCCTCCGCACTTTGCTAGTTTATATGCAGTTTAATTACTTTTGATATTGCAGTGGATGAACGACCAACCTTGGGTGTTTTACTGAGAGCTGTGTCATTGCTCGAGATCTCCATCTTTACAGAGTTACTATTCTTTGCTGCCTTTTGGGCCCCAGTAACACTATATGAAGTGAAAACATGATGGATGATCAAACTAAATATTAACAGATTAATTAGTTAGTCTTTGGACCATCTTCATTGCACTTGGGACAAGTCCATACGTGCTCATATCTCATCCTCAGTATCTCTGCAAGCACATGATGACTCACCATTCTGGCCCTGGTTAACTGTCTTTGGATCCTCATGTGGTGTTCATTCCTTGCCGCCCCTCATTTCACACCCAATTCAACCAGTCGCGCCAAGGACGTAGAGTCTAGATCAACTTCTGAATCTTCCTTCCAGCCGATTTCCCTAACGCCGTTTAGGATATTGACTTGGTCCATTGGTCTCCTGCCTGCCACTATAGCTGTACTCGCCAACCTAATATTATCAGATTGTAGGACTTTATCAACAAATCCCTGAGAATTATTCAGGGCCTACCATAGTTTGACAGGGTTACAAAAAAAAAGCTAATGGGGGACAGCAGGACAAAGACAGGTGGAACAGGCAACTTCTTAGGAAGAAGATGACACTGGATAGGCCGCACACTGCAAAAGTCCCAAGCATGTATCACCAAGCAATCTCTCTTATGGAACCCTCAAGGAAAAAAGGCAAAGGAAGGTCAAATAACACACAGAGAAGATACCTAGAGTACGATACAAGAAAAGCAGGTTAAAATAGCACAGATCTACTTAGAGAGGGTTGGTGGATGACCTAACTTCAAGAGGATATTGGGGAAGAAGAGCACACATGCACTTTTGGTTAATTAATTTTTGCCTGTGAATGTTCTTCTTTGGTTTTCGTCCCGGTAAGGACGTTGTTATAGTTTACAGCAGTATCTGTTTCGGAGTGGAGAAAGTGTACTGTGCAAAAAGACAAATCAACTAACACTCGCATGTCCAACTCTGATCTGAAATGCTGCATATGTCGAAGGTGTTTCTGTATCAGATTTGGACTATACTGCCATCTCTGGACTCACCAGTAAGGTGCAACAGAACATGTCTGACTGCTTTTGTCATCATCGTTTGCAATGGACGACTATTATTATTATTATTATCTGGTTTTATGATATCTGTTCCTGTTGACCTGATACATCCACTTTCACTTGGCTTTGGTAACCGGTTTGCCTTCCCACTGCAATCCCTTTCTCTTAGTCAGACTACATTAGTGCAGCCTATTTCCAGGGCTGTGATTTGGAGACAGAATAGGTTGTTGGTGAGCTCTGGTTCGCTGACCTTGATGCGAGCAGCCAGTTAGCTGAGTTGCTATCAGCTCATTCAATGCGCTGCATCATCAGCCCCTATTGAGGTTCTAAATTATTTATAGCTATCCTCACCAATAAAAAAGCATTTGATGCACTACTGTCCTTAGCTATAATTGTTTGTTTTTATGCTATTGTTTCTAATTATAGAGTTCCGAGTTGCGCAACATTGCAGCTGAAGGTTTAGCCAAGCTGCTGCTCTCTGGACGTGTTGTCTCCTCAAAACTATTGTCTCACCTGTTGCTTCTGTGGTACAACCCCCTTGTGGAGGATGATGAAGCCCTCCTGCAGATCTTGGGTATCTTCTTCCCACTGTATGCTTTCTCATGCAGGTAAGTTTGGCTAGAACATGTTCTGATTTGATATAATACTAGTATGTGGGCCTGTCTACCACAGAAAATACAGTTAGTCTCATAATATTATGCACTGCACCTGGCAGATGAATCTAAAAGAAATGCAATCAATCAATCAAAACCTTTCAGCTCCCTGTAGAGCATTGGTCTTCAACAAATATACATGCTATGTCATCAAATGTTGACCTGCTAATCTCTTGATCTCGATCATCTTGATGACCCATTCCTCAGCGCAACTGTGAGTCCCAACTTTGTCTACAGAGGACCCTGTCTTGGGCCATGGAAGTCCAGTCGAGATAAATACTCCTTTAGAGGCATCTCAGATGTTGCAGCGTACAATAAGGGAGTCTAACCAACGCATTGTAAGTCTTCCCTGCGGTCTCTTCTTACTTTATCGGGTTCCAGATTGCTGTCGCTGTGCTCCATTGACCATAGTTTTGTCGTAACATGTGACCTGTCCATCTATGTTTTGCCTTGTCTGCATGGATTACATCATTTACCAAGGACAGTCATCTTATGTCGGAATTATGGAGACCTTGCATACATTGGTTTTGGAGAGTGATTCCGACCAAGCACCTCTCAAGGGAGGCCTGGATCACTCTCAATTTGTCCTTTAGTGATTTTGTTAGCATCCAGGTCTTGTAGGTCCTGGTCATGGCAACCGTCCAGGACCGTGTAAATAGACGAGAAGGCTGCCTAACCCGGTCACTTACAAGCTGTTTAAAAGTGCGTCATTGCCAGAGTCCGCACCACTCTTGAAGAATCGCAACCAGTTGAACAAGCCGGCGTTCGCACAGCACAATGGATCATATTTCAACCTGTTGCCGCCTTATCGTGCCAGCCCGATGGTTCCAGACACCCTTTATATTCACCTTTATTGACTAAAAGGGCTTTTGATTTGGTAGAACCACATTTTGTCTGGCGTTTACTGTTAGAACAAGGCGTAGATCCTGGTTACATCAGAATTCTTGCCAACAGTTATATAAACTGCACTACCTCATTTCGTCCCTTCCAGCGTCCAATTGTGGTACCAATTCAGAAGGGGTTACTCAGCAGCAACCTTTAAAGCCTCTGCTTCCACACAGAAGCTATTTGGAGTATGTTCCTGTTGTTAGTACTAGAGTTTTTATTTCTTAACTTAATTTAACGTCATTATATTGGTTTAGAAGACTCTGCAGAGTTTGTATACAACCAGCTTTTGTCTTGTCTTTCCCTTAACTGCAAGACGTCGTAGGGGCATCACTCAGCCTGGGAATGATGTGTCTTTGGCATCTTAGTAACCGGTCCTTGGTCTGAAATAGACTCGAATACCTCCATTGTAAGTGTCTTTGTTAGCTGAGTCATCTGTATATACATGTATATGCATATACACTGGCGTAAATATACGTATACAGAAATTTGAAAAATGTCTGGTCCTAGTAAATGGAATTGGTTTCTTGATAATATAAAAATCTTGGTAAGATATGAAAATGTATTGTGACTGTTGTAGAGACTCTTTTACCTTGTATCTTCATATGTATGAAGTGACCATTTCTAAACTTTGTTGACATATCATCAGCTCGAACCAACAGCAGGTTGAGGAAACCTTCATGCCCACTCTTTGCACGTTGTTGCGAGCTCCACCAACATCACCTTTGGCACAAATCAACGAGCTGAGTCTTGCAACCTTCCTGATGGAGCTCACAGATGCTCAGCATTTGGTAACCAACCAGACAGCAAAGACACAGAATCTGGTGAGAAGTGTTTCATATCAGATCATTTGCCATCTCCACTTCACATGGGGAAATGTGCCTCTTTCGTCTTTTACTTATTTGCTTGGTGATGTGGGCTTGGCTTGGCTTCGTTCGTTCTCAATCTCCCGCTACAAAACCCTGAAAAGGCTTAAGTAGCAGAATATAGTCCAGAGAACGGAATGCGTTGTGTCATAGTTTACAGCTTGACTGATATTTGCACCTTTAGGTCCAACACATCCGACTTCAGCAAGCATTTTTTGAGTACTGGGTTAGCATTCCCTCTTCGATCCCTTCTCCTTAGCCAGTCTGCCCTGCTGCAGTCTGTAATCCAGGATCACCGCATGGAGGTGTAGAAGGGTCTTGGCAGCTCTGGTTCGCTGGCCCTGATGCTAGCAGTCAGCTATGGGTCGCTGACCACTGCAGCTCATGCGCTGCTCAGCATCTTGATCCCTGATGGTGTAATCTGACAGACTGTTTTATGTCTTCTCTTGATGTTATTCTCATACTTATGTTGTATTACACTTCTATGTCTTCTCTTGATGTTAATCTCATACTTATGTTGTATTACACTTCTATGTTTTCTCTTGATGTTAATCTCATACTTATGTTGTATTACACTTCTCTTGATGTTATTCTCATACTTATGGTGTATTACACTTCTATGTTTTCTCTTGATGTTATTCTCATACTTATGTTGTATTACACTTCTCTTGATGTTATTCTCATACTTATGGTGTATTACACTTCTATGTTTTCTCTTGATGTTAATCTCATACTTATGTTGTATTACACTTCTCTTGATGTTATTCTCATACTTATGTTGTATTACACTTCTATGTCTTCTCTTGATGTTAATCTCATACTTATGGTGTATTACACTTCTATGTTTTCTCTTGATGTTAATCTCATACTTATGTTGTATTACACTTCTATGTTTTCTCTCTACGATTCCCTCCACTTTAATTCGCCACAAGGCCTTGCGTCCTGTAACTTCAATTGAACAACTCAAAATGCTCTTGTAGGTTGCCTGGGTCCTCAAAATATTCTTATAAAATTCCTGTAATATATTGAACTACAATATTCTCATAGATTTCCTAGACCTTCAATGAACAACTCAAATTTAAAATTAAAACCATTCTCCCTATTCTTCCAACCCCAGGAAAACAAATTTTTGTTTCTTGTATTCCCTGTAATATGTTTGAGGTTTTGTTTCTTGTATTCCCTGTAATATGTTTGAGGTTTTGTTTCTTGTATTCCCTGTAATATGTTTGAGGTTTTGTTTCTTGTATTCCCTGTAATATGTTTGAGGTTTTGTTTCTTGTATTCCCTGTAATATGTTTGAGGTTTTGTTTCTTGTATTCCCTGTAATATGTTTGAGGTTTTGTTTCTTGTATTCCCTGTAATATGTTTGAGGTTTTGTTTCTTGTATTCCCTGTAATATGTTTGAGGTTTTGTTTCTTGTATTCCCTGTAATATGTTTGAGGTTTTGTTTCTTGTATTCCCTGTAATATGTTTGAGGTTTTGTTTCTATAATTTGTTTAAAAACAAACCAAGATGGCTGGCACACACTTAGCAGTAATTTGGCCTGTATTAAAGGTGAGGTATTTTGTATCATGAGAGGCCTCTACTCTAGAGGGGGTTTGAACAATTCTTTGTCAAGAGAAATAAGAGTTACTAAGTGTTACAATGATACTGAAGTAAATCATGAACATGATAAAGAAAATTCACGACATGAAGATCTGCTGAGGGCCAGTGTATAATGCAGCTTATTAAACACACATCAGAAAATAGCATCTATTTCTGGCAATGTCGTGAGAAAATCAAATTTTGTAGAACTCTGCGGCATCTGACAAAATAGTGACACTTTAATTGTCCCAGCTGTAAAATGGGTACCTGACCACTCTGAATTACGGACAATATAAGAGTTAAAAAGTGAACTGGTAACTGCACCTAATAATCTTTTTTTTTTTTTTTTTTTTTTTTTTTTTTTTTTTGCGTTCGCCTTATTTCTCTATTCCACAAGATTGCACTATGTTTTTATTTTGCTCATGTCGACCCAGTGCATCCGACTTCAGATCCATTTTATGTAAGGGTCTGCTTCCTCCTGCATTTTCTAAGGGTTTGCTTACCCTGGGTAACGGCCGGTGCTGTAATGGGCAAGTGAACCCAGCACCTTAGGATTTTGAGCCGTGTCACTTAACCACTAGGTCACGCTGTCCCCTCCTCATAATCTGAAAACATAATCTAATGAAGTCTCTAACAATGCATCCCCTATGATAGTAACTGTTACGTACATTAGTCTTTTAATTTGATTGGAACATTGTTCTGTTCTGTTAACAATTGATATCATTGCACTCCAGGCAGGCCTGTAGGGGCTCAATTTATCTTATTAAATGATGAATAGTATAGATACTGATGGTTTCTATAGCTCGTTGGTTGTACACACTCTTCTCTGCGCCCCTAGCTGCTGGACTCGCTTATGAATTCATAACTTTGCAATCTGTGTATTGGTTCATTGATTGCAGGATCTTCATTCAAAAGGTAGTCATTGATCAACTTCAAAATATCACCTCAATCCATTGCTTATGCCACTGGGGCCACGATGTCAACTTTCATTCCCGCAAATCGCAGCATGGTTTGGACAATAGATCCACATAAGTTCCTGAAGGTCCGAGGCTTGTATGTCCACTATTCATTCATGCTATAGTATGCCCTTCTGAATCTTCCGACGTCCAGATTGATAGTCAGAGAGGATTATAGCACTCCCTAACCTTCACAAGACCACACACAAAATTTACATCATTTCCATTGCAGCCACACTAATTTTCAGCACGTCACATTTAACTATGGTTGTTGACTTTGAGAGCATGTAACCTTTTTGTTTGTTGGTTTATAGATATTATTTTATTGTGTGTAGAGACTTAAATTACTAAAGAATGTGTTGGTGTTTTTGTTGTGTGTGTGTTAGTTTCTGAGATACATGAAGATGAAGGTGAAAATTTATAAAAACAAAGCACAAACATTTAGACTCATTGATTAGGGAACATCGCACCTCAATAAAAACCCTCCGAAATCACCACTGTTCTTTTATGATCAACATATCTGTTAGTTTCCACCACAAACATATTTATTTCATCTACATAAACAAAGAAAACGAATCAATCTTACAAAGATTTTTTGCAACAACTTCACCATTCTCAATAATCGGCTGGCTCCAATCCGTGTAAAGAAGATAATAAAGCATTTCAAATTCATTTTTAATCTTAACACAAAAACTTTTTTGCATTTTAAAACCTTTGAAGAAGGAACAAATAGCCCATATTTCAGTCGATTTCTACAGTAGCTTGGTTGTTTATATATGATTAAAACGGTGTATATACAGCGGTTGCTACCTTGCGACTTTGACTGTGAAGCATACATTTTTGCCTGTCGAGATTTCACGTCGCTGGCGCGGTGAAGGTTAAAAATATTCCAGATAGACACCTCAGAGACAATATCACTGTCTAATTTCCATTTTCATACTGTAGGTTGTTGTCAAGTATGCAATGTACTTGAAGTACTTGGAATCCTGGTATTCAAACAGGCATGTTAATGTCTGTTGCCAGGTAGCTGAAGGCTTCGACTAGCCACAGTAGGTATTTTAAAACTTCCTGCGGCTTACTAGGCCCAGGGGGAAGGTACAAATAATTTGGGTAGATTTTTTAACTTGAATTTTATCCGGGCGGCGGCTGTTAAGCCTACTCTTTTAGATTTTTAACTGCCAAGGAATTTTTAATGCACTAGACACTGAACGCGGGTGTCTGATCTCACTACCCAGAGTACAGGGGAAATTTTACCAGAAGATCCACGTTAAAAAATCCCGGAATCCGAAGCGGACACCTTACCTCGAGACCACTGAGCCCCTTATGGAGTATTGCGATGCAATATTTAGTGCCACGTTCTTGACCTCCATGCTATGGGACAGCCCTTACATTTTAAACTGCTTCATAAGTATCCATAGTTAGGACATTAAATATAGATAACAGGGATATACTGTACTAAATCAAAGCCCACCTTCAAAATTGTGATACTGCAATGGGCATCAACAATACACATACTAGAAAAATAAACCACTTCCATTGTAAGCTGCCTCCGTAGATTGTTGAGAATACAAAGTGTGGCGAACGTAAGCTCCGGTGACGGTCCACCCAAATTGCTGCATCAATTTTGGCGATGGCATCTTCTGACGCAACAATATGCGCTAGATCTGGTCTCGGAAGATCTTTCGTTAACTCACGTCCTTCTGTAAACATCATTGTCCAGTTCTTCGACATACTTTTGTCACCATACACTGCCCTCATTCTACGATGAATGTCAACTGGTCGACACCCTTCAGATGTTAGAAATCGAATCACCGCTCGCTGATAACTCTGGTCGGATTCCGTATCACACCCGCCATGTTTTCAATGGTCTACTGAGGAAACTATGAGTCGGAGGATAATGAAATTTTGCAAACTTGACGGTTGGTATGTGCTGTTTACATCAGAAGTGACGTCATCGTACGTATGTTCACTTGGTGTAGTTAGGTCCGGTTTCATTTGATCACACCTTGTATGACATTTCATTGTTCTCAGTATTCACTTATGACATTTAATTGTTCTCAGTATTCACTTATGACATTCACCTTTCCCACCATGTGTAGGACAACCCATGCCATGACAGTATTGCAGTCAAACTCTGCAATGAGGTTCTCTCACACCCTGACTCATTCAACAATAAGCTATGGCTCAAGGTTCTCAACCAGTTGAATGTTACCCCAGACAACGCCAGCTTACTCAAGGATCTATACACAATGTGTGAGGACATGGCTATGGTCAGTTTAAACTTTTTTTTACAATTTAGATCAGTGCTTCCCTAACTTTTCAATATGATGGACCAGCATGCAACGCTGCTCACTTTATGGATTATTTGTCTTTTTTGAACATATTAAATTAAATTAAAACTAATTTAAATGCATGCTTAGTAAGTTCTGCAACTCTTTTACCATTTAACGATAGCAGTTATAAGCTAATACAAAATATAATAATTGATTAAAATCTCACGGTATTCACAATTTGAAGGTGAATATATATCAAAATAGTTTCATTCTTTCAAATACAAAAAAAATGTGACAGATATCATGGTTTGATCAAAAGACAAATGTGTTATTTGAAAATCTTTTGAAGACGAGCGAGAAAACTACATTTTATGTCCTATTTCTTGACTCCTTTGTCAACCAGGGACTAAGGGCTCACGGGTGGCTCCAGCCGTGGGACCACTACTTTGGGAAGCATTGATTTAGGTGTTTATATTTTTTTGGTTCACTATTTATGCGCCCTTCTTAATATGGAGAATAACCAGAACTGACAAGACGTTGCAGCACGGGTTCGGTAGCCTTCTCATCTATAAACACAGTCCTAGATGGTTGCCAGGACTTACGAGCCTCCCTCTTCAATTCCACTGCATTCCCAGCGACGTGCTACTGTGCTGAGACGTGGACAAAATCACTAGAGGACAAATTTATAGTGACCCAGGCCTCCCTTTAGAGACGTTTGGTCGGAATCACTCTCCGGAACCAACGTATGCAAGGTCTCCACAATTCTGACATAAGACTATTGTCCCTGGTGAATGATGCCGTAATTCATGCAGACAAAGCAAAACATAGATGGGCAGGTCACATGCTACGACGAAACGATGGTCGATGGAGCACAGCGACAGCAGTTTGGTACCCCGAGCTAAGAAAAGATTGCGGGAAAACCTTCAATGCGTTGGTCAGACTTTTGCTGTACTCTGCAACATCTGAGATGCCTCTAGAGGAGTACTTACCACGCTCTGGACTTCAGTGGCCTAAGACAGGATTCTCTGGAGGCGAAGTTGGGACCGCAGCTACACTGACGAACGGATCATCAAGATGAAGATATGTATGTGATGTTTGCGTCACATGTGTGGACTCCAGGTAGCAACGAATAGGACCACTTAGATTCCAAGCAAGTAGCTAGAGTAGCCTTTTTGTCCTTCAGGTCTCGGTGAAACACCTCATACAAATGATTGTGTAAATAGATCCAAGACATCTAAGTCTCTTTATTGTGCACTGACATGCATGGCTGCTAACCCTCTGCCTAAAACTAGTTCAGTTGTAGTTTTTTAAGGAACAGGCTTTAGTGTATTCAGTCAGAATATTTTATAGAAGGTCTAGAGACCTTTCGTATAACCTAGAGATCTTATGCAAAACCTCAAGAGATGTTTTGGAAAACCCCTGGAGGCTGAAGACGCAGCACAGGTGGTGGTCTGACAGCAGCCAGCGAACCAGAGCTGACCAAGACCTATTCTGCCTCAAAACCTGTTGGTGTTAGCGACCATGTATCTTCATCCATCTATCACGTGTGTCGTGTGTTTATCCACTCTGTTGTTGATCGTCCCCCATGTCATCCAATATTTGTTTCTTTCTGCTTCCCTCTATCTCTGTCTTCCCTGCTATTTTACCCATTTCCACAATATGTTCCAACTCGCCTCTTCTCATGACATATACTTGGAAATGGATGACTGCCTTGACTTGACTTTTGCAAAGAATTATCTATGTGTCTGTGCTTCATCAAGTACCGCAACATTATTCTTCTTTGCAGTCCATGAAATTATGAACATTCTTCTGTAAAACCCCATCTCCATCACCTCTAGTGATCTTTGTGCTTGTTTGCTGGTTGTCCCTGAATCACTGCCGTATATCAGTACTGGTTCCACATATAATCCAAGAACTCTCTTTCTCAATTCCAGCAATAAGGTTTTGAAGATTCCCTTCATGCTCTGAAAGACTGATTTTGCCTGGGTATTCTGTTCCTTATTTCATAACTGCATCACTCATCAGATGCCCAGGTATTTCTTCTTCTTCTTCGTACGCTGTCAGACGTCAACTTGAATTTGTTTGAAGAAAGCAGCTGTCATCCTGAGGCTGTCGACACTGCCATAGAGCTTGTCTAGTGTTGCCACTGGTGATGGCCACATGTGCTTTCTCTGGTCCTCGTACGTTGGGCAATTTTGCAGATGTTCAGCGGTCATTTTTCCTGTGCCACATGAGCATTCGTCAGTGCCACCTATCTTCAATTTATTGAATAGATGGTACCTCAGTCTGTTGTGGCCTGTGCGGAGTCTGAAGACCACTACCTGCTCTCTTCTGTTCAGCTGGTAGTAGTGCCCAGGTATTTAAACGTGTGCACTTGTCATAATTCTCTGTCGTTCACCTCGACACTCCATTTGGGTGATTTGTGTTTCTTTGTTACTGCCATTACTTCTGATTTCTTTTGATTTAAACTGAGTCCTTTATTTTTGCTTTGATAAACTACCGTGCTGACCAATTCTTGCAAGTCTGTTCATTCCGCGCTATCAATACAATATTATCAGCATATCGTAGATTGTTTATGTTCTGTCCGCCAACTGATATCCCTGGCATTGCCTCTGTGTCTTGCAAGATAAACTAAATGAACAGAGAGAAAAGGTCAGGGGACAGCACACATCCCTACCTCACACCATTTTTGGTATCTGCCTATAGTCTCCCACTTGATTTTCTGTTCTTATAGCTGTAGTCTGTTCCCAGTATATGTTTTGAATGATTATCTTTGTCATGTGACTCAAAAGTGTTCATGTTATAATGCACCATAAACAGGCCGTTACAGAAAAAGTGTTCATGTTATAATGCATCATAAACAGGTCATTACAGAAAAAGTGTTAATGTTATAATGCATCATAAACAGGCCGTTACAGAAAAAGTGTTAATGTTATAATGCATCATAAACAGGTCATTACAGAAAACATGTTCATGTTATAATGCATCATAAACAGGTCATTACAGAAAAAATGTTCATGTTAAAATGCATCATAAACTGGTCATTACAGAAAAAATGTTCATGTTATAATGCATCATAAACAGGTCATTACAGAAAAAGTTCATGTTATAATGCATCATAAACAGGTCCTTACAGAGTGTTCATGTTATGCATCATAAACAGATCGTTACAGAAAAACAGTGTTTCAAGTTACTTGAGAAGTTCAGAGACACTGTTGAAAACAAGCTAGATCATCTGAAGCAAATGAAACCAAAGACAACACATGCCACTGATCAACAACATGCTGCTACAGAAGCAGGAGATACAGCAACATGTGTAACCGACGCTCCCGGTGAAAAGTCTGTTCCAGATTCTGAAGAAGTAAACGACAGCGATGTTGGTGAATGTGGACCAACAATAGGCACAGCTTCGGTGGCTAAGAAAATAAAAAGTAAGTGTTTAGGACACTTTTCCTATTTTTTTTTTTTTTTTTTTTTTTTGGCGTTCGCCTTATTTATCTATTCCCCAAGGCGTGTGTGCGTTACACTGTGGTTTTTATTTTGTGCCTGTCGGCCCAGTGCATCCGACTTCAGCATGCATTTTATGTAAGGGTCTGCTTCCTCCTGCATTTTCTAAGGGTTTGCTTCCCCGGGGTAACGGCCGGTGCTGTGATGGGGATCGAACCCAGCACCTTCTGGTTATGAGCCGTGCCACTTAACCACTAGGCCACGCCGTCCCCCTCTTTTCCTATTTGAATGTATTGATTTGGTGAGACATTCATCTTCTACCATGAGATAGAAGGGGACTCTTTTCTTTTTTTATTTGTAGCGAATAGTTTCTACAGGATTAGAGTAGCCATCCCCATGCCCAACCAACCTTAGTCACCTCTTAACCTTTAGCGCGCTATGGTCTGGACTGATTCGATCAACCTGACCTACAAAATAGGAATTTAAAACAAACTTTTTTTTGGCACGGAGACCCTACCCATAGCCATTTAAAAAAATGCTGAATACGTCACCATCTACACACTATATTTTTTCTGGTAAAAGTATCGTATGTTTGATTACAAATGGTTTTTGAAAATTTTTTCTTCTTATATGCCGTTTAGGGCAAGCCGACTTTTTGCGAAAGGTGAAGTAGGTTGTTGGGAAAGATCTTTATTGAGTAGATCTGTTTATTTTGTTTGTTTAGATGAAAGAACTACGTTTTAATTGAAAACTAACAGTTGTGTCGATATTGTAAACACAGTTCGATACGTTGTTGTGGTTTCAATGGATTTCTATCGGAGCGACTAGGCCTGGCGGTCGAGTCCAAATTTTATTCGAGATTTCCATAAATTTTCAACTTTATCTTTTTGTTTCTCAGAAACTAACAAACACACAACAAGAACAAGTTCTTTATTCAATTGTGTCTCTACACACAAGAAAATCACATTTATTGACAAACAAACAGAAAAGTTACAAATTTTGAAAGTCGACTACGATAGTGAGATGCACATTTTTTGTAAAAAATGATGTGAGTGCTAAATGTTAAGACATGCCTGGTGGGTTACACTGTTATCATACTTTACATCCCTCTTTTTGGGGCGCAAGGGCTTTATCCCTGAACACTCTATGCCACCTCAACAAAAGTTACCAGACTCCCCTTCAGCTCTGGAACAGGCCTGACAAGAAGTGACTGGCAGTGGTTGAACGACACAACGGGCCTCTGCAAATATTATTATTAATTTCGGGATCTATAATGCTCAGGTAATTTTTTTAGGGTATTTAAAATATCTATTCTGATCTCTTTTTTGCTAAATATGAACGGTAAAATTATTTATACGGATGGCTCACTTGCAGGAAGTTTGTAACAAGATATATCAATGATTCCACATCTTGTAGGAGTGAATTAGACTATAACATGTTTTTCAAAATCCAGCTGCCTACAAGAACAAGAGGGTACAGCCACATATTAAAGAAAGAAAGGTTCAGATTAGATGCCAGGAAATATTTATTTAGTCAGAGACTGGTACATTGTCACAGGAAATAGGGGAGGCAGGGTCAATTAATGTATTTAAGAATAGATTGTATGCGTAATATCGCCATCAAGCTGTAAATAGCGACACATGCTTTTTCTTATTTTACAAATTCTAAATAAAGTGATTGAGTTTCATTCTACTCTTTATTCAACTATTGTTGTCAATTTATCTATCTAGTCTGTCCAGGACCTATTTTGTTTATGACCTCTTTTAATTCTCTAATATGATCTTGTTCAATATTTTCCCAAACAATAATTTCCACACTATTGCATATCTCTATCCTTTGGCACCTCAACTATATAAACCTTCCTTCCAGTCTGCTGGTATTTCTTCTTTCTCAAATTTAACCAAGTAATTTGTATATCTTTATTGAAGTGCTTTGATTGCTTCTGCTGAGACACCATCTGGGCCAGCGGCTTTACCGTCTCTCAGAAGTATTATGATATTCTTAGTTTATTTGACATTTGGTTTCTCACAATTAAATTGCAGTTCCGTTTCTCCCGACTGAATGTTAGGGAATTGTGTGGAGTTGGCCTATTTTAAAGTTTTTTTAGAAATGTTCTGCCCATCTCTTTATCTGCTCATTTGTGTTAATACTGTCAGGCACAACATACTGACCAGGACGTCCTTTCAGGGTCAGGCACAACATACTGACCAGGACGTCCTTTCAGGGTCAGACATAATACACTGACCAAGACCACAATCTCTCTCGAATGTAGTGTTCCCTGGAAACAGGGTGTTTTCAAAGGCAGAAACAAGATGTGGATCGATGTGATTCCCAGTAGTAGTAAGCATCACGCAGATGAAGTCCAGCAGAACACAACAGCCTGGAGGACCCTGGTCCGCCTTCATCGGCATACTCCGGATGAGAGGAAAACTACTGCAACCCGCCACTTTTTGCCCTTTTCAGGAAGCTTAAAAAAATAAACTTACACAGTAATTCAACAACAGACCCTGGCTAGACTCAAGCTGGCTGTTTCCTCATAACAATAGTTTCACATGATAAAGTTGCTTGTGCCATGCACAGCCCTCTTTATCCATAATTAGCAACATGTTTAGGAAGTTACAGTGGCCCTGTTGCATTCAGCCCATTTACCACTCTGATGATTTCTATTTATTTTCAATATTTTTTTTTTCTTTAAATCTATTTTAGCAACAGAACGAAAGGCACCAAAAACACCAGCAGTTACAAAGTCCACCCGTGCCAGCAGCAAAGTTAAAAGCATTTCAGCATCTGCTAATAAAATGGCTGAAGCAAGGTATGTCATTTTTTCAACAACTTCTTGATGTTTAACATGCTACATTTCTTTTTACGAAAAATTTGCATATGTATGGTAGTCGACTTTCAAAATTTGTAACTTTACTGTTTGTTTGTCAATAAATATGATTTTCTTGTGTGTAGAGACACAATTGAATAAAAAAACTTGTGGATGTTATTGTTTTTTGTGTGTGTTTGTTAGTTTCTGAGATACAAAAAGATGAAGTTGAAAATCTTTGAAAATCTAGGAAAAATTTTTGACTCGACTGCAAGGCCTAGTCACTCCGATAGAAAACCATGGAAACCACAACAATGTATCGATACTGTGTTTACAATATCGACACAACTGTTAGTTTCCAATTCAAACGTAGTTCTTTCATCTAAACAAACAAAATAAATAGATCTACTCGGTAAAGATCTTTCCCAACAACCTACTTCACCTTTCGCAAAAAGTCAGCTTGCTCCAAACGGCGTATATAAAATTAAAATTGTTCAAAAGCCATTTGTAATCAAACGTACGATACTTTAACCGGCAAAATATCGTGTAAATATGGGTAACATATTCAACAGTAAAAAATGGCTGTCGGGAGTGTCTCCGTTCAAAAAATAAAAAATATTTTCCCGAAAACCGTTTTTGAATGGAGCTTGAGTCTAGACATTCTTGACCAATGCATGCTAAAGGTTAATCTTTGTTCTTTAAAAACACACCTGTGTGTTACTGTGGCCAAAAAGGGAACAAAAGGAATAGTAGCACTGTAACCTGCAAGACATATCATGAAAAAAGTTAAACTATTGGCAACTTATTGGAAACACTGTAGAAAGTGTTTTTATTTATACTAAAACATGTCTTTCTGATGACAAATATAACAGTTATCAAGTCTGATAAGGTTACACTGTCTGAACTCAAAGTTTGAACGAAATAGAAATCTCATTTCTTGTTGTTGGCTTTGTCTTTCTAGACGAAGAAAAGTTCTCAGCATAACTGAGTCCAAGCCTAGATTGTTTTCAAAAGTTAACTGTAACATTTTGGCTTGGCTTGGTTTCGTTCGTTCTCAATCTCCCGCCACCAAACTCTAAAAGGGCGTAAGTAGGCAGAATGTAGTCCTGAGAACGGAATGCGTTGTGTCGTAGTTTACAGCTTAACTGCGATATTTACACCTTTCGGTCCAACACATCCGACTTCAGCAAGCATTTCTTGAGTACCGGGTTAGCATTCCATCTTCGATCCCTTCTCCTTAGCCAGTCTGCTCTGTTGCAGCCCCTGTTATCCAGGATCACCGCAGAAGGGTCTTGGCAGCTCTGGTTCGCTGGCCCTGACGCTAGCAGTCAGCTATGGGTCGCTGACCGCTGCAGCTCATGCGATGTTCAGCGTCTTGAACCCACTGTAACATTTTAAGGGATACCTAAACAGAAGCTTGCAAACGTCAAGATATATGTTCACGGCAGTCATGCGTCCCCACAGCAGGCCGTGATTTTTTTTTTACTTAACAAAGGAAATGTAAAGAAACTATGTTTTTAGGTTAAGCTTTTGAATTACCTGTTCAGGATCCGTCAAAATTTGATAGATCAACACTAGTAGAAGAAGCTTTGTACAGAAAATCAGCTCTCTATGTTTTTGTAGAAGTTGGTTAAAAAGGAGAAATAGAAGTCTATGCACACGGGTAACGGTCATGTCGAGTTGACCCTTCACAGTTTGTCATTTCAAGAATTTGTCATCTTCATTTAGCTCTTTACAGCCTTACCTAATTTACTAGCCATTATTGTCTTGTATGCTCAGACACAAATCAACTCCATATGTTAAATCTTTTTTTTTCCAAAATTATAAATCGTTACATGTTATTGCTATGTGTAACCGAAATACGTAAAAGGCCGTATTAGACAATCCTGATGTGTAGTACTATTGGGCTAGACAATTCAGACTGCAAGGGGTTAAATAAAAGCTTATAAAACAAAGGACATTCCCATTGCCAGTTCTGGGTAAACTTTATGATTTGTTGTTGTTGTCTGCAGTGCCATAGACGATATTGTGTTTGCTACGCCTGCTCCATTGAAAGGTTCGAGGGTGACCACAGATACTAAGGAAGCCAGAGTCAACTTGGAAAATCTCTTGGATGAATGCTCATATAAGACACCATCAAGACTAGGGAAAACTCCAAAGACTCCGAAGAGGCAAGTGCCACAGTCTCTTCTTCCCCCTCTTTCATCTTCCTCTTTCCCCTTCTCTGCTCATGGGGATCACAGCTTTGAGGAGGAACAAATAGGTCCCCTACACATAACCGTGCTTGTCATATAACAAGAATATGCTGGATGAAATCAGGAGGACAGAGCTAAACAAGAATATGCTGGATGAAATATAAAGGACAGAGCTAAACAAGAATATGCTGGATGAAATCAGGAGAGCAGAGCTAAACAAGAATATGCTGGATGAAATCAGGAGTTGAGAAAATGCTCTCAAGTCATGTCTGTTGGGAGACCTCAGTGTTAGTGTCTAGGACTTACCAGTGAACTTCAAAGATACGACGTTCGAGGATATGATGTAAGTTGCACATGTGGAAGATCTTAATCCGCTTCCAATCTCCCTGTAAGGGTGTCCTGGTCTCGATGCCGTACAATAGGATTGGAATGACACAAGATCTATTTAGGCGCAGCTTGGTTTCCAAAGAGAATCTCTGCTGGGACTAGACTGCAGAGAAGTTCATGGATGATGCCGCGAGTGTTGTTTGGGCCACTACGTGCATCAGAAGTCTGTTTACTGCCCGGGTAGATGAAGTCCTTGGGATTGACGTGATTGCCATTGACAGTAAATTCCCATCTCAGACGGACAACTGCCAAGACTAGTCTTTGCCTAGGAAATGTGCCGTCCCAGATGTTGTCAAGGCCTGAACTTGGTATTCGGATGTCGTCTGCATAATCGGGATCGGTCAAATCCAAGAGTCTGTCAGAGACTCCTGAGTAGTGGGTTTTCATGTGTGTAATAATCTAATCCATAGCACAGCAGAACAAAGATGGTGCGAGAATACATTTCTGGGGGTCGCCTGATGATGTTGAGATTGTGTCATTTAAATCCTGACAGAGACGAAGTGTTGTGGTGAAGCTCATCTATTAACCATCGAGGTGTCAGGGACTCCCACACATCTCAAGGTCTTCAACAGAGCAGACCTATCAACAGAATCAAAGTCAGCCCTGAATTCACCATAAGCAATGTAGAGAGGTTGATTGAATTCACTGTGTTTCCTCGAGGAAGCAAAGTGCAAGTATGACATTGATGGCGAAGCAATAGTCAGAGAAACCTGACTGTTTTGGGCATTGATTTCTCTTCAGAGGAGGTTGCAACCTGGAGAGAAGTACATGGGAAAAAACTTTCTGGGAACAGACAGCAATATGTTGTTCGTCCAACGTAATCGATGAAGACCACTTTGTCAACATTCACTGTTCACATGCTGCATTTCGTTCAGAGTCCCTTCACTTTGCATAAGGATATGATAAATTTGTCGTGCCTTCATTTGGAATCTGTCTTGGGGTCAGACTGTAAATAATTACCGGACTTCCTCCGTGACTCCATCTTAACTGTTCCTTTCTCGGACATAAACTCTGATGCCTACCGTAGCCGACGTCAGGGCTGCCCTACAAAAATTGAAAGATGGCATAGTCACGGGCCTGGAAGCATTCTACAGAACTGTTAAAATACACATTAGATCCAATGTGTATTACTATGCACCAATTATTTACAACAGTATTGAAAGGTTCATGTCAGAAATTCAATATTTGTTATGACAGACTTGTCCTTTCATGCAAGTTCTTTTAGGATACAGACACTGCAGCCTGCCGAAGACGGATGTGTCGGACCGAAAAGAGCAAATATCGCAGTCAAACTGTAAACTAGCGACACAACACCATTCCATTCTCCGGACTACATCCTGCTACTTGCAAAGCCCTGTTCAGGGATTGGTAGCAGGAGATTGAAAACGAACGCAGAAGAAGAAGAGACTGCAGCAGTAAATAAGTGACTTTCCCCAGACCTTGTTGAATAAAGAAGAGAGATTAGTTATACCAAACTATGTTCTTAACTTAACTTAACGTCTTTATACTGGTTTAGAAGACTCTGCAGAGTCAGTATACAACCAGTTTCATTTACATCACCTTGCTCTAAAAGCTATGCGCATCCAATTTATTCTTAAATGCATTAACTGTTCCTGCCTCCACTTCCTCCCATGGCAATACATTCCAAGCATTCACCACTCTCTGGCTAAAAAAATATTTCCTAATATTTAATCTAGACCTCTCTTTAGTTAATTTGTAGCTATGCGCTCTTGTTCTTGTGGGTGGCTGTATTTGAAAAAACTTGTTATAATAGTCTAATTTATCCATTTCTCTGACCATCTTATAAACCTGTAAGGTCATCACAAATTCTTCTCTCTTCTAGACACTGACATGACCAAACTATGTACTGTCTCTCACTTGAGTGGTACAGTGGTTGATAATAATTTGACTATATGATACAGAAGTAAATAAGTGACTTTTCCCCAGGGCTTGTTGAATAAAGAAGAAGAGAGATTAGTTATACCGAACTATGTGCTGTCTCTCATTTGAGTAGTACACAGGTTGAAAAGAATTGGACCCCTGTAATCTTCCTAGCATGCTGGTAAAGGTGACTGAAGAGGGCTGTGCATAGAGGCTAGTAACTTCATCATATAAAACCATTACTATTGAAATTCCAATACATCAATCCAATACAGATGAAATGTTTGGCAGAACATTAAACAGAGATTGAATAGACCACATCCCACAACAACCCATAATTTTGAAAACGAAACAGACATGTCCCTCTTACCGGTGTCCTGTGCAGAATTTACACTCGCAGAAATCAAATGAGCTATCCACAAAGTAAAGAATTTCAAGGCAGCAGGGGATGATGAGATAACTGGTGAAATGTTAAAAGCCGCAGGTGATACGACCCTCACTCATCTCTTATCCATCATAAATGATGCGGGGAAAGAGGAAAAACCACCACAACAGTGGAAAGATGGTATTATTGTAAAAATACCAAAGAAAGGAGACTTATCTGATTGAAACAACTGGCGTGGCATTACACTCACTGTTGGTGTCACTCTGTTTCATAGTCACTTCCTTTTAATGTCACTCACTGTTGGTGTCACTCTGTTTCATAGTCACTTCCTTTTAATGTCACTCACTGTTGGTGTCACTCTGTTTCATAGTCACTTCCTTTTAATGTCACTCACTGTTGGTGTCACTCTGTTTCATAGTCACTTCCTTTTAATGTCACTCACTGTTGGTGTCACTCTGTTTCATAGTCACTTCCTTTTAATGTCACTCACTGTTGGTGTCACTCTGTTTCATAGTCACTTCCTTTTAATGTCACTCACTGTTGGTGTCACTCTGTTTCATAGTCACTTCCTTTTAATGTCACTCACTGTTGGTGTCACTCTGTTTCATAGTCACTTCCTTTTAATGTCACTCACTGTTGGTGTCACTCTGTTTCATAGTCACTTCCTTTTAATGTCACTCACTGTTGGTGTCACTCTGTTTCATAGTCACTTCCTTTTAATGTCACTCACTGTTGGTGTCACTCTGTTTCATAGTCACTTCCTTTTAATGTCACTCACTGTTGGTGTCACTCTGTTTCATAGTCACTTCCTTTTAATGTCACTCACTGTTGGTGTCACTCTGTTTCATAGTCACTTCCTTTTAATGTCACTCACTGTTGGTGTCACTCTGTTTCATAGTCACTTCCTTTTAATGTCACTCACTGTTGGTGTCACTCTGTTTCATAGTCACTTCCTTTTAATGTCACTCACTGTTGGTGTCATTCTATTTCATAGTCATTTCCTTTTAATGTCACTCACTATTGATGTCACTCTGTTGCATTGCCTTTTTTAATGTCACTCACATTTGGTGTCACTTTGTTGCATTGTCACTTCGTACTAATGTCATCATAATGTATTGAATCTGCAGCTGTTTACCTGTTTGTTATTTGTTATCATTGATTATATTTCTTCAGCTATTATCCTGTTTAGGCTGGAAATAAGTTACCATACTACTGGGTAGGAAGATGATGTTGTTTTTGTAATGTGAGACAAAAATAACTTTCTACATTAATACCATAATGAATGTTCTTTTCTTTCCTTCCAGACCTCTCCATAGCATTCAAGATCCAAAATTCACTGGCTGAAATGATGCATTACCACCCATTGTGTAAATAATAGTACACATATGAATCATATATAATGTCTACGTACATCTTTTTCATTATTCTGTTAACCCTTTTTTTTCATATTAAGAGTTGAACAAGTGTCACAAGATCTATATGTTCTATGTTATTGTTTAATGCCCACAAGATGCTTAGATCACTGAGTGAAAAAAATATTTTAGCTGAGACTTAGAAAAAGCAAACTTCCTCAAAGAACAGAATGTGCAATGACTCCCACAACCGACTCCTGGCATATGTGTCCCAAGTGTGATGATTCTGCCGTACCGGGATTGGACTTTACAGTCATTTAAGATCACATCCTACAGCACAAGTCTGATGCTATTGCCGTCTTCGCTTGTAACGTGCAACAACTTTTGGGGAATATTGTGTAGGACCCGTATTTTTCTTAGTATCACAACCAGACTGATTATCTTTACCAACAGATGTCTTCATGGCATAGTTCATAGTAAACCAGTAACAAAACAGGTATGTGGCATAGATCATGAAAACGTCCAACACAGCTGGAGATTGACGAAGAGAAAGTCAAGATGGATTGGACAAATCCTCAAAGAAACCTAACAACCTAGCATTAGAACCCCTTGAGAAAGAGAAGAGATGAGAGGCCAAAGAAGGGTTAGGGAAGAACAGAAAAGATCAGAGAAGCTGGAGTTTCATAGGCTGAGCTTAAGAAGAGAACAAAATAGAAATGGCTGGAAAGCGTTTACTGCAGTCAAACATTTCAGTGAGTACCAGAGCAACTAAATCATTCTACATGACATTATCACATCTCTGTATTACATTACATCTCTGCATGACATTATCACATCTCTGTATGACATTACCACATCTCTGTACGACATTACATCTCTACATGACATCATGTCTCTGTATGACATTATCACATCTCTACATGCCATTATCACATCTCTGTATGACATTATCACATCTCTGTACGACATTACATCTCTACATGACATCATGTCTCTGTATGACATTACCACATCTCTACATGACATGACATTTCTACATCTGTCATCACTTTTCATGCTTGAATTCTATCATTTTCTTTGTAGTTTATTCTACTTGTGTGTACTCTATTTACATATTGTCCTAGTGTGCACTCTAATTACATATTGTACTTGTGTGTACCCTACTTACATATTGTCCTAGTGTGCACTCTAATTACATATTGTACTTGTGTGTACCCTACTTACATATTGTCCTAGTGTGCACTCTAATTACATATTGTACTTGTGTGTACCCTACTTACATATTGTCCTAGTGTTCACTCTAATTACATATTGTACTTGTGTGTACCCTACTTACATATTGTCCTAGTGTTCACTCTAATTACATATTGTACTTGTGTGTACCCTACTTACATATTGTCCTAGTGTTCACTCTAATTACATATTGTACTTGTGTGTACCCTACTTACATATTGTCCTAGTGTTCACTCTAATTACATATTGTACTTGTGTGTACCCTACTTACATATTGTCCTAGTGTTCACTCTAATTACATATTGTACTTGTGTGTACCCTACTTACATATTGTCCTAGTGTTCACTCTAATTACATATTGTACTTGTGTGTACCCTACTTACATATTGTCCTAGTGTTCACTCTAATTACATATTGTACTTGTGTGTACCCTACTTACATATTGTCCTAGTGTTCACTCTAATTACATATTGTACTTGTGTGTACCCTACTTACATATTGTCCTAGTGTTCACTCTAATTACATATTGTACTTGTGTGTACCCTACTTACATATTGTCCTAGTGTTCACTCTAATTACATATTGTACTTGTGTGTACCCTACTTACATATTGTCCTAGTGTTCACTCTAATTACATATTGTACTTGTGTGTACCCTACTTACATATTGTCCTAGTGTTCACTCTAATTACATATTGTACTTGTGTGTACCCTACTTACATATTGTACTTGACATGTAATGTTTACATTCTGAATTAAGAAACAACACTCATCATTACTTCTAAAGGCTTTATGTCATCAACTATTTATTATTATTAATTTAAAAAAATTTTTTTTTTTGAGTGATGGGATATTCTGTTAATAATCAATGCTTTGCTTAACTGGACCTTTTCAATTATACCCGGGCCTTCATAGAATCAACAACATTCTTTCTGCCAGAAAATGTCTTGTCTGTCAGAGACTGTCTTGTAATTGTGACAGCGCAAACCAAATGGTTCGGCCACGTGACACGACAAACACCAGATAGTATCCCTCTGAAAGCAATGCTGTACAGATACAATGGATACAAAGCCAGGCGCCAACCAAGCAATAGATAGATAGAAATAACAGAAGCAGTAAAGCTTTGCGTGTATTAATCAGATGCTAGGGCCTGGTCAAGAAACCTCTTCATAACATGACGCTGAAAGGCACAAACAGGACAAAAAAGCGAGAGGAAGGAAAGTTAGTGAGCTTTAATAACAACATTTAATATCTAGGCAGCTTTCAGCTTGTTTCCCTGTCTAAGATGTCAAGTATTTGTATCAAAAGCTTGTATTAAGCAAAGATCGCCATTCTACACTTTATTCAACAATTATCCTCAATGTGGCAATCTGGTTTACACATTACCTTTTGGGCATAAAGGCCTCTTGCTCATCTCTAAGCTGTTTGTCCACAGTATCTCAAGAATGATCCTGCACAGAACCTTACCCAGAACAGACAATGTGATTTAATCTCTGCAATTCGTACATTGTTGGGAGTCATCTTTTGTAAGTAAGTTTACCCCAAAGCCTTCCTTCCAATCTGCTTCTCCCAAGCCATATCAAACAATAGAAATCATAGTTCTATAGAAGTAGAGACGTCCACTCTAAGGGCTCCAACAGGAATACAATGCAAGCCTAAGGTCTTACCATCTTACATTCACCTAATGGCTTTCAAGTGCTATGCATCAACAAATGAGACAGAGATGGATGAAAGAGGATTTCTATTCTCTGCTTCAAGATAAGGTGAATACTTGAATAAAGATAGATATCACAATTGGGGTGATGGCCATGGAGGAGGGTAACCTCAAAGTTGGTCAAGATAATATCGGTTTCGAGCATTCATGACATTGGCGTGAAAAATGTAAATGGTGACTTCTTTTTACATGACTGCTTTCTGTATAAAAAAACAAAACAAACAACTGTACTACGACATTATTCCCATTGTTGGGGTAGTCGAGGGTTTGTTTAGGCAGAGGACTACAGCCTGGTTCGCCATTGCTGTCACCATGGCGTATGCTGGAAATGTTTGTTTATTTCGCCCCAACAGAAAAACAAGATGTGCCTTATTGGATTCAATCTTCTGCCCTCTTTATCAACAGACAGGCATCGAAGCCATTCCGCTACACATTTCTCACATGATAATTGGTGGTAGCGACATCATAGAGTATATAAGGCAATGTGTCGTGGTTGTCTCCCTGATCACAAGACTAACCCAGTTCGCCCATATATGAATTAGTAAGAAAGATTCAGATCATCACTACATGGCTTTCATGGACCACCATCTTCTACTGACCAAATTAAGCATAAAATTTCAGGGGCCCATGACATACGCCTACAAACAAAGCTTTAATGGTGAGCCTGCCTGGCATGAGAGATGTGCAAGAACGGTAACTGTCGCGATCACGAATACATGTCAAGTGTTACAACACATAGAGGACTCTCAAGATGTGCAGGATAAATATCAGCGAGTTAAAATTATTTGAATCGACATGTGAAATAAAATTCTTGGGATCAGTGAACGTCATCATAAGGATAGAATCCGCAAGTCTGAAAATGATAGAAGATAAAAACAAAAATATGTTTTTGTTGGTAAAGTGTTTGCATCTCTGTATTCTACTGGCACTAGTTTTCTCAAAGCGATCGGAAACTGCGTGAGTTCGAGTCTCGCGTGTTTCAAACGGCCCCCTGAATTACCTCCAGTCGTCTTGACTTATATCTTGCCACTAGCCCGAGGCAGTTCGAGACCAGAGAGTGAAGTTGATGACTAGCGCAGCTTCTTCCTCACTATAATCCAAATACAGCGTAAGTTACATCATCACGACAAAAACTGTCTGATAGTGTCGCCATCATCGCTTGAGATAGGCAACTAACGGAAGAGCATCCGAAACAAGAGAAGATATGTTGACCAGTTAGCGAATTAGTCAGACGAGCTGCCGTCACACTGCAGAAGTTTGCTTCTTTGTTGCATGGTATGCTACAGATAGTTGGTATCAACTGTATTACACTTCTTTTGTAGCACCGGACCAAGCTTTTGAGTGAGTCTGATAGGACACCGAGCTCAGTTTTGTGCTGGTTCTTAAGAGCTCATAACACTTATAGGGCATCTGTGACAACAACTACTTGTTGTTCTGTACACTCCTTACAGTCTCTAAGGGTTTGGCTGCCATCTTGTTTCAGTATTGAAGTTGTTGCAGTATTTATATATATATTAAGGTTGATTTAGAAACAAATCGAGACTGGTCTGTGAGATGGCAAATGGAGCTTAATATAGATAAATGTACATTCATCCACATGGCTAGATCCAATATGGAGCATAATTACAGAATAGGCAAGAACAATATTAGAGTTATAGAAAAGGAAAGGGACCTAGGGGTTATAATAGGGCATACAGGTAAAGTGAGTGAGCAAGTCCAGTTAGCAGTGAATAAGGCAAATGCAATGTTAGGTATGATAAAAAGAAATATTAAACATAGGAGTAAGGAAGTGATTGTCAAACTATAAAGCATTGGTTAGACCTAGATTGGAGTACTGTGTACAGGTGTGGAGTCCTTATCGTAGAGGTGATATTAACATGCTGGAAAGGATACAAAGAAGAGCAACAAAGCTTAGAGTGGGATTCCAGAATTATAGTTGTGAGGAAAGACTCAGAAAAACCGGCCTACATTATCTAGAAAAGAGAAGAATTCGAGGTGACTTAATACATTTTTATAAGATAATCAACGGAAAGGATAAATTAGGATATAACACGTTTTTCAAAATACAACCACCTACAAGAACAAGAAGGCATAGCTACAAATTAACTAAAGAAAGGTAGAGATTGGAGATTAGAGAAATATTTTTTTAGTCAGAGTAATGAAAACATTGCCCCAGGACATAGCGGAGGCAGGGACAGTTAATGGATTTAAGAATAGATTGGATGCGCATAGCTTTCAAATAAACCCCAAAACACCAAAATAAGTCTTAACGGCAAATATCTGCGGCCAAACGACAACCCAAATTACCTGGGAGTCACATTTGATAGGCGCATGACATGGGAAAGTCAGATCGAGAGCCAGACAAAGAATGGCAATCATGAGGAAACTTGCTGGAGAATGGCATTGCGGCATGGACAACAGCAGCAAAGGCGAACTTTGATAAAATTAACAAACTTCAAAACCAAGCCATGAGAGTTAAAACAGGAGGCATGAAGTCAACGCCAATTGTAGAACTTGAAAAGATTACAAATCTGCAATCCATGACCGACAGAAGAGACTGCAGAGCCCAGCAGCAAGCAGAGAAACTCAGAAGACTGACAGACCATCCAATGCATCAGAGACTAAATAGATTTGGAAATGGGAAACTAAAGCGGAGAAACTTTGCAGAAATAACCAAAGCAAAGATGAGCGAAGACCCTATGAACACATTAACAACACCAAAGCCCATCCCTACTGTATGCAAACCTACCTGGAAGCAGCACATCATTCCTGAGGTTGTAGAAAATATACCAGGTATTGGAAACAAGAACAGCCAGACTGAAAAACAAAGAAGAGAACTGAGGTACATAACGAAAAACCACCCAAGCATGGACTGGATCCATGCATACACCGACGGTTCTGTAACAAACACAACACATAACGGAGGGGCAGGGGTATTCCTGAGCCTAACAAATGGTAGAAAAATAACACTGTCAGTGGCAACTGGAAAATACTCCAGCAATTTCAGAGCGGAGGCAGAGGCACTGAGGGCTGCAGTAGAAGCAATGCTGACAGGCAAAAGAAATGAAAGCCAGATAGTCCTGTTTACAGATGCCCTGGCCGTAGTCACAGCACTAAAAAGCCAGAAAAACACTGAACTTAATGATTTAAGAGCAGTACTCTGTCAACTATGCCAGCAGGCCGCACCAAAAAGAGTAGTGAAACAGTGGGTTCCATCCCACTGTAACATCCAAGGCAACGAAGAGGCAGACAGACTGGCAAAAGAAGGTGCAAGACTACCACAACCAGATTCTAGTGTGACGTACGAAGAGTCCAAAAGGCTTATTAGAGCCAGATACATGGCCAAATGGGAAACAGAACATACTGGCTACTCAAAAAATGATGCCTATTACCAGTTGAACAGAAGAGAGCAGGTCGTGGTCTTCAGACTCCGCACAGGCCACAACAGACTGAGGTACCACCTATTCAATAAACTGAAGATAGGTGGCACTGACGAATGCACTTGTGGTACCGGGAAAATGACCGCTGAACATCTGCTGCAAAACTGCCCGACATACGAGGACCAGAGAAAGCACATGTGGCTATCACCAGTGGCAACACAATACAAGCTCTATGGCAGTATCGACAGCCTCAGAATGATCGCTGCTTTTTTCGCAAAAAATAAAGATTGACGTCTGACAGCGTACGAAGAAGAATAAGGATGCGCAGAGCTTTTAGAGCAGGGTAATGCAAATGTAACTGGTTGTATACAGACTCTGATTAGTCTTCTAAACCAGTATAAAGACGTTTGGTTAACTTTTAAGAAATTATCTCCCAGTGGCAATCTCTGCTTAGTAGACTTCATTTTTAAGATATATAACGATGTCGCCTCCTTCATTTATTATAGCTTTTTTTTCTGGGCCATCCGTATATGCATGTCCAGGATTTGGGTGGGAATTTCTAGTTGATGTAGTTAGTGGTTATCTATTATCTTTGTTCTTCTGTCTGTGACTTTTTGTCTTCAATATTGGGGATGTTGCATATATGATTGGGATAGTCTTGCTTTCCAGAGTGGCGCCATTTTTTAAATATTCGTCACTGCTCTGAGACAGACTGTGTGAAAGTGGTCTTTTCTTGTATGCAGTTAAATCAAGTGTGATTTAGAAATATGTTGGAGTAAACTAATTTTCTAGAATAAACCCGGACAATTTTTTATGACGACGTCCACGTGGTTACGGTTGCATAACAGATGTATACTGCCAGATGTTACTTACATAGTTAAGAAAATGTTCAAAGATATATAATGTAGATTTATATATGAAGTTCCTCCTTAAAGACCCTTTGAGATAAGAACTAGTGGGCTACAAGGTTGCCTCATATCACCATTTATCTTTCTGCTGGCTATTGACTGGGTTATGAAGACAACAACATCAGCAACAACAAAAATGGCATTCAGTTGAATTTGACAAAACAACATGATGATCTAGACCAGTGGTGGCCAATCTAAGGTTGACTGACGGCCAGATTATGGTAAAGGGTAACACTCGAGGGCCAGATTATGGTGAAGGGTAACACTCGAGGGCCAGACCTATAACATCCTTAAAAAATAACATTCTGAGATTTAGTTTTACATAATGAACCACGTACAGGAAGCAATGGCAAAATACTCTATACTTGGAAAATATTTTTACAAATATAAACTCTTATACACGAAAACGAGCACAACACGAAAGTGTCACTGGCTGATTTATACTTAACACACTTCACAAGGCCAACTGTGCACCTCAACTCCTTCCTATATAAATGTACCTACCATCACCCCCACCCCTCACCCCACCCCAACGATCACTTTCCCATACCGATGCTAAAGACAAAGCAACATTAATTGATCTCAGAGACTTCCGATCGTAGAAAAGATATGTCATTGCTTTCAGTTTCTCGTATTAAAGTAGGTACCGACACTGTCTTCACCTGTCCACTGGTTGGCGATCGGTAAACACTGGATCTGGTCGGTAAGCCATAGTTTAGCCACTTCTGATCTAGACTTTGTTGATAACTTGGTTCTTCTTTCCAATAACCGTTTCCCGAACTGGCGCAGCGTACACAGCCACGGAGAATCACAAGGCGTGTTCTGATGTTCGAAAGACATCTTGATGGGCTTCCCATATTGTGCCAATCAATTTTCAGATGATAGTATTTCTCGCATGTATCTTTCGCTTTGTTTCCTGGCAATGTGTTGCGTACGACTGTTTTGGAAAGTTTAAATTTTACGTTGACTCTAAGAGATTGCAATGCGCACGTCCTTGTGTTTTTCGTGCAGATATTTGACATAAGTAAGATAGTTTGACACTTGAAATGAAAACTTGTTTGCCATTTAATAAGGGGAAAAAACTCTTTTCCACCCTTATTTATCCGTTTATTTGGTTGCGTCTCTTGGTCTGTTACCAAATAAATGTGTTTTAAACCCTTTCATAAAACCTAATTCACCGACGCGTTTGGTCCTGAACAGAAAACTACAGCTCCCCACGCCGACCCACTGCACAGGTGGATAAGACAAGACACGACTGGACGACCAGTTCCTCATAGGCGGTTACGCTGCTGCGGGTCTCAAATTTGTTTAAACTGCCTGTCTTGGGCTAGGGTAGACCAGTGGGCGAAATATTTCTCGTATGTAGCATTGTAGATGTTGCTTCTTAGTTCGAGGGAGTCGGACCAGCGAGTAGGTGATCTTTCACGTGGCTGCTTTCTATTTCGTGAGTACCCGACTGCTGTCACTGTGCTCCAACGGTCACCAGTTCTCCGAAGCACGTGATCAGCCTAGCGATGCGTTGCCTAGTCTGCGTGGGTAACTGTAACCTTCACCATTAACATGTGTCGTACGTCGGTGTTGTTAAGATCTTTCAAACGTTGGTTCATCGAGCGTGAATCCGATCACACGTCTCTCGAGGGAGGTTAGGGTCAGTCTGAGTTTGTACTCCATTTATTTTGGTAAGTGCCCATGTTTCTGCGGCATAACACATAGCAGGGAGAACTGTGGAGTTGAATATGGAGGCGCGCAGACTCTGGTCGTAGGTTTGGTCTAGTGACGTATTTATGAACTATAAAGCTGTCCATCACCTTCGACTTGTTAATTCTGGGTCTAGGTCGTTCTGAGTGTTCAATAGGCGTCCCAGATCTGAGTGTTCAACGGGCGTCCCAGATCTTGGTGTTCAATAGGCGTCACAGATCTGGGTGTTCAATAGGCGTCCCAGATCTGAGTGTTCAACGGGCATCCCAGATCTTGGTGTTCAATAGGCGTCACAGATCTGGGTGTTCAATAGGCGTCCCAAACCTGGTGTTCAATAGGCGTCACAGATATATATATATATATATATATATATATAGTCCTCTACGTCCTCCAGATTCTCGCCATTAAAGATAACTGGGTCATTGGTTGGCGTCTTTGGCTGTTTCTGTGATGACCACTTTGTCATCTGCGAAGCGGAAGTTCATATACATACATTATAAAAGGCCAGCTGTGTATACACCCAAACTAAAACGTTTATCATCACCGCTTGGGTTTTTAACCAGAAGTAGTATTTGTGATTTTAACCTGTAGAATGGGTTTTTAACCAGAAGTAGTATTTGTGATTTTAACCTGTAGAATGGATTTTTAACCAGAAGTAGAATTTGTGATTTTAACCTGTAGAATGGGTTTTTAACTAGTAGAAACGTGATCTTATAACAAAATTACTTTTCATTTCACGTGCCGGTTTATGTAGAGCATAGGGTCACCTCTACAACTGGCCTAGCAGGAAGCCTTTGCCCCACTAGCAGTGCTGGACTTTGAAGAAACAGTTTTACATGAAATAGTTGCTAACCTCAAGCACAATCTTATTTTGATCATGTCAAGGGACATAACAGTCTGCTGAAAGTTACATCGGAGGGAAGAGTTGAGGGCAAGAGAGCCAAAGGGCGACATAAGTACAGATGGATAGACAGCAGCAAGATGTGGTCAGAACACAGTTTGATTGAGTGTACCGACCTGGCACGGAACAGTGACAGCTGAAGATCCATTACCGTAAACCTCCTATGCGTAGACGACATTGGATAATGAAATATCACTTTCATTCAAATTTGCGGCAGCGCTTTCGGAAGTTTTTCAATTATTGGTTTTAAAATAATCGTTAACAAACCAATCCGTGAAGCATAAATGTGCTATATCAATAAGCTGTTATTGTCAAATAAAGTGATAAATTCACAGGTGTCACCAGTTTTGAGTCCTCAAATCTGTCATTACATACATACGTCTGTGAATGAGCACATATGTACTCAGTTATGCAGAGAAGTGTATGTGAGAGAGAGAGAGAGAGAGACTGATAGAGGGCCAGAAAGAAAGAAAGAAAGAAAGAAGGAAAGTTGAAGAAAGAAAGACAAGTGAAGAAAGAAAGGCAGACAGAGGCGAATAAAGAAAGAAAAGAAAGAGAGGTGAAGAAAGCAAGAAATAAAGAAAGAAAGAGAGGTGAAGTAAGAATGAAAGAAGGAAAGAGAGGTGAAGAAAGAAAGAAAGAGAGGCAAAGAAAGAAAGAAAGAGAGGTGAAGAAAGAAATAAATAAAGAAAGAGAGGTGAAGTAAGAAGGAAAGAGAGAAAGAAAGAAAGAAAGAGAGGCGAAGAAAGAAAGAAAGAAAGAGAGGCGAAGAAAGAAAGAGAGGTGAAGAAAGAAAGAAATAAAGAAAGAGAGGTGAAGTAAGAAGGAAAGAGAGAGAAAGAAAGAAAGAGAGGCGAAGAAAGAAAGAGAGGCGAAGAAAGAAAGAAAGAAAGAGAGGTGAAGAAAGAAAGAAAGAAAGAGAGGTGAAGAAAGAAAGAAAGAGAGGCGAAGAAAGAAAGAAAGAAAGAGAGGCGAAGAAAGAAAGAAAGAAAGAGAGGTGAAGAAAGAAAGAAAGAGAGGTGAAGAAAGAAAGAAAGAGAGGCGAAGAAAGAAAGAAAGAAAGAGAGGTGAAGAAAGAAAGAAAGAATGAGGGGTGAAGAAATATTTAAAAAAACAAGAGAATGTGCCGGACAAGCTCTTTCCTGAGTGTGTCCGATTAATCTCATCATTAATCTCACCATTATTCTCATCATTAATCCCACCATTAATCCCACCATTAATCTCATCATTAATCTCATCATTATTCTCATCATTAATCTCACCATTAATCTCCCCATTAATCTCATCATTAATCTCATCATTAATCTCACCAGTAATCTCACAATTAATCTCACCATTAATCTCAGCATTCTTCTCATCATTAATCTCACCATTAATCTCATCATTAATCTTACCGTAAATCTCACCATTAATATCATCATTAATCTCACCCTTAATCTCACAATTAATCTCATCATTAATATCACCATTAATATCACCATTATTCTCATCATTAATCTCACCATTAATCTCATCATTAATCTTACCATTAATCTCACCATTAATATCATCATTAATCTCACCCTTAATCTCACAATTAATCTCATCATTAATATCACCATTAATCTCATCATTAATCTCATCATTAATCTCATCAACCGATTAATATCACTTTCATCATGAGCCGTGCCGGTTAGCGTTGATGATCATTGAGGTCAATCCACTCCTGTCACGTGTGTCATTTAGCAACTATGTTGTTGAAAGTCCCTGTGCCATTCCTTCAGGTGTCAAATATTTACTCTCTCTCTGTCTCCCTCTAGTTCTCTTCTCTGATATTTTACACCCTGTCACAGAATGTTCCAGCCCGCCTCTTCTCATGACATGCCCGACAAAGAATGACTGCTTTGACCTGACTTTTGCAATGAGCTGACTTTGTGTCTGTGCTTCTTTAAGTACCGCATTGCTAGTCTGCTTTGTGTCTGTCCTTCTTAGTGTCTGTGCTTCTTTGTGTCTGTGCTTTATTGTGTCTGTGCTTCTTTGAGTCTGTCCATCTTTGTGTCTGTGCTTCTTTGAGTCTGTCCATCTTTGTGTCTGTCCTTCTTAGTGTCTGTGCTTCTTTGTGTCTGTGCTTTTTTGAGTCTGTCCATCTTTGTGTCTGTGCATCTTTCTGTCTATGCTTCTTTGTGTCTGTGCTTCTTTGTGTCTGTGCTTCTATGTGTCTGTGCATCTTTGTGTCTGTCCATCTTTGTGTCTGTGCATCTTTCTGTCTATGCTTCTTTGTGTCTGTGCTTCTTTGTGTCTGTGCATCTTTGTGTCTGTCCATCTTTGTGTCTGTGCTTCTTTGTGTCTGTGCTTCTATGTGTCTGTGCATCTTTGTGTCTGTGCTTCTTTGTGTCTGTGCTTCTATGTGTCTGTGCATCTTTGTGTCTGTCCATCTTTGTGTCTGTGTTTCTTTGTGTCTGTGCTTCTATGTATCTGTGCATCTTTGTGTCTGTGCTTCTTTGTGTCTGTGCTTCTTTGTGTCTGTCCATCTTTGTGTCTGTGCATTTTTGTGTCTCTCCATCTTTGTGTCTGTTCATCTTTGTGTCTGTGCATCTTTGTGTCTGTCCATCTTTGTGTCTGTGCATCTTTGTGTCTGTGCATCATTGTGTCTGTGCATCTTTGTGTCTGTGCATCTTCAAGTACCGCATCGTTAGTCTTCTTTGTGTCTGCATCTTTGTGGCTGTGCATCTTTGTGTCTGTGCATCTTCAAGTACCGCATCGTTAGTCTTCTTTGTGTCTGCATCTTTGTGTCTGTGCATCTTCAAGTACCGCATCGTTAGTCTTCTTTGTGTCTGCATCTTTGTGTCTGTGCATCTTCAAGTACCGCATCGTTAGTCTTCTTTGTGTCTGCATCTTTGTGTCTGTGCATCTTCAAGTACCGCATCGTTAGTCTTCTTTGTGTCTGCATCTTTGTGTCTGTGCATCTTCAAGTACCGCATCGTTAGTCTTCTTTGTGTCTGCATCTTTGTGTCTGTGCATCTTCAAGTACCGCATCGTTAGTCTTCTTTGTGTCTGCATCTTTGTGTCTGTGCATCTTCAAGTACCGCATTGTTAGGCATCTTTACAGTTCATGGATCTCTTAAAATTCCTCCGTTGTTATTGTTGTTGTTTGCGAATGTCCACAATGAGTAGGCTACTCTTTTATGCGCCCTGAATATGGCTTTAAGTGGGGGGGTTACATGTGCTTTCCTCACATCCCGAGCGTGTTGATGAAGGTGGGTCAGGGTCCTCCATACGGTTATGCTATGCTTGGCTTCATCTGCGTGTCACTCATTAGTACGGGGATCACGTCGATCCCTCACCGTGTTAGCCAGGATGCCATAAAAACAGCCCGTTTAACGCGTGTCTGTGAAACACATACACTTTACCGCCATAATGTTAACAAAGAAGTGTTCTTGGAGTTAAGGGCTGGAAATTTACGAAATGGTTATGCCAATGGTATATTTAAATAATAATACACATTTAAATTGACTACTTTGGAATCCTTAAATTCAAACATGCTTAATATCTGATATCAGGTAGCCGAACGCTATCCTTTGTAGATATTTTTAACTTCCTGCTGCATACTAGGCCTGGGGGAAGGTGCATGTAATTTGAGTAGATTATTAACTACAATTTTTGAATTTTTGTCATGACAGCGGTTGTTAAACCTACTCTTCACATTTTTAACTGTCAAGGGATTATTAACTTGCTCGATACTGAACAGGGAAGGTCGATCTCATTACCCAGTTATCAGGGGAATTTTTACCAGAAGATCCATGTGAATACAACCCGGTCTCCGCTGTGTTTCGAACCCGCGACCTTTTGCACTCGAGGCAGACACCTTACCTCGAGATCACTGTTTTACAAAACAGAACAGCAGTCACACGATTGTGCTACAGTTTCAACATATCATCATCATCATCATCAAGAAGCATTCCATTTGCAGAACGTTGCTCTCATGACAGCCTGTCTGTAGGAAACTATGTCTTTCCCCAGTCTTCCGACCTGCTCCAAGGTCAAATCCAGCGTCTCCTTGATGTCATGAGTCTACCGTCTTCTCAGTCGGCACCTGCCTCGTTTTCCAGTGATCATGCCCTCCATAACCACTCTTTCCAGTCCGTTGTGTTGTTTACTGTGTCCAAATAAAACCATCTTATTTCGGGTCATTGCATCATTTATAAATCGGTTATCCTCCACATTCAGGTCTTGCCGGATAGATTTATTTGTTTCTTTCTTTGTCCACGAGATTTTCAAGACTCTCCTGTAGCACTGTGTCCCAAAAGCACTGATATTCGCTCTTAATGCTTTTGTAAACGTCCATGTTTCACAACCATAGGTTGCCACAGGAAAAATGCATGTTTTTAAGATCTTTAGTGTTAGTATCTTGTTTGTATTATACCATAGGCTCTTCATGCTTCTTAGTCTCCATAGTCGTCTTCTTACTTCCATTGTACAGTCTCCATTGTTGTTTAGTATTGATTCCATATATTCACAATTTTCAACATGTTCAATCTCTTCACCAGCGATGTCGAAGAGACTAAGAATCGAAGAGTGAAGCTATTCTTGTCTCAAAAATGTGCTGACGTCGGCTATGTCGCCCTGAAAGACACAGAAATCGCAACATCGCTGTAAGCTACAATAAAACGTAACAGACGTCATTTTTAGGACAAATGCCGAAGGAAGTGGGGGAAAAGAAGAATAAGAAGAAGTTATTAAAGAAGGGACACGTGAAAAATGCACAAATAATACAGCCATTAACAATAAAACATATTGCACATATCAAACAAACTCGGGACTTCAGAATTTCATTTCTTCATCTGCAGTTTTCAGCCCCCAATGTTTCGCTCTCTAAACGTAAAACAAATATCCAAATAAAATACTTGAAAGAATAAAAGCCACATATAATGCAACACACAAAAATTATGAAGATTGACGTCCAGAAAATATTTGTAGTTCTCCATATGTCCAGTATACGTTGAATTTATTTAGACCTATACATCACAAGGGACGACGGACTCAGAAAACTAGAATTTCTTTTCTTTATCTATCAGTAACAGTTCTGTGATTCACCAGTCGAGAGTTGGATTATCTGTCAGTAACAGTACTGTGATTCACCAGTCGTGCGTCGGATTATCTGTCAGTAACAGTACTGTGATTAACCAGTTGAGAGCCGGATTATCTGTCAGTAACAGTACTGCGATTCCCCAGTGAAGAGCCGGATTATCTGTCAGTAACAGTACTGCGATTCACCAGTCAAGAGCCGGATTATCTGTCAGTAACAGTACTGCGATTCACCAGTCAAGAGCCGGATTATCTGTCAGTAACAGTACTGCGATTCACCAGTCAAGAGCCGGATTATCTGTCAGTAACAGTACTGCGATTCACTAGTCAAGAGCCGGATTATCTGTCAGTAATAGTACTGTGATTCACCAGTTGAGAGCCGGATTATCTGTCAGTAACAGTACTGCGATTCACCAGTCAAGAGCCGGATTATCTGTCAGTAATAGTACTGTGATTCACCAGTTGAGAGCCGGATTATCTGTCAGTAACAGTACTGCGATTCACCAGTCAAGAGCCGGATTATCTGTCAAATAAGAGAACAAAATGACGGAGAAAGAAGGGGAGTAATTTGCGAGATTTATGCCAATATGTAAATAGCACGCGTGCGCTACGCAGGGTTTCCCGAAAGTCGCTCCGACATTGGTTGTACAGAGCACCTGCTGGTCTGAATACCCAACCAGCCCTGGTTCTGGTGACGGTGATATCGAGCCAGGCCGACAAGATCAAATGCTATTATGTGAAAACATTAGGACGATTGCTTCTCCAGGCGCTGGCAGCCCGACAACAGGGCCTGACTTCCGTACAAACAAGCGCAATTACGAACAAGACAGCCGAGCCCCAGGGAAAAGGTGGAACAGTTCAAGAAAAATGTATGCAAAACTTTGAATGGAGTCAGTAGGGTTAATACGGATAGCGGAAAACAGGCTCGGTCATAAAACAATAGTTTATCGACGGTAAAAGAAAACGAAATGATATCGTTTTACAAAAACGGGACTAAAGAACTGTGGGTACATGGAGAAGAAAGGGGATGCAGCCGAAATGAAATTCAACAGTGCTAATTTGTACATCAATTTAGCGCACGTGACATCACGAGAATATTTTTTTAACAACAAAATGATGATTATTGACACACATAACAAGGTTTGATAATATTTCAGTAAATTGTTAGCATTAGAGAGGAAAGGCTACTGCCCGTTTCTCAAACAGTGTACCTGTTCTTAAGTGTATGTGTGATGCAAGTATCACATTAGACATAATCACAGAGAATCATTCTTGTCTTAATGTCAAATTTTAATTTTCTCGTTTGGAAAAACGTAAAGAGACTTCCGAATGTTGAACCTTCAGTTTTATCCGGTGGTGACCCCCTCTCTGCCTTGGATTCCCTGCATCACATAATGAAGGTAGTGTATGGCTACAACGGTGTTGAAGACAACAGTGAAGGGCTTGACAATGATGTTTAAAGACGATCGCGAGTTAAAGATCTTCCGAGACCAGGTCAGGCGCACATTGTTGTGTTAACTAAAGTCCCTCTTTTAACATCGTTGTCCAGTTCTTCACTGTTGTCTTCGACACACTTTTGTCACCATACCCTATCTGCATTCTGCGATGAATGTCAACTGGTTGACATCCTTCAGCTGTTAGACTTCCAAGCAGATATTTCTTCGATCTTTGTCCTGAACAGGACATTTCGACGTTGTCTTAGTGTAGAGAGAGAGAGAAAGAGAGAGAGAGAGATAGCGAGATACTGCGATATCTGCGCCTTTCGGTCTGACAATCCGATACCAGCTGGCTTTTTTGGATACCGGGGTTGCCTTCTCACTGCGGTGCCTATTCTTGAAGTCTGACTCCACTAGCGCAGCCTGTTCACAGGACCGCCGCTTGGAGGCGAAATATGGTCTTGGTTGTCGGGGAATGCCCACGATGTGCAAGCTTACCCTTGTGTGTGCCCAAAAAAGGGCGTTACGTCACAGATTTATGTAGTTTATCTTGATATCGCGAGCATGCTGATGAAGGTAGACCAGAGTCATCCAGGCTGTTGTGCTATGCAATGCTTTACTACATCTGCGTGACGATCACTACTACGGGGATCACGTCAATACCCACCTTGCTGACTAGACTGAAACAGTCTATTTCAAGAAAGAATTTCATTGACGTGAAGTGCGGGTCTTGCCTGTTTACCTTGTCCTGGCTAACATTGTCTGATCAATATATTTTGTCTGACCAGACGTTGGTCTCCTCTTGCCGATTGTCTTGGTCAGCTGTGGCTAGTTGGCCCTGATGCAAGCAGTCAGTTATACTCCACATTTGGTGTAGGATAGTTCCAATCCTGCATTCAGTCATCTAATCCCCTTTTATGAAAGCCTTTTTCTCGTAATTTCAGTTCCAATCCTCCATTCAGTCATCTAATCCCCTTTTATGAAAGCCTTTTTCTCGTAATTTCAGTGCAGATTCATTACAATATTTTATGCATGATGGGGTTTCCAATCCTATACACAACCTTCATCTGTCTCTCTTACGACATGCATAGAAGAAAGCAGTGGTCCCATTATGTTTACCATAAGAACTGCATCGATAGTTCGGAGCAGTGTTTGTTTTTCTTCTTCTTAACGTTCAGGATCTTTGGTCATGATATACCTGCGGGCCAGTCGCCAGTCTGTAGTCTTTACCAGGTCGGAGCAGCTGTCCCACAGTTTTTGTCTCTGCTCCGCGCTATCTAACCAGGTCTTGTTTCTCATTTCCCTAAAGAGTGGGTATTCCTGTAGAATGCGTTCAGAATTCTGGCCCCCTGTCCCACATGGGCATTCATCGGTGTGTGAGATCTTTAGTCGGTATAGATGTTCTAGTAGTCTGCAGTGACCAGTTCTGAGGCGGAATATGATAGTGTGTTGGTTTCTTTTGAGTTGGTGAATTGGGTCTGGTGTACTGCTTATGTTTCTGTCGTCTCTGTATTGGTGTATATACTTAATTCTGATTATGTTCTTGATTTCTCTGTATGGTACTCGATGATTAAATTATGCCTTTTTACTGCCATCTTTTGCTAGAGCACCAGCTTTCTCGCTTCCTGTGATCCCGCCGTGGGAGGGTAGCCATTGGAGCGCTGTTGTTGAGAATCTCTGGAGTTTTCCTAGTTCTAGAGCAAAGTGTCTTCTATATTTCAAGCTTGGTAGAATGCACATGCCATAGGTCGGGTACCAAACCCAGTCCCTTTGCTACTTGAGGCAATCGCCCTAGCCGTTTAACCAATTGTGATATCGTGTTTCGATATCAAGTAGTTGTTACTTTGACTTATAATTTGTTTACTCCAGATATTGATGCTGTTCTTTTCTTCTTCTTTCTTCTTCGTTCGCTGTCAGACGTCAACCTTTATTTTTTCGAAAAAAGCAGCGGTCATTCTGAGGCTGTCGACACTGCCATAGATCTTGTCTAGTGTTGCCACTGGTGATGGCCACATCTGATCCTCGTATTTCGGGCAGTTTTGCAGCAAATGTTCAGCGGTCATTTTCCCGGTACCGCACGTGCATTCGTCAGTAGCACCTATCTTCAATTTATTGAATAGGTGGTACCCCAGTCTATTGTGGCCTGTGCGAAGTCTGAAGACCACGACCTGCTCTCTTCTGTTCAACTGGTAATAGGCATCGTTTTTTTATGTAGCCAGTATGTTCTGTTTCCCATTTGGTTGATGCTGTTCAATAAATCAATAAAGAACCTGGCCACTTTTTGCGGAGCAAAGGTATTCAAACATTTTCTTACAAGAATATTTGTACTTTTAGCCAGGTGGTTTGTTAAGATCAG
Source organism: Ariolimax columbianus (assembly GCA_036924085.1). NCBI lineage: Eukaryota > Metazoa > Mollusca > Gastropoda > Stylommatophora > Arionidae > Ariolimax > Ariolimax columbianus. Next base: position 95,039,956 of record JAVGWX010000003.1, read on the forward strand.
AAATGGATGGCGCCTAACTGGCTACGGTTCTACTCAACTCTAGTGTTTGAGTCTAATTAGTATGGACTCGCACAATGGTTAAACCGCCCTCCAAGACACTGGTTGTATACAGACTTTTTTTTAGAGTTTTCTAAACCAATATAAAGACGTTAAGTTAAATACACGCCAAGTCTTCTGATCATGAACCATCCGAGCCAGTTCTGTCCACATCTTGCTTGCCACTCTGCTATTGGCATCCAGTTCCCTCTTACGTGAAAGTCTCTTTTGTCCGCTATTCACCGTGCCCTGTGGATTCCCGAACAGAGTCTATCTTGTAATGTTATCAACTCCGTGTTTGTCCTTCTCTATTGGTATCTGTCTAGTTCTTTCTAACAGTTACACTTAACTTAACTTAACTTAACTTAACTTAACTTAACGTCTTTATAATGGATTAGAAGACTCTGCAGAATCTGTATACAACCAGTTTTATTCATATTACCTAGCTCTAAAAGCTATACGAATCCAATCTTTTCTTGAATGCATTAATCGTGCCTGCGTCCACTACTTCCTGTAGTAATGCATTCCAGGCATTCACCACTTTCTGACTAAAAAACATATTTCCTAATATCTAATATAGACTCCTCTTTAGTGAATTGGTAGATGTGTCCTCTTATTCTTGTAGATGTTTGTATTTTGAAAAACTTGTTTTAGTCTAATTTATCCATCCCGTTGATTGTCTTATAAACTTGTATTGTCACCTCTAATTCATTCCTTTTTTGTAGACACTGTGGGCTGGTTTTTCTGAGTCTTTCCTTATAACTGTAATTCTGGAATCCCACTATCAGTTTTGTCGCTCTTCTTTGTATCCTTTCCAGCATGTTTATATCTCCTCTACGATAAGGACTTCGCACCTGTACACATAACTTCAGTCTATGTCTATCTAATGCTTTATACATTTTGACTATCACTTCCTTGCTCCAATGTTTAATATTTCTTTTAATCATACCTTACATTGCATTTGCCTTTTCAATGCTACCTGGACTTGCTCACTCACCTTACCTGTATGAGCTATTATAACCACTAGGTCCTTTTCCTTTTCTATATTTCTAATATTGTTCTCGCTCATTCTGTAATTATGTTCCGTATTGGATCTACTCATGTGGATGACTGTACATTTATCTACATTAAACTCCATTTGTCAGCTCGCAGACCATTTTCAAATTTTGTCTAAATCCGATCTCAATATATCCCCTTCTGTTTAAGATGATACACTACTGCATAGTTTTGTGTCATCAGCTAATTTTGCTGTGATCTTGTCGTACTAATTCCACTGTTGCATCCTGGGCAGACAGCCATTTTAGAAAGCACGTACCTTTTTTTTCATATATGTATTTGTCGTCCACCATGTTTCAGAGCCTTATTATAGAATGAACTTTTCGTTGCTTTTACTATTTCTCTATTGTCCAATAATCTGTATTTAAATTAAATATTTTTCAAACGCACTATCAATTACTGAAAAACTGCAGAAAATATAACAATCATATAGCTATCCTAAAACATTCCCATAATTACCATACAACAATTACATAACTGCCATACAACAACTACATAACTGCCATACAACAATCACATAACTGCCATACAACAATCACATAACTAGGATAGAACAGTCGCTAATATGCCGAAAAACAATCCCATAACTGCTATATAACAATCCCCTAACTGACATATAACAATCACATAGCTACAAAAAGAACAATCACATAACTACCATAGGCCAATCACATAACTACCATAGGTCAATCACGTAACTGTCACAGAACAATCGCAGAACCGTCATAGAAAAATCACAGAAGTGTACAGTCATTTGCTCAACTGCAGTCCTCTTCGAAGCCAATAACTTTGTAGCGATGTACACGAGTTTAGGTCTGAACATCGTCCATTCTGTAAAGGTCCACTGACTGTAATGTAAGAACGAAAGAGTGTCTGCAGTTGGAAGTAACATATCTTCACTCCAAGAAAATTGAAACCTTCACTAACAACAAACACTATCCCAGACTGTTCCTGGCACTGAAGTGTTAAAGCCGCAACGCGAGAAGCAGCTGGCCGAACAGTTTGGATGTCGAATATCTGATCATAAGGTCATGCGTTCCAAATCTCAGTAAGGACTTTTTGTTTTCTTTCTATCTGATGTAAAACAAAAACATAGTCTGTACAATGCGAGATGACTGCATGGACAAGTAGCCTTTATTTCTCAGCACTAAGAATTCTCCTGGGCATCAGAACAAAAAGAATAAACAACTTGGTATTTTTTTATTTAAAAAAATAATAATAAAACGTCGCTAGAGAGGGATGTGCACTTACAAAAATTGTAATCGTTTCTTTCTCAAGTGTTCCAAATTTTGTAAGCAATATTGAACTAACTGTACAAACCTTCTAAAAAATATTTTTATTAAGACGGCCTCCAAAATAAAATATGGTGATAATAACAAGAGATAAAGACAAGAAAACGTATCCAAATAAATACATTAAAAACATTAAATACGGTTTTAAAACTTGTTTAGGTTTTTTTTTTTTTAATTATCTCGGTCTGCGCGCGCTATCAGCTGATTCACAGCACGTGTGTGAAAACCTGCAGCTCGCGCCATTCAACAACATTTATGTCCCGGCCCACAATAGAAAAGCTGATGCAAGGCACGCATGCGCTCTTTCTACGGTTGCTAAGTGGCAACCAAGAGGAGGGAAATTCAAAATGGGAATCAAGCTGGTAATGCTTAAGTATGCTGTATATTTCGTTTCATGTGTCTGCCTATACATGAATATTTATGGAATTGATGGGTGATCGTTTGGCGGTCTGTTGCCTTCAAGGGCGTTCTTCCATTTTACTGATGACTGAATGTTGACACTGTACAAGAAGTGTCTGCATAATGTTATTTCTGCAGGGAAGGAAGAAACATTTTTGGCAAATTGATAAAGTCAGTATTCAGTAAATGATAATCCATGACCTGAAGATAGCCTTTTGATAAATGGCTTTAGCAGAGTCTGTAGTGGACGCGCATTACATTTCTCGGAACGAAATTAGCTTCCCAACGATAAAGATTGCGAATATTGCGTACTGTGAGCTATTGGAGACTACGAGCTGCCTGTGTGCCATTGGAGATTAGGACCTTCCATTGTTCAAGAAGTTCCACGATGTCTCCTTTTGTGTTCTCGTTTTTGAAGTTTCAAGGCCACTGCTCTAAATCGTTGTCTCTCCTGAACAAACAATGGTGACGTCACTCCAATGGTCTTTGTTCCTTCGATTTCACTAGCAACTTATTCATTATGAGGTATAGAACTTGTAGTAGGCCTACTGCCATCTGTCCGTTAGCGATTCGAGAAATTTTCCAGTAAGAAAGGGCTTGCCTCTTCAAGACAAGAGTTTCTCTATCCCTTTAATCTCTTTCTCACACAGCTAAAACGATGATTTTGGAATACAAGAGACAGCCTGTTCATTTGGAGCCATGGTTCTCGATGCTTGCTAATAAATTGTTAGTAATATTGGCCTACGAACTCCAACTCTAAGGTCTTCTTAATGGGGAGCAGGTGAGGGTGTGAGAAACATGGCATCAAGAATCCAGGGAAATGTTCAATCTGGGCCTACAAAGAGCAACTTGGCGTGTGTATTGTACAGACTTCAATAGTTTGTTGGGAAAAAATCACGAGAAAAGAAGACAAAAGTGACGAGTGGCAACCGGGGTTCGTGTCTTTGACAGAAACATTCTCTGCACGTAACGGACGCATGCTATGCAAACGTTGAGGCTTTTACAATCAAGGACACCTGAAGTTGAAATTCTTTCTTAGATATGTTCCTAATGAAAGGATGCCAGGCGTCTTATGCAAGCGTAGAGAGCGACCTTTTCCTTATTAAACAAATAAGGTGGCCAGCTTTACTCGTTGTTCAAGACGCAGCTTGACAAGCAGATGCATGTTGAGGGTGCGCATTTTTGGTCGGGGACAGAGACTTATGACCGGTGCTTAGGTCTTAGAAGAAGAGAACAGAACCAGGTGACGACTAGTCGAGCCTTGATAACGGTGCGACAGATTGTCCTTACAGTTGCGAGTATGTTTGCGCATTTTCTTTATGAACCCACCCAGACATACACAGCTGACTTTCCTCAATCACAGACAGGGACTGGGTCACTTGAATACATCATAATTAATGTCACAATTCGATTCTTAGCCCTTCAGAGCGTCGTTCGATTATTAAACGTGCACGGTGGGGCCGTTGAAGCCCTTAGCAACGTCTATACTTGCGTGCATCATGGTTGGGACGGTGTCCAATATAAGAGATAGCTGTAAACGCTGCGATGACTCCCTTCAGGAGCGAACGCTTGAGTAAGCTTGCTATGAATGTGAGCTAATTCTAGTGCTATCATTGTACAATCTACTCCAAGAACACTTCACAGTTGTTTTTTGGAGGGATTTGTCATTATCAGTTTAAGGGGAGGCAACCTTGTACAATACCCACTAAAAAAACCCATACATGTTCTGGTTTTGAAGTGTTTATGATGGATTCGTGTCGAATGGTGGGTGTCGTCGTCAGTTTTCAGACAACGTGAGTGTACATGATAACACTATCTGGGCCTATTTGAGTGTCAGACACACTCTACAATGACGAGAGCTCAATGAGAAACAGAAACGTTTGCTCATTTGATTTTGTATCTTCAACATGAGTTCTCCTCCCCTTCGCCCTCGCACCCCTCCACCCCACCAAAATTCTTCTTAACTGTCTATAGTAGGCTGCTAACTACAGATTGAGGCATTTTATAGTGGAAGAGAGGAATGCGTTTCGCTTTGGATTGATTAAATAAGAAAGAAAAATTGGTTGATGCAATGCAAACAAGTGTAACTGACAAACAAGCACACATATATGACTGCCATGCTAGTAATAACAGCCAAATATAATGCTTTTGAATCGCTGAATAATAGCCTACACTTACAGGTTATGACAAAAACCAAGAAATTTATCGGAAGAAGATAGAGGAATTAGGTAATAACATCAACAAGCTGCTAGATTCAGATATGTAGCTACGCGGTGCAGTGGTTAGTTCACTGGTTTCCCATCTGAGCGATTTAGGTTTAACTCCCCATTTGGTATAGGATATTTTCTTGGTCGCTAACGGATTACTGGGTCGACTCAGTCTAAAAAATTGGGTAACAAAACAATTTTGGGTCGTAAATTCGCCTGGCGTGATTCGTGAGTCGAAAACATATTTCATATTTGACACACGGCGCATAAACAGATTAAGGAAGGAAACAAAGATAGAGAAATAAGTGGAGAGCATAGCGTCGACGTCACAAAAATACATGTTGCCCATTATCTGCTCAACAGGAGGGGACAAGTGAGATTGACGACAGCAAGAACTAGGGAGATAGCATGTGCCTAGCAAGTTAGTGATAAGAGCTATACATGAGTGTACATGCTAAACATTGCTGTTATCACATTGCTTAACAAGGGAAAACATGCATACGTCCAAGGCCAGTCCACTTCCTGGAGAGGCTTTATAGATGTAACTACAGGTTGATTACTTTTGTCTTTAGGCATGCATTAGTGCATGTGAAAAACTCCCGTAGAAAGTAGAAGAAAAATAAGAAGAAGGATACGAAGAAAAAGACGATAAGAAGAAGTAGCAAAAGAAAAAAATGAAGAAGAAGAAGAAACAGAAGAAGACTAAGAAAAATAACAAAAGAAAAAGAAGACGTAGTATCAGAAGAAGAAGATGATGAAGAAAAAGTACAAGAATAACACGAAAACAAGAAGAAAAATAAAAAAGGAAAACCAGGAAGCAGAGGTAGTATCGAAGAAGAAATAGAAAAAGAAGAAGAAAAAGAAGAGGAATAGGAAAAAGACAAAGAACAAGAAGAATTAAGAGCACGATAAAGAAGAAATCGTATTAGTAGTAGTAGCAGTAGTAGTAGTCGTAGTAGTAGTAGTAGTAGTAGTTGTAGTAGTAGTAGTAGCAGTAGTAGTAGTAGTGGTAGTGGTAGTAGTAGTAGTACTAGTAGTAGTAGCAGTAGTAGTAGTCGTCGTAGTAGTAGTAGTAGTAGTTGTAGTAGTAGTAGTAGTAGTAGTGGTAGTAGTAGTAGTAGTAGTAGTAGTAGCAGCAGCAGTAGTAGTAGTAGTAGTAGTAGTAGTAGTAGCAGTAGTAGTAGTAGTAGTAGTAGTAGTAGTAGTAGTAGCAGCAGCAGTAGTAGTAGTAGTAGTAGTAGTAGTAGTAGTAGTAGTAGTAGTAGTAGTAGTAGTAGTAGTAGTAGTAGTAGCAGCAGTAGTAGCAGTAGTAGTAGTAGTAGTAGTAGCAGCAGCAGTAGTAGTAGTAGTAGTAGTAGTAGTAGTAGCAGTAGTAGTAGTAGTAGTAGTAGTAGTAGTAGTAGTAGTAGTAGCAGCAGTAGTAGCAGTAGTAGTAGTAGTAGTAGTAGCAGCAGCAGTAGTAGTAGTAGTAGTAGTAGTAGTAGTAGCAGTAGTAGTAGTAGTAGTAGTAGTAGTAGCAGTAGTAATGGTAGTAGTAGTAGTAGTAGTAGTAGTAGTAGTAGTAGTAGTAGTAGTAGTAGCAGCAGTAGTAGTAGTAGTAGTAGTAGTAGTAGTAGCAGCAGCAGTAGTAGTAGTAGTAGTAGTAGTAGTAGTAGTAGCAGCAGTAGTAGCAGTAGTAGTAGTAGTAGTAGTAGTAGTAGTAGTAGCAGCAGCAGTAGTAGTAGTAGTAGTAGCAGTAGTAGTAGTAGTAGTAATGGTAGTAACGGCAGCAGTCGTATTAGCAGTATTGGTAGTAGTAGTAGTGGTAAATGTATTAGTAGAGGTAGAAGATAGATAGATAGATAGATAGATAGATAAATAGATAGATAGGTAGATAGATAGATAGATAGATAGATATATAGATAGATAGATAGATAGATAGATAGAAATATAGATCGATAGATAGATAGATAGATAGATAGATAGATAGATAGATAGATAGATATATAGACAAATAGATAGATAGATAGATAGATAGATAGATAGATAGATAGATAGATAGATAGATAGATAGATAGATAGATAGATAGATAGATAGATAGATAGATAGATAGATAGATAGATAGATAGATAGATAGATAGACATATACCTAAAACAATGCCAAAACGGCGACAGTTTAAGATAGTGAATGTGCTTTCGAAGCCTTCATACCAGTGAACCGCAAGAATGAGCCTCGGGCTGTACGTGTGGATGGCGTCAATGTGCTTGTGTGCACAGACTGATCCAGGATGGGGTCGACACAGGATATGTAAATTCTTAGCTTTTTCTCAGTACATTTCTGCTGGTTCCAGACTCGATGAAGGTAATTCAAGGAGGCCTCTGCCTGGCCATCTCTACGAGTGATGTTAAGATGGCTTCGTGCATTGGAGTTTTGTTTGCAGCCTCATCATGTAGCATGTTCTTTGTAGAACGTCGCTCCCATCACAGTCTGTCTGAAAGAAACTTGTTCCCTTGCCAAAACACCAGCTTCCGCCACAGTCATACTCAGGCATTCCTGGATATCTTGGTGCCATCGTCTTCTTAGTCTAACCCTTCCTCTTTTGCCTGGCACCATACATTCCATCACCGTTCTCTCAAGTCCGTTCTGTCTCTTGATGTGACCAAAGTATTTGCATTTTTTAGCCAAAATGGAATTGATAAACTAGTTCTCCTCTATGCTCAACTCTTGCCGAATGTCTACATTTGTTCTTTTCTCTGTCCATGGTATTCTGAGGATCTTTCTATAACATTTTGACTCGAAGGATTTAATTCTTTGTCTAGAAGTTTTGGTAATCGTCCATGATTCACAGCCATAAGCTGCCACAGGAAAAACTTTTACTTTTATCATTTTATTGATGCCCTGCCATAATTTCTTCAGGCTGTTCAGTCTATGCATTGCCATAGCTAGTCTTCTTCTGATTTCTTTCGAGCAGTCGTCATTTTTGTCAATTTCTGCAATTTTTGCAGCCCAGATCAATGAAATTCTCAGTTGATGTCATGATTGCCATCTACAATAATTCTTGTCGTTGTAAGGATGCAGCAAAGGTTGCGTATCTTGGTTTATGCCCAAGAGATGTCGAGGTCTTATCTAGATGTAAAGACGTGTTGATGCCCTCGTGGGTTTTATCGGTGTCTGAGGGTTGGAGCCTGGTTTTACTACTTCATTCCAGGTTGGCCACACGCAGCTGTCCGATGGTGGATTCTAGGTTGTGCTTCTCTAACTGAAAGAGTATCCGGTCAAAGGAACGACAGAGCAATGCCGGGGCGAGGACATATCCCTGCCAGGCATCGGTTGATGAAGAGAGCTTGTATGAGAGATTGTGACACAAGCAGACTTCTGCTCCAATGTTGGAGTATAGCTTCTCCATTAGCCGTTACAGTGTACTAGCAGCTCTCACCTGTTTTAAGAGACTGAATGGTCTCGAGGTAAGACGTCGGCCTCGGGTGCTGGAGGTTGCGGGTTCAAATCACGATAAAGACCGGTATTTTTTCATGTGAACTTTCTGGTATTTCTCTATTTCCTCCGATCTCTCGGTAGTAGAAATCGGACGCCCGTGTGCAGTGTCACGCACTTTAAAAATTGGCGTGGCAAAATTCAAATTTATATTAAAAATCTACCCAATCAATTACGGGATTCTCACCGGTGCTAAGGAGTGCTAAGAGCATTGTGATTTCCCCCAAAATGTGGAGAAGAACAGCGCAGTTATGAGTTAAACAATGTGCAATGAGGTTGAGTCTGGCGGTCAGGCACAATACACTGACCAAGACCACAATATCTCTTCCATGTGGCGTTCAATGAAAACAGGCTGTTTTCAAGGCAGCCTGGTTGACGCGATGTGGATCGATGTGATCCCCGTAGTAGTGAGCGTCAAGCAGAATAAGAAAAGCACAGCGGTCCACCTTCATCAGCTTGCTCGGGATGGGAGGAAAGATACTACAACCCACCAATTAAAGTCCTTTTCAGGGAGCACAAAAGGTACATTTACTCACTGTGGGCATTCAGCAACAAGGATAACGTTGATTCAACTAAGCTAAACTAAGCTAAACTAAACTAAGCTAAACTAAACTAAACTAAACTAAGCTAAACTAGACTAAACTAAGCTAAACTAAACTAAACTAAGCTAAACTAAACTAAGCTAAACTAAGCTAAACTAAACTAAACTAAACTAAGCTAAGCTAAACTAAACTAAGCTAAACTAAACTAAACTAAACTAAACTAAGCTAAACTAAACTAAGCTAAACTAAGCTAAACTAAACTAAGCTAAACTAAGCTAAGCTAAGCTAAACTAAACTAAACTAAACTAAATTAAACTAAGCTAAACTAAGCTAAGCTAAACTAACCTAAACTAAACTTAGCTAAACTAAACTAAGCTAAACTAACATAAGCTAAACTAAGCTAAGCTAAACTAAACTAAGCTAAACTAAACTAAGCTAAGCTAAACTAAACTAAGCTAAACTAGACTAAACTAAACTAAGCTAAACTAAGCTAAGCTAAACTAAGCTAAACTAAACTAACATAAGCTAAACTAAGCTAAACTAAACTAAGCTAAACTAAACTAACCTAAACTAAACTAAGCTAAACTAAACTAAGCTAAGCTAAACTAAACTAAACTAAGCTAAGCTAAACTAAACTAAACTAAACTAAACTAAGCTAAACTAAGCTAAACTAAACTTAGCTAAACTAAACTAAACTAAGCTAAACTAACATAAGCTAAACTAAGCTAAACTAAACTAAGCTAAACTAAACTAAACTAAATTAAACTAAGCTAAACTAAGCTAAGCTAAACTAAGCTAAACTAAACTAAGCTAAACTAACATAAGCTAAACTAACATAAGCTAAACTAAGCTAAACTAAACTAAGCTAAACTAAAGTAAACTAAACTAAACTAAACTAAGCTAAGCTAAACTAAACTAAACTAAATTAAATTAAACTAAACTAAGCTAAACTAAGCTAAGCTAAACTAAGCTAAACTAAACTAAGCTAATCTAACATAAGCTAAACTAAACTAAGCTAAACTAAACTAAACTAAACTAAACTAAGCTAAACTAAACTAAGCTAAGCTAAACTAAACTAAACTAAACTAAACTAAGCTAAGCTAAGCTAAACTAAACTAAACTAAACTAAACTAAACTAAATTAAACTAATCTAAACTAAGCTAAGCTAAACTAAACTTAGCTAAACTAAACTAAACTAAGCTAAACTAACATAAGCTAAACTAAGCTAAACTAAACTAAGCTAAACTAAACTAAACTAAATTAAACTAAACTAAGCTAAACTAAGCTAAGCTAAACTAAGCTAAACTAAACTAAGCTAAACTAAAGTAAACTAAACTAAGCTAAACTAAACTAAACTAAGCTAAACTAAACTAAGCTAAACTAAACTAAATTAAACTAAGCTAAACTAAGCTAAACTAAACTAAGCTAAACTAAACTAAACTAAACTAAGCTGAACTAAACTAAACTAAACTAAGCTAAACTAAACTAAGCTAAACTAAACTAAGCTAAGCTTAACTAAACTAAACTAAATTAAACTAAGCTAAACTAAGCTAAACTAAGCTAAACTAAACTTAGCTAAACTAAACTAAGCTAAACTAACATAAGCTAAACTAAGCTAAACTAAACTAAGCTAAACTAAACTAAGCTAAACTAAACTAAGCTAAGCTAAATTAACTAAGCTAAACTAGACTAAACTAAGCTAAACTAAGCTAAGCTAAACTAAACTAAACTAAGCTAAACTAAACAAAACTACACTAACCTAAACTAAAATAAATTAACTAAACTAAACTATTTAAACTAAAGTAACTAAACTAAACTAACTAAACTAACTAAGCTAAACTAACTAATCTAAACTAAATTAATTAAACTGAACTAAACTAAACTAACTATACTAAACTAACTAAATTAAACTAAACTAAACTAACTAGACTAAACTAACTAGACTAAACTAAACTAATCTAAACTAACTAAACTACACTAAACTACACTAACTAAACTAAAATAACTAATCTAAACTAACTAAACTAAACTAAGTAAACTAAACTAATTAAACTAAATTAATCTAGCTAAATTTAACTAAACTAAACTAACTAGACTAAACTAATTAAACTACATTACTCTAGCTAAACTTAACTAAACTAAACTAACTAAACTAAACTAATTTTACTAAACTGAACTAAACTACCATTACTCTAACCTAACTAAACTAAACTAACTAAACTATACTAAACTATACTAAACTAAACTAAACTAAACTACACTAAACTAAACTAAACTACAATACACTAAACTATACTAACTAAACTAAACTAAACTTAACTGAGCTAAATTAATTAAACTGAACTAACTAAACTAAACTAAACTAAACTACCTAAGCTAAACTTAAATTGTTTTCAGGCATTCCTCAAATAAGATCTATCGACGAAAACAGAGAAGGGAGTAAGTAGATACCACAAAAATAATACTTATTTACGCCAGTAGGGCTAAAAGATTATATGAGGAAGTTTAACCGGTACAAACAACACCATGCAAATTAAATACTAAATGGGATCAAGATGCTGAGCAGCTCATGAGCTGCAGTGGTTAGCGACCCATAGCTGACTGCTAGCGTCGAGCTAGCAAAACAGAGCTGCCAAACCCCTTCTACACCTTCACTCGGTGATCCTGGATAACAGGCTGCAGCAGGGCAGACTGGCTAAGGAGAAGGGATCGAAGAGGGAATGTTAACCCAGTACTCAAAAAAATGCTAGCTGAAGTCGGATGTGTTGGATCGAAAGGTGCAACTATCGCAGTCATGCTGTAAACTACAACACAACGTATTCCGTTCTCTGGACTACATTCTGCTACTTAAGCCATTTTAGGGTTTGGTAGCGGGAGATTGAGAACGAACGAAGCCAAGCCAAATACTAGATAAGTACAACTTTCAGCAATGAAGTTAAACAGCTCGAAATGGGGGCGGCGTCGATAAACTTATAGTGACACAGCTGACAATCCAAACTTGTAGGTGTTCGCTTTCTTAAACAGGCAAGCGTGTATTCTTATGGCTTGTGGGTCCGTAACAAATTAGAAAGCAAGGCGAACGAAAAATAAATGGGGCTACAGAAGAGTGGAATTTGTTACAGAAACTCAAAACAATAATCTATGGATACACCAATCATCTAAAGTAACATTTTATTTGAAAACAAATTCGCCAACAAATAAGGGATCTCACACGCATTAAGACAAATATTGAAATGATGCAAAATGAAATTGATCTAGATTCCAATAAAGCATCAATTCCATTCATCACAAATCATCTTGATCAACGGATCTATCTATCTATCTATCTATCTATCTATCTATCTATCTATCTATCTATCTATCTATCTATCTATCTATCTATCTATCTATCTATCTATCTATCTATCTATCTATCTATCTATCTATCTATCTATCTATCTACCTATCTATCTATCTATCTATCCATCTATCTATCTATCTATCTATCTATCTATCTATCTATCTATCTACCTATCTATCTATCTATCTATATATCTATCTATCTATCTATCTATCTATCTATCTATCTATCTATCTATCTATCTATCTATCTATCTATCTATCTATCTGTCTGTCTGCCTGTCTGTCTGTCTGTCTGTATGTCTGTCTGTCTGTCTGTCTGTCTGTCTGTCTGTCTATCTATATATCTATCTATCTATCTATCTATCTATCTATCTATCTATCTATCTATCTATCTATCTATATATCTATCTATCTGTCTGTCTGTCTGTCTGTATATCTGTCTGTCTGTCTGTCTGTCTACCAGCCTGACTGTCAGTCTGTCTGTTTGTGTGTATGTCTGTCTGTCTGTTTGTCTGTTTGTCTGTCTGTTTGTTTGTTTCTGCCTGTCTGTCTCTGCCTGTCTGTCTCTGTCTGTCTGTCTCTGTCTGTCTGTCTCTGTCTATCTGTCTCTGTCTATCTGTCTATGTATGTCTATCTCTGTCTGTATGTAGCTGTCTGTCTGTTTGTCTCTGTCTGTCTGTCTTTGTCTGTCCGTCTCTCTCTGTCTGTCTCTGTATGTCTGTCTGTCTCTGTTTGTCTGTCTGTCTGCCTGACTGTCTGTCTGTTTGTCTGTCTATCTGTCTCTGTCTGTCTATCTGTCTTTAGTGCACTTGTGTCGTTAGACATCGTATGGAGGTGTGACCTCCTTTGTTTCACATTTATTGGCATGTGAAATCCGCTGGTGACTTGCCAGTTGGTAGCCCCTAGTGGTGATAGAAGTGTAAATTAGAGCAAGGCAGACCCGCAGCCCGATAAGCGTCATCTATGCCGCACCAATAATCACATAACCAAGACCTGAGGTTGTAGCCACACAGTCCCCTTTTTGCGACATATTCTCTGCGGGGCGAGAATCTCTAGAATAATTTTAGTAGATTTTTAACTTGAATTTTGTCTGAGCAGCAGCCGTTACTCTTTTCGATTTCCAACTGCCAAGTGATTTTTAACGTGCGTGTCACTGCACACGGGTGTCTGATCTCACTACTAAGAGATCAGGGAACATGTTTACCAAATTATCCACGTGCAAAAATCCAAGTCTTCACCGTGATTTGAACTCGCGACCTCCAGCACCCGAATCGAACACCTTACCTCGAGACCACTGGGTCCCCCTCTTTCGTGTAATTATGAAAAGAAAAGGATTTTCCCAAGAAACAGCAGGACGTGCACGTGATTAATATGCCAAAGAAAAATTGCTTGTGTCTGTATGTATGGATAGACTCGTCAAATCTTGTCAAATCTCATCTCACTCGTCCATTAATGTTGTTGGACGAATTGAGGAGGTGCGGTCTTTTTCTTTTGTCAATTTCAATACATTCCTCCGTATTAATTCTTTAACACTTTAACACAAACATTTTCTTGGTCTTCCTCTAGCCATGTAGTGCTGCTGTCAAAGTGGTACAGGCTTACGTTGTGGTTCAATTTGTAGACAATGTTGTCCTATGTCCAAACCATAGAATCAGGATGTCTATATTTCCACACTCTGTACAAGTGACCTTGTCTGCTTTTTACAAGCATTTGGCTTGGCTTGGCTTCGTTCGTTCTCAATCCCCCGCTACCAAACACTGAAGGGCTTAAGTTTAAGTAGCAGAATGTAGTCCAGAGAACGGAATGCGTTGTGTCGTAATTTACAGCTTGACTGCGATATTTACACCTTTCGGTCCAACACATCCGTCTTCAGCAACCATTTTTTGAGTACCGGGTTAGTATTCCCTCTTCGATCCCTTCTCCTTAGCCAGTCTTCCCTGCTGCAGTCTGTTATCCAGGATTACCGCGTGGAGGTGCAGAAGGGTCTTGGTAGCTCTGGTTCGCTGGCCCTGACGCTAGCAGTCAGCTATGTGTCGCTGACCACAGCAGCTTATGCGCTGCTCAGCATCTTGATCCCTTGCAAGCATTTCATTTCACATGTTATAAACTTTCCTGACCCTGACCTGGATCCATGTTTGACAGGTATAGCAGAGAGTTGGTTGGAATCGCTTAATCTTCTTATTGTCCATTGTTTCAATTCATCTGGAGTTTAGGGCCACCCCAATATTTGGTCTCTTTTATGAAGCCTGTACCAAAGAAGGTTGTGTATTATCGGAGTGCTGGTTTCTATACCAATATGTTTTACATTATGAGGTAGCAAGATTCAAGCACAGCTCTCTTTAGTCACATTTTACGACATACGGGGAGGTGCAGTTAACTTAACTTCTTTATACTGGTTCAGAATATCTGTTTTCAACAACTTTAATCTACTCCACTTGATCTATAACCTATTATACATCCGAACTATTCTTGGGTGGCTTAACTGGCCCTGTCCCTACTATTTCCTGTGGCAATGCATTCCAACATTCACCACTGCCTGACTAAAAAAATATTCCACAATATCTCATCTGGACCTTTCTTTAATTAATTAGTAGCTATGCCCTCTTGTTCTTGTATCCGGCTGTACTTTGAATACGTTGTTAATCTAATTTACTATTTTCCTTGATTAATTGTAAACCTGAATTCAATCACCTAAAATACTTATATTTTTCTAGAAACTGTAGGCCGGTTTTTCTGAGCCCATCCTTATAACTATAAGTTTATCTATTCTTTCTTCCCCAGTAAAGGGGTTCCCCTCAGTGAGGTTTTTATAGAAATATTCTTACTTTGCTACTCTTAGTTCCTTGGAATGTTTGGATGTGTTTTATGAGTTCTTGCTTTTATTTCTCTGCCCATCTTAGTTAGTTAGTTAGTTAGTTAGTTAGTTAGTTAGTTAGTAGTCTATCGCAAGCGAAGATGGTGACTGCATCAGACACGTTTATTTAGATGTGACCGCATATGACTATACAGCCCGATCTTCTTCTTCTTCTTCTTCTTCTTCTTCTTCTTCTTCGTACGCAGTCAGACAGTAACCATTATTTTTTTGAAAAAAGCAGCCGTCATCCTGAGGCTGTCGACACTGCCGTAAAGCTTGTCTAGTGTTGCCACTGGTGATGGCCACATCTACTCTCTCTGATCCTCGTATGTCGGGCAGTTTTGCAGCAAATGCTCAGCGGTCATTTTGCCGGTACCACACGGGCATTCGTCGGTGCCACCTATCTTCAATTTGTTGAATAGGTGGTACCTGAGTCTATTGTGGCCAGTGCGAAGTCTGAAGACCACGACCTGTTCTTTTCTGTTCAACTGGTAATAGGCATCGTTTTTGGCAGCCCGATCTGAGAGTAACAAACTATACCGCACGTAGTGCACACGTGAACAACGTTAGTAATTGGGCCGCCTTGTATTCTCCCGTTTCGTGTATGTAGCTTTTCCTGCGCTTCTGTAATGGTTCTCTGCTCAGCCGTGCAAGCACCATGTTGTAATGTCAGACTGAGCGGTTCGGAGCAAGCAGATCCTAGTCAGTGATATCGTTGGAGAAACTATTCAAAGAAACTGTTATAGTGTTTTTGTATGTTTTTTCTGTCTCCCCGGCGAATGCTGTTCTGTCATGAGTTTAGCGTACACCAGTTGTTTAACTTAACTTAACGTCTTTATACTGGTTTAGAAGACTCTGCAGAGTCTGTATACAACCAGTTCCAATTACATCATCTTGCTCTAGAAGCTGTACGCATCCAATCTATTCTTAAATGCATTGACCGTCCCAGCCTCCACTACCTCACTTGGCAATGCATTCCAAGCATTCACAACTCTCTGGCTAAAGAAATACTTCCTAATATCTAATCTGGACCTCTCCTTAGTCAACTTGTAGCTGTGCCCTCTTGTCCTTGTTGGTGGTTGTACTTTAAAAAACTTGTTATAGTCTACCTTATCCATTCCTCTTATCATCTTATACACCTGTATTAAGTCACCCCGAATTCTTCTCTCTTCTAGACACTGTAGGCCGGTTCTTTTTAATCTTTCCTCATAACTGTAAATCTGGAATCCCACTATCAGCTTTGTCGCTCTTTGTTGTATTCTCTCCAGCATGTCTATATCCCCTCTCTGATAAGGACTCCATACCTGTACATAGTACTCCAATCTAGGTCTAACTAATGCTTTATACAGTTTGACTATCACCTCCTTGCTCCTATGTTTAATATTTCTTTTTATCATCCCTAACATTGCATTTGCCTTTTTTACTGATACCTGAACTTGCTCCCTCACCTTACATGTATGATCTATTATAACCCCTGTCCCTTTCTTTATCTATCTTTCTAATATTGTTTTCTCCCATTCTGTAATTATGTTCCATATTGGATCTACCCATGTGCATGACTGTACATTTATCTACATTAAACTCCATTTGCCAGATTACAGACCATTCTCGAATTTTATCTAAATCCGACCTCAATATATCCACTTCTGCTTTAGATGAGACACTACTGCATAGTTTTGTATCATCAGCAAATTTTGCAATAATGGATCCCATACCTATGTCCAAATCACGTATATATATCAAGAATAAAATTGGTCCCAAAACCGAGCCCTGTGGCACTCCACTTTTCACTTCACACCACTCAGAGTACTCCTTATTTATACCCACCCTTTGCCTTCTTCCCGTTAACCAATTTTCAATCCATTTGGCAACTTCCCCACCTATTCCATGTGATTTTAACTTTCGAAATAATCTTTGATGAGGTGCTCTATCAAAGGCCTTTGCAAAATCCAGATAAATAACGTCCACTGGCTCTCCTTTATCTAACATTTTGGTAACCTCCTCCATGAATTCTAAAAGATTTGTTAAGCATGATCTCCCTCTGGTAAACCCATGCTGACTATTTCTAATTAGATTAAATTTATCTAAATGCATTACAATGTTTTCTTTGATTATTGACTCTAACAATTTACAGACTATGCTCGTTAAGCTCACAGGTCTACAGTTTGCTGGATCTGCTTTTTTTGCCCTTTTTGAATAAGGGGATCACTCTCGCATCTTTCCAATCAGTTTAGGTAGGCGCTCATCTGACATGCGAACTTCATGCTCAGTCTATTTGATCTGAAGTCTCCGCAGCAGCGTATGCATACCAGAGAGTATCGCCCTACTGAGGACTATAGAGCTGGGAACTCTATCCTCCTGTGAATCGATCCGGAGCAGTCTGCGGAAACAGTTTGCAAGGAAATGTATCTATACTATATTTCTAAAATTGTGTGTGTATATATATATATATAAAACATACATACACACACACATACGCGTGGTATATATTAGACTGACGTATATTTTAATGCCCATTTCTTCTATTTCGTTATCCGTTTATTAATTCTACATTTCCGAGATATTTGGGCCACTGTCTTGTTCTCATGTCCCCAGTTATAGATAAAGACCTACTGCCGAAGACGGATGTGTTGGACTGAAAGGTGTGAATATCGCAGCCAAGCTGTAAACTAGCGACACAACGCATCCCCTTCTCCGGACTACATTCTGCTACTTGCAAATCCCTGGTCAGGACTTGGTAGTAGTAAATCGAGAACGAACGCTGAAGAAGAAGAAGAAAAGAAGAAGAAGAAGAAGAAGAAGAAGAAGAAGAAGAAGAAGAAGAAGAAGAAGATAAAGACCTATTCATGTAGAAACGTTAATTAACATCATCTGTTGCTCTCAGGTAAAAATTTATTATTATGATTGTTTCTATTTCAATCGTTGCTTTTGAATTTTACTAAGTTATACATTTATTCGATTTAATAGAATTATCAAATTATTGATACTGCTAACAGATATTGTTTAATTGCGACTCATTTAAGCAAAACAAGCGTTCTCGTCGTCCAATCTGCTAGATCGATGATCTAAGTCCAGATGTCAGACACATAAAACAGAGGCAAACATTCCACATAAACGAAAACTGGTTGTTTTGAAGCTAGCTAATTAATAATACTTCGTGTTTACACCCGTAAAAGGAGACATGGAATCGTGTCTGTTTGGTGTTTGCGCACTTTCTAGTCACTAGATAACGATTTTAATGGATTATACTGGTATCTGCTTGCTCGTGGGTGGTCGAGAGAAAAATGTCTGCTATGTGGCGGTCAGATGAGAATATTTGTTTTGATCCAGTTAATATTCGCTCCATTATAGCTACTAGACCCTGGGATTTGATTGCCAATGTCCCAAGAAGAGTACACGATGTTACTTTCTATTCTGGACCGTCTTCTTGTATATTTATTACTTTCTTGTGCCTTTTCAATAATTACAAAACAAGAGATTCAGTAAAATCTGCAAATTGCTGAGACACATCAGAGATCGAGAACAATATTACTACATGAATGTTTTCCATGTCTGTCTGCTGGCAAAGATGGCAAAGGGTCGAATCACCGGCACATATTAACAACGGGAACATACTCCAATAATTTATATGAAGAAGCAGAGGCATCGAACGCCGCAGCGGAGCTTGTACTCCAAGATAAAGATATCCACCAAGAAAACATAGTATTCCTGACTGATGTCGCGTCAGTAATAGCAGCGCTAAAACAACACAAAGATGACGATCTCGAGCAGTGTATGTTCTCCCTGACACAGCTTTCAGCAGAACACCCAAGGTTGGTCATACAGTGGATCCCATCCCATTGCAATATTGAAGGCAATGAAACTGCAGACAAACTAACAAAGAGTGGAGGAGCATTCCCACAAACAGACCTGAGTATCACACATAATGAGGTCAAGACCATAATTAAAGCCAACTTCAGGGTAAAATGGGCTGATCAACACCCCGACTTCCGAAAAGAAGACAGCTGCTTTAACTTAACTATAGAAGAGAAAATACTGAGAACAGGGCATAACAGACTCAAAGGTCATCTTTACAACCAAAAGAGGATTGGGACATGACAAATGTTCACGTTGGGAACATATTATGATCGGAGAACACATCCTGCAAAGCTGCATGCTCACGCAGGAAAATAGAGAAAAATACTGCCCTTGCGAGACAAATATTAGAAAAAAGCTGTATGGAGATGAAACAGCCTTACTACTTCTTCTTCTTCTGCGTACACAGTCAGACAGTAACCATTATTTTCTCGAAAAAAGCGGCGGTCATCCTGAGACTCTCGCCACTACCATAGAGCTTGTCTTGCAGTTCCACTGGTAATGGCCACATCTGCTCTCTCTGATCCCCGTATGTCGGGCAGTTCTGCAGCAGATGTTCAGCGGTCATTTTACCAGTACCGCACGGGCATTCGTCGGTACACCCTATCTTCAATTTGTTGAATAGGTGGTACCTCAGTCTGTTGTGGCCAGTGCGAAGTCTGAAGACCACGACCTGCTCTCTTCGGTTCAACTGGTAATAGGCATCGTTTTTGGTGTAACCAGTATGTTCGGTTTCCCATTTGGTCATGTATCTGGCTTTGATAAGCCGTTTTGACTCTTCGTACGTCATACTGGTATCTGTTTGTGGTAGCCTTGCACCTTCTTTTGCCAGTCTGTCTGCCTCCTCGTTGCCTTGGATGTTGCAGTGTGACGGAACCCACTGTACCACTACCCTTTTTGGTGCGGACTGCTGGCACAGTTTGCAGAGTGCTGCTCTTAAGTCATTAAGCTCAGAAACAGCCTTACAAACAACGTGTCCTTTGTAAGAGAAACCGGGACCTTGACCTGAGGATGAAAGAAGAAGAAGAAGAAAAAGAAGAAGAAGAAGAAGAAGAAGAAGAAGAAGAAGAAGAAGAAGAAGAAGAAGAAGAATCACCGGCATGACATATGTTGTTGTTTTTTTTTTCAATTGGTGTGACATAACTAAACATATCTAGCGCACGACGTACCGACAACACTGATGAAGCGGCCTGTAGTCCTCAGCCTTAAAATCCCTCGAATTGCACAGCAATGGAAATAAAGTCGTACGACAGTTTGTTATTTCTCTAGCAGTGCATGGGAAATATGCAGAAAGCACCCGTGTCTGTCTTTACCTCGCTATATTCAAAAGTAATTTGCGATAATTCCTCAGTATTTTCTACCTACTGAGGAAGAAAATGACACAAGATGGAAGTCTAGCAAACTCGATTTGCTCTGATCTCATTTGCCTTTAACCAACTAACAAAGATTTGAAAATCAAAATCATTGAACAGATACACTAATCTCAGGGCTTTGAACCTCGGCGTATATCAATGCTAACATGTGGATGTGAAAACTGAAAAACAACTTAGACACTAGAAAATAAACTGAATGCTTTCGAAAATAAATATCTCAAAAAATTATTGAACATTGGCTTGAAAGAATTCAAGACTAACAAGGTAATAAGAAAAAACACCAAAAATGTTTGTCCTCCTATCATGTTACAAACGGTGGACATACATCGATCATGTACTTAGAATGGACAGCAACAGTCTCACATTACATGCAGTTATGTACGCGCCAGAGGGTAGTAGCAGAAAGATGTTTTGTTTGTTTCTTAAATGTTTGCCTCACTAGTTTCTACTGGCGGAGGTGCGCCATTTTCCACATGAGACCGCAATCAATTGGGCGTGATATCAGGACGCACAAACCAGTGATTTAATGCATGTGTGTATCTGTATGTACCTAACCTAGTGTTTCAGTGATGCAAAAGTGTTTCATGTCATTTGTTGATCCTTCCTGTCATTGATAGGTAGTCTCCACTTCCTTTTGGTCCGACATATCAGACTTCAGCAGGTACTTTTGAGTACCGGGTTAACTTCCTACTATATGACTTGGTTTGGATTGGTTTCGTTCGTTCTCAATCTCCCGCTACCAAACACTGAAAGGGCTTAAGAAGCAGAATGTAGTCCCGAGAATGGAATGCGTTGTGTCGTAGTTTACAGCTTGACTGTGATATTTGCACCTTTCGGTCCAACACATCCGACTTCAGCAAGCATCTTTTGAGTACCGGGTTAGCATTCCCTCTTGGAGCCATTCTCCATAGCCAGTCTGCCCTGCTGCAGCCTGTTATCCAGGATCACCGCGTGGAGGTGTAGAAGGGTCTTGGCAGCTCTGGTTCGCTGGCCCTGACGCTAGGTTTCAGCTATGGGTCGCTGACCACTGCAGCTCATGCGTTGCTCAGCATCTTGATCCCTTCCTACTATTTGATCAGCAATCTATATATATGTTTTTTTAAATTGCTTTAAACTTACATGTAGCACACCTGTATGTGTTTGGTTTTTTTTTAAATTGGGGGATGGGTGCAGGGGGTTCCTGTAATGAAATCTACGTAATTATAATAAATAACATATTTATTTGGGTGCAGGTTGTCAAATACATGCAAATGTTAAAATAAACACATGTGCCGCCAGAATTTCTACTATAGATATCCTTCGGCTACCTGGCATCAGGCCTGCACATGTTTGAGCACCAAGATTTTATACCAGTAAGAGATCACTGTCCAGAGGGTATGTTGAAATAGGCGGGTAACAGCGCAATCTTATCCTTCTCTTGTAGAAGCATCTGTAATATTATTCTTTCCTACCGTAGAAGACTCTCTAACTCATTGTACTATTTAACCAACTATTCACACAGGCTGAGTGTAGAATGACCTTCTGGATGTGAGTGATTGTTATTTGTTGAATCTACACGTACAGATGAATTTTCTCTAGCTGTTAGATAATAGAAACTCTTTTTGCATCAGAGTTTGTGTTGAAGAAAGTGGACGCATCATCCTAGCTGTAGTGCAGTGGAAGACTCTGTTGAGGCGTGCTGAGGAAATTTTAATGTCGATAACCACCTTGTTAGTCAGGCTGCTGTAGCACAGTTTGTTTTGAGGTGTACAGTTTAAGCGTCGTGTGAGTTCTTGGTCAGTGTGATAGTCAACCGTGACTTTTGCCTTAGTAATTCTGGATTTGACAGAAAATGCAGAAACAAAACCTATCATCGAAGAATTTATATAGTAATTAAACTGTGAATAACTAGTTTTTAATAGAATCAGAAGCTGAAGAAGAAAAAGAATAAGAAGATGAAGATGAAGAAGAATAAGAAGAAGAAAGGAAGAACAAAAAGTGGAGGAAAAAGTAGAAGAAAAACAGAAAAAGAAGATGAAGAAGATGAAGAAGAAGAAGTAAAAGAAGAAGAATAAGAAAAGGAAGAAAAAGAAGAAGAAGTAGAAGAAGAAGAATAAGAAAAGGAAGAAAAAGAAGAAGAAGTAGAAGAAGAAGAAGAGTAAGAATAGGAAGAAGAAGAGGAAGAAGAAGAAGAGGAAGAAGATGATGAAGAAGAAGAAGAAAAAGAGGAGGAAAAAGTAGAAGAAAAAAAGAAGAAGAAAAAGAAGAGGAAATAGTAAGTAGGAGATGAAGATTATGATGATTGTGCTAATGATGATGACGATGAAGATGTTGATGAAAGCGGAATAGAAAAAGACAAGGAAGAAGAAAGAACAGGACAAGAAGAACAAGCAGTGGAACAAAACGAACAAGAAGAAGCAGGAAGATAACAAGCAGGAGACGACAAAGAAAATAAGGACTTGAAGAATACAAATGATAAAAATATAAAGGAGAAAGAAGAAGTAAAGAAGAAGTAGAAGAAAAATAATAATAATAATAAGAAGAAGAAAAAAAACAAAAGAAAGAAGAAGAAGAAAAAGAAGAAGAAACAAATATGGCGTTTTCACCTCCCTCGCCTACTCAAAGCTTGGTTTAACCACGTGCAGTCTATCCGCCACTGCAAACACGTGCTTGTGATGGCCAGCAGTTTAACATCAACTCGGCCATTAGTTATTTCTAGAAAATGACGCTCTTGCTTTTTGTGGTTCAGTGGGAGGAAAGGAATTTAAGAGAATTGACGTCTGCGTCCATTAACACCCATTAAGGGAAATTATCACCAGGCCTTAGTGCATTTCTCCCTTCAGACACTATTGATGGCTACTCGCGCGGGAACAAACAAGCCAATTTTCAGCCAATATTTTACTGGTTGTTCGAAGAAAATCTGAACTAATTTGCGGTAGTCTCCGTTCAGTGGCGTAACAAAGGCGCCTCCGGGTAGGAATTAAGTGTGACCCCAGGGATGGCACTGATCTATCCGTGTTGTAGTAACGCCACTGATTATAGAATTCATTCCTTCTAATCACCAGAATGGTACCAGGTTGAAAAAGGAAAGACCGACTGTAATGTTCCATCCATGACGTAACAGGCGACTAAAGAGGGGTGTGCATTTGGTTAGCAAGATTATCACGTGAAACTATTGTTTTCAAACCACCACTACAAATAACTAGCTCCAAGCTGTTGAGGTAGTGGAGGTAAAAAAAAGGCAATAAAATCAAATATACGTCTTGTCTACGTCTGATATACTTGTATAACACAGGGCCAAGATGGAACACAGCGACTGAGCTAACAAAAGCTAGCGACTCTACCTGGCTGCATCCTTCAGTGTCAACGTACCACAGCGTGAAGATGCTGAGCAACTCATGAACTGCAGTGGTCAGCGACCCATAGCTGACTGCTAGCGTCAGGGCCAGCGAACCAGACCTGCCAAGACCCTTCTACACCTCCACGTGGTGATCCTGGATAACAGGCTGCAACAGGGCAGAGTAAGGGCAGTCTAAAGAGAAGGGACCGAAGAGGGAATGCTAACCCGGTACTAAAGAAATGCTAGCTGAAGTCGGATATGTTGGACCGAAAGGTGGAAATATCGCAGCTGTAAACTACGACACTACGCATTCCGTTCTATGGACTACATTCTGCTACTTAAAGCCCTTTTCAGAGTTTGGTAGCGGGAGATTGAGAACAAACAAAGCCAAGCCATATTCCGCTTCCAAGTGGCGGTCGAGAAAAACGGCTGTAATAATTAAGTCTAGCTAAGAGAACACGTATCGCGTTTGGAAGGCAAACCTGTAACTCTAAAAAGCCAGCTGAAACGGAAGGAGGGAGCCGAAAGGTGCAGATATCGCAGCCCCACTGTGAACTAGGATACAGCCTCCCAACGTCCGTATCAAGACGAACATCGAAGAAGAAGATATATAACAAATATGTGTGCGTGTGTGTATGTGTATTTGTGTGTATGTGTACTTGTGTTTGCGTGTGTATGTGTACTTGTGTTTGTGTGCATGTGTACTTGTGTTTGTGTGTATGTGTACTTGTGTTTGTGTGTGTATGTGTACTTGTGGTTGTGTGTGTATGTGTACTTGTGTGTGTGTACTTGTGTTTGTGTGTGTACTTGTGTTTGTGTGTGTATGTGTACTTGTGTTTGTGTGTGCATGTGTACTTGTGTGTATGTGTACTTGTGTTTGTGTTCTTGTGTATGTGTATGTGTACTTGTGTTTGTGTGTATGTGTACTTGTGTTTGTGTGTGTGTACTTGTGTTTGTGTGTGTATGTGTACTTGTGTTTCTGTGTGTATGTGTACTTGTGTGTGTGTATGTGTACTTGTGTTTGTGTGTGTATGTGTACTTGTGTGTGTGTGTACTTGTCTTTATGTGTGTATGTGTACTTCTATTTGTGTGTGTATGTGTACTTGTGTTTGTGTGTGTATGTGTACTTGTGTTTGTGTGTGTATGTGTACTTGTGTGTGTGTGTGTGTGTATGTGTACTTGTGTTTGTGTACTTGTGTATGTGTATGTGTACTTGTGTTTGTGTGTATGTGTACTTGTGTTTGTGTGTGTGTACTTGTGTTTGTGTGTGTATGTGTACTTGTGTTTCTGTGTGTATGTGTACTTGTGTGTGTGTGTATGTGTACTTGTGTTTGTGTGTGTATGTGTACTTGTGTGTGTGTGTACTTGTCTTTATGTGTGTATGTGTACTTGTATTTGTGTGTGTATGTGTACTTGTGTTTGTGTGTGTATGTGTACTTGTGTTTGTGTGTGTATGTATATGTGTACCCATCATCTTTGTATATCACAACGGCAAGAATAGCACCACTGCCTCACAGAGGCAACTAACTTTGCGACCTAACATAACATAGACCATCGTTAGGTGGTTTGTTTAGAGCAGCATAGATAGCGCCTAACAAGCTGCGGGTCTATGCTCTAGTGTTTGAGTCTATTTGGATGGACTCACACATCGGATAACCACCCTCCGCGTCCCTTGTTCTAACGCAGCGGAGTAATACGTTGCCTGAGCCTAGTCCGCTAAGCAGGAAACCCTCTTCCCGGCTCCATCCATACACGCCAGAGCGGTGACCTGCATAGGGGCATCTGACCCTGTAGAAGTACAGGTCGACTAAGACCATATTTGCAGATATGTAAACTGGGACTTGACTCTTTGCTTCATTTCTGCGAGAAACATAAACTCTAACTGCTCCGCCGAGTAGATGAGTTCATCCCCTTGAAGTACAATTGTCAATGTTGTTGAATGCCCGTTATGAGTAGGATTACTCTTTTCAGCGCCCTGAAAAGGACGTTAAGTGGTGTGTTGTCGCAGCTTTCCTCACATCTCCAGCAGGCTGATGTAGGTAGGCCGGGGTCCTCCAGGTGGTTATGCCTTGCTTGACTTCATCTGCATGTCGCTCACTACTACTGCGATCACGTCGATCCCTCACTTCGTTAGCTAGATTGCAAGGAAAAGATCCCGTTTCCAGGAATAGCTGGGAGGAAGCCGATGTGACAGTCTTAGCCAATATATTTTACCTGACCCTGACTAACATATCTGATCAGTATATTTTGCCTGACCCTGACTAACATGTCTGATCAGTATAGTTTGCCTGACCAGACGTTAATCTTCCTCCCATAATAATAATAGCCGTCCATCGCAAGTGATGATGACAACAGCAGTCAGACATGTTGTGCTGCACCTCACCAGTGAGTTAGGAGGTGGCTGTATAGTCCAATTCTGGGACGGAAAACCCTTCCACATACGGAGCATTTAATGTCAGAATTGGGCATGTGAATGTCTTTACGCAAATTGTATTTTTTCTGTACTTCGTAGTTCCGGCGCTCCACAGCAATGGAGGTGTCTCTGATGGTGGTTCTACGCCACGCCATGCGGTCCTGTGCGAGACATTCCCATGCGTTTGCGTCGATGCTGAAGCGTGTCAGAGATACTTTGAGGGAGTCTTTGAAACGCTTCTTTTGGCCACCGGCTTGACGCAGGCCAACTTACAGCTCACCATACATTAGTTGTTTTGGGATGCGGTTTTCTGGCATGCGCACGACGTGCCCGGCTGACCTGATCTCGGTCTTCTGTAACAGTGTGTGGATGCTCGGTATTTGTGCCTTTACGGGGATCTCGGTGTCTGGTTCCCTATCCTGCCACTTTATTTTGAAAAATCTACGGAGACACCGTGAATGGAAGTGGTTTATTTTGTTAGCATGCCTGCTGTACACAGTCTACGTCTCATTGATGTTGAAATTGGTTTCCCTTTGTCGTCCAGTTTCTTTGCTATAGCTTCGGTCGACTTTTTTTTTTTTACTGTAGAGTTTGTTGTATTGTGTTTTGGACCTTGCAGGAAAGTGTATCCGACATCCACACATTTTTCTCGCCTTATTTTAAATATAAACAACACAGCTCTTACAGTCTAGTCCTAATAAACTAGTGCATCAGAAAATTGAATGAGCTTTCGAAGAAGTTTCCTTGATCAAACTGCAGGAGGAATCTACACATGGACACCACATGCTTAACTTAAGTTAACTTAACTTAACGTCTGTATACTGATTTAGAAGACTCTAGTCTGTATGCAATCAGTTTTATTTACATTTCCTTGCTTTAAAAACTATGCGCATCCAATCTATTATTGAATTCATTAATTGTTCCTGCCTCCACTACTTCATGTGGCAATGCATTTCAAGCATTCACAACTCAACTGACTAACGAAATATATCATAATATCTAATCTGAACTTTTCTTAAATTAATTTGTAGCTGTGCCCTCTTGTTGTTGTAGGTGGTTGTATTTTGAAAAAAGAACTTGTTATAGTTGTTGTCACATATATAGTTGTCACATAAACGCTAGTTCAGTCAATCATAACATACTGACCAAGACGTCGCGTCAGGGTCAGGCATAATACACTGACCAAGACGTCGAGTCAGGGTCAGGCATAATACACTGACCAAGACGTCGCGTCAGGGTCAGGCATAATACACTGACCAAGACGTCGAGTCAGGGTCAGGCATAATACACTGACCAAGACGTCGAGTCAGGGTCAGGCATAATATACTGACCAAGACGTCGCGTCAGGGTCAGGCATAATACACTGACCAAGACGTCGCGTCAGGGTCAGGAATAATACACTGACCAAGACGTCGCGTCAGGGTCAGACATAATACACTGACCAAGACGTCGCGTCAGGGTCAGGAATAATATACTGACCAAGACGTCGAGTCAGGGGCAGACATAATACACTGACCAAGACGTCGAGTCAGGGTCAGGAATAATGCACTGACCAAGACGTCGAGTCAGGGTCAGTAATAATACACTGACGAAGACCACTATCTCTCTCGAAGCTGACTGATTTCAAGACAGCCTGGCTGGCGAGATGTGGATGTGTGTGATCCCTGTAGTAGTGAGCGCCACGCAGATGAAGCCAAGCATAGGACATCCTTCATCAGCACGCTCGGAATGTTAGTAAAGCTACTGCAACCCGCCACTTAACGTTCTTTTCAGGACACACAAAAGAGTCAATTTGCTCAACCTGATCACTAAGCAACAAACAACAACAACCCTTTCCGTTAATTATCTTTTTAAACCTTTAAGTCACCTAGAATTCTTCTCTCTTCTAGATCTCGTAGACAGCGTTTTTCCTTCTAACTATACTTCTGGAATTCCACTATCAGCTTTGCCGCTCTTCTTTGTATTCTTTTCAGCATGTTTATATCCCCTCTACGATAAGGCCTCCACACCTTTACCCACAACTCCAATCTTGGTCTGACTAATGCTTTATACAGTTTGACAATCGCAACAGGAGACTGCAGGAAGAGCTGCAGGTAAGACAACCCCACCTGATCATGTATTCAAACGCTCTGGAAACATGTTGACGGTGAATGACAAATCAATCCACTTGGCTGATCATTTCAATCATGGCTGACGTGTGGCAATAACACGTGAAGTAAGTAAGGATTGAAGATGAAGACGGTAAGTGGCTATACTCCTCGTAAACGAACAGATGCTTAGTACAATGAAGTCTTTAACACTTTATCCCCGACAGCAGTGTCTGCTATGGGGCTACTACCTTTTTTAAAATTATATTATCGTAACATGTGAAATGAGATGCTTTTAAGAAGCTATCATTGTCACTAGAAGCGACAGATCGAGACGTCGTAATTTTTTTAATTTTTTTTTATTGCGTTCGCCTTATTCCTTTAATCCTCAAGGCGGTGTACGTTGTACTGTGGTTTTTATTTTATCCGACTTCAGCAAGCCTTTTTTAAATGTCAGGATCTGCTTCATCCTGCATTTTCTAATTGTTTGCTTCCCCAGGGTAACGGCCGGTGCTGTGATGGGAATCGAGCCCAGCACCTTCTGGTTGTGAACCGTATCACTTAACCACTAGCCCACGCCGTCCCCGGCGTTAATTGAAATGTTTATTTACACTGACGATAGAGTGACAGATTACAACAGAGTCATTATAACACTCGGTTGGGAATGTTCAAAGTGGTGCACCAGGAGAGCGGAGCTCGAAGTTAACCAGCTGATAGATGATAGAATACACTATAGTGATGCCATCATATATACCGATGGATCGGTGTTACGAAGTGAGATTTATAGTTGGAGGCTACTCATGTTGAATTGAGAAGGACGGTCGTCTTTTGTTTGTTTGTTTCTTACGAGTTTGCCTCACTAGTTTCTACTGGCGGAGGCGCGTCCATTCCACCCCAGACCTTAGTCCTTTGTGCGATATCACATCGCATAAACCAGTGCTTGGATGAATATGTGCGTCTGTGTGTACCTATGCTAGGTTAGTGTGCCCTCAGAAAGCTAGCCCAACCAAAGTACAATGGAAGGGCCTCACCATGAGGGCGAGTGTGAAAGTTGTACAAGAGTGTGACTGTAGGACAGATTCAAATCTAACAGAGTGAGGTGAGAAGAGAGAGAAGTATCTTCAAGGATAGTCGCCGCTGAGCAGTTGGATTCATACAGAGCAGCAACCGCCAGTACGAGATTTCCCCCTTGTTTTCCTCGTCTCCTATTTGTCACGGGTCAAGCCGTTGTCAATTTCACAGGAAACCTCAACCCTATCATTGATGTGTAGTAGGCAGACAAAGGTAAATGACACATTATTTATAAGAACCAAATAATCCTTTTTTTGCGTGTGTTAAAATTAGCGCACCGTATCAATGGCGGCGACTATGGCCAGAGGACTGATAAAAGGATATCCAACATTTGATCAAGCCACGCATACAACGGGTAATTGTACTGGACAACGAAGAAGTGCAGAGGCCAAACAATGAGATACGCGTGATGCGCCCGACCTGAGCCAACTTGCTTTCATTCCCTCGCTCTTCAATTGACCATTCTCGCCTTCATCATATCACGTGCACACTTTATGGAGATAATTTCAAAGGCCAGCCACTCTTAAACAGTGTGGCGATTCCTGTACTTTTATTTCTTCATTTCTCTCTCTTTTTATCTGGACATTCTCTGCTGCTCATTAAAAACAGGAATTTTGCATGGCTATCCGCCAATTTGGACTGGCCTTGGGTTATTATTAAGGCCTCTACATTTTGTGTGAGTTATATGGTTTGTGTGCAAACTATTTGTCGTGTTATTATGAAGATCAAGATGCTGAGCAGTGCATGAGCTGCAGCGGTCAGCGACCCATAGTTGACTGCTAGAGTCAGGGTCAGCGACCCATAGTTGACTGCTAGAGTCAGGGCCAGCGACCCATAGTTGACTGCTAGAGTCAGGGTCAGCGACCCATAGTTGACTGCTAGTCAGGGCCAGCGACCCATAGTTGACTGCTAGTCAGTACCAGCGACCCATAGTTGACTGATAGTGTAAAGGCCAGCGACCCATAGTTGACTGCTAGAGTCAAGGGCCAGCGACCCATAGTTGACTGCTAGAGTCAGGGCCAGCGACCCATAGTTGACTGATAGTGTCAGGGTCAGCGACCCATAGTTGACTGATAGTGTCAGGGTCAGCGACCCATAGTTGACTGCTAGTCAGGGCCAGCAATCTAGACCTATCAAGACCCTTCTGCACTTCCACGCAGTGATCATGGGTAACTAGCTGCAACAGAGTAGACTGGCCCAGGAGAACGGATTGAAGAGGGACGGTTAACCCGGTACCCAAAAATGGCTGATGAAGTCGGATGTGTCGGACCGAAAGGCGAAAATATCTCAGTCAAGCTGTAAACTACGACGCAACGCATTCCGTTATATGGACAACATTCTGTTACTTCCCAACCCCTTTTCGTGGTTTGGTAGCAGGACATTGAGAATGAACGACGACCAAGTAGCAGTGTAATTTTGGCTTTCTTCTTTGGATATTTTATTATTTGTGTTTCTGTAGTGAAATTCATTGATTCCATTTCGAGCAACAGGCTGTAATAGATGGCTCTACCGGTTCGTGATTTGAGCCATTATCTTCGAGTTCTGTCTATGAGACTACAGCTGTTCTGTCTTCTTGAGTTATATCCACGAGGCTATATCTGTTCTGACTTCTTGAGTCATATCCAAGAGACTATATCTGTTCTGACTTCTTGAGTTATATCCAAGAGACTATATCTGTTCTGACTTCTTGAGTCATATCCAAGAGACTATATCTGTTCTGACTTCTTGAGTTATATCCAAGAGACTATATCTGTTCTGTCTTCTTGAGTTATATCCAAGAGACTATAGCTGTTCTGACCACAGCTTATGAAATGATGTGCCACCGAAGAAATAAAGACAACAATATCAATTTTGCAATCGTTGTATATTACAGAAAATATATGTGTTCTGTATGTTTCTTGGGGAAAGACTGCAGTCCCCATGTAATACTATTAGTTAGAATTCAATACAAATAACAATAAGGAAGAGGTGGGGGGGGGGGGGGGGGAGAAGAAGGAGCAGAAGATGCAGGGGAAGGAGAAGAAGAAGAAGAATAAGCAGATGAAAAAGAAGAAGGAGAATAAAATAATAATAATAATAAGAAGAAGAAATAAAGAAAAAGAAAAAAAGTAGAGGAAGAAGAAGAAAGGGAAGAAGAAGTAGAAGACGAAGCAAAAGAAAGAGAATAATAAAAAAAAGAAGAAAACGAAGAAAAAGAAGAATTAGAAAAAGAAGAATTAGAAGAAGAATTAGAAAATGAAGAATTAGAAGAAAAAGAATTAGAAGAAAAAGAAGTAGTAGTAGAAGAAGAAGAAGACGACAGAAGAAGAAGAAGCAGAATAAGAAAGAGAATAAGAAAATAAGAAGACGAATGAAAAAAAATAACAGAGAAAATTCGACACACAAGAAGAGGAAAAGAATAAAAAGAAATAAAGAAGCCTTCCGAATAACATTTTTAAAAAGAACAAGTAAAAGGAGAAAAAGACTATGGGACGACGAAAGATAAAAACAAAACGAAGGAGATTGCGATATAAGTGACAAAGAAGTAGATATACAAAAATAAGAAGATGGCATAGAAGAACGAGAAAAGAAAAAAGAAGAAACAGAAAGCAGATATTAAAAGCCCGTAAATATAACAGTTCCTCCCCCCGCCTCCCCCAACCTCCAGAGCCTCCCAAACTTCATCAACATTTTCACCACAAATTAATAATTTACAATCAAGACTTGTTAAACAACATAGAATTCAATAATACAGCTGATCCAACATATTCGCTCAAATTCGGAATGTCTATTAGTACGTTGCCGGAAAAAGAACTTTTAACCCTTTATATCAGACGGCATTATCGTCTTTTAATCACATCCTTTTATCAGAAGAGCTATTATCTAGTGAGGAGATATTCTTTTTAGAGTATGTAGTAGGGACACTCTATGGTCTGCTGGAGAATTCACACGGTATCGACCAATATCTGAGGGAAGAGCTCCAAATGATTTGTCTTCGCTAGGCAGACAAGTTTTGTGATAGACAATAGAAAGCGCGCGATTAGTTATGGAATGGGCGGGAACTATACTCCTGTAGGATTTGGTCAGGTAATTGTCGTGCTGTTGGTGGGCTGTCTACTTCTACTTGTCAGGGCTGCTGCTGATGATGGCGGTTGGGCGGATGTTTGCAGTGGTGGTATGGTCGGTGACAAATTTGTTAGTTAAATTATTTGTAAATACATGTTCTCGGTCGTCTTCTCCTTATTTTTTTCCTTCATCTTCTTTTTATTATTCTGTTTTCGTCCTGAAAATGGCTTTTGTGACGTAGTCTCGTAGTTCACAGCTGAACTGCTTTATCTGTGCGTTTCGGTCCGACACATTCTGTTTCAGCACATTTTGGGGACCAAACTTGTCTTTTCTCTTCGATCCCAAATCTCTTAGCCAGGCTGCATGGGTGCAGTCTATTTCCAGTGCTGCAACTTGGAGGCGGAATAGGGTATTGGCCAGTTATGGGTCCCTGACACTGATGCGTGCAGCCAGCTGCCAGTCCCTGGCTGCTGTGCATTCACCCACTACACTGCATCATCAGCCTCGTTCTCGTCTTCAACACGTTTTAATTTATAAACATGAAAGCAAGAATTAAAAAGTGTAAACTAAACACTTACACGACAGGGGCGTCTGATTAGTGTGGAGATAGAGCCCTCGCCTTTCAAGACAAAGGTACGAAGTTCAACTGGCGCTACAGATACGTGTCAGTCGAACCAGCAGTATAGGGACTTCACTTGTAAGTGAGTTGGCTTGGCTTGGTTTCGTTCGTTTCTCAATCTCCCGCTACCAAACCCTGACACGGGCCTAAGTAGCAGAATGTAGTCCAGAGAACGGAATGCGTTGTATCGTAGTTTACAGCTTGACTGCAATATTTGCACCTTTTAGTCTAACACATCCGACTTCAGCAAGCATTTTTTGAGTACCGGGTTAGCATTCCCTCTTCGATTCCCTTCTCCTTAGCCAGTCTGCCCTGCTGCAGCCTGTTATCCAGGATCACCGCGTGGAGGTGTAGAAGGGTTTTGGCAGCTCTAGATCGCTGGCCCTGACGCTAGCAGTCCGCTATGGGTTGCTGACCGCTGCAGCTCATGTGCTGCGTGTAAGTGGGTTCATGGCCTATGGCTAGGGACAGACGGTTAGTTCGCAGGCCCTGACGCTAGCAGCCAGCGTTGGTTCGCTGGTCGGCACAGCTCATGTACTGCTTTGTATCTTGATCCCAATCAAATTTTGAACACTTCATCCCCGAAGGATACAAAAAATAAAAAAAAATAAAAAAAAATGATGGCGATACAATTTCTAAGACAAAACAGAAGTTGAAACGACTTCTAAAGGAGTTTAAAAATGAAGGATATATTTTACCTGCATTTATAAATCTTTTGCCAAACCGACGTTGTTGAACGTTGTAAAGACACTTGTTGGACACCCACTGCGCTCACAATGATACTGTCATTGCTGCCAACTAGCTTGTGTACAGCTAAGAAGGGCGTCGGCAAACACATCTTTCTCAACAACGAATTTCTTGTCACATAGACGTTTCTCAAAGAAATTAAAGCAGCATCCATAAAAAGGAACTTAGGGTAACATTTTCTTTAAAAAACACATCGTGCGACTAGTTCACTGAACGCAACAAAAGATCACGACTTTCCCGGAGCAAAGATCTTTTGCGATGGCTTCCGAGAGCATTATGTGCGTTTCTTATTTGTCGCTGAAGTAACATGTGTTACAGTAGCTCGACCTACCAATTGTCAGAATGATAGAGCCCAACCTACCAATTGTCAGACCGATGGAGCCCGACCTACCAATAGTCAGAGCGATGGAGCCCGAAATACCAAAAGTCAGAACGATAGAGTCCGACCTACCAATATTTAGAACGACCAGTTTGGTCATCCCAGTGTCTCCATATTCAGCATTCAGGCGTGTGCCCTGAGAGGCTACTCACATGGTGCCACGCGCATGGTCTGCAAAGACCGAGACGCCTATAGATATAGTATACAGCGGACATTTTGGAACGCTAATTGAAATAAATGAAATGTGAAGAAAAATAAAGAAAAAGGTCCTAAATTCTTTTAAAAAATATAAAGATCATGGGATTTCATGGCCTCGCCCTTTTGTGGTTCATATGACTCGTACTTGAATTATACTCTTATCAAAAGCTGTCTGGCGGAATGACTGTTCACGGGAAAGACTTCAGGAGTAACACCTGAGGAAAAATATGCATCTTGTGCTTTCTCTAGTAGTTTCGATAATATCCTGCCACTGGGCAAAGGTAGCTCAAGACGAGAGAGTGAGGTTGAGCAATTGCGCAAACCTTGCTCACTTTAATCCAAATCACCGCGTAAGTACACACTTTCAACCGTTTCAGCGAGCAGATCAAAATGAAACGATTTTCTAAATCACGTGAAGAGAGATGATGGCCATCATCATACGTGATGGACGAACAAAATCAGGTAAACCTGCTTGGCGACTTTCTTTGGTGTTACAGTGGCTCTCTTCACATCTCGAGGCGTGCTCGAGAAGGTGGACTGGGGGTCCTCCTGATTGAAATGTAATGCGAGGCTCCACGGTAAGATCGTCCCTACTAAGCTCACCTCAACCTGTGTATATCTCATCATCATCATCATCATCATATAGCATGTCCTTTACAGAACGTCGCTCCCATGACAGCCGGTCTGAAAGAAACTCGATCTTTTGTCAAATTTCCAGTTGCTCCAGTCATGCTCAAGCATTCCTAGAGATATTGGTGTCATCGCAATGCTTAGTCTGTCTCTGCCTCTCTTGTCCAGCACCACACCTTCCATTTCCTTTCTCTCAAGCCTGCTGTGTCTTTTCATGTGATCAAAAAATTTCTGTTCATGATGGAATTTATGAACTTCTTCTTTTTCTTCTTCTTCTTCTTCTTCTTCTTCTTCTTCTTCTTCTTCTTCTTCTTCTTCTTCTTCTTCTTCTTCTTCTTCGTACGTTGTCAAATGTCAACCTTTATTTTTTCAAAAAAAGCAGCGGTCATCCTGAAGCTGTCGGCACTGCCATAGAGCTTGTTTGGCGTTGCCACTGATGATGGCCACATGTGCTTAATCTGGTCCTCGTATTTCGGGCAGTTTTGCAGCAGATGTTCAGCGGTCATTTTCCCTGTACCACAAGTACATTCGTCAGTGCCACCTATCTTCAGTTTATTGAATAGGTGGTACCTCAGTCTGTTGTGGCCTGTGCGGAGTCTGAAGACCACGACCTGCTCTCTTCTGTTCAACTGATAATAGGCATCATTTTTTGTGTTGCCAGTATGTTCTGTTTCCCATTTGGCCATGCATCTGGCCCTAATAAGCCTTTTGGACTCTTCGTAGGTCACACTAGAATCTGGTTGTGGTAGTCTTGCACCTTCTTTTGCCAGTCTGTCTGCCTCGTCGTTGCCTTGGATGTTACAGTGGGATGGAACTCACAGTATCACTACTCTTTTTGGTGCGGACTGCTGGTATAGTTGACAGAGTACTGCTCTTAAATCAGTAAGTTCAGTATTTTTCTAGCTTTTTAGTGCTGTAACTACGGCCAGGGCATCTGTAAACAGGACTATCTGGCTTTCATTGCTTTCGCCTGTCAGCATTGCTTCTACCGCAGCCCTCATTGCCTCTGCCTCGGCTCTGAAACTGCTTGAGAATTTTCCAGTTGCCACTGACAGTGTTATTTTTCTACCATTTGTTAGGCTCAGGAATACCCCTGCCCCTCCGTTCTGTGTTGTGTTTGTTATAGAACCGTCGGTATATGCATGGGTCCATTCCATGCTTGGGTAGTTTTCCGTTATGTATCTCAGGGTTATGTCCCTTCTTTCTTTTTCAGTCTGGCTGTTCTTGTTTCCAATACCTGGTATATTTTCTACCACCTCCGGAATGATATGCTGCTTCCAGGTAGGTTTGCGTACAGTCGGGATAGGCTTTCGTGTTGTTATGGTGTTCACAGGGTATTCGCTCATCTTTGCTTTGGTTATTTCTGCAAAGTTTCTCCGCTTTAGTTTCCTATTTCCAAATCTATTTAGTCTCTGATGCATTGGATGATCTGTCAGTCTTCTGAGTTTCTCTGCATGCTGCTGGGATCTGCAGTCTCTTCTGTCGGTCATGGATTGCAGTTTTGTAATCTTTTCAAGTTCTACAATTGACGTTGACTTCATGCCTCCTGTTATAACTCTCATGGCTTGGTTTTGGAGTTTGCTAATTTTATCGAAGTTCGCCTTTGCTGCTGTTGTCCATGCCACAATGCCATACTCGAGAACTGGTCTCACTCTTCCAGTGTACAGTTTCTTTAGTATTCTTTCGTCTGCTCCACAGCTTGTGCCAGCAAGTTTCCTCATGATTGCCATTCTTTCTCTGGCTCTCATTCGGTTTCTCTCGATCTGACTTTTCCATGTCATGCGCCGATCAAATGTGACTCCCAAGTAGTTTGGGTTGTCGTTTGGCCGCAGGTATTTGCCGTTAAGACTTATTTTGGTGTTCGGGTTTTTATTTGAAAGCGAGAATATCGTACATGTTGTTTTTTCCTCGTTTATTTTGACCAGCCATGAGTTCGCCCACTAATCCAACGATGTTAGGGCCTGCTGCATCCGATTGTTTGCTATGGTGAGATTTTTTTCAGAGGTCCACATAGCCAGATCGTCTGCAAACATGGAGCTGTGGACTCTTCTTGGTATATTCTCTGTGATGCTGTTTATATACACCAGGAAAAGTGTGGGTGACAGTACCCCCCCCCCCCCTTTCGGGTACTCCTTGCTCCAGTGTCATCTTTTTGCTCAACTGCGCTTGTACTTGAACTCTGGCTGTTCTGTTTTCGAGGTAGTGGCTGATCCATCTGTACATTTTCCCACATACTTCACTTCTTCGTAGCTTGACTTTAAGTCCCTCTTTCCACACCTTGTCAGATGCCTTCTCTAGATCCACCCAAACCGCTACTGTATGCTTTTTCTCTTGGTAAGCATTCTCTATTTCCTGTGCTATGAGAGTGATCTGGTCCTCAGTGGATATGTGTTGTCTAAATCATGCTTGCTGTGGAATTAGTATGTGTTTTTCTACCAGGTGCTACATCAGTCTGGTGTTTATCATACGCTCCATCAGTTTTTCTACACAGGTTAGTAGACTGATGGGCCTGTATCCATTTGGATCTGTTCTATCTTTTTCTTTCTTTGGTACTGATATAACTACAACATCTTTCCATGCCTGCGGTACAATTCCCCTTTTCCAGCTTTGGTTCAGGACTGATAGTAACTTCCTCTTTGCTGTTTGGCCCAACCCCATCAGCATTTCGTTTGTTACCCCATCTTTTCCGGGCGATTTCTTTTTCTTTAAAGTTCTCATGGCCTCATACATTTCATTCATTGTTAGTTTTGCCATTATGTGCTCCTCTGATGCCATCTTGACGTTGTCGTTGCTCTTTTGCTCTTCACTAATGTATGTATGCGTGTCTGTAGGGACATCAATGTGGTTTGCTCTGGCATAATGTTCTATAAAGGCGTTTGCTGCTTTTTTTCCAGTAAGCATGTTGTCGCCCTGCTTGATGGGAATTTATGAACGTTCTTCTCTATACCCATCACTTGTCGAATGTCTGCATTCTTCCTTTCTTCGGTTAATGGTATTTTTGTTGGATTGCTTGTTTTCTGCCATAGTTTTCTCAGGTCGCGTAGCCTCTGCATTTAGATTGCCAATCTTCTTCTGATTTCCTTTGAGCAATCGCCATCTTTGTCAATTCTGGAGTCCCGATAATCGTAGTTCGTGATCTGTTCTATTTCCACACTCCCGAACTTGAATTTATGTTTACTTTTTTGTTTTCTTGATGGTCATAATCTATGTTGTGTTTATGTTAACATATTTTTTATCTTCGCTGCATATGTGCACGGCTGCAATAAGCTGCTATAACCTCTACCCCTCACCCACCCTTGCATTGTTTTATAGTATCACAGTATATTCTGCGTAAGTTAGCTCTGGGATCTTGTAGCCGACGATTATTTAGTTCTTTCTAATGTTCTTCATTATGAACTCTGCATAAATGTTAAATAGGTTTAAGAAGAGGATACATCCCTGCCTTACTCACTTTTGTTGTTGTTGGAACCAATCTTATGTTTCAGCAGATACTCAAGACTCAAAACACAAGACTCAAATCACAAGACTCAAATCACAAGACTCAAATCCAGACATAGATTTCTAAAAACAACAAACCCCATACATACAAACCCTGAAAGTCGCCGTATCGAGAAGTGGCACGAATTGGTGCATGCCCCAGAGATGGAACTTCGGGAGGAACCTGCTCCTGGACATCATCTACCATACACAATATGGAAGTCGCTGAACAGACTCCGAACTGGTGTATCACGGTGCAAGAGAAATATGAAGCGATAGGGATACACATATGATTGTGGCGCAATACAGGACCCAGACCACCTGATGACCTGCCCCAACCTCCAGGAAACATGCAATAGGTGCGGGATACTGGAAGCAAATGACAAGGCAATCCATGTTGCTGGATAATGGATGTAAGATATATAACGCGGTGCTTGGATACGGAAATAGTAAAACAGATACTCTAACAGCAGCTTTTTGTTCCTGACTTGGCTTCGTTCGTTCTCAATCTCCCGCTACCAAATCCTGAAAAGGCTTACGTAGCAGAATGTAGTCCAGAGAATGGAATGCGTTTTGTCGTAGTTTACAGCTTGACTGCGATATTTGCACCTTTTGGCCCAACACATCCGACTTCAGCAATCATTTTGTGAGTACCTGGTTAGCATTTCCTCTTCGATCCCTTCTCCTTAGCCAGTCTGTCCTGCTGCAGCCTGTTATCCAGGATCACCGCGTGGAGGTGTAGAAGGGTCTTGACAGTTCTGTTTCGCTGGCCCTGACGCTAGCAGTTAGCTATGGATCGCTGACCACTGCAGCTCATGCGCTGCTCAGCATCTTGATTCCCTGATATTATGTTCCTGATATAATGATTCGATGATGGATTAGATGTACGGAAAATTCCATATATATTATGATTTTGCACAATTTCTTATGTTTTACGTAATCAAAGCGTTGGTGTAATCGATAAAGCATGTTTATTTTTAATTGATGTTCCTCATAAATGTGATCTCTTTTCCCTCTGTTTTTTTTAATGAAACCTGCTTGCACTTCATGCTTTTCGTGTTCAAACCCTTTCAATCCTCTTCAATGAACTCGTAATCCGCAAAATGATCTTGCTAGCCTGCCTAATTAACGCAATAGTGTGGTAATTTGTGCACAGCTTTAAGTTGCTTTCATCGGGAGAGGAATATAGATTGATCTTTTCTAAGACTTTCGCAACTCAGGGCTGTTTCAGATCCTGTTGCAGAGTACATGATAAATGCAAGCACGGGTTTCCCCTCCTTCCTGAATTAGTTTCGCTGTGATGTAAATGCACTCCTGTGACTTTCCTTTATTTTTAGAATTTTTGTTGCGGAGCGTTCTTTGTTTAATGTGAAGTATGTTCTCTCTCTTTTCGTTTGATATTATTGTAGCTGGATGCTTTTGTTGAATGTGAAGTATGTTCTTTTTCTTTTCGTTCGATATTTTTGTAACTGAATGCTTTGATGTGTTTTTGTACATAGTGCCGTACTACTCTCTTCATCTTTTCAAAATATCTTTAATTTCTGTTAATATGTTGTCCTCTTTATCATCTATGACATGCGGTACTGGCCGGAACTATCTTGTCAGTGCCTTTATCGTTTATTAGTATGTGAACTTTTTCGTGAATTAGTAGGAGCACTTTACCGTGAATTAGTAGGAGCACTTTATCGCGAATTAGTAGGAGCATTTTATCGTGTATTAGTAGTAGCTCTTCATCATGTATTAGTAGGAGCCCTATCATGTGTTAGTAGGAGCACTTTATTATGTGTTAGTAGGAGCACTTTATTATGTGTTAGTAGGAGCGCTTTATTATGTGTTAGTAGGAGCGCTTTATTATGTGTTAGTAGGAGCGCTTTATTATGTGTTAGTAGGAGCACTTTATTATGTGTTAGTAGGAGCGCTTTATTATGTGTTAGTAGGAGCGCTTTATCATGATTCGTATGAACACTTTATTATGTACTGATACAAAACGAACAATTCATCATGTGGTGTATACAACAAGAACAGTTTATTATATTACATGTACAACAAGAACAGTTTATTATATTACATGTACAACAAGAACAGTTTATTATATTACATGTACAACAATAATAGTTTATTATATTACATGTACAACAATAATAGTTTATTATATTACATGTACAACAAGAACAGTTTATTTTATTACATGTACAACAAGAACAGTTTATTATATTACATGTACAACAACAGTTTATTATATTAGATGTGCAACAAGAACAGATTATCAAAATATGTGCACAACAGCAACAGTTTAACTAATGGAGTGTGCAAAAAGAACAATTTATCTGGTTTATCATATGGAGTGTACAGAAATAAAAGTTGATCATTTGGAGTGTACAAGAATAACAGTTTTTGATTTAAAATGTACAAAAAACAGTTTATTTCATAGATAACAGTTTAGAGAACAGTTTATCATATAGATCGTACAAAAAGAATAGTTTATCATAAAGATTGTACAAAAAGAATAGTTTATCATATAGATCGTACAAAAAGAATAGTTTATCATAAAGATCGTACAAAAAGAATAGTTTATCATAAAGATGGTACAAAAAGAATAGTTTATCATAAAGATTGTACAAAAAGAATAGTTTATCATAAAGATTGTACAAAAAGAATAGTTTATCATAAAGATCGTACAAAAAGAATAGTTTATCATAAAGATCGTACAAAAAGAATAGTTTATCATAAAGATGGTACAAAAAGAATAGTTTATCATAAAGATTGTACAAAAAGAATAGTTTATCATAAAGATTGTATAAAAAGAATAGTTTATCATAAAGATCGTACAAAAAGAATAGTTTATCATAAAGATCGTACAAAAAGAATAGTTTATCATAAAGATTGTACAAAAAGAATAGTTTATCATAAAGATTGTACAAAAAGAATAGTTTATCATAAAGATCGTACAAAAAGAATAGTTTATCATAAAGATTGTACAAAA
This sequence comes from Ariolimax columbianus, assembly GCA_036924085.1. Classification (NCBI taxonomy): domain Eukaryota; kingdom Metazoa; phylum Mollusca; class Gastropoda; order Stylommatophora; family Arionidae; genus Ariolimax; species Ariolimax columbianus. Next base: position 95,081,353 of record JAVGWX010000003.1, read on the forward strand.
AGAATAGTTTATCATAAAGATCGTACAAAAAGAATAGTTTATCATAAAGATTGTACAAAAAGAATAGTTTATCATAAAGATTGTACAAAAAGAATAGTTTATCATAAAGATTGTACAAAAAGAATAGTTTATCATAAAGATCGTACAAAAAGAATAGTTTATAATACGGAGTGTATACAAAGAACAGTTTATCATAAATATAGTGCAAAAACAATATTGTATCATGCGGGTGTACAAAAGAACAATGTGTTGATTGTTAAAAAGACCAGTTTATAATATGGTATGTACAACCCGAGTAGTCCGCCGGGGTCTTTGTCTATGACAAGGACAAGAATAGCACCACTGCCACACAGAGAGCATGTCGTAAAAGGGGACTGACTGTGTGACATGATATAACACCGGCTGTGGTTAAGTGGTTTGTTTAGACCAGCATAGATGGCGCCTAACAGGCTGTGGGTCTACTTTACCCTAGTGTTTGAATCTATTAAGATGGATTCCTACATCGCACCCTGCGCTGCGTTTGTCCCAACGTAGCGGAGTAATAAGCTGATCAATCCTAGCTCGCTAAGCAGAAAATCCTCCCCCCCCCCCCAGTTTATATCAGAGCTGGGACCTGCACAAGGGGCATCTGTCACTGTAGAAGTACAAGTCGACTAAGAACTAAGAACAAAGAGTAAGACGTACAGTTTTGGGATGCTGTCAATAGGAAATGGACCTAGAGGAGGCTTTGATTGATTGATTGCTTTGTTTATTAAAAATAACAGTTTGTGATACGATGAGTGCAAACAGAACAGCTTATCACACGGAGTGTACAAACATAATAACTGATCAAATGTTTTTAATTTTTAAAACATGTTATAATAGGGAGCGTAGAAACATAACAGTATATAATAGGGAGTGTAGAAACAGAACATTTATAATAGGGAGTGTAGAAACAGAACATTTATAATAGGGAGTGTAGAAACAGAACATTTATAATAGGGAGTGTAGAAACAGAACATTTATAATAGGGAGTGTAGAAACATAACAGTATATAATAGGGAGTGTAGAAACAGAACATTTATAATAGGGAGTGTAGAAACAGAACATTTATAATAGGGAGTGTAGAAACAGAACATTTATAATAGGGATTGTAGAAATAGAACAGTATATAATAGGGAGTGTAGAAACAGAACATTTATAATAGGGAGTGTAGAAATAGAACATTTATATTAGGGAGTGTAGAAACAGAACAGTATATAATAGGGAGTGTAGAAACAGAACAGTATATAATAGGGAGTATAGAAACAGAACATTTATATTAGGGAGTGTAGAAACAGAACATTTTATGGTAGGGAGTGTAGAAACAGAACATTTTATGGTAGGGAGTGTAGAAACAGAACAGTTGATAATTTTTTTTTTTACTTATGGTCGCCATTAAGCATACTGCAACTAATACGTCTGGCCCCTATCAGGATGTCTGTATGAGAGCACTTTCATCTGCTTTTTCAATTACTGTTTCTGCAGCAATCAGTATAATATGACAACGTTGCCAACCCCAAGCACAACCCTCTTTTGTCTACTATTACAAAATATTTGGAAAGCTACATCGTGCTTATTCTGTCCTCGGTGGGTATCAGTTGGGGGTAAGATTATCAAACACTATGGTACCTTGCAACAAGAGCGGTCTGTATACGTTCTCTATATATGAAGAACAGTAATGCACACGTCGGCCTGAGTATGCGCTGAAAGGCACATGTCGGTAAATGTATTTATTTACAAGATAAAACGCACAAACCATAGTGTAGCAGCAAGCAACAATGGTGGGGAAAAATGTGGCGGGGAGTTGGGGGAAAAGCGTGGAGAATGGGAGAAAGATATAAAGTGATACAAAGTGATATAAAGTGATATAAAGTGATATATATATAAAGAGAGATAAAGAGAATGTGACAAAGAGAGTAAACTTCTTCTTTCATTCGCGTGTAAAAATACTGTTTATGTCTGCAATGTTGTCTCTTGTATAAACGTAACTGTCTTTTGTAGTTCACGTATAGGTCCATAAAGTTTCTCTTCCAGTGTTATTAAATGAGACTTTTTAGGGCGCACAAAAGAGTAACCTACTCATTGTGGGCATTCGCAAACAACAACAACAAACAACTGAGACGATAGTCCGCTCAGGCACAACATACTGGCCAGACGTCGTCTGATGGTCGGACACAATCCACTGACCAGGACGTCGCGTCAGGGGTAAATACACTGACCAAGACCACTATATTTTCTCCGTGTAGATTTGTTTTGTAACAGTCTGTTTCCAAGGCAGTGTGGATGTCGAGATGTGGATTGACGTGACCTCTGTAGTAGTGAGCGTCACACAGAGGAAGTCAAGCACAACACAGCCGCATGGAGGACCACGGCTAACCTTTATCAGCACTTTCGGATGTGAGGAAAGCTATTGCAACCAGCCACTCAACGCTGTTATCAGGGCGTCCACAAGAGTAAACATACTTATTGTTGACATTAAACAGCAACAACAACAACTCTTCAAGTGCTGTTTTTTTTTTTGGCTTAGTGGGTGTGTCTCTCTATATCATATTCAGGGCAGTTCTGAAGTGTGTGTGCTGCGGTCTGGGGTGTCTGGCCGCATGCACTCAGGTGAGTTGTCAATCTTTGATGATGTGTACATATGGCTGCGGAGTCGATAGTAAACTATAAACTGATCGACATCGTTGGTTTGAAGAAAGTTTGATCGACATCGTTGGTTTGAAGAAAGTCTGATCGACATCGTTGGTTTGAAGAAAGTCTGATCGACATCGTTGGTTTGAAGAAAGTCTGATCAACATCGTTGGTTTGAAGAAAGTCTGATCGACATCGTTGGTTTGAAGAAAGTCTGATCGACATCGTTGGTTTGAAGAAAGTCAACAATAGGTATAATAAACTATAATGGGGATAGGTAACTGGGGAGGAATGTTATCGGAGAAACAAGAGGTACATTCAAACACGGCCATAGAACTGATCAACCAGAGGATAGGGTCAAATGGAGAGACACGCTTAGACAACCTTGAAATCAGTCTTAGAACCGATCAACAAGAGGATAGGGTCAAATGGAGAGACACGCTTAGACAACCTTGAAATCAGTCTTAGAACCGATCAACCAGAGGATAGGGTCAAATGGAGAGACATGCTTAGACAACCTTGAAATCAGTCTTAGAACCGATCAACCAGAGGATAGGGTCAAATGGAGAGACACGCTTAGACAACCTTGAAATCAGTCTTAGAACCGATCAACCAGAGGATAGGGTCAAATGGAGAGACACGCTTAGACAACCTTGAAATCAGTCTTAGAACCGATCAACAAAAGGATAGGGTCAAATGGAGAGACACGCTTAGACAATCTTGCAACCATCTTAGTACAGGTTAACCAAATGATGATTGTGGTGAATCTTCTTCTTCTTCTTCTTCGTACGCAGTTAGACAGTAACCATTATTTTTTGGAAAAAAAGCGGCGGTCATCCTCAGGCTGTCGACACTGCCATAGAGCTTGTCTTGCAGTTCCACTGGTGATGGCCACATCTGCTCTCTCTGATCCTCGTATGTCGGGCAGTTCTGCAGCAGATGTTCAGCGGTCATTTTATCGGTACCGCACGGGCATTCGTCGGTACCACCTATCTTCAATTTGTTGAATAGGTGGTACCTCAGCCTATTGTGGCCAGTGCGAAGTCTGAAGACAACGACCTGCTCTCTTCGGTTCAACTGGTAATAGGCATCGTTTTTGGTGTAGCCAGTATGTTCGGTTTCCCATTTGGTCATGTATCTGGCTTTAATAAGCCGTTTTGACTCTTCGTACGTCATACTAGTATCTGTTTGTGGTAGTCTTGCACCTTCTTTTGCCAGTCTGTCTGCCTCCTCGTTGCCTTGGATGTTGCAGTGTGATAGGACCCACTGTACCACTACCCTTTTTGGTGCGGTCTGCTGGCACAGTTGGCAAAGTGCTGCTCTTAAGTCATTAAGCTCAGTGTTTTTCTGGCTTTTTAGCGCTGTGACTACGGCAAGAGCATCTGTAAGCAGGACTGTATGGCTTTCATTTTCTTTATGTGTCACAATTTCTTCCACTGCCACCCTCAGTGCCTCTGCTCTGAAATGGCTTGTGTACTTACCAGTAGCGAATGACAGTGTTATTTTTCTGCCATTTGGTAGGTTCAGGAATGCTCCTGCCCCTCCGTTCTGTGTAGTGTTTGTTACAGAACCGTCGGTGTATGCATGGGTCCAGTCCATGCTTGGGTAGTTTTTCGATATAAAGCTTAGGGTAGTATCTCTTCTTTCTTTTTCAGTCTGGCAGTTTTTGTTTCCAATACCTGGTATATTTTCTACCACCTCTGGAAATATATCCTGCCTCCAGATAGGTTTTCGTACAGTAGTGATGGGTTTTGGTGTTGTTAGTGCGTTTATGGGATCTTCGTGCATCTTTGCTTTGGCTATTTCTGCAAAGTTTCTCCGCTTTAGTTTCCCATTTCCCAAATTGTTTAGTCTCTGGTGCATTGGATGGTCAGTCAGTCTTCGGAGTTTCTCTGACTGCAGCTGGGCTCTGCAGTCTCTTCTATCGGTCATGGATTGCAGTTTTGTAATCTTTTCAAGTTCTACAATTGGCGTTGACTTCATGCCTCCTGTTATAACTCTCATGGCTTGGTTTTGATGTTTGCTAACTTTATCGAAGTTCGCCTTTGCTGCTGTTGTCCATGCCACAATGCCATACTCGAGAACTGGTCTCACTCTTCCAGTGTACAGTTTCTTTAGTATGCTTTCGTCTGCTCCCCAGCTTGTGCCTGCAAGTTTCCTCATGATTGCCATTCTTTCTTTGTCTCTCATTCGGTTTCTCTCGATCTGACTTTTCCTTGTCATGCGCCGATCAAATGTGACTCCCAGATAGTTTGGGTTGTCGTTTGGCTGCAGGAATTTGCCATTTAAACTTAGTTAGGTATTTTGGGGTTTGATGGAAAGCGAGAATATTGTGCATGTGGTTTTCTCCTCGTTTATTTTGACTAGCCATGAGTTCGCCCACTCTTCCAGCGATGTTAGGGCCTGCTGCATCCGATTTCTTGCTATGGTGAGATTCTTTTCAGAGGTCCACATAGCCAGATCGTCTGCAAACATTGAGCTATGGACTCTTCTTGGTATATTCTCTGTAATGTCGTTTATATACACCAGGAAGAGTGTGGGTGACAGTACTCCCCCTCGGGGTACTCCCTGCTCGAGTGTCACCTTTTTGCTCATCTGCCCTTGTACTTGGACTCTGGCCGTTCTGTTTTTGAGGTAGTGGTTGATCCACTTGTACATTTGTGGTGAATCAATATTTACTAGAACAGTTACATGTGGTGCATATGAAAACAAGTCTTTGTTAGGGCCGTTCAATTTGACAGCAATTGTTTTCTATTGAGGTTTAGGCGGACTTGTCGTGTAATAAGTATTTAAATAAAAGGATAATTTAAAAGTGGGAATTAACACAAACAGAACAAGTACAAAACACGCAGATGTGTAATGCCAAGATAAACTTTATTCGCCAGAAATACGGGTTAACCTCCCTGTTATGGCTTCACGTTCTTGGTTCTCTATATGTTCTACTGTTAAGGGTTCTTCGTTCTGTTTATGTCTGGATGCAGTTTTTCCAAAGCCGGGAATGTTTTATATCAGCTCTGGAAGCTTTGTTTTCTGGCTGCAGTTTTTCCAATGCCGGGATTTTTTTATATCAGCTCTGGAAGCAGTTTTCTCCAGGTGATAAGTGTGTGCGTTGTGTGCATAGTTTGTATTTGTAACGTGCCATTTATAATATATTGTCTCCATTTTTTTCTTCAATGATACAACAAAGTTTATTCGCTTGAGTTTTCTTCTTTCAAGTCCATTTATCTCTGGTACATTGGGTGGGCTATCAGTCTTCTGAATTTCTCACCATGTTGGTGGGCTCTACTCTCTCGTCTGTCCTCCATTGGTTGCAGATTCGTAATTTGTTCCAGCTCTCCAATGTACGTGGTCCTTATTCACCCTGTTATGACTCGCAATTCTTGGTTTTTAAACTCTATTTACTTTGCAAAGTTTGATTTAACTGCAGCCGTCCATGCTGTAAGGCCATATTTTAGGACTGATCTCGCACATCCAATGTACACATTCTTTAATGCACAGATGCTTAAAAAACTACAGCAGAAATGATAATGATGGATGGATACACAGGAAGACAAGTGGTGCCCTTCACAGACGCAATGTCAGTGGTTTGAGCACTGGAGAACCAGAACAATACAGACCTAAAGGAACGAAGTGATCCTCTATAAACTCAAGAACGTTGTGATACAATGTATTCCATCTCATGGTAATTCAGTTGGTAATGAAGAGGTTGACAGACTGTCATGAGAAGGTAGAAAGCTACCTCAACCTGAAATAGGTATAACTTATGAAGAGGCCAAGAGCTCTACCAGGTGTAATCACAGAAACAAGGGGGAAGCAGAGCATGCAGGTCATCAGCCAAATGATGCATATTACTAACTCAACATAGGTGAGCAGGTAGCAATCTTTAGACTCCGTACAGGCCACAACAGATTGGATACCATCTGTTCAACAAACTAAGAATAGGACATACATATGAATGTGTCTGCGGCACTGACAAGATGACTCCTGGGCATCTGTTACAAAGGTGTCCAACATATGAGGAACAAAGAAAGCATGTGTGGCCATCAGCGATTCCATCCCTGGACAAGCTCTATTGAGATACCAATAGCCTCGGGCCAACCACTGCGACCTTTAGATATATTCAAGTTGACGACTGAAAGCGAACGAAAAAGAAGAAGAAGCATTGCTTCCATTTTTTTTCTCTGAAACCCAAAATATTTCTCAAAATTGATCAAGCTGTACTTTCTTTACTTTTCTCTTGCAAATTGAAAGGGTTTCTACCGTAGGCGCACTATTAGACGGCTCTTACAACATACTGATTATCTGAGACTTCTATAACAAAGGCAGTCATCGTGACAGACGCACAGGCCATGCTTCAGAAAGTATAGAAGGAATGGCTTAGGTACGAGTGGATAGCTGCTGTTGAGGCCTCAAACTTCCAGGCGTTGACCTGGATCTACTGTCCTGCTCATGCCGGGGTTTAGGGCAATGAAAGAGCTGACATCTTGGCTTCACAAGGTCCCATCATGGGCAGATTACTAATGGATAGAAGTGACATTTTGAAATCAATTAATAACCGCCTGCTGAATGAGGACACCGCAATAGATGAAGCAGCAAATCCACAGACTGCAAAGTTTCGACATTAAACGAGGTTCAAGCGGAGTGGGGCGCATGAGAGGACGGCACAATAGAGTGTACAACCAACCAGCTACAGGGACCATCATAATCCACACCTTACGCCATTTGATGAGAGAGACTGAGCACCTATGGTATGCCCGGAGTGCAGTGACGTCGATTCTTAGAAACAGAAACAGAATACAACATACTATCAGTATGGTAGTGGACCTATTCGTGCTGTGTCTCATGCAGATATTTCCTAGAAACCACCAGGTCAAACCTGCCCTATATATAACAAATCGATGCAGTCCATTGTTGAACAAGTGTGTCTTGCATTAGTCGAAGCATATACAAATAAAGTCCAGTGGAAGAATAAAATGAATACGGAATATATATCTTTCTTCAAATATTTACACCCAATTCAATGTCATCTTCGTATGCAATAATATATATATACATACCATTTAGCTTATCACAGAATAATGGACCTGAGTTTATGCAATTAACTTATGGTTAAGGCGTCAGCTGCGCTCAAACTGCGTTGAATCAACAGTGCATTGTAGTATTTTGGGGCAGTCTTCACTTTGCACTTTATGGGCTCTAGGATCTTCGGGGGTCCATATTTTAGCCACCATGGTTTTTCGAGGCCCCAGGCTGGGATGTTTGACGTCACGCCATGAGAGAGAATGACCCGTGAGTGCTGGAGGTCCTGATGTGTCAAAAACTTCGTGGGGTCCTGCAAAAAAGGAAAACCCATATATAGTATGAATTGGTTAAGGTGTATATATAGCTGATAGGTAAGGCGCTCAATTCTTAAGAAACGAATGTCCGAAACGGTGGGGGTTCAGTTCCACAAGTTTTCAGACACTCTCGTCTCTAACTTAACTTAAATGAACTTAACTTAATTTAACGTCTTTATACTGGTTTAAAAGACTCTGCAGAGTTTGTATACAACCAGTTTCATTTACATCAACTTGCTCTAAAAACTGTGCGCATCCAATTTATTCTTAAATGCATTAATTGTTTCCACCTCCACTACCTTCTGTGGCAATGCATTCCAAGCATTCACCACGACATGCTCACTGTGAGGCAGTGGTGCTATTCTTGTCCTTGTCGTACACTAAGACCCCGGCAGACCACTAGGGATCAATATATAGGGATCATTCCTAAATCCCCTGTCTCAAATCGTCGGTTTCAAATCGATATATTGAGCTTCTAAATATGTCTCAAATCATAGCTCAAGATACATGTCTCAAATCATAGCTCAAGATACATGTCTCAAATCATAGCTCAAGATACATGTCTCAAATCATAGCTCAAGATACATGTCTCAAATCATAGCTCAAGATACATGTCTCAAATCATAGCTCAAGATACATGTCTCAAATCATAGCTCAAGATACATGTCTCAAATCATAGCTCAAGATACATGTCTCAAATCATAGCTCAAGATACATGTCTCAAATCATAGCTCAAGATACATGTCTCAAATCATAGCTCAAGATACATGTCTCAAATCATAGCTCAAGATACATGTCTCAAATCATAGCTCAAGATACATGTCTCAAATCATAGCTCAAGATACATGTCTCAAATCATAGCTCAAGATACATGTCTCAAATCATAGCTCAAGATACATGTCTCAAATCATAGCTCAAGATACATGTCTCAAATCATAGCTCAAGATACATGTCTCAAATCATAGCTCAAGATACATGTCTCAAATCATAGCTCAAGATACATGTCTCAAATCATAGCTCAAGATAAATGTCTCAAATCATAGCTCAAGATACATGTCTCAAATCATAGCTCAAGATACATGTCTCAAATCATAGCTCAAGATACATGTCTCAAATCATAGCTCAAGATACATGTCTCAAATCATAGCTCAAGATACATGTCTCAAATCATAGCTCAAGATACATGTCTCAAATCATAGCTCAAGATACATGTCTCAAATCATAGCTCAAGATACATGTCTCAAATCATAGCTCAAGATACATGTCTCAAATCATAGCTCAAGATACATGTCTCAAATCATAGCTCAAGATACATGTCTCAAATCATAGCTCAAGATACATGTCTCAAATCATAGCTCAAGATACATGTCTCAAATCATAGCTCAAGATACATGTCTCAAATCATAGCTCAAGATACATGTCTCAAATCATAGCTCAAGATACATGTCTCAAATCATAGCTCAAGATACATGTCTCAAATCATAGCTCAAGATACATGTCTCAAATCATAGCTCAAGATACATGTCTCAAATCATAGCTCAAGATACATGTCTCAAATCATAGCTCAAGATACATGTCTCAAATCATAGCTCAAGATACATGTCTCAAATCATAGCTCAAGATACATGTCTCAAATCATAGCTCAAGATACATGTCTCAAATCATAGCTCAAGATACATGTCTCAAATCATAGCTCAAGATACATGTCTCAAATCATAGCTCAAGATACATGTCTCAAATCATAGCTCAAGATACATGTCTCAAATAAACTGTTTAAAATCATCTGCATCAACCAATGTCTCAAATGCACATATCATCTGTCTCAAATCACGTCTCAAATAATATGTCTCAAGTACTCAAATCATATGTCTCAAATCATTTGTCTCACATCACATGTCTCAATCCTTCAAATCACCTGTCACAAGTTCTCAAATCAAATGTCTCAATTTATCAAATCATATGTCTCAAATCATTTGTCTCCAACCACCTGTCTGAATCTTCAAATCACCTGTATCGCTCTCAAATCATGTCTCAATTCCTCAAATCATCTGTCTCAATTGCTAAAATCTGTCTCAAATTTGTATAAAATCTGTCTCAAATGATAAAATCTATCCCAAATCTGTCTCAAATCATGTCTCAATTCCTCAAATCATTTGTCTCAAATGATAAAATCTGTCCCAAATCTGTCTCAAATCATCTGTGTACACTTAGGAGGGTCCGACACCTCAATCGCGTCAAAACAAGGAAGAGTTCTCTCCCGATGGCCGAGACACGGACGGCCACTAGGGGCGCCACTAGTTGTCGCCTGTATCACGCTCTGGTCACGTCCCTGGGGTACAGATGTAAGAGAAGAACCTAGGGAAACGGTGACACTACACCTCAACGGCGCTGGGAAAGCGTACAGTAACGTCTTGAGCTGTTCTCCCTTTAACCGTCCATTTTACAGATGAAAGGTAGGCGACAGTTTACAATAGATCCTACGATTGAGCAATGAAACCGTCCAAAGATTGAAATAGCCTTAAATCGCAAAGCTCAACACCAGTTCCAGTATGGCACCACTTTCCAATCGGCTCTTTAGCCAAATCATTCCGTAGAGAGAGAGCCGATTAACTGGCTCACAAATGTCCGTAGAGCAGATATATTGGCTTCAACCAAGTATACCTAAATTTATCAATAAAAGTAAAGTAAAGAAACCCATAGCATTAATACCACTGTGTGAGATGTTAGCGACCTCACATTTCAAAGGCTCGGCTATATGAGGGCGGTAGCCATCTCCTCCCCCTCGCCGCTTTTACTTCCCGGACTGAACTGGTACCCATTTAAGGCTGGGTCGACACGGGTGCCGTTGCGGTCGGAAAAAATATTTCCGCCTCAACTGGGGAATGAACTCAGGACCACTCAAATGCGAAGCCAGTGCGCTAACCACTGCGCTACACGGCTCCCATTTATCAATATACTTGCACTATCTAGTGGCAGTTCAATATTTCAAGATTTAATCTGTTCAGAAGTCAAACGAATGCATGAGTGGATAAATAAAGTTATTGTTGTTGTATATTGAAAAAAATAATTATCAAACAATTTATATAATGTTCTTTACCTTAATATTAAGTCACCGAGGTGGCACTTTAAGTATATCGGTAAGATGGTTGTGTAGGGGGCGGGGAAGGGGGGGCGATCGAGTCAAGCGACTCTTGACTTATAGGGAGGTGGGATCTGAGTGCCTACTTCCTAAGATACTTCCAGTCGCCTCGACCGATGTCTTGTCACTGAGTCCAAGGTAGCTCGAGACCAGAGAGTGAGGGTGATGACCAGCGAAGTAACTTGGTCACTATAATCCAAAATACAGCGCAAGGTACATCATCAACACATAACCGTCTGATGATCTTGCCATGATTACTTGCGATAGACAACTGACATAAAGGATTTATGCACCATGAATAGGAGGTGAAGTTGCCAAATGGATTGAAAATTGGTTAATGGGAAGAAGGCAGAGGGTGGGTATAATCTTAGGATACTCTGAGTGGTGTGAAGTAAACAAAAAAAAAAGTGGAGTGCCACAGGGCTCAGTTTTTGGGACCAATTTTGTTATTGATATATTTAAAAGATTTGGACAATGATATCGGATCCATAATTGTAATATTCGCGGATAATACAAAACTATGCTGAAATGTCTCATCTAAAGCAGAAATGGATATATTGAGGCCGGATTTAGATACAATTCAGGAATGGTCTGAGAGCTGACAAATGGAGTTTAATGGGTAGATCCAATGTGGAACATAATTTCAGAATGAGAGTGAAGAATATTAGAAAGAAAGAAAAGTAAAAGGATCTAGGGGTTTTAATAGATTATACATATAAGGTGAGTAAGCAAGTCCAGGTAGTAGTGAAAAAGACAAATGCAATCTCAGATATGATAAAAAGAAATATTGAACATAGGAGCAAAGAATGATAGTCAAGCTGTATAAAGCTAAATTAATTAGAAGTAGATTGAGTAATGTGTACAGGTGTATAGTCAATTTCGTAGAGGAGATATAAATATGCTGATATGCTGGAAAGATTACAAGGAAGAGCAACACAACTGAATGTGGGATTCAGGAATTATAATTATGAAGAAAGACTCAGAAAAAGAGGCCTGAAGTTGAAAGAAAAGAACAGAATTAGAAGGGATTTATAATACAGGTTTATAAGATAATCAAAGAAAAAGAATTAATTAGACTTTAACAAGTTTTTCAAAGTACAGTCAGCTTCAAGAAGAAAAGAGCATAGCTACAAATTAATTGATAAATGACCCAGATTAGATACTAGGATATATTTTTTTAGTATTGAGAATGGTCAATGTTAGATAGGATTATTTGCTGTACGTCAGAACGTCTGAACGTCAGATAGGATTATTTGCTGTACGTCTGAACGTCAGATAGGATTATTTGCTGTACGTCTGAACGTCTGATAGGATTATTTGCTGTACGTCTGAACGTCTGATAGGATTATTTGCTGTACGTCTGAACGTCAGATAGGATTATTTGCTGTACGTCTGAACGTCTGATAGGATTATTTGCTGTACGTCTGAACGTCAGATAGGATTATTTGCTGTACGTCTGAACGTCAGATAGGATTATTTGCTGTACGTTTGAACGTCTGAACGTCAGATAGGATTATTTGCTGTACGTCTGAACGAATTTATTGCTGCACTTCAGAACAGATTATTTGCTGCACGTCTGAACGTCTGATAGGATTATTTGCTGTACGTCTGAACGAATTTATTGCTGCACTTCAGAACAGATTATTTGCTGCACGTCTGAACGTCTGAACGTCAGATAGGATTATTTGCTGTACGTCTGAACGAATTTATTGCTGCACTTCAGAACAGATTATTTGCTGCACGTCAGAACGTCTGAACGTCAGATAGGATTATTTGCTTTACGTCTGAACGAATTAATTGCTGCACTTCAGAACAGATTATTTGCTGCACGTCTGAACGTCTGAACGTCAGATAGGATTATTTGCTGTACGTCTGAACGAATTAATTGCTGCACTTCAGAACAGATTATTTGCTGCACGTCAGAACGTCTGAACGTCAGATAGGATTATTTGCTGTACGTCTGAACGAATTTATTGCTGCACTTCAGAACAGATTATTTGCTGCACGTCAGAACGTCTGAACGTCAGATAGGATTATTTGCTGTACGTCTGAACGAATTTATTGCTGCACTTCAGAACAGATTATTTGCTGCACGTCTGAACGTCTGAACGTCAGATAGGATTATTTGCTGTACGTCTGAACGAATTTATTGCTGCACTTCAGAACAGATTATTTGCTGCACGTCAGAACGTCTGATAGGATTATTTGCTGTACGTCTGAACGAATTTATTGCTGCACTTCAGAACAGATTATTTGCTGCACGTCTGAACGTCTGAACGTCAGATAGGATTATTTGCTGTACGTCTGAACGAATTTATTGCTGCACTTCAGAACAGATTATTTGCTGCACGTCTGAACGTCTGAACGTCAGATAGGATTATTTGCTGTACGTCTGAACGAATTTATTGCTGCACTTCAGAACAGATTATTTGCTGCACGTCAGAACGTATGATAGGATACTGATCATGTCTTCTGCTGCAAATGGACGGAGTTCACTCCCCGTTTTCAGCATGAGCTATTGTACACAGCTGTAATTTGGGTACTAGACTTGCAGGTAATGATCTCAAGGCCGCGAAAAAGAGAAGATCATCCCATCCTAAAGCACACTGAGAACTAGCTCAAAGAAGTGTCCAAAACTTTATCCACGAAGAATATGTCCGCTACTTGTATAATATATATATCGTCAATCCACTAGTGTCGTTAGACTTCGTTGGGAGGCGTGACCTCCTTTGTTTCATAATTTTTGGCAGGCCAAAATCTGCGGATCACTTGCCAGGTCAATCCCAGCATCTGTTAACCCCTGGAATATACGATCGTCTATTTTTGAGACTGGTGCTGGTGGGAGAGTAAATTTGAACAAGGCAGACCCGCAGCCTGCCAGGCGCCAATTATGCCGCTCCGCTAACCATATAACTAGGTACTGATATTATAGCCACACAGTTCCTTTTTTTTTTTGCGACATATTCTCTGTAGGGGAGATAATCCCTAGAATAATTTGAGTCGGTTATTAACTTCAGTTTTGTCCGAGCAGCGGCTGTTCAGCATATTCTTTTCGATTTGCAACTGCCAATGGATTTTTAACGTGCAAGCCACTAAACACGGGTGTCTGATCTCACTACTCGGAGATCAGGGGAAATGTTTTGCTGGATGATCCACATGAACAAATCACGGTCTCCACCGTGATTTGAACTCGTGATCTCCAGTACCCGAGGCGAACACCTTACCTTGACACCACTGGTTCCTCGCTTGGTCGTATACTTGAACAATACGTATATACAAACATGAATCGGTGTGCGGGACTGGAACAGCAACAAGAACGTAACCTGCATTACCAGACGTGTTCAAACGAAACTGGACCAAACTGCACCAAGTGAACATACGTAGGATGCGCGTGATAACATCACCTCTGATGTAAACAGCACATACCAACCGTCGAGTTTGCAAAATGTCATTATCCTCCAACTCACAGTTTCCTCAGCAGACCGTTGAAAAGAGCGCGGGTGGGATACATAATCCGTCCAAAGTTGATCAGCGAGCGATGATTCGGTTTCTGACAGCTGAATGATGTCGACCAGTTGACATTCATCGCAGAATGCAGGCAGTGTATGGTAACAGAAGTGTGTCGAAGACAACAGTGAAGAACTGGACAACGATGTTTAATGAAGGACGTGAGTTAACGAAAGATCTTCAGAGACCAGTTCAGACACATATTGTTGTATCAGAAAATGCCATCGCCAAAATTGATGCAGCAATGCGGGTGGACCGTCACCGGAGCTTACGTTCGCCAAACATTTGTCACCATTCTACGATGAATTTCAACTGGTCGACATCATTCAGCTGTTAGAAACCAAATCACTGCTCGCTGATCAACTCTGGACGAATTCCACATCACACCCGCCATGTTTTCAACAGTCTGCTGAGGAAACTATGAGTCTGAGGATAATGAAATATTGCAAACTTGACGGTTAGTATGTGCTGTTTACATCAGAAGTGACGTCATTATGCACATCGTACGTATGTTGATTTGGTGCAGTTAGGTCCGGTTTCATTTGAACACGCCTCATACTACCATAATGACTTTATCAGGAACAACGGACAATACACATAACACATCAGAGAAAGAGATTAACACATCAAAAACAGAAATGAACACGTAACATAGTTATATAAAAACATACTTAGCTACAGGTAATTTGTGGACTGTCGAACATTTTGAGCGGAAGTCAAAACCATACCTATACGTATTCTTAAACACTTTATGTAATTCACAGCACCGCCGCAGCCTCGCTTTATTGTTTTATCTTTACAATACGTCAATTGAACAAAACAAACCCACGAAGAGTGCTTCTCTTTGTTCTGTCCCGCTGAACAGAAAACTTTCTTCTTCACATGCCGTCTAGACGGTTGAAAGTCGATTCTGCTATCTACCGACAGGACAAGGGACTTTGTGTGCCATATTCTCTGTTGTTGCCTTTCTGTCTGGCCGTAACTATTTGCAAACGTTGGTAGATGTGTCTCCGGCATCGGTTAAGTCGGCTAAACAGTTCGGCGTGTTAGGATTTGATGCCTCACGGCGTGCAAACGATACTAAGTAAGCGAGAGATTCGCGCTGAGAAACAAATCTATTCTTTGTGAGACCGCGGTCAATACTTTGTGCATGTCCCAACAAGGGAAATTCAATTTGGCAATTGTCGAAGATTCCCTGAATGGGTCGTTGGGGTTCGCAACTGTGGAGGAATGAATTGGCCCTACTGTCGCTTCATCATACATGTCGTAAAAGGCGACTAAAGAGAGTTGTGCACGGCGCTAGCGAACTCATTGAAAAAACCCAAATGTATAGTCATCACCAGTTTTAAAATACGGTTGTTCGACACAGGATTCCTGAAGGAGGCCAATTGCAGTGGCGGCTCTATACTCCGGATGGATCTAAAAATGGGAAGCTTGTGGCCGAAGTGTTGTAGACTTGGCTGACAATCAAATCACACCAGGTTCTTCTTCTTCTTCCTCTTCTTCTTCTTCCTCTTCTTCTTCTTCTTCCTCTTCTTCTTCCTCTTCTTCCTCTTCTTCTACTACTACTTTTCCGGGGAAGATGACTAACGTCTTGTCGGGTACAACATACTGATCAGACATGTTAGTCAAGGTCAGACACAACATACTGATCAGACATGTTAGTCAAGGTCAGACAAAACATACTGATCAGACATGTTAGTCAAGGTCAGACAAAACATACTGATCAGACATGTTAGTCAAGGTCAGACAAAACATACTGATCAGACATGTTAGTCAAGGTCAGACAAAACATACTGATCAGACATGTTAGTCAAGGTCAGACAAAACATACTGATCAGACATGTTAGTCAAGGTCAGACAAAACATACTGATCAGACATGTTAGTCAAGGTCAGACAAAACATACTGATCAGACATGTTAGTCAAGGTCAGACAAAACATACTGATCAGACATGTTAGTCAAGGTCAGACAAAACATACTGATCAGACATGTTAGTCAAGGTCAGACAAAACATACTGATCAGACATGTTAGTCAAGGTCAGACAAAACATACTGATCAGACATGTTAGTCAAGGTCAGACAAAACATACTGATCAGACATGTTAGTCAAGGTCAGACAAAACATACTGATCAGACATGTTAGTCAAGGTCAGACAAAACATACTGATCAGACATGTTAGTCAAGGTCAGACAAAACATACTGATCAGACATGTTAGTCAAGGTCAGACAAAACATACTGATCAGACATGTTAGTCAAGGTCAGACAAAACATACTGATCAGACATGTTAGTCAAGGTCAGACAAAACGTACTGATCAGACATGTTAGTCAGGCAAAATATACTGGCCAAGACCCTCACCTCGGCTTCCTAGTAGCCCTCCCTGGAAACGGGATGTTTTCATGGCAGCCTGGCTAACGGGGTGACGGATCGATTATCGACATGATCTCCGTTGTAGTGAGCGACACGCAGATGAAGCCGAGCAAAGCACAACCGCCTGTGGTACCCTGGTCCACCTTCATCAGCGCGCTCGGGATATGAGGAAAGCTACTGCAACCCGCCACTTAACGTCATTTTCAGCACAAAAGAGTAACCTACACATTGTGGTCATTCTTCTTCTTCTTCTTCGTTCGTTCTCAATCTCCCACTACCAAACCCTGAAAAGGCTTTAGTAGAAGAATGTAGTCCAGAGAACGGAATGCGTTGTGTCGTAGTTTACAGCTTGACTGCGATATTTGCACCTTTCGGACCAACACATCCGACTTCAGCAAGCATTTTTTGAGTACCGGGTTAGCATTCCCTCTTCGATCCATTCTCCTTAGCCAGTCTGCCCTGCTGCAGCCTGTTATCCAGGATCACCGCGTGGAGGTGTAGAAGGGTTTTGGCAGCTCTGGTTCGCTGGCCCTGACGCTAGCAGTCAGCTATGGGTCGCTGACCACTGCAGCTCATGCGCTGCTCGGCGTCTTGATCTCATTGTGGCCATTCGAAACAATATCTTTTTCTTCTTCTTCTTTTTCAACTTGTGTCCTGAATTGACGTTTGTGACGTTGTGCTGTAAGCTGATCTTTATCATCATCAGGTGCCCTGCCGATTGGCGTTGGTGATTATGGACCTCCATTCGCTTCTTTCACGCATGTCGTTTACCAACTCTGTTGTTGATTGTCGCCCGTGTCATTCTCTAAGGCTGTCCAGCGTCTTTTCTTTTGGCCTTCCTCTGTCTCTTTTTCCTGCTTTCTTTCCCGTTGTCACGACGTGCTCCAAGCCGCGTCTCCTCATAACATGCCCAAAAAAGGATGACTGCCTTGTTATGATCCTTGTAATAAATTGTCTTTGTGTTTGTGCCTCCTAGAGTACTGTACCATTAGTCTTCTTTGCAGTCCATTGGATCCGCAGCATTCTTTTGTAGAACCACATCTCCGTTGCTTCAAAGATCTAAGCGCTTATATAACTTAGCTTAACTTCTTTATACTGGTTTAGAAGGCCCTGCAGATTCTGTATACAAATAGTTTCATTTATATTTCCTTGCTCTAAAAGCTATGTGCATCCAATCTATTCTTAAATGCATTAATTATCCCTACCTTTATTACGTCCTGTGACCATGCATTCCAAGCATTCACCACTTTCTGACAAATAAAATATTTATAAATCTCTAATCTGGACCTTTCTTTAGTATGCCATCTTGTTCTTGTAGGTGGTTGTATTTTTTAAAAACTTGTTATAGTCAAATTTATCCTTATCGTTGTTATCTTCTAAACCTGTATTAAGTCATATCAAGTTCTTCTCTTTTAGTGTCCACAAATGGGAAATGTAATTTAATAGTGGTTGGAAATCGCTGGTCTCTCCCTCCCTCTTTCTCTCTCTCTGTCTGTCACTCATACACACACGAATAAACACACATGCTAGCTCTCTCTCTCTCTCTCTCTCTCTCTCTCTCTCTTTCCTTGTCATTCTCTGCCTAGTTCATTTAATCTTTTCTCCCTCCACCTTCTACACCTCTCTCTCTCTCTCTCTCTCTCTTTCCTTGTCATTCTCTGCCTAGTTCATTTTATCTTTTCTCACTCCACCTCCTACATCTCTCTCTCTCTCTCTCTCTCTCTCTCTCTCTCTCTCTTTCCTTGTCATTCTCTGCCTAGTTCATTTTATCTTTTCTCCCTCCACCTCTTACACCTCCCTCTTCCACCCAATCCCCACTCCCGTACACACGCAAGCCAATAACATTGGTTTGTCTCTAATATCGGAATAACTTACTTTGAGTGAGACTGTGCTTTTGCAATCACTCGTATCTTTCTCTCTCTCTATCTATCTATCTATCTATCTATCTATCTATCTATCTATCTATCTATCTATCTATCTATCTATCTATCTATCTATCTATCTATATCTATATATCTCTCCAATTTTCTGTGTCCCTCTCTCTGTCACTCTATGTCTCTACATGTATCTCTGTCGCCCTCCGTTTGTCTGTTTCAATGTCTGCCTCCTTCATGTTTCACTGTGTCTTCATATCATTCTCTGCCTCTGTCTCAGTCTGTTTCTCTCGCGCTGTGTCTCCCTATCATTCTTTGTCTCTCTATCCCGCTAAGTCTGTGTCTCTGTCTGCTTGAGTCTTCCTTTTGTTCTCTACCTCTATGCATCTCTCTTTCTATATATGTCTATCTCTATCTCTCTGTGTATGTTTTATTGTCTCTCCATGTCTCTCTCTCTTCCTGTGTCTTTATATGTTCCTGTCTCCCTCTCTCTCTCTCTCAGCGACTCTTTATGTCTGTTTAATTAACTGTCTATAAATATAAATATATAAACATATCTCGACCTGTTATTTTCAAAAGGCTGTCTCTCTGTCACTCTCTGTCATCGTGTCCCTCTCTGTGTTTCTTTCTGACTGTTTCCCGGACTCTCTATCTCAATATGTATCAATCTGCCTCTATTTCACTGTATGTCTCTCTCTCTCCGAGTCTCTCTCTCTCTGTTTCTATGCATTCCTATGTCTTTGTCTCTCTCTCTGTATCAATGCCTATCTATGTATCTGTCACTCCATGTCTCTATGTATGTATTAGTCTTTCTGTCGCTTTCTGTCTGGCATGCTGTGTCACTCCCTGTCTGTTTCACTATCTCTCTTTCTTTCTCTCTCTCTCTCTGTTCCGGCATCCTGGTAAATAAAGTTAATCTTCAAACCCAAAACAACATATTTGGAGGAGCAAATTGCAATTTTTTAAACAGGTGACTTGTCCTGCTTTCTCTCCTTTTGATCTCAAGCAACATGTTATCCACTCTGCGACACGAGTTATCCACTCTGCGACACGAGTTATCCACTCTGCTACACGAGTTATTCACTCTGCGACACGAGTTATCCACTCTGCTACACGAGTTATTCACTCTGCGACACGAGTTATCCACTCTGCTACACGAGTTATTCACTCTGCGACACGAGTTATCCACTCTGCTACACGAGTTATTCACTCTGCGACACGAGATATCCACTCTGCGACACTAGTTATCCACTCTGCGACACGAGTTATCCACTCTGCTACACGAGTTATTCACTCTGCGACACGAGTTATCCACTCTGCTACACGAGTTATCCACTCTGCGACACGAGTTATCCACTTTGCGACACGAGTTATTCACTCTGCTACACGTGTTATTCCCTCTGCAACACGGGTTATTCACTCTGCTACACGAGTTATTCACTCTGCTACACGTGTTATTCCCTCTGCAACACGGGTTATTCACTCTGCGACACGAGTTATTCACACTGCAACACGAGTTATTCACCCTGCTACGAGTTATTCACGCTGCAATGAGTTATTCCCTCTGCAACACGGGTTATTCACTCTGCTATGAGTTATTCACATTATTAGTTATTCATATGAATAGATGGACAGGGAGTAGGCGGGCTGGGTGAAGAGATGGATGAAAGCAGGGATAGAGGTGGAATAGATGAACGGAAGGATGGATGGTTTGATGTGGACAAGTTTGAGAGTGAGAAAAGATGGGTTGGTCTACTTTCATATCCCGGGCACCAGTTGAATTACAGCTTGAACAATTATCTTCTGCTTCTTCCTTCATCCTCAGATCAAGGTCCTGGTTTCTCTTACATCCTCAGATCAAGGTCCTGGTTTCTCTTACATCCTTAGATCAAGGTCCTGGTTTCTCTTACATCCTCAGATCAAGGTCCTGGTTTCTCTTACATCCTCAGATCAAGGTCCTGGTTTCTCTTACATCCTCAGATCAAGGTCCTGGTTTCTCTTACATCCTCAGATCAAGGTCCTGGTTTCTCTTACATCCTCAGATCAAGGTCCCGGTTTCTCTTACATCCTCAGATCAAGGTCCTGGTTTCTCTTACATCCTCAGATCAAGGTCCTGGTTTCTCTTACATCCTCAGATCAAGGTCCTGGTTTCTCTTACATCCTCAGATCAAGGTCCCGGTTTCTCTTACATCCTCAGATCAAGGTTCCGTTTTCTCTTACATCCTCAGATCATGGTCCTGGTTTCTCTTACATCCTCAGATCAAGGTCCTGGTTTCTCTTACATCCTCAGATCAAGGTCCTGGTTTCTCTTACATCCTCAGATCAAGGTCCTGGTTTCTCTTACATCCTCAGATCAAGGTCCTGGTTTCTCTTACATCCTCAGATCAAGATCCTGGTTTCTCTTACATCCTCAGATCAAGGTCCCGGTTTCTCTTACATCCTCAGATCAAGGTCCTGGTTTCTCTTACATCCTCAGATCAAGATCCTGGTTTCTCTTACATCCTCAGATCAAGGTCCCGGTTTCTCTTACATCCTCAGATCAAGGTTCCGGTTTCTCTTACATCCTCAGATCAAGGTCCTGATTTCTCTTACATCCTCAGATCAAGGTCCTGGTTTCTCTTACATCCTCAGATCAAGGTTCCGGTTTCTCTAACAAAGGACACCGTTGTTTGTAAGACTGTTTTATCTCCATGCAGCTTTTGTCTCATATATGTCTCGTGAGGCTAGTATTGTTCTCTCTCTTCCTGTGTGAGCATGCAGCTTTGTTTGATGTGTTTCACGTTCATGGTATGTTCCCCACATGGACACTTATCATCTGTCCCAATCCTCATTTTAGTGTAAACATGGCCCCTGAGTCTGTTATGCCCAGTTCAAAGTCTGATAATGATGACTTGCTCTTCTTTGGTTATATTAAAGTAGCTGTCTTTTTTTCCAACGTTGGGATGTTTATCAGCACATTTTCTCCTGAAGTTTTAATTATGATCTTGACCTCATTATATGTGATGCTCAGATCTGTCTGTGGGGATGCTCCTCCACACTTTGCTAGTTTGTCTGCAGCTTCCTTGCCTTCAATATTGCAGTGGGATGCGATCCACTGTATGACCAACCATAAATGTTCTGCTGAGAGCTGTGTCCCTGAGTACATACACTGCCCAAGATCATCATCGTGGTGTTGTATTAGCGTTGCAAATACTAAAGAGGCATCAGTCAGGAATACTATGTCTTCTCGGTGGATATATTTATCTTGGATTACAAGCTCAGCTGCGGCCTTCGGTGCATCTGCTTCAGCAGTACAATAATAATAATAATAATAATGAAGAAAATATACTCACCAGCATGACAGTGAATTATGACCTTTTTTGCTTGCTCAATGATGTGTGTATGTGCGCTATCATTGCTGTGGGTGTCGTCTGTCTGTACGATCTCTGACAGGTACCCAATATAGCCAATGGCAAGTCGGAGTGTGTCTACCTTGCTCAGACGTTTTTCGTACGGCAAAGTTGGGATGTGTTCTCGCAATCCTGTAAAGGGGGGTACGAGATTATGACGTTATCAGTGTCTTAAACTATCATTTGGCAAATAATATTAAAATAGTAAATATGAGGAATATCTACGAAAAATGTAGAGAGTTTAATGTAGACTTGTACACGTGTTTCATTGATTACACTAAGGCCTTCGATACGGTAAAACATCCAAATCTGTGGAACATTATGAAAGAAATGGGTTTTTTTTCTGTACAGCTTCATCTCATTGGAACATTATATCAAGATCAACAATCCACTGTCATAGTATCTGGGCAAACATCAGATTGATTCGCAGCACAAAGGAAGTAAGACAGGGATGTATCCCCTCACCTTATCTATATAACATCTATGCGGAATGTATAATGAGAAATGTTCGAGAAGACGAGAACATTGAAAGTTTCGATACATTTACGATTGACGGTTACGAGATTCCAGAGTTACGATACGCAGACAACACAGTGATACTATCTAGAAGTGCAGAAGGGCTAGAGCAGATACTTTCAGGCGTAAATGGACACAGTAAAGATCCAAACCTGTTTATAAACATAAAACAAAGATAATGACCACCGAAAAAACACAATGTCAGCATAAATTTACAGTGGGTGAGGAAATAGATCGGGTCACACATTTTGAATATCTGGGCTCCAGAATTGACAACAATGGCGACTGCTCGAAAGAAATCAGAAGAAGAGTAGCCATGGCAACGCAGAGACTGAACAGCCTGGAGAAATTAAGGCAGAGCACCAACAAAACGGCAAAAGTGAAAGTCTTGAGAGCCTGTGTATTCCCAGTGGCTCTGTATGGCTGCGCTGTGCTCTATCGACCATAGTTTCGTAGTAACATGTAAACTGGCCAACTATGTTCTGCATTGTCTGCATGGATTACCGCATCATTGACCATGAACAATGGCCGTATGCCCGAATTGTGAAGGTTTTTCATGCGCTGGTTGCGGAGAATGACCCCGACCAAGCTTCTCTCAAGAGAGACCTGAATCGCACTCAATTTGTCCTCTAGGGATTTTGTGAGTATCCATGTCTCTACATCATATAACATCGCAAGGAGCACAGTGGAATTGAAGAGAGAGGCGAGTAGGTTTCAGACTTGGCAGCCATCCAGGTCGGGTCTAATGGAAGAGAAGGCTGTCCATTCCGTACGGCGACGTCTTGTTAGTTCAGATTCCATTTTGTTCTGCATATTGAGTAGGCGCTCAAAATACATAGATATAAATCTTCTGCTAAATCAAGATCTTCTGCCCGTTTATCAAAGGGACCTTCTATTTCCCTAATCCTAAGATCTGGTTGCTGCATAACTTGCCTCTTAACTACTAGGAAGAGATTGTTGGAGATGGTAAGCATCGCTGCCTGACTCCAATTTCAATTATTTGTGGGACTGACACTTTGCCATCGCTGTGTGACTCCAATCTCAATTATTTGTGGGACTGACACTTTGCCATCGCTGCCTGACTCCCATTTCAATTATTTGTGGAACTGACACTTTGCCATCGCTGCCTGACTCCAATTTCAATTATTTGTGGGACTGACACTTTGCCATCGCTGCCTGACTCCAATTTCAATTATTTGTGGGACTGACACTTTGCCATCGCTGTCTATTCTGTTGTCCTGTCTATGGCTTGGTCATCTGATGCGGATGCAGATGACGTCTCTTACACACTTACACCGCAAGACGATCTGGCTACAGGGTACAAGTACGACCGCGTGGCAGCTAAGTATGTGGTAACGGAGTAATCCTGCAACGACACGGTACTTCAGAAAGATACCGGGGACCAAATAGCAAGACAGGTTCCCAGATACCGCTGTTCTTGAAATACCTGGTATCAATAATACTTTTCTGATGCAGTCACTGATACCCTTGGTGGGTCATGTAGTCCGCATGCCAGCTCATTGTCCACCAATAAAAACTCTTTTATGATGAGACGCAGAAGGGAAAACGCTCCCTTGTTGGCCAAAGAAAGCTCTTCGAATTCACACTTAATATTTAACTTAAAACCTTTGAAATAATACATCACAGCGACATGGACTTACGACTGTCGACACAACACACTTTTCTTAGGAAAAACGACTTAATAAGCTTCCAACGGTACCCAGTGGATGGACGCTCACCGGAACTACAGCCTACTATCTAAAGTAGGCCACGGCTGAACTAACTATTCTGCGAGTGATCTTCTCGTGCAAATCATGTATAACATTTACATGTCTATGGTATCTGATAGTGTCTCCCATTTCTCCATCTACACT
This sequence comes from Ariolimax columbianus, assembly GCA_036924085.1. Lineage (NCBI taxonomy): Eukaryota > Metazoa > Mollusca > Gastropoda > Stylommatophora > Arionidae > Ariolimax > Ariolimax columbianus. Next base: position 95,106,014 of record JAVGWX010000003.1, read on the forward strand.
GATTAGCACATGTAATATGAACTGACGTATTACCTTTGGTTCCAAAATTAACTAAATGTAAAACCAAAGTCTCAGATGGGAAGCTGAATGTGACCAAATGTGAAGGTAAAGTCCCAAATGTGACTAAATGTGAAGCTAAAATAACAAGTGTGACTAAACGTGAAGCTAGTCCCAAATGTGACTAAGTGTGAAACCAACGTCCCAGATGTAAAGCTGAAGTCCTAAATGTGACTAAATGTGAAACCGAAGTCTCAGATGTGAAAATTAAGCCCCACATGTGACTAAATTGGGATCTAAAAGCCCAAATGTGATATAATGTGGAGCTAAAGTCCCAAATGGGACCTAATGTAGAGCTAAAGTCCCAAATGTAACCTAAAATGGAGCTAAAATCTCAAATGTGCCCTAATGTTGAGCTAAAGTCCCAAATGTGAAGCTAAAGTCCCAAATGTGACTAAATGTTAAGCTAAAGTCCCAGATGTGGCAAGACATAGGTCAAGAGAAGTATTGAGTGGAACCCTAGCCAGTAAATACAACTAGAGAAGGCAAAGATAATATTGAGAAAAATTGGAAGCTAAGACAGTCACAACATCATATTAGACTTGAGAAGACGGTGTAACGACAATAACAAAAATTGAAGGTGGCAACAGTTTGAGTTCAAACTTTACATGAGTAGAAAGTCAATGACAGGTTGTGTTCGTCTGTTTTGTTACAACATACCTTCAAAAGCATCATTGATTGACTGCATTCGCTTGCGCTCCCTCATGTTGGCTGCTTGTCTCTGCTGTACTTGTTGTTTTTGGCATTTTCTTTTCCGACGTCTTGGCGCCTTCAAACAGCTATAACCTTGAGGATAATCGGACATTGACGTTTCTCCAGAGGACGGGCTGTGGAGAAGGGTCATGGCGGAGGGGGACGTAGGGGAATTCACAGGCGAGTAGCCATAATTGAGCCTAAAGCTGGTGTAAAGATAGTGAGGGTGCGCCTGGTCCTGTTGGTATAGCTGTTGCTGCTGCAAGTCTTGGTAGTGAAGTGTTTGATATTGTTGCAGCTCGTGATGTTGCTGCTGGTGGTGGTTATGTACGTGCTGTTGCAGATGCTGACAGATAACTCCGTGTGAACTCATTGATGTAGTCTGGAAACAAGATGGCTGGTGTTTACACATTAACCAAATCGCTACTCATGAAGACAGAATGTTCCTTTCAATTGATTTACCACGTCAACCTACCTTGTTAAGCATTACAATGCAAAATATGCATTATATATTTGCTGTTAATTAATTAGTCTTTATGACACTTGCAAATGGATATGCCTTTGTGGCATTCGATTCACACATTAGTGTTAAATTTCTCTTCCGTTGAAACAAGTTTCGTATGTCTCTATCGACGATATGCAGTCTCCAGTAAACGATGTAGTGCGTTTTTATGTCAGTATTTTTGTATTAATTTAGTTTGATTTGAATTATTTAATATTTTATCCATAAGAAATCCTGAATATTACCTTTGCAATCTATGGAAATTGTGTTAATTAAAATGTATGCCAGTTTTGAATTTTTTGCAACCTTTTCGCACGGTGAGACAATTAAAGAAGTTTTTTCTACGTACTGCTCACATCGAAGTCTATAACTGGTTTAATCGTTTCCGTTCTAGCCGCGACCTATGAATTTATAATATTCGCCCCTCGCCCTGGACTTGAAAAGGAGGGCGGGGACTGAGAGGTGTCACCTCCTGTCAATATTTGAGCACGTGCGTTACCCAGCGGCGACCAATGGCGCGTCTTCCCCTAGAACTAAACTGATGGTTTTGCATTGATTCTGTAACGGGGCGGAGCTATATCCACCTTCTTGAATGATTGTTATCAGATAGTTATAATAACTTAAATATATCGTTTACGGAAACAGCTCCCACAAAACACGAACCAGAGAGGACGGCCTCAGATGAGATGGGCAGAAAATATTCAGGAATGAATGAAAAACCTTTGAGAAAGAATTTTATTTTAAGTGAAGATGGACAGACAAAAGTGGAAATGGACAATTCAAATGCACTATGAAACATGCACTATGAACAAACTGTTGGGAAACAAAATAGAGGCCCTCAAAATGTCGTTATACAGAAGAATGTATCGTATTTCCAGGAAAGACAAACAGTGATGCCCTGACGAGAGTAGGCGGGGGTAGAGAACTTTTGACGATCAGTACAATTCGACAAGTCAAATATTCTGGTCATATTACAAGACACGATACTTTTTTGAAAATAACGCTGGAGGAGAAGGTCGAAGTGGGAGAGCATTGTCGAAAGATGGACTAATGTCAGTGTGGCAGGGTGTACCATCAAGACAAGAGACAGGATATTTGAGGTACATTGCAGCCAACCTTTGTTGCGGAGACGGCACTTCATATGACTTAAACTGATTTCAGTGCACTGAAATGGGATGCCCCCATCTACTTTATATGTCAGACGAAAGAAAATGACATTATGTTCTGTTTCTAAGAAACGATTTCACGGCACTCTGATGATACCTATAAGTGCCCAGTCTCTTTCAGTAAATGGCCAAAAGCGTTGGTACGGATGGTTTCTATAGCTATGTGGTTGTACATACTTTTCCACCATCCTCTCTTCCGCCGCAGTCCGCTTGAACCTTGTTCGATATCAAAGATCTACAGTCTGTGAACTGCTAATTTATCTATTGTGATTACGTCATCTAACAGGCGGTCATCGATATACTTCAAAATGTCATCTATATGCATATCTAGTGTACCCGTCATTGGTGCTTGTGAAGCCAGGATGTCGATTCTTTCATTGCCCTGAACCCCAGAATGATCAGTTACTACAGAACTGCCCCGAATATGATACACAGAGAACATCTCACTGGCACATAGAAACAACACTGGATGAAAAACTTTATGGACCTGTATGTGAACTACAAAAGACAGTGACGTTTATACAAGAGACAAAATTGCAGATGTAGACAATATTTTTAAGCAAACGACAGAAGAAGAAGAAGAATGACCAGGACAGTAGATCCACGGCAGTCTCTCCCAGTTTGATGCTTCTACAGTTGTCATCTACTCATGCCTCAGTCAGCCCTTGTTTACCTTTCTAAGCTTCTTCTTCTTCATCGTACGCAGTCAGACGTCAACCTTTATTTTTTTCGAAAAAAGCAGCGGTCATCCTGAGGCTGTCGACACTGCCATAGAGCTTGTCTAATGTTGCCACTGGTGATGGCCACATCTGCTCTCTCTGATCCTCGTATGTTGGGCAGTTTTGCAGCAAATGCTCAGCGGTCATTTTCCCGGTACCACACGGACATTCGTCAGTGCCACATATCTTCAATTTGTTGAATAGGTGGTACCTCAGTCTATTGTGGCCAGTGCGAAGTCTAAAGACCACGACCTGCTCTCTTCTGTTCAACTGGTAATAGGCATCGTTTTTGGTGTAGCCAGTATATTCGGTTTCCCATTTGGTCATGTACCTAGCTCTAATAAGGCGTTTTGACTCTTCGTATATCACACTAGTATCTGGTTGTGGTAGTCTTGCACCTTCTTTTGCCAGTCTGTCTGCCTCCTCGTTGCCTTGAATGTTGCAGTGGGATGGAACCCACTGTACCACTACCCTTTTTTGGTGCGGACTGTTGGCATAGTTGACAGAGTACTGCTCTTAAATCATTAAGTTCAGTATGTTTCTGGCTTTTTAGTGCTGTGACTACGGCCAAGGCATCTGTAAGCAGGACTATGTGGATTTCATTCCTTTTACCTGTCACCATTTCTTCCACTGTCGCCCTCAGTGCCTCTGCCTCCGCTCTGAAATTGCTTGTGTATTTTCCAGTAACGAATGAAAGTGTTATTTTTCTGTCATTTGGTAGATGTACCTTTCTAAGCAAAGAAGTCTGAAACGATGACTGCCCATGTTAAAGAGGTCACAGAAAGACATCACGTTGTTGTCGTCGCTGCTGAATGCCCACGATGAGTAGTTTTACACTTTTATGCCCGATGAAAAGAGCGTCAGGTAACAGCTTGCAGTAGCTCATTTCATATCCAGAGCGGGCTGATGAAGGTGGACCGAGGTACACCAGACGGTTGTGCTATGATTGGCTTCATTTGAGTGACGCTCATTACTACGGGGAACATGTCTATCCCTCACCTCGCTAGTCAGTCTGACATACAACAACGTGACTGGGAGAAAGTGAGATGGTGTCGTGGTCAGTTCATATTATCTGACCCTGACTAAAATGTCTGATCATCACTGGCAGCGGGAGCCTATGGACTCACCTGCCCCCCACCATATTGTTTTTACTAAGCGAAATGTTTTGGAAACCTCAATAAGAAATAATAATGGTTCACTATATAACTAATCATTTGAATAATTGCCCAATGTTTGGCGAAACCAAGAACAACTCTTGCAGTATATGGTCCTGCTATTGAAAACAGGCCAGTGCTGAGTTCCCACTCGCTCTATCAAAAATGTAACTAATAGTCAATGACCGCCCGGAGTTTAAATTATATATTTTAAAAAAACAATCTGCATGTAAGAGACGAGGTGCGTTTACACGCAAATTGTCTGCTTCTATGTATGACAGGATTTCCTGGCTGTGTGGCTGTGGAGAGAAAAACCTTATGTCCTGTTTTATATGCGTACTGTTTGGAGGTGATGATAGTTGGTCAAAGGAAAAGACGTTTGACCTGAAACATTTTCAGGAAAAAATAAAAAAGAATACAAAATCAACAAAACATAAATACACAGTTGTTAGTTTTCAACTTCTCGGAAAGATCGGATGTGACTTAATACAAGTGTATAAATTAATAAATGGAAAGGATAAATACCAAGTTTTTCAAAGTACGACCGGCTACAAGAACAAGAGGGCACGGCTATAAATTGTTTAAAGACAGGTCTAGATTACAAAATATCTTGTTAGTCAGAGAGTGGTGAATTCTTGGAATGCATTGTTTCAGGATGAAGTGGAAGCAGAGTCAGTTAATGCATTCACAAATATGTTGGATGCTCACAATATTTTCAGTATCGGTGGAGTAAAATAAACTGGTAGTATACAGACTCTGTAGAGCCTTCTAAGCCATTTTAATGGAGGAAAGTCAAAATAATTGATGTATTGAGTCCAAGCAGAATAAATTCCACGAGCCGCTACTGCTGATCAGTATGTTTTACTTGAGCAGACGTTGGTCTTCATTCCCCAAACTTTCGAGGTGAAAGCAGATGTCCCTTAACAACCATTCTCGTTGTAACTATCATCGGGTGGAGGATGCCACAAACCACACCTCAATAGGAAGCTCCAACTACAGAGATGAGGTTAAAGAACATAAGCATGATCCAGATGAGATTTATCAGAACAAATCTGGTTCCCACCATGTCCTCGTATTTATAGAAGGGTTATACGAGCTCGTCTTTATAGATGGTTTATACGGGATCGTCTTTATAGATGGGTTATACGGGCTCGTCTTTATATGTGGTTTATACGGGATCGTCTTTATAGATGGGTTATACGAGCTCGTCTTTATAGATGGTTTATATGGGATTGGCTTTATATATGGGTTATACGGGCTCCTCTTTATAGATGGGTTATACGGGATCGTCTTTATAGATGGGTTATACAGGCTAGTCTTTATAGATGGGTTATACGAGCTCGTCTTTATAGATGTGTTATACAGGCTCCTCTTTATAGATGTGTTATCTGTACTGCTCACTCTAAAAGTGTGCGAGTCCAGTTAGCAGTGAAAAAGCAAATGCAATGTTAGGTATGATTAAAAGAAATGTTAAACATAGGAGCAAGGAAGTGATAGTCAAACTGTATAAAGCATTAGTTAGACCTAACTTGGAGTATTGTGTACAGGTGTGGAGTCCTTATCATGGAGAAAATATAAACATGCTGGAAAGAATACAAAACAGAGCGATAAAGCTGATAGTTCGATTCCAGAATTACAGTTATGAGGAAAGACAGAAAAACCGGCCTACGGTGTCTAGAAGAGAGAATAATTCGAGGTGACTTAATACAGGTTTATAAGATGATCAGAGGAACGGATAAATTAGACTATAACAAGGGTTGTTTTTTTTTATACAGGCACCCACAAGAGCAAGGGGGCATAGCTACAATTAACTAAAGAGAGGTCCAGATTAAATATTAGGAAATATTTTTTCATCGGAGAGTGGTGAATGCTTGGAATGCATTGCCACGGGAGGTAGTGGAAGCAGGGGCAGTTAATGCATTTAAGATTAAATTGAATGCGCATAGCTTTTAGAGCAAGGTAATGTAAATGAAACTGGTTGTATACAGACTCTGCAGTCTTCTAAACCAGTATAAATACGTTAAGTTAAGTTAAGATGTGGTAAACTCCATCACCGGATGATAGAACTAAATAAAGGGGATGCCAGAAGCAAGTCACATATCAGTAGCTACCATCCCATTGTGGCGAACAGGAGATCGAGAAGGCAGATAAGTTTGCAAATTCGATTCGATTTCTGTGTTCCAGCGCCGCGTCATACATCATGTATCCAATACTGGGCGACATGGATTGTCTTGTCATTTGCCTCTATCCTGTCGCGCCTATTGCATGTTTCCTGAAATATATTGGATGCTCACAGTTTTGTGGGGGTTGTTTTGGACTTTTATTTGCTTTCGCCTTATTTCTTTAATCTCCAAGGCCATGTGTGTTGCACTGTGGTTTTTATTGTGAGCCTGTCAGCCCAGTGTATCCGACTTCGGCATGCATTTTATGAAAGGGTCTGAAACGACTTAGATTGGTAAACAAACAAAAAATATATACTTAGCTTTTCTTGTTGTTGTTTTTTTTTTTTGCGGCGTTGTCGTTTCACATCTGTGTTACAAGAGCTTCACTTCACCAAGTGTAAGATGACCAGCCCTTCAGGGAACATCTCCGCTTTAATAAGTCTGCAGCTTCGTCTTCCCAGGATGTCCGACCTGCGTCCAGGACATCAATGAATTAAACGTGGGACTCAAGTTGCCATCAACAACAGGCTCGACATTCCACCTAATGCAGACTAGGACGAGGAAGCAGTCCATTTAATTTTAGATCCAGTGGCAAAACACCTTGTTCAAATGCTATTTTTGTTGAAGTTTACTAAGCAAGAGACTCCGTGCTCCCACACACTCTTTTGCTCAATTTGTATGCAGCTCATGTACCGTAGGAACTCAGAGTTGCTACTAATGTCCACGTGTACAAGCGCGAGGGTAATTGTTAATCTTATTACAACGATAGGTGAATCTCCCTACCATCAATTGCATGAAAAATTCTGCTAGAGTCTTGCTCAGCCGCTTACCAAATCATTTTGAGAAGGAGCTATTCCCAGAGAGTCAGTGTAGCTTCAGAGCTGATCGCAGGACGGTTGACACATTTGAACTCGTAAAGTCCATGATCAGTCTCAGGAATAGCATTGCGATTTGTACACGACTTCTGTTGACCTGACCAAGGTCTTTGACACTGTCAGCCGAGACGGAATCTTGGCGAAATTCGACTATCCCAATATATTTATCACAGTTGTCCACCAGTTTCACGATGTCAGGTCGGTTCGTGCACTTCATTATGGAGAACTAACCGTATTCCCAGTCAAAAACGGAGTCAAACAACGACTGCTTGGTGGCACCAGTGTTATTTAGCATGACATTTGCTACCATGCATTCGGGTGCCGCATATGACGCATATGACTGTACCACTAGCGTACATCTCCGATCTATGACGGATCAGCAATTATTCAATCTGAGGCACCTACAGTCCCTCACATAGGTGAAAAAAGCAATCATCTCAGCTCTCTGTGCTGATGACTGCACCACTAACACGTGCACAGAACAGGACATGCAGACACACATGAATAAGTTTTCAGCTAAATTTGGATCATACCATCAACGCAACGAAATTAGAAGTAATGTTTCTTTCTGCTCCAGAGAAGCCTTATCACAAACCATCAACGTACAGGACAAATGTCTACAAACAGTTGATAGCTTTACACATCTTGTTAGTACGCTCACCAGGGAAGCGAATTTCGACTTTGAGGTCAACAACAGAAAATGGCAAGTGCTGCTTTTGGAAGACTACGAGTGTTTTGGATCGGTAAGAAATGTTTCTACCAAGATCAAGGTCTATCATGATATGGTGTTAACCATCCTTCTATACGCCTGATAAACAAGCTCAGACTAACGGCCCGCATTGTCTAGAAAAGAGAATTCTTCTTCTTCTCTGTTTCTTCTTCATTCGTTCTCAATCTACCGCTACCAAGCCCTGAAAAGGGCTTTGCAAGTAGCAGAATGTTGTCAGGAGAACAGAACGCGTTGTGTCGTAGTTTTCAGCTTGACTACAATTTTTGCACTTTTCGGTACGACACATCCGACTTCAGCAGCCTTTTTGTTTACCGGATTAGCCTTCCCTGTTCGAACGTTTCTCCTTGCTCCGGACTGCTCAGCCTAGTGCACTGTCATTACACATAAGATTGCACCATCATAGACGCTATTTTTGTGTATCCCACGTGCAGTAAAATTTCTCATGCTCAGATTGGACTGTACGGTTACATGCGGTCGAATCTGACTCCATATATTTGTTGATCTTGTCATCTCCGAAATGCTACGGGTAACCAACTGCTCCGGTGTAGGCGTTAGAAATGGATACAGAAAACAACCAAGTGACGGTCTATTAGAATATAATGCTGTAATCAAGGAGGCGTGTGGGGCTTTTGCGGTGACCACAAATAGTCTGACCATGGAGATCATGGCTGTTACGAAGGCGGCGGTCTGGCTGGAGTCAACGAGTGCCACACATGTGTGTATTCTCAGAGATTCAATGAGGATGCGCAGGAAAGTGCAATCAGGTTGCGCACGGCGTCAATGGTTGGAGTCGATAGGTCGGTCAAGGTTACAGAGAATCACCTTCAATACTCGTTTTGGGGCATGCATGTGTCGAAGGTAACTGACAGTTTGGAGAACCCAGCAAAGGTGGCAGGCGACAGATCAATGGACCGAACCGATATCCTAAACGCTGTTAGGAAAATCGGTAGAAAAGAAAATTCGGGTGTTGATCCAGTTTCTACATCATTGGTGCGACTGGTTGAATTGCGGGTGAAACGAGGTATGGCGAGTTATGAACATCATATGGGGATCAAAAGACGTCTGTTTAACCAGCACCGAAGCGGAACGGCCAGCCATCACGTGCTGGCAGAGATGCTGAGGATGAGATATGACTGCCTATGGACTTGTTCCGCGTGCAATGAAAACTAACTAACTAGCTAACTAACCAACTAACTAACTGTAATCAAGAGTTTCCAGTCAAATGTAGGGCGTGCAGGAAAGGGTGCCTGATAGGACGGAGGAATATGTATAACCATCATCATCGTGTAGCATGTCCTTTACAAGAAAGTTGCTCCAATCACAGTTGTGTATAACCAGCGGACCAAATAAACTATCAGTATCCATAGTAGCCCCATTTCAGTCATGTCTTACTATAGGTTGATGAGACCTTGGAGTTTTTGGTTTTCCTTTTCCATGCGGTTTGTCTTTTCCAAGCGGTTTTGGTTTTCCTTTTCCATGCGGTTTGTCTTTTCCAAGCGGTTTTGGTTTTCCTTTTCCATGCGGTTTTGGTTTTCCTTTTCCATGCGGTTTTGGTTTTCCTTTTCCTTGCGGTTTTGGTTTTCCTTTTCCTTGCGGTTTTGGTTTTCCTTGCGGTTTTGGTTTTCCTCACGGTTTTGGTTTTTCCTTTTGGTTTTCCTTTTCCTTGCGGTTTTGGCTTTTCATTTCTCTGTGTTGCATGAGCTTAATTTCGCCCAGCCAAAGGTGGCTCTTCAGGTCACATCTCCATTTGGATTGGTCGGCAGTTATGTCTTCCCAAGATGTCAGATCCATTTCCAGAGCCTTCATGTCCCGCTTACATGTGTCTTTCAACTGCAGCTGTGGTCGGCCAGCTGTTCTTTTACCACACGCCAGCTGTCCATAGATAATATCTTTGGGGATGCGACCGTCTTTCATGCGACGAACGTGACCCAGCCATCGCAGTCTTTGTTGGCGAAGGAGGGTGTACATACTTGTAGGACCGGTGCGAGAATTTGTCACCTTGTCTCTCCATGAGATGCCAACGATGGATCGCATGCGCCGTTGGTGAAAGGTGTTGAGCATATGCTCTTGCTGGGCATATGTTGTCCACGTTTCGCTGCCACATAGAAGCGTACTGACGACACATGCATTGTAGACCATGGCCTTGGCTGTAAGTTTGGGGTTTTCCCAGACACGTTTTGTAAGACGAGAAAATATGGTAGCAGCTATGCCAATGCGATTGCCCAATTCGGAGTCTAGGGAGAGCGTATCATTGATGAGGGACCTCAGGTAAGTGAACTGGTCCACAGCTGGCAGTTCATAGTTATCGATAGTGATGGTTGGGGTCGTATCTACGTCTTGCCCCAGCACGTTTGTTTTATTCAGGCTTTTTGTGAGACAGAAATCTTTGGAGAAGTGATCTATCAATCTCTGAAGTTCATGCACACTGAGAGTGACAATTGTAGCGTCATCAGCAAATAACAAATCCCTGACAGTAACTTCCCTGATCTTGGTTTTAGAGTACCCATACTCTTCCCCATTTACTGAAAGAAGCGGGGCACCTACATGTCTTCCTTGAGTGTAGCGATGCCAACTCTGTATTAAACAAATCAAATAATCGTATTTATTTCAGTTTATGGAGGTCTGCATGGGTATTTGTGAGCTGAGGAATAAACGCTGCATGTCCCTGCAGTTATCATACAGTGAGCACGCTAGGAGCTGGATGAACGCATGGCTGAATTGTTTCAATGTCTGTCTGCTGCCAAGGAGGGCAGTAGATCGAATCCCTGTTGGGACATATTTGTTTTTTGTTTTTTTGTTAGGGGAGAAATAAACAAACATAGCCAGCACACAACGTGGTGACGGCAGTGGCGAAGCGGCCTGTAATCCTCAACCTTTAAAACTCCTCCAATATCCAAGCAATTGGAATAAAGTCGTATGACAGTTTTTGCGACAGTTTTCATTTGTCCTTCAATTAGAAAAGAACCTACTCCTCACCAAGGTTTCGAACCGATTCCCCTTCATAACTGAGGAAACTGGCCCCCAAACAGCTCAGCCACAGACTCATCTATGTCTACATAACATAACGTAACTTCTTTAATACTGGTTTAGAAGACCATGTAGAGTCTGTATACAACCAGTTTTTACTTCTACGCACGATGTAAAAATAACTATGTGCGTCCAATTTATTCTTTAATGCATTAATTGCTCCTGCCCCCAGTATTTCCTGTGACAATGAATTCCAAGCAATCACCACTTTGTGACTAAATAAATATTTCCTAATATCTAATCTGGACTCATCTTTAATTAATGTGTAGCAGTGGAGTATTGTTCGTGTAGCCAGTTGTACTTTCAAAAAATGACAAGAGTCTAATTTATCCTTTCTCTTGACAACATCAAATGACAACACACAACTATCAAGACAAAAAGACAAACAAAATGACAATTTTCAAAAATGGGTTAAAAAGAAAAACACTAGAAATACATTTCAATGCAATTATGTATTTAAAATGTAATTACTTGGTAGGGCTATGTTAGATGTATCCAAGAAGTGGGATTTGGTGCAAAGATAATTAACAGTGACAAAGACCAACCCACAATTTAAAAGACCCAGTACAAAAGAGTTCATTAAAAACAAAATACAAACGAAACAGCCCAACAATATAATAATAATAACAATCATAATGGTTTATGAGATAAACAAAGAATATTGTGTGTTAAGTTTGCAATAGGGGGAGAAGACCTCTTCTTCTTCTTCTTCTGCGTTTGTTCATAATCTTCTGCTACCAAGCCCTGAACAGGGCTTTGCAAGTAGCAGGATGTAGTCCGGAGAACGGAATGCATTGTATTGCTCGTTTACAGATATTGCTCGATATTTGCACCTTTCGGTTCGACACATCCAATTTCGGCAGAGGGGAAAAGACTAATATTGGGGTCAAGCAAAACATACTGATCAGACAATGTTAGTCAGGGTCAGGTAAACATATTGATCAGACAATGTTAGTCAGGGTCATGTAAACATATTGATCAGACAATGTTAGTCAGGGTCAGGTAAACATATTGATCAGACAATGTTAGTCAGGATCAGGTAAACATACTGATCAGACAACGTTAGTCAGGGTCAGGTAAACATATTGATCAGACAATGTTAGTCAGGGTCAGGTAAACATATTGATCAGACAATGTTAGTCAGGATCAGGTAAACATACTGATCAGACAATGTTAGTCAGGGTCAGGTAAACATACTGATCAGACAATGTTAGTCAGGGTCAGGTAAACATATTGATCAGACAATGTTAGTCAGGGTCAGGTAAACATATTGATCAGACAATGTTTGTCAGGGTCAGGTAAACATACTGACCAAGCCCCTACCTCACTTCTATGCAGTTCTCCCTGAAACAGACCGTTTCAGTCTGACTAGCAAGGTGAAGATCAATGTGATCCCCATTGTAATGAGCGACACACAGGTCGAGCCAAGCATAGCCAAAAAATTTGTAGCACCCAGGTCCACCTTCATCAGCAGGCTCGGGATGTGAGGAAAGCTACTGCAACCTGCCACTTAATGGCCTTTTCAGTACGCACATAAAAGTTACTATTCTCATTGTGGCCATTAACAACAAGTCCGTAATCCCCAGAATTGCACATGGGTTGAAAAGAGGATGACTACTGAAACCTTCCAAGCATTGGAGCCAGCTGCCACACCCTGAGAAGCGCTGAGCCTCAAAAACTTCAACGGATATGGAGAGGTCAATATTTTATGACTTGACATGTATTAATTGAAGACCAATACTCCACTGTGAGCTCAAACGGTTTTGATTCATTGGACCTTCCAAGCAAGTCATAGAGCGGTGACGAAAGAGGGTTGTGCTTGGAGATAGCAAACTGATTTTTATAAACTATTGAAACCACCGCTGTAAATGTTTGAATACAGACTTCCTATAAAGGGGTCAGCTGTAGTGTTGACCCTAATGGACATCTTTGACTGACAATGGACATCTTTGACTGACAATGCCCATCTTGGACTGACAATGGACATCTTGGACTGACAATGGACATCTTGGACTGACAATGGACATCTTGGACCAAAAATTGCAAATTATCTTTATTAATTTTACAATATCAACTATGAAATTATGATAATTTGATTCGTACTTCATAATACCTTAACGTCTTCATACTGGTTTAGATGACTCTACAGAGTCTGTAAACAACCAGTTTCTTAGAGATTGGTTTATCTAATGTGCGTGTCCATCTTAATAGACTTAAACACTAGAGCTAAGTAGACCCGCATCCAGTTGGGCGCCATCTATAGCTGCTCTTAACAAACCACCTGGGGAAAGGTACAAATAGCTTGGGTAGATTTTAATGTGATGAATTATTTTCAAATGTAGCAGAGTGTGCCGAATTACTTTGAAATGTCTTGTCCCTAAGCTTCCCCAAGGAGCATGTGACTCCCACTATAGTAGGATTTCTTACAGAAAGCCTGTGTCGCGGCACATCTTGCATTTTCTCTAGTGGTGGTTAATGTAACAGATTGTTACATATAGCTGTTAGACTTCTGCACATTAATTTAATTTAATACCTTTATACTAGTTTAGAAGACCCTGCAGAGTCTGTATACAACCAGTTTCTTTTACATTTACTCGCTCTGAAAATACCTATGCGCATCCAATATGTTCCTGAATGTATTAATTGACCCTGCCTCCACTATTTCCCGTGGCAGTGCATTCCAAACATTCGCCACTCTTTGACTAAAAAAAAATATTTTCCTGGTAATTTATGTAAGTAACTTTGTTTTTTTACAACCTGCTTGGTATGACACAGTGGTGCTATTCCTTATCTCACTTTGCCCAGTCATCTACACAGGTGAAACTATTTTAACACTGCCAAGGTAGGCAGTCAATCCTATAGCAGATACTGCCATTGAGGTGATGTGTTAAAACTTTATTTTACCAAGTCTCAGCTTGCGTGAGCGCGATTGACAAGTTTGCTTCTTCACCTAACTCGAAGTTAAGTACCCATTTACAGATGGGTAGACTAGAGCATCATGTGATCAGGTTATGCCCACTATCCATATTTACAAAAGGCAATCGCTCTATTCCCCACTGCCACTAACATTTTTGGAAATAGCGTTGAAATACTAAACCTGTTTCTCAACATATGAGGCATGTTCAAATTAAACAGGACCTAACTGTACCAAATCAACATATGTACAATGCGCATGATGACGTCACTTTTGGTGTAAACAGCACCATACCAACCGTTCAGTTTCCAAAATTTCATTATTCTCTGGCAGTGAATGGTGACAAAAGTGTGTCGAAGACAATATTGAAGAACTGGACAATGATGTTTAAAGAAGGACGTTGGTTAACGAAAGATCTTCCGAGACCAGGTCAGGCATATATTGTTGCGTCCGAAGATGTCATCACTAAAATTGATAAAGCAATTCGGGTGGACCGTCCTCAGAGCTTACGTTCGCTAGCAGAGGAATTTGATGTGTCGATAGGGACAGTTCAAATGGTGGTTAGCAAGAAACTGAAGTATCGGAAGGTGTGTTCACAATGGGTACCTCGGTTGCTGACCAACCACCATAAGGAAGAACACATCGGATGGAGTTTGAACAACTTTCTGCAATACGAAGAGAAGGGTGATTCGTTACTTTTGAGCATAGTGGCATAAACCGAATCACCGCTTGCTGATCAACTCTGGACAGATTCCGTATCACACCCGCCATGTTTTCAACGGTCTGCTGAGGAAACTATGAGCCAGAGTATAATGAAATTTTGCAAACTTGACGATTGGTATGTGCTGTATACACCAGAAGAGATGTTATCATGTGCATCGTACATACGTTCACTTGATGCAGTTAGGTCCAGTTTAATTTGAACACGCCTCATAATTTCTTCAGAACATTACATTGCCATTACATTTTCAAATTTAAGAATGAATCCCCCCTAAACATCAACCTCATAATGAATTTTTAATTTACTCGCTTATAAAAAATCAAATATCTCTGTGTATCAAAATACCAACCTGGATTTACGGGCATGTATCGTATACATAGATGCATTTTCTCATACAATCACTCATTCTACAAAGACATACACACATCTGCTATTCATTATGCTTTATACAGAGATAGACCAACAAGAAAATAATGTAACAATAAGAAAAGTTTTATGTACTGGAGTGACCCAGTTCTTTGGACAATGCAATCATGATAAAGGCGGCTATTGCCAAATAACAATTGTAAGTAAATGGTGTATATACATTCTGGCTCAAAAGTGCAATCTGGCAACTTCTTCACTATAATAGGTCCCCTAACACTTTATACCGACTGAGAACCCAACACATCCCACTAAACAAACACCTGAATAGAATCCAACCACAACATAATCCTGAGTGCCAGCTGTGTACACACATATATGAAACCGTTGATCATCATCTCTTTGAGTGCTCAGCGCTCAATGATTTTAGGAAAATGCTTCTTCCACCGTGGCCAGATATACATGGAACACTTTGTATGGCACTAGACAACAGCTGATAAACACGTGCAGATATCATTACATGGCATTGGGCCGAAAGATGAGAGCCCGGATGCTGCTGGATCTATAACAACAACAACAACCCTTTACACCCTACGCATTGAAAAAAGAGGAAATATATGTTCATGTGAGCAAGAAGATACCACTTTCCTTTCTTCTTCTTAGTTCTCAAACTCTCGTTACCAACTCCTGAAAAGGGCTTTGCAAGTTGCAGGATGAAGTCTGGAGAATGGAAGGCATTGTCTCGCAGTTGACTGCAATATTTAAACCATTCAGTCCACTTTCCTTTCTTTACAGGTACAATTTATCAACCCTTTCCAGCCCAGCCAGCAGTTTAACACTTTGCGGTACAGCTAGAAGTTTAACCCTTTCCAGTTCAGCCAGTAATTTAACCCTTCCCAAAATCATCCAGACAGTTTAACGCTTTCAATTCAGCCAGCAGTTTAACAACCCTTTCTTGCTGGCAGAACCAGAAAGAGTTAAACTGCTGGCTAAGGGGACGTGTGGGTTAATGCTTAAGTTACACGGCTCACAAGCCAAAGGTGCTGGGTTCAATCCCCATTACAGCACCGGCCATTACACCGGGGAAGCAAACCCTTATATAAAATGCATGCAGAAGTTGGATGCACTGGGCAGACAGGAGCAAAATAAAAAATAGTGCAATCCACAACCCATTGGGGAATGAAGAAATAAGGCGAACGCAAAAAAAAAAACACAAAAAAAACTGCTAGCTAGACTGGAAAGGATTAACAAAAGACATTTAAATATGTTATCCTAATGTGGAATGAAACTTAATTAATTGTATTGGACAGAATAACGATTACAGTTTCTGAAGAATATATTGCGTTTGGTCTAGATCAATGGGCTAAAGTACTGGCGTCCAATTAATATCTACAACAACAGTTAGGTCTTCACATCCTGGTGGTTTGCTCACACTGCACTCTTTTTGAAGGTGATGTGTTTTTTTTTAGTGTTATGGCAAGAGTTTGGTCTGGATGTTGTTGATTTTTTTAAAATTGCTTACGCGCTCTTTATAATCAAAACGACTCTTGCTTGTGGATGAAAAGAGTCAATGTTCACCAACAGGTTAAAACCTCAATGAAGAACGACACAGGAGTCACAACCTCCTATACCCTATGAAATAAAATGTCAGTCTTTGTTAAGTGTAACTGAATTATTTGTAGGAGACAAGTAGGCCCATTTTAATTTAACATTAATCCAGGGAGTCGGATCACATGATCAAAAAGGCAAATACATCCTGTTTTAACCAAAACTACTCTTTCCTCTTCAACTAATCTCAGGAAAATGAATTACTCATTACTCTCTTGTCTGTCAAATATTGCCAGTATTGACTCTAGAGGTGTCTTCCAAACTCAGACTGTTACTACATGCTTAACATACTCTGAGTTGTCAGCAACCAGGTGAGTAATGATATGAGTTGTAGAGTATTTTACCTCTATTACCAAAATTACTCTGTCTATTGTATAAAGGGACACAGGCAGTGTAGGGGTGAAACTCGCTTGATTTCACAAATCCCAATGCACCATTACGAATCCTGCAGTGTCCAGTTTGGCAAACACAGGTTTTTTTCTTGGTATTATCGCTTCTCAATGTACGGAAAGTAATGACAACCTACCATACTGAGCACCTGTTCAGGACCTAGTGTGCTAGTAGCAACTAAGACCACAAAGATGAGTATTGCTGCACTTGAAAAACATTTCAAACTGAATAGAAGGGATCAAGATGCTGAGCAGCGCATGAGCTGCAGTGGTCAGCGACCAATAGCTGACTGCTAGCGTCAGAGCCAGCGAAACAGAGCTGCCAAGACCCTTCTACACCTCCACGTGGTGATCCTGGATAACAGGCTGCAGCAGGGCAGACTGACTAAGGAGAAGGGATCGAAAAGGGAATGCTACCTCGGTACTAAAAAAATGCTTGTTGAAGTCAGATGTGTTGGACCGAAAGATGCAAATATCACAGTCAAGCTGTAAACTATGCACAACGTATTCCGTTCTCTGGACAACATTCTGCTTCTTAAGCCCGTTAGGGTTTGGTAGCAGGAGATTGAGAACGAATGAAGCCATTAAGCCAAACTGAATAGAAAAGAATGTGAATTAAGCTCTGGTTCTCTAGGTGAGAAAAAAAGTGCTTTGTTAGAAGAAACAGACAAATTCTGGGATTCTGCCTGGTGAACACTCATAATATATATATATATATGGATATGTTTTCCAAGTGCCAAAATACTTGTCTTTGCAATTTGTATCTAACTAGTCTTCTTCACCATTTAATACAGTTAATAAAATAAGACATTTCAGAACATTACAGAACTAATACAACATTTTGGTTTATTCTATGTTCGTCTGTCAACAATATCATTTGTCAATGGTATCATAGAGTCCAGAGAAATCTTTGGGGCTGAAGACGCAGCACAGAGAATAAGCTGACAGCAGCCAGTGACTCATAGCTGGCTGCTTGTAAAGCTATGGTCAGTGAACCAAAGATGACCAAGACCTTATTCTGACTACAAGTGGTGACCCTGGAAACTGGTGTAGTCTGGCTACAAGTAAGGATCACAGTCGAAAGGCAAACCCGGTACCCAAAAAATTCAGCTGAAACCAGATGTGTTGGGCTGAAAGGCGCAGATATCACAGCCTCACTGTAAACTACGACACAATGTCCCTTTCAAGACGAACGCCAAAGAAAGAAGTCAAGTACCTCTATATGGTCAATTTAGAAATAATACTCAGGAAATCTGGCTGAACAGGTGGGCAATGAGGACATTGGGTGGCGGTGTTTCAGCTAATTGTCTTAGCCACAAAAAAAAGACATAAATAGACCACGAAGAAGAGAACAATGTCTCATCTTTCAGTTCCGAAGAAGTCAGACTAGAGTCAAAGGCGACTTAGACTGCATCAACCTTCAGTATGTTCCCTTTATGCAGACGCTGTTTTCACCCTGACGAAACAGTTAGATATCTAACCATTAAATGCAAAGCGTTTGCATTCACGAGGAAAAGATTTTTAGAAGTGCCGTCAACAATTGCCAATATACTGTATGGCAGAAGAAGACCTCTATATAAAAATGGCATTGGGTTGCCGAAAACAGGTTTGCTCAGGAGCTACGAGATAGCAACAACAACATTGGTCAATATGACTTGTCTCCGTGTGGGGGAAAGAAAAGGCTTACTAAACCACCATGAATGTCGTAGAAGGTGACTGAAGAGAGTTGTGGATGGAGCTAACAACCCGATCATGTAAAGGCAAATTGCTACAGACAACACCTATACAATAAAACACAAAGAGTTTTGGTGCAGGCTTCCTGTAAGGAGCTACTGACAGTACAGTGGTGGCCCAGTGCTACATAAGGGACATGAATTCACAAAACCCAGCCTGCCAGGGTAAGAAATAACTCAATAACTCTTGAATTAACAAAACAAACCCCAACCTGTTAGTTACAACACTTAATGTTAATAGTGCTCTTACAACCAACAGTCCTTACTCCTACAAATAATACTCAATGTTAATAGTGCTCTTACAATCAACACTCCTTACCCCTACAAATAATACTCAATGTTTTTACCATCAACACTTAAGTCTTACAAACAACACTTAATAGTCATAGTACCAGCACTCAATGATCTTATTATTTACATTTAATCTTACCAACACTTAATACTTTTCCTATCAACACTCCATGATCTTATAAAAAAAATTAAATGTTCTTACCACCAACATCTAACACTCTTGCCATCAACACTCAATAGTTTTAGTTTCAACACTCAATAGTCTTAGTATCAACATACAATAGTTTTAGTTTCAACACTCAATAGTCTTAGTATCAACACACAATATTTTAAGTTTCAACACTCAATGTCCATAACATCAACACTCAATGATCTTATTATCAACACTTAACACTTTGCTATCAACATTCAATCCCCTCAGCATTAACACTCATTGTTCTTACTATCAACACTCAAGACAATAGTATACACTTAATTTCACAATGCAAAACTCTATGATCCCAGAGTACAAATGCCTATTGTTAATTGTATAATGTGCCATTAATGTATTGAACATGCATTAAAATGTATTAAGGGGTATTGTTACTGTAATATTGAATATGTAATGTATCCAGCTCTAAATAAAGATCTAGTTATACAGGTTCCCCATTAAGAAGGATAGCAGTTGTATACAGACTCTGCAGGGTCTTCTAAACCAGTATAAAGACGTTAAGTTAAGTTAATTACGTTAGTGTGAAACACTTATCTTGCAACAGATCCCATATGAACTTCAGTTCTGCTTGAAATGAAAAGGGTCTCCTTCAACCCCACAGCCTCTTTGAATAAGGGAGACATAAATGTAGTCTTAAAAGTAGGCATTATGGTTGTTTTAAAGGTAAACATAAAGTCATAAAAGTAGGTCATAGTAAAGTAACCCATAGCATTACTGCCGTAGGGGTGTGAGGTGTTAGCGATTTCACATTTCAAAGGCTCGACTATATGAGGGTGGTAGCCATCTCCTCTCCATCGCCGCTTTTACTTCCCGGACTGAACTGGTACCCATTTAGGGCTGGGTCGACCCGGGAGCCGTTGCGGTCTGAAAAAACATTTCCGCCACAACTGAGGAATGAAACCAGGACCACTCAAATGCGAAGCCAGCTCGCTAACCACTGCGCTACGCTGAATAGAGGTAGTCTTAAAAGTAGGCATAAGGGGGACACAGTGGTCTCAAGGTGAGGTGTCCGCTTAAGGTGTCAGAGGTCGGTTGTTTGATTCACAGTGGAGACCGTGATTTTTTTCACATGTATCTTTGGGTACTGAGATCAGACTCCCATGTTCAGTGTCGAGCACGTAAAAAACTCTTTGGCAATTGGAAATCGAGAAGAGTAGGCTTAAAAATCTACCCAAGTTATTTGTATCTTTGCCCAGGTGGTTTGTTAAGTGCAGCTATAGATGGAGCCTAACTGGCTGCGTGTCTACTAAGCTCTAGTGTTTGTCTATTCAGATAAGACTTGCACATCGGTAAAAACCACCCTCCAAGAAACTGGTTGTATACAGACTCTGTAGAGTCTTCTAAACCAGTATAAAGACATTCAATTAAGTAGTCTCAAATGTAGTCTTCAAAGTAGTTATACAGACAGTCTTTAGACAGATGCTGATGTTGAGAATGAAGTTTTAAAGCAACGATTCCCAACCTAGTATATCTGAGGGCACAGTTGGTTGAAGAAGATTCTCCCACAGAACCGTTGATATTGTAATATCAAAACAGTTATATTCACCATTGACTAACATTAAGGGCTCTATTGTAATAGGATCTTGAAACCTTGAAAGAGACAGCGCCGCTGTTGGCGGACAGACATTGATGGACACAGTTCGTGATATATTCAGATGTGATGTCCCAATGACCTTCCTGATGGTGGGGAAAAAAATAATGAAAATTCTACTTTTTCAATCTTT
This sequence comes from Ariolimax columbianus, assembly GCA_036924085.1. NCBI lineage: Eukaryota > Metazoa > Mollusca > Gastropoda > Stylommatophora > Arionidae > Ariolimax > Ariolimax columbianus. The sequence continues at coordinate 95,127,053 of JAVGWX010000003.1, forward strand.
CCCTGGTCTCAAGGGTGGTGAGATCTGGCACCTAGTCTTATCGGAGATGGACAATAAACTCGGAGGTCCCGTGTATGTGCTGTCCACAACCCTTGGCAGCTGAATATTTAAAAGAACAGGTTGTTAGTAACTACCATGACATAAATGTTAAAGGTATTGAAATTCCTACCAAATAGGGACCTGCATAAAGCCAAAAGGAGGCAGCACCTCCATCATACAAGGACACAACAGGCCAACCATTTGTTTTGTCTCCACCTCTACACCCCCTAGAGGTGTACAAGAAGCGACTAAGAGACCAGAAATATGGCAGCACACAGGCTGATAATCACTGTTAGTGGCTTTTTTGTATGAGTTTTCAGTTTAAACAGGCGTGGTGGCCTGTTTACTTTCTTGCTGTTTTACTTTCCCTATACTCTTAACAAATTCGTGTACCTATTTTCTCTCTTGACTGAAAAGTATTAAATTTCAAAACAAGACATGTTACTTCAGTTGTGAACTATCCGGTTCAATGGGTAAAATTGCAATGGTTGTAGACATAGCTACAAATAAACTAAAGAAAGGTCCAGATTAGATATTAAGAAATATTTTTCTTAGAGAGAGGTAAATGCTTGGAATGCATTGCCACAGGAAGTAGTGAAGGCAGGAACAATTATTGTATTTAAGAATAAATTGGATGTGCAAAGCTTTTAGAGCAAAGTAATGCAAATGAAACTAGTTGTATACAGACTCTGCAGAGTTTTTTAAACCAGTATAAAGATGTTTAGTTGAGACATTAAGTAAAAAACAACGTTCAGAGATAAACAGAGAATTCTAACATGAAAATGTATGAACATCTCTCTTCGTAAAGGAATTCCCTAATCATACATATAGTCCCTGGCACTTTATGGAGCAGAAACATAGACTATAAACATGACAGAAGAAGGGTAGTTGGAGGCCGTTGAGATGTGGTGTTATCGGAGAATGGAAATGATGAACTGGACAAAAATTAAGTGGAGTACAATGGTGCTATAGGCAATTGACGAAACAAAACAGCTTCTGACAATAATTCGGAGTCGAAATTTGTATTGGTTTAGTCATGATCTGGTCCAGTACAGGCAATCCTTGCAGAACATGAACACGGCACACGAGGAAGAGGTCGACCAAAGATTACTTTCATCATTCAGGCCTGTAGAGATGTGGCAGTCAAATCCTACGACGAACTCAGAGGTGCTGCAGAGAACCGAGACATTGGCATGACAAGATATATGGTCTCCAAAACTGGTCTATGAACTGAATAACCGACGAAGATAAATGTTTTTTGGGGTAAACCCTTTCCAGTTCAGGATAATTGTGCAGATTTCTGCTTTCATTCCTCAATACCATTACCAAAGTCCTGTTCTTCTGTATCCCAGTCAAAGAAGCTTAAATCGGCCATGTGTTGAATATCCACATGTAATCCATTTTACGTGATTATCAATGTGATAAAATAATAAATCATTTCTCGAGTGGTAAAGTCTAACTTTCCTCGCTGGTAAATGTATCAAATTTGAAAATTCACCCATTATACTACATGTCTACCTATCGGAAATAATTATAATAAATGACAGCTTCGTGAATCGATCTTGTATGTGATATTACATTTGATATTCCACAAACTAAATGACCAAATGTAATGTATCAGCTGAATCCGAATAAAATTGAAGTTATGTGGGCTGTCAATTTTGGTCAAATGGAACTGTAAAGTGTTAACTTAACCATTATCTGTTATGATTATATTTATATGTACTAATTTATTTGTAAAAAATTATATCCCTGTTAGCAATACCTGTGCAGAAGGTCTGTCTATCAATCGAAATGGAAGCAAAAACAGCAGTTTAACAATTAAAGGATCCCCCGTTCCCATACCCCTTGCTTGCGCCACACCCAACGGCAACTCGGTCATGTGAAGAGATATACCGGTCTGGAGAGAGTGGTAATGGAGGGGATGGTTCTTGGAGGGTAGAAAAGAGGTCGACCCCAACGAAGATGGCATTAGGACATTACGGACAGTTTGGGGATGTCTTTACATGGCGCGGGCTGACTTGCCGTAAACCGAGATACGATACAGAACTGTCGTGATGGAGACTACATTCTGGAAACATGATGATGATTTCAATTTTGTTATTTATTTTTATGTTGCATACAACTATTACAATTTTATTATTTAATATATTACATATAATTATTCCAATTTAAATATTTCTTTATGCTACGAGTTACAACTTACTTAAACCAGGCATGTTTTTAGTGATGTGTGGCACAAAACAGTATAGACCAAGTCGTGTGTTGCTTCCTGAGCAATAAAGGTTTATGCATGATCTAGGTGCTTTTGTTTGTTGCTTTCATGCTTTTTGTAGCACTTTGTTGTACATAATGAGGTTGCTAACCACATTCACAACACTCCTTGAGGAGGAAGACTAATGTCTGGTCAACGCATACTGATCAGACATGTTAGTTAGAGTCAGGTAAAATATACTGGCCATAACCCACACTTCAACTTCCTCAGTCCTCCCTGAAAATGGGCTGTCCTTCTTAGCAGTCTGGCTAACGAGGTGGAGGAATCAACGTGATCTCCATAGTATTGAGTGACATGCTGATGAAGCCAAGCATTGCACAACCGCTTGGATGCTCTCGATCCACATTCATCAGTATACTCAGTATGTGAGGAATGCTACTGCAACCCACCACTAAACGTCCTTTTCAGGACGCACAAAAGAGTAAACCTACTCAATGTGGGCATTCGCAACAACAACACTCCTTAATTGTTCCTTATGACATATATATATATATACCATTAAGGCTTTAAGAACATTATTACAATTAAAACAACTCCTCTACTAGGAGGTTGTAAGCCCAACGGAAAGAACTTTATAATGTTGGCCATATAGCCACAAAAACTTATCCATGCAACAATTCTGACCGAGTCATTCAACATTTTTGAAAATCAGGTGTGGGAGTCACTGATCTCAAGGACAGGGCCGTTTCTACCATTTGGCAAGACTAGGCGGCAAAGGGGTGAAAACAATTTTAATTTGAAATCAAACAGCAAAAAAAATTGAGAAAATTGGAAGAAAAATAAAATAACAGGAAAAATTGTGGTTTTGTTGATGTTTTTAGTGTTACTATTAATTATTGATTTTTGATAATCGATCAAGAGCTAGGTTTTGTACTTCTCTTTCAACCTATCTAAAACGTAAGTGCAATTCATGTTTCATATAAAAGAGATAAGCGACTATTAATGTTATATTATACAAGTTGAATACAAGTTCTTTTATATCTAATACATGAATTCTTCTAGCCTGGATGACAGGGGAGAGAGAGATCGTAGTAAAAGGGAAGGGCGGCATTTTTCACTTCGCGCCTAGGGCGGCAAAACACCTAGACTGACCTACAAACGGTTCTGCTCAAGGAATAGCATTAATAATAACAAAATTTTGGGATCAAGATACTGATCAACCCATAGCTCACTGCTAGCGTCAGTGCCAGCGAACCAGAGCTACCAAGACCCTTCTACATCTAACATAATTTAACTTAACTTAACATCTTTATACTGGTTTAGAAGATTCTGCAGAGTCTGTATACAACCAGTTTAATTTACATTACCTTGCTCTAAAAGCTATGCGCATTCCATTTATTTTTAAATGCATTAATTGTTCCTGCCTCCAGCACTTCCTGTAGCAATGCATTCCAAGTATTCCCCACTCTCTGATCAAAAAAATATTTTGTGTTATCTAATCTGGGCCTTTCTTTAGTTAATTTGTAGTTATGCCCTCTTGTTCTTGTAGGTGGTTGTATTTTGAAAAACTTTATAGTCTAATTTATCCGTTCCTTTGATTATCTTATAACCTCCACAGGGTGATCCTGGATAACAGGCTGCAACAGAGCAGACAGGCTAAGTAGAAGGGATCGAAGAGGGAAGGCAACCCGGTACTAAAAAATGCCTGCTGAAGTCGGATGTGTTGGGCCAAAAGGTGCAAATATCCCAGTCAAGTTGCAAACTACGTCACAACGCATTCCGTTCTCCGGACTACATTCTGCTACTTGCAACGCCATAAAAACATATCTAGGCTCTATATTGTTTTAGATAATAGACTAAGTAAAAACAAATAAATCAAAGTTGCGGTAGTACTGAAGGTCAAAAGTAGATTAAAAACATATCTAGGCTCTATATTGTTTTAGATAATAGACTAAGTAAAAATATATAAATCGAAGCTGTGATGGTACTGAAGGTCAAAAATAGATTAAATGATGGTTCCTGGTGTGGTCACTGAGTCATTACCTATATTGCTTTAGATAATGATATTGCTAGTCTCATACATAACCCTCCTTAGTCACTTTTTACAAAATACTTGGGAGGTTACATTGGTTATATTTCTTTCAACCTGGGCACTACTCAGGTGAGTCATTACCTATATTGTTTTAGATGATATTGCCAGTCACATACATAACCCTTCTTAGTCACCTCTTGTAACATGCTAGAGAGGTTATGGTGGTTATATTTCTTTCAACCTGGACTCTGCTCTGGTAGTACAGGAATCCTTTTTATTCCCCTGCCTTGTACAGATGAAAAGTACGGTCAAAAATCATTATTCCAGATATCGAGAAAAGTCAACTCTAGATTTTTGTCCCTCATTAAATGAACAACTATAATGTAACCATTGCCAACCATATTAGTGCTGGCCAACATTTTAAAAAATTATCTTGTTCCTAAACAGCAAAATAGTTGTAGGTAATATAACAAAAACATAAATATTTTATGCTAACAAAATCACGGCTCAAACAACAAGCATCATATTCCTACCAATACAACCATAACATAACTAATACCCCTACCTACTAAATGTTCCAGAGTCAGGGCACATTGGTTCATGTCAACATAATAAGTCTATAACAACGGTCTCAAACAATCATGAGAATGGCATGAAGACAATATTGGTAGTACAAGGGGGGCATGAAATCAATTTCAAGAAACAAAGGGACAAATGAAGGCAATTTTTATGGTCAACAAGCTGTGTGGGGACAGCTTTGTGGTTCAAGAGCCATAATAAGAGAACTGTTGTCGTCCAAGAGCTATAATAAGAGAACTGTTGTTGTCCAAGAGCCATAATAAGAGAACTGTTGTCGTCCAAGAGCTATAATAAGAGAACTGTTGTTGTCCAAGAGCCATAATTAGAGAACTGTTGTCGTCCAAGAGCTATAATAAGAGAACTGTTGTTGTCCAAGAGCCATAATAAGAGAACTGTTGTCGTCCAAGAGCTATAATAAGAGAACTGTTGTCATCCAAGAGCTATAATAAGAGAACTGTTGTTGTCCAAGAGCCATAATAAGAGAACTGTTGTTGTCCAAGAGCCATAATAAGAGAACTGTTGTTGTCCAAGAGCCATAATAAGAGAACTGTTGTGGTCCAAGAGCCATAATAAGAGAACTGTTGTTGTCCAAGAGCCATAATAAGAGAACTACTGTTGTCCAAGAGCCATAATAAGAGAACTGTTGTTGTCCAAGAGCCATAATAAGAGAACTGTTGTCGTCCAAGAGCTATAATAAGAGAACTGTTGTTGTCCAAGAGCCATAATAAGAGAACTGTTGTGGTCCAAGAAGACAACTGTTATGACCCAAGAAGACAACTTTTATAGTCCAATAAGACAACTGTTATGGTCCAAGAAGACAACTGTTAAGACCCAAAAAGACAACTGTTATAACTCAAGAAGACAACGTTTATAGTCCAATAAGATAACTGTTATGGTCCGAGAAGACAACTGTTAAAGTCCCAAAAGACAACTGAGATGGCCCAAAAGCAATGAGAAGACATTTAGTAGACCAAGAGTCCTAATAAGACAACTGTTATGACCCAAGAGACAATATGAAGGCAACTACAATCCCTGAGGACCGATGAACACAATTCTGATGACCGAAGGATTGCTCTGCAGTTAAATAATTTGATTGTAATGTTCTGCTACTTTTATTCAGCTTCCATTACCAAGGTTAAAAGGCAGCCAAAATAAATTGTTCCTTCTACATTAACCATTGAAATGAAACTTTGTCGCATACTTCACGTTAGATGATCAGAGGTAATAGCAAACACAGATATGTGAGGAAACACATTACAACGACCAATAGAGAAAGAGATAGAGGATGGATAAGACACTCTCTCATAAAGAAGTCAGACTTTATAATCAGACACACGGTGGATTGAAACCCACAAGGAAAAAGATGAGATGAGTGGGAAGGTCAAGAAACATTTGACGAAGTCAGTTAAATCAGAGTCCACGAGGGTGAATTCAAGAACATGGTCCATAACAAAACAGATGGAGAGCATCTGTTGCGGCCTTATGTTCCAAGGGGAACCAGACAAAGAAATGGTGATGATGACCACAAGCATATTTGATCTGTGTTTTCTCTTTTCTTCTGACCATTGTTTCTGTTCTGTTAACCCTTTACAGTCTGGCTTAAATTGATAAGATTTGTGCCTTAACCCTTTACAGTCTGACATAAATTTATTAGATTTGTGTCTTAACCCGTTACACACAAATTGATTAGATTTGTCTTAACCCTTTACAGTCTGGCCAAAATTGATTAAATTTGTAACGTAACCCTTTAGTCTAGTCTAAATTGATTAGATTTGTGTCTTAACCCTTAACAGTCTGGCTTAAATTGAATAGATTTGTGTCGTAAACCTTTACTATCCTGCCAAACTGATTAGATTTGTGTCCAATCAACTAGGCTGAACTGTAAATGGTTAATATTTATATTGAGCGATGAATAGTATTAGAGGCTGAAGGTGCAGCAATGAATGAGCAGATGCTGTCTGTTGTCTGTTTCCAGGTTCTTTATCAACTCTGATTCGGTGACCCTGATACAATCAGCAGGCTATAAGTCGTCGGCTGCTGTCAGCTCATGCACTTCTGCAGTCGTCGGCACCATGATGCTGAGGGATGTGGGAACCTTAAGTCGACTGTCCTGGGATAAGTACGTTACGTCAGTTGCTGTAAATCTGTTATGTTGCAAGATCACTTTAATGTTATCTATCAGTGGAAGTTGATCAGGTTGCATTTCCATGAAATCACCGAACTACTACAAAGTTTAGTGCAAACCATTTTTCAAATGACCTCGTTTCAAAATGTAACTGGTGACACTGATGACTTTTCTAAAACACTTTATTTGACACGTCAAAATTCTACTCATGTACTTTGCAAATGGACCATGTTTGACATTGGTAACACAGAGACGACATAAATATGCTGTTTATCAGTTGTTGCTTTGTGATAAAATTGATGCTTGGATGTCTAAGCAGAAGCTTTCTGACACATAGTCTTGATTTCCATATAGTCTGATATTAAATTTCTGTTTCGCTATGGCCATTGTATAAATAAGTAGATTTTTCCTTTATAGTATACAGGAACTTTAGTACCCGGCTTCGCCCCAATTGAAACAATTTTTTTTTTTAATGCACACAATTCGGTCATGACTTCAAGTTATGGAATATTAATTTAATACACTGCACCCAAGTACCTTGAGCAGCCACACTGACAAAAAATGACCTCCTCTTATACTGATCAGTTCCAAACATAAACTGGTCATGGGTGACATATGAAAGCTAACAATAATGGCACTGTACGGTGTTTCAAAAACATTTAAAAGCAAACATTCCGTTAATGTTAATTAACCCAGGAATGGAACAACACATCGAGTTGAAAATAATTGCGCTGATCTATAAATTCCAAACAGAATAAGATGTGCAAATTTCACGTCGCTAGAGCTCACTGTTTGAGAGTTTGTGCAAGACGGACAAACAGATACATGTATTTCCTTGTTTTCTATTAAAGATTTAATTTATAATATCCTTTTTCTTCTGTATTCGCTATCAATCTCCTGCTAACAAGCCCTGAACAGGGCTATGCAACTAGCAGGATGTAGTCTGGAGAACGGAATGCATTGTGTCGCTAGTTTAGAGAGTTATTTGCACCTTTTGGTCCGACACATTCGTCTTCGGCAGATTATACCCTTATCTAACCATTATTATCTCTTACCCAAACTTAGGACGCCAATTTTGCTGCGGGGAATACGAATGTCGTTTAAAGTATATGTGGAATATGTTTCTAGAAAGTACATAAGTCTCTGAGAAAAACAAGTTTAAAATGTGAGTGTTTGTTCATGTTTAATAATTGGCCCTTCGCTTTCAACTGCAGCTCAAATTATTTCAAATACTTGTGTCTCTGCTACCTGATAGCAAAGTTACTGGAGTTTAGGTACTAAGTTCTCACAAATTGATATACTCAACTCCATAATGTGTGTGAATGTGTAGCTATTCACAACCTCAAATACACGTAATTCGTGTAAAAGGTGCTCAAGAAGGCTGTTACAATGACACTCATACAAGGGTACGTATTAACATTTTTTATAAATATACAAAGGAATGAAAAATGAAAGAGACAGACACCTTTTAAAATACATAAGTTTTGATTTGGTTATTGTTTCACACATTTGGTTCATTATGTTATGTTATTCAGTATACAGAAATGTTGTTGCTATGCATGCAGCAGCATCTAGACCCTCGCCCTTCGGCCCAATGCCATGTAAAGGTAACTGCACGTTTGTTAGTTGTTTTGTGCCATACAAAGTGATCTATTTATCTGGCCTCAGAAAAAAAAAATGTTTCCTAACATCGCCGAGCGCCAGATATAGACATAAATGCACCTCAGGCAGACCTATGAAGAATCTTTCAGTATACGATGAAGGGTATAGATACTGGTGGTTCTTGTAGTTTGCTGGTTTTACACATTATTACTCCGTCCTCTCATGTGGTCCAGACTGTTTGCCTCATGTCTGATGATTTCAAATTAATGAATAATTCGTAGAAAAGAGAGGCAAAGATGGCGTTCCATACTGGCTGTCAGTCTACATTGCTCTGGTGTTTTAGTTCATTATGGATGTGGCCAGGATATGGATATGGATTACTAGTCGACTTACACTTGTGTTCACAGAAACGTGTCACTGTTTTCCATTTGGACTGGTCAATTCATTCGATTTTTGTGTTTTCTTCCCTTCGATTATCCTGGCCTGGACATCGGCTATATGAATTAGCACTACGCTTAAACCGGTGTCATATTTTCACGGTCTAGTTCACATGACTGAACTTCACGAGATTGGTGCCCTTCGTCCTAGTTGCAGACAGCGTCGGTTTTGGTATGACTGACATTTAGACACGACTATAATGGACTAGAACACAGTCTGAGAGAGATGCCCAACACATCACTCACACGCTGAGTGATGTCCCTATGACCTCTTGCAGTTATGGGAAAGGCACGACATACAACGATAGTGTCAGACTCCTTTGCTGCCTTGGGGGATACTTGTTTACGGGAAAAGTTTCGGGAGTAAACCTTGAGTAAAAATCTGTAACCTGTGCTATCTCCAGTCATCTCGATAAAATCTTGCCACTGGCCAAAGGTAGCTCTGGACCAGAGACTGAGGTTGACAGAAGGCGCAGTTTCTTCCTTAGTTTAATCCAAATCACCCCGCAAATCACCTATTTAAGCGGACACAGCAAGAGAAAGACTGTCCACTTCTTCATTACATGTGATGGACGAACATCAATTCATAGACCACAGTGTCATATTCTAACAGAAAGTCATAAATTGGTTTCATTGTGTCGTCCAATGCACATTTACTGTCCCAACATTGGTGCTCTTGAAACCAGATCCTTAGATCTTTCATGATATGAATCCCAGAGCAACCAGTACAGCGGACAAGCACACGAATGTCTGAGGTTTCTATGTCATTACTTCAAGTCTAACTTGCAAGGTTGGAAAGCTTGTGCATCTCAATGATACTGACAGAGTCATCCAAGTCGTATAGGTACTTGGGGAGGGGTCAGACTAAACGCGGAGGAGCAGATGGAGCTCTATATGAGCAGCTGTGAACCCACCAGTGAGAGATATATGCTCTGGGCTGCACCAATCCACTCCTACTCCATAGGTTAAATGCATTTGTCTCGTTCATTGCTGATTATCCTCTTTCAATTATCCTTGTGGAATACAAAAGATGCAGGTTAGCAAACATTTTGCCTATGTCACTTTGTGATGATCTCCCAGGTGGCAGGGAATGAGTTGGTATGACTGAGGAACAATGAGATGGTCGACTCAGATGTATATGCTACATCCCTGGCAGAGCATGACGATCCTGGGCCACCGACACATTGGACTGCCTCCCTTTAGGGATGATGTGCCCATATCCAGCCGTTCGATATCATGACGTCTCTAAGACAACAGACTTTATATGAACAACTGAGGAAGAAGTGTGTTTTTGTCCGCAAGGCATTGAGCTGTCAAGAGCTACCAGTTCAGAGTTCAAGAGTTTATATCATCATCATTAATGCCCATCACTCCTTTTGGGGCATAGGATATTTAAAACCCTCTTTCAGCAAGTTCAGTCTTAAGCTACCCTTTCTGTCTATCTTCAGTTGAGGTGCAGAACTTCATTTTCAGTCTCTTTTCCTGGTGTTTCTTGGTCTACCTCTTCCTCTGTTAATTCTATGTCAGGACCTGTCTGGCCACATTTGATGGTGATTTCTGTTGCAGGTGTCCTATCCAACCCAATTTCTTACATTTGATCTGTTGCGCCATCGGTTGTTGTTGACTCCTTTCCCATATGTCTTCATTACTCATCATGTCTTGCCAGCAACCTATACTCATTATTCTCCGTATTGACAGACTTGAGTTTCCTCTGCATTGCCTTTGTCGTTCTCCATACAAGAGTAGTGACTTGACATTGGAATTAAATAATCCTAACTTGCTTTTTGTCTCTATTTACCTGGATTTCTATATATTATTCAGTAATATAAATGATGTCCCTGCCTTTTCAATTCTAACCCTTGCATTTGCCTTTGTGTATCCTGTCCCTACTTCATAGGAAATGGACAAATGTTACACTAATATTAGATAAACAATCACTCAGGCCTAATCAATGCTAGTTTCTATACTAATTCCTGGGAGCCAAGACTAATAGCATGGTCAAGACTTTCTTGCAGTGCTTCTGGAAACAAGCCATGTTACAGCTTCTTCAGTACACCTCAGTACATATGAAAAGCCACTAAAAACCTCAAACTAAAAATTGCACTGCAGTCAGGATGTCTTAGGTTCATCTTCTTCAGTACACCTTGGTATATAAGAAAAGTCACTGAAAACCTCTAACAAAGTATTGCACTACAGTCAGGATGGACTAGGTTCACCTTCTACAGTACACCTCAGTATATAAGAAAAGCCACTGAAAACCTCTAACAAAGAAACATCACAAAGAGCAAAGAAGTCAATACTAGTGGCTTCGAACAACACCAAATATCTATCGCAGATGGGCATAATGTCTATAGCTGATTATCTTGCAGACTGAGGGAATTGAGAAACACTGTGTGACCAACTTATAAACTCTCGGAGCATTGGTTGCAGACTTCTTCCTCTTTATTGGCTAATACTAGGTACAAGAACACTAAGGACATTTCCTTTCTTCAGAAACTTGCACTAATAGAGGTTTGTCCCATAGTAGTTACACTACTGTCGGGGGATGAAGTTGTTAGAAACGTCCGTATACTAAGCCACAGCTTCTGTGAAGTAGAGTGGCCAGTTTCTTTCCTCACTGCCTTTTACTTCCATGTGGTGTGTGTAGCCTAGTCGACAGTGAGTTGGCTTACTAGACTGACATAACAGCGTGCCAGGGATTTGAGTTAACAGACAGACAGAAAAAAATCAGGGCCGTGGTTTGTGCCTGGTACGACTGCTCCTCAAGTCAACCCAGCTGTAAATTGGTACCTGGCGTATTAGTTGGGAAAGATTTTTAAAAAACAGCAAGAAAGGGGAACTGGCCACCCCACCTCACATAGACTGCGGCTTAGTTCATGAAGAATTATCTTCATCCTCGATGACAATTGTTGCCATGGGGCTGACCTGTACCTTTACTTCCCTAGACGTATAACAACTACCCATTTACAGCTGAGTTGCCTGGAGCGTGACGGTTGTGGGAGTTGAACTCCGTACCTTTTGCTGTTTAAAGCGAGTGCTCTACAACTACGCAAATCATGACTTATATCTGGTAGCAATCATTCTGAATATAAGCAATGCTACCTTCAACTGCAGGGAAGGAGTTACAAACAAGTTAACCCTTTACAGTCCAGCCTGGTTGACTAGATTACTGTCTTAAGACACAAATTTAATCAATTAGGATGGATTGTAAAGGGTTAAGAATTGTATCTAATCACTTATTAGAGCTAGATACATGACCAAATGGGAAACCGAACATACTGGCTACACAAAAAACGATGCCTATTACCAGTTGAACAGAAGAGAGCAGGTGGTGGTCTTCAGACTTCGCACTGGCCACAATAGACTGAGGTACCACCTATTCAACAAATTGAAGATAGGTGGCACTGACGAATGCCCGTGTGGTACCGGGAAAATGACTGCTGAGCATTTGCTGCAAAACTGCCCGACATACGAGGATCAGAGAGAGCAGATGTGGCCATCACCAGTGGCAACACTAGACAAGATCTATGGCAGTGTCGACAGCCTCAGGATGACCACTGCTTTTTTCGAAAAAATAATGCGTACGATGAAGAAGAAGAAGAAGAAGAGTATCTATTCATTTATGCCAAACTGTAAAGAGATAATACACAAATCTAATCAATTAAGCCACACTGTAAAGGGTTAAAGACTGTATGTGTTCTTACTCTAAACATCTACTGATTATTCGGTTCATTACACAATATAAAGGGAGTAAAAGATAGAATGTGAATATTCAAATTTGCTCGACTTGTACTCACACAAAAGAGGGATAAATCAAGTTTGTTTTATATTTAAATCAACATCCCTTTCTCAGTTCTACCAAAGTAGACAAGATGACAAATTTATGGTTACATTTTTCCTGTATCTATAAATATTTCTTGCCAGACTTTACAACATTTTTGGAACTTAGCTAAAAATGCATGAGAACATAAAGAAAACGTAATTCTGCACAAATCGAAGAACGCAAAATGAAATTAAAACACAGTGTTGAGTATTCAGAATAATCATTTTTTTTTTTTAACAAAAGATTCTGGATAGATTGCAAAATATAATAGCAAATAACGCAGCCACAAACTAAGTGTAGATTTGTATCCTGGTAGTTTTATTGTCAGTTTTTCGGTTAAAAGAATCTGGTGCACTCATATTGATTGTAATGTATTTACAATAAATTTTGGAATCAGCATGATTCACGTTATATCTGGCAATTCTCTCGCAGTCGTTTGTTACAAAGCGTTAACAGGTTGTTTAAAAAGCTTGACATAAAAAAAATCAGATATGGAATGATTATGTGCCTGATTCATATGGGTGCTTATTATAAATTAAAATTTGAATGTGACAAGACTTTGTGCACTATTAATGAATACACTGTGATACACGAGACAGAGGCAAGGGACAGAATACTAGAATTTTATTCCATACAAGCATATCATCTTTCCTAGAAACGCCAAAGTGTTCTGTCACTTATATTTGATGCTGATTGATTTGGCAAGATGTTTTCTTTATCCAATGTAAAAAACTATTTAATAGCTATATTCTTGCTTGCTTGTTGCCCCTGTTCTACTCTGGGATGTAGAGGTTAGCCAGAGAATGATATGCTATCTTATATGGTGTCTTTCACTATAGAGGGTAGAGATTAGCCAGAGAATCCCATGCTATCTTATCAAGTGTCTTCCACCATAGATTGTAGTGATT